>JAABNX020000008.1:9321375-9346662 GCA_015163995.2 Mormyrus lacerda
GCCTTTGTCTAGTGGTGCCACAAATGAGTTATAACCAAACTACGGCGTAGAGTGAATTTTGGAGAAGGTATGAAGGCTACATGTCAAATTTTAGGGTTTTTGGTTTTGTTGTAGGGCTTCAGTAAGGCTGTGTTTGATTGTATGGAGGGTTTTGCATCTTAATATTTTGTTTGTCCATGGTTTTTATGCTTTATGGTTTCACTGAATATAAACATAGATATGACACGGTAAGTCTGCGTGCCTTTTTACTCCTCAAGTATGATCTTACATTTGTAGTCTAATGCTTACTGTGCAATCAGCAAAATAACAGAAGCTTCTAGTGTCTCCCATTCCAGGTTCCTGCCTTTTTTGGCTTGAATTTCCAGCAGTGGAGACTAACATGGTTTTGAAAATATCTGCTCTGCGCTACTATGCTATATGTCATATCCACAGTTAATAAGGTGTCCTGTGGACGTCTCTGTTCCCAGTAATTTCATTTGGCTCTAATGTTTTCTTCGCAGATGTACAAGAAGGATCTCTACGGCCTGGAGGAGCCCGTGCGGCTGAACCAGGGACCCAAGCAGTCCCAGCCACAGCCTGCGGGGGGCCCTCCCGCCAGCTATGAGTCTCAGCCGTTGTACCAGGACAAACAGCCATACCGCAATTATGATTCTTACCGCTACGAAGGGGGAGGTTACCTGGAGCCCAAGGGGCGTGGCTTCGACACGCTGGAGAACCGCACGCCGACCTACAGTGAACAGTGGCCCCCCTACGAGCAGCAACAGCCTGGACCCCAGATGCCAGGTTACGCGGCGACCCGCCGGCCCCAGGAGAACCAGCACCCCGCTGGCTACGAGCCGCGCCGGCCGTACGAGGACAGGCCCGACAGGGACTTCAGCCCCACAAGGCAGCGCTACGAGGAGCCCCCGCTGGGCTATGATGGGCAGATGCACTATGAGCCCTACGCCAAGGGCCAGGGGGGCCCTGTGCGCTATGATGACCCCCCCCAGAGGCCCATCGCGGCCTATGATGCACGCCCTCACTTTGAAGCCGAGCCTTACACCTTCCCCCCGCCTGCCTCGCTCTCTCCGGAGCCCCCTAAGTCCTATGGAGAACCAGCCACACGGCAGCCCTACAGCCAGGGCCCACTGACCCCTGGCTACAAACCGGGCCAGTTTGAACCCACTCTGAACTCGGATGCTGCCATGACCCCTCCGAAACCAGAGGCCCAGACCCCCCAAGGGGAGCCAGTCATCACCACAGCCCCCAAGCCACTGCCGCCCCCCCCCAGAGAGAACCTGGAGGATGACCCTGCCATGAAACCCCAGTCTGTTCTTACCAGGGTCAAGATGTTTGAGAATAAGCGCTCTGTGTCTGTGGACCGGGCTAAAGAGGCGAGCGACCCGGCAGGCCTCAGGGTGGGTGCCCCCAAACGCCACATGCCCCCTCGCCCAGCCCCGCCCATGTGCGCTAAGCTGGATTGCAGACCCATTAGCAGCCATCGACACATCCTGGGTATTTTTAACAAAGTAATTCGGGTCATATGAATTGTTCAAGGGTCCAGCAGGAAAGGCCCTCAAGGGGCCCGTCTGCCTGTCTGCAGCTACCGCTGCCTGCATCTTATCAGTCTGCAGAGGCTGCTCACACACAAACCTCTTCATCATACTGTTAAAAGCATAAGGTTTATTGACCAGTAGCAGTCAGAATTATTTATGTGGTACGCTTGCTGGTGCTGTTCATTGTTCTGGGAGCTGTGTCATTTCTGTCAGTAAGAGGCCTCTCTCTCTGTCACAGCTTGGGGACATGCCTTCCAAATCCATCGTGGCCCCCGGCTCCGTCCCCAAGGCGAACTCTCTCAGCCACCTGGACCAGGAAAAGAGCAACCACAGGTGATTATTGCATTCTCATCCTTTACAAATGATGATGCTAAAAAGTGGCTTTCAGCAGTTGTGATAAATGTTTTGGTGTCGGCAGCATGTAAAGCCTCTTTACGGACTTGGACCTGGTCCTGTGTTGCGTCAGAGTCTCGTTCTCCTTTGGCTGCGTGTCGTTAGTCGTGCAGCTCCCTCTAATGGGCATGTTGTGGAAGTTCACATAGCTGGAAAAAACTGCCCTTATTTGTCAGGCTTTAGGTGACAGTCACCAATGGAAATGCTGACAGTTTTAGATTCTTACACGCATCCATTTCCTGACTGGGTGCTGTCAGTAAAGCTGTGGCTCATCAGTCAAAGAGCAGAGAGTAGCCTGAGGACAGAGGATATTATGGGCTATATCCTCAGCAGGGCCGGCGTGCCTAGTGCCTTAATCAGCCAGTCCAGGTGGCCCAGCACCTCCTCGCTAGCTGTACCGCTAGCTACTCGTCTGTCTGACTGGCTCTGGCTCGCTTGTGAGAGGCGAGGCCCGAATCTATCCCAGAGCTTCACTGGCAGGTCGTTTTCTCCCCGACTCAGAGCCCCTGAGCCACAGAAACCTCAGCCCAAGCCTGCCGACGACCTCGTGCGCGCCAACAGCTACGACCCCGACGAGGATGAGGAATATTACAGGAAGCAGCTGTCCTTCTTCGACCGCCGCAGCTTCGACGGCAAGGCCCCGCCCCCAGTGGCCCCCACCACCAATCGCCTGCCAGAACTTGGCAAGCCTGCGCAGCTGCTCACGCAGCAGCCTTACGGATACCCCAGGTACCCCCCGCATCATCCTGGCACCGTTCAGGGGGGTAGGGGTTTGTGGCGTATGTCATGATGCTAGGAAGGTCCTCAGGATCCCTGGTGTCATATGCAGCAGATTCAGGGTCCCGACCTGTGGTGTGGAGGAAGTGGACAAGCAGGGGTCAGAAAGGCTGCAGTACGTGCTGAGGCCGAGAGTCAGAATGAGCCTAAGCGCGTGCCGTGCGTCAATCCGGCTGCACAGCCATGAGAATGACAAAGCCCTCACCCCGCCTGCGTAGCTGTGCAGTCAGGGGATACAGAGGAGCAGGCAGGACACTCCACTGGGCCCAGAAACTGCCTGTCAGGCTGACACACACACAGACTCTGGGGTCTTAGCGCTGCTATTGGTGCCAGTCTTGCTTCTTGTTTATTTGCTGGTCTGTGGAAAAATTCAGCCCTTCTTAGGATGCGTTCTGCCGGCACTGGTCTGCTGACTTGTGCGAATGCGAGGGGCTGCATGAAGCCCAGAACGGTCATCGTCATTCTTTCTTTTGTTCTTTTTCTCCATTCTCGTGGCCCTCCGTCTCGCACGGCTACATGCAGAAGATCCCACAGCGCCTGTGCTTTGGCTGCTTGAAACGCCGGCTGGCTTTAGCCCTGGCTGTACCGCTTTAAGGCCCTGCAGGGGTCGCCAGTGCGCATATCCGGGGGAGGGGGTGCGGGAGGGGGAGGAGCCCCAGCAGAAGGTGCTCAGCTGGGCCTGTCAGCAAAAACCGCCCTGCTGTCCATGATGAATGTTTGTCATCTGCTATTCAGCTGGAGCATTCCAGACTTCTATTTTCCACTTTTATTTTTCTTTGTTCTGATAATTAATGGTTAAATTTTCTGGCTGGAATAATATCTCAGGAGTGAGTATGAGGTTTCAGCCACTGCACTGAAGAACTCTGTGCTCTGTGCCCTTGGTCTCTCAGTACTGGTTTCACAGCCTAAGAGCCTGATTGTCTTCCCAGGGTAATCCCCCGGTTACCTTGCGTGTTCAGACCCTGCCGTACCCCCTGTTCATTTGTTCCTGGCATTGTGGCCCCTTCATCTCCCAGTCCTGACGATGTCTTATGCTCCAGGGTGGATCCTGTGGAGAAGGTGAGCCCTGCTGAGAAGAGATACGAGCCTGCAGCTGTGTCCAGCCCAGCTTCCGCACCCCCCACACTCCCCAAACCATCCCCCCCTGAACGTAAGTAGTAGTAGTAATAATATTTTATTATTATTATTATTATTATTAACACAGTCAAGGACACTTTACAGTTCCCGTGCTCGGTGGACAGGGCTGTAAAGGTTGTGTGCCGTATAGCCGCTTCTGTAGTTTGCCCTAAGCTGATTACACTCCGTTCCTCCTGTCCTTAGTGAACCCCCCCGGATCACCTAAAGCTAAGCCTGAGCTGACAGGCCTGAGACCTGTTAACCGTGAAGACACGGTGCAGACCACCTTCCTGCCCCAGAAGAGCTTCCCAGAGAGATCCCCAGTGAATGGCACAGACCAGGCATCCAAGCCAACAACCAACTACAACCGCTACGTCCCCAAGCCATACACAACCTCCGCCCGACCCTTCGAGCGCAAGTTTGAGAGTCCCAAGTTCAATCACAACCTGCTGCCCAATGAAACACAGCCCAAGGCAGAACTTGCCCCCAAGGGTCCGGGGCTGACCAACAGCATCACCAAGCCCCCGGGCTCAACCCAGCCAACCGACCAGGACAGTGGCCTGGATACCTTCCCGCGCACCATGGACAACAGGCCTAAGTACCAGCAGAACAACATCAACGCCGTGCCCAAGGCCATCCCCGTCAGGTAGGGAAACGGGGGCTCCCCTTTGCCTGGAAGAATTTGAAGGCTACATTTGAAAGGTTCCCGGAGCAGTGTCCTTACTCTGGATCCATTGGGCTTTTATGGCTGCATTTCCAGCTGTCCGTATTGTTGTGAAAATCTAGATAACAAGAACTTAACGCCTGGGATCAGGTTTGTGTGTTTTAACAGAAGCTATCCCAACTAAGCCTGATCAAAGAATGTCCTGGAGCATAAAATTGATGTTTGTAGTTTTTACAACCATGTCCGCCACGGTGAGGCTGTTCCATTGCCCCCTGCTGGTGTGTGAATGTCCACTCCTTGCTGTTCACCTCCAGTCCCAGTGCACTGGAGGATGAGGAGGATGACGAGGGACACACGGTGGTGGCCACGGCCCGGGGCATCTTCAATAGCAATGGCGGAGTGTTGAGCTCTATCGAGACGGGGGTCAGCATCATTATACCCCAGGGTGCCATTCCTGAGGGCGTGGAGCAGGAGATCTATTTCAAAGTGTGCAAGGACAACAGCATCCTGCCACCCCTCGACAAGGAGAAAGGTGTGTACCGCCGCCCTGTTGGCTGTAAACTGCAATTGCATGTGATGTGCATATGTAATGGAGCCCTGTATCCTTCCGTATGGTTACAGTTTGCTCGATTACAGGTCTCGGTTACAGTTCAGTGCCA
This sequence comes from Mormyrus lacerda, assembly GCA_015163995.2. Classification (NCBI taxonomy): domain Eukaryota; kingdom Metazoa; phylum Chordata; class Actinopteri; order Osteoglossiformes; family Mormyridae; genus Mormyrus; species Mormyrus lacerda. The sequence continues at coordinate 9,326,520 of JAABNX020000008.1, forward strand.
TACTCTAACTTTCAGACTGAATTTCTTTCCTCGCCAGTGACTCCTCCTCACCTCCCTTTTTCTACCTTTTCTCCCCGCAGGCTGTTCTGTTTTTGTTTTGTCCTTGTTACATTTTATCCTGCTGAACAGTGACTGACTCTGGCACAGTCTCCCGTTTCTGTGCTCCCTAATTTCTTGTTGCCTCTTGCGCCCCCTGCAGGCGAGACCCTGCTCAGCCCGCTGGTGATGTGTGGCCCCCATGGCCTGAAGTTCCTGAAGCCTGTGGAACTCCGTTTACCTCACTGTGCGTCCATGACCCCCGACGGTTGGTCTTTTGCTCTAAAATCCTCCGACTCCTCGTCGGGTACGCTGTCCTCTCTCCTCTTGGGGGCGCTGTAACACTGGCTTGATCTTGTAATCATTTGCTTGTGGGACATGGGGACACGTTTTCCTTTTCCCTTCACCGGTTCCCCTCTTTCCTTTTTTAGTTCCATCATTTCAATTCCAGATCAATCTCCTCTTCTCCTTCAAAGGTGTTTCCTTCCCTGTGGCAGGACAGCTGGTCTGCTTCAGCTGCCTTTTACATTTGCTAATGTGTGTCAGTGGGCAGAGGGAATGGATTAACATCTGAGGAGACTGTCGAGCTTTGAGAACCTCATGCCTTTCACTGGCTGGCTGGGCCGCGTAACTTCTCTGACATTCCTGCTGCATTCGACTGTACATCTGTGTGTCTGCACTCATCCGAAAAATGCAGAATTCAACTTGCATCCGCTCTCGTTTTCTTACTTTAAACTTGGCATAGAGGTTGATTACCAGCTATTTAGCCTGTTTAGGATAACTGGCCCTGGGACCTCATTTTGTGAGGCTGCAGAGTGGCCCTCTTATTTAAGACAAGATAAGGAGAAAGTGACCTTTCTTGTTTTAGACTGCACTTGTCTCTTGAGTTTTTGAGTGCACTGCCCGGCCCAAAGCATTTTCCTGTTAGAGGCTTTTACTCGCAGAAATCCCCTGGATCCAGTGTTATTCTGCTTTTGCTAATTAGCAGGGTTTTTTTGTACTTGTTACTTTGAAAAGCATGTATTTTCAATAGTTGTGATTTTGTGAAACAAAATTGTTAGGTCAGAATAACTGTAAATGTATAAATAAATGTAAAAGCATGTACATTTTAAAAAAAAAATGTTCAATTCAATGGCTTAGTCAAGACTTGTGCACATTAAGCTTGTCAGTATCACATGTAATTAGCATTTATAGAATTGTAGGCTACACGCTGGTATACATTAAGCATTGCATTATTCCAATACAATTCAGTCATTCTAATGAGCATTTTAGGCAGGCATTTAAGTGACATTGTTACAGATGCATTTCTCAGCTTTGTGTGCAATTGAAGATGAGTAAGTGAGGACTGGGACCTTCCCCCAGCCACTGACTGTAAATTGCATATTCATTCCAGAGGTTTTAATCATTGCAAAGCCTGCCATTAAGTCAGAGTGCTATGTGCTTCAGTTTGATGATCTTGCAGAAGACATGGTACACAGTCTGGTTACCTGTCTGCCATTCCCCACGCCGGCCATCCCCTTCCCCACGCCGGCCATCCCCTTCCCCACGCCGGCCATCCCCTTGCCCACGCCGGCCATCCCATTCTCCTGTCCTCTTTCCCCTCTAACCAGGTGACCCCAAGAGCTGGCAGAACAAGTCGCTCCCAGGAGATCCCAACTACCTGGTGGGAGCCAACTGCGTGTCTGTGCTCATCGACCACTTCTGAGGAGCGTGCAGCTGGCATGCAGCTGGCCTGCAGCGCAAGCGAGAAGCGGGGACTGGCTGGGCAGCTCCCCTCACAAGAGGGGGCGGGGGGGCACATGGCTTGCCCACCCAAGAAGTATTAACCCCTTGTGCCCTGGTCGTTTACTGTAACTGCAAAGCATAAGGAAGATGGACATTGTCCTCTTAAGTGCTGTTCTGTTTGCGTTTTCTTTTTCATTTTTAGGTGCTTAAAGGCTTTCGAAAACACAAACTCCTAAACTCTTGTTGGAATGCATGCCCAGTGCCACTTACTGATAAAACACAACTAAAGCCAAGTTTCCTAGTCTCTACTTCAGAAGGAGGAAAAAACACTCTTTGGAGGATTTTCCACAAATGAGAAGCATATTGAAAGATGAGCGGGTGTGTGGATGTCTGTGATGGTGTGTGTGTGGCTCAGTGTGTGTGTGTGTGTGTCAGCACACTGACAGACAGTAGAAATTGCAGTAGCAGCAGAGGTAAATGACAGTGATGCACAGAGACGGTGTTCTGAATGGCCGCTGGATGGAGAGGTGTGCATTGTTGGCTTTGCGAAGGTTTTTCTAAACACCCTGCCTGAGGCGTGGGCGCTCATGCCCATGATAGAGAGGTGAACTGAAGGTGTGACTTCCTGAACCAGCTTGTGTCTGTAACAGCCGCTCTCGCCTGCTCCATTTTAAGTTTTATATTTTTGACACTACCTTAGGTAAACACACAGAGATACATTTTCTTTCCTTTTAAGCATCAGACCTCTCCCGCTGTCTCCATCTCTGCTGTGCTGGGCTACACTTCCGCTTCCCAGCCTGCTCTGTCTGTCACCCAGCCAATCTCTCACCACCACGAGCAGCAATGCCTCGTCCGCAGCTCTATTATGCTCAGACCTTAGCTTTCTGTTTAAGTTCTCAGAAATGACGACGTGAAGGCATCTTCACCACGCCGCCCGCCGCCATGTGAGTGAACCTCGATTCGGCACATGACTGCAATCGGGATGACGGAAAAGGTTTCGCTTTTTTCTGCTATGCACATGAAGTGGTGAACGGAGAAGAGAGAACTTTAACAGTGTGAAGGTGTGGCTGTATATAATGCTAGCATATGGCATCCGGTCTTGGTTTGTAAATGAACTTTTTGTATGTCTGGTATTTTGTATAAAACTGAACTTAAAAAAAGGTTTCTAAAAAAATATATATATAATAACGGTTCTCTTTGTATTCTGAACTTTGAGCCTTGGAACTTGCAACTTAGCAGTAAGGACCCAACTTTTCTACAAATATCTATATATATATACACACTGCATATAAACATTTTTATTGGTCACAAAACCTTTTTATGCTTATTTACAAAATAAAACTGTGCTTGGTTGAAATAATTTAAAAATCTGTACTTTAAAGGGTCCGCTTCGGAAACAGAAGTGTGTCCTCCTCTTTTTGTGATACTGGATGCTGTATAGTGTGCCCTGAAAATGTATTTTTGTACTAATAGACAATTTATTATGGCACACTACTATTTTCTTTAGATATAACACTGCTTAAGTTGGATATTAGCTTTTCTTCATGTGTGGCAATTTTTCTCTTTTTTGCTTTAGTTTTTTTTTGCAGCACATTTCTATGTGTATCACTGTATCAATTAATAAATCATTTTTAAAGTAACAAAACTCTCTAGTTCACCGGTGTCTTTTGTTACTGTAATATATTTGTGTGAGTTTTGGTTCCCAAGCTCACTGAGGGATGAGTGATGCACTACAGATCTTTGGCGCCCTCTCGTGTCACAAAGGCTTAACTACATTGATCTGAATCACATGTAGGCGTTTCTACGACAGGGGGCGATGTTCGAAAACCTCTGGCGGGGAATTAACTTTTGCCATTTTGCACACGAACAGTTACAGCAATGCTGCAATATTTTGTATGTGTGATGTGTATATGTATATACATAAATAAATATATATATATATAATAAAAAATATATAGCTTGCTGCCGCTCTTCGTTAGGCTGTCTGTTCAAACCAGGTTCTACCTTGGGGTTTTCAGACTAATAGGCCGATATGAAATTCACTTGTATATGGCATATGATACAAAGCAAAGTTTAACAACTACCTGTCAAAGTAAGTAGAAGTAGATACTAAATAGGATTCAGTCAACTGCTGGAAAACGCCAACACAATGTGTCGGACAGGGCACGACTCGCATGCAGTTTAACGGCTTCATGAGCAACTTTCGCAAAGGCTGCATAGAAAATGGCCTAAAAGTAGATCTTCAGTAAGTGATCCACACGGAGGCGCACTTCACCTTTTATTACGGGATGGATTAATTAAAAATCCTGCGATGGGGGATCAGAACCGATGAAAGCTACACGTAAATTCAGTTTCTTATAAGTCCTTTGTTGTCTTGCATGGCTGCCACTATGTTGTAAAATGAGAACTTTCGATGTTTAGTTTTTTGAAGCCACGTTTTGATAGTATCGTTTCTAAAATGAAATGGTCATGGATTCTATATAATAAATGCTATAAGGCAGGGATTTTTTTCTTATGCTTATCCAAATCTGGCTCATTCTTGCTATAATTAGGCTCAATAACGTAACGCAGTTCATTTCTGAGCAGGTGAATTCTCCACAAGCTGTTCATGCGCATCACTAACTAGCATATGCACCTGCACGTTTATTAATAAAACAATTAAGTTTTCTGGCCGCTCTAGTCAAGCCCAGGAAATATTATGTCTCAGTAAATCCGGGTCATTTGGTTATTAGTTTGTTGTGGGAAAACTGGTCCGCGGAGTGTGCCCCATTTATCCAGAGTCCAAAAACCATTAACAGAGTACAGAGTTTCCTGTTCCAAGAAACAGAAACGTGAGCGACTAGCGAACGCGGTTATCGGCATCTGGACGAAAAAACACCGTTACAAATATCATGAAATCATTACAGATCACTAAACCAAATGGGAAAGGATGTTGAAGCTCACTGTCCTTAATTTGACCTTCAGAAACTAGATAAAAACTGATATTACCATTGAATCCTATTTGACTTTTTATTATTATTGTATTTTTTTCCAGTTTTTTTCTTCTTTTCTCAGAAATACCGAAGATTGTCTAAGGCGCATCAGTAGTATTTATCGGAGCGGAGTATTATCAGTAATATTTATTGAAGCGGAGTATTATCGGAGGGCTGAGACATCTGAGAACCGAATTAAGGAAATGCCTGGAGTTTCAGAAATGCCCAAAGCATTAATGATAGGTTACATGCCCATCTAATATTACTAAATCTAAGACGGATTGCAGCAAATACAACACCATTAATGCAGTCCGCAGCGCCGGATAATTTGTTGCTTGAACGCTATGCGGTTATTTAAATTCTGTAGCATATATAAGATAAGCATATAGGCTGCGATATTAAATGGGACATGCAAACTCGCGTGCCTTTTCGATTAAAGGGCATAACCTAAATTCAGTTACTATAGTTGTTTTGCATATTTGCTAATTTCTCGGTTAGGCATACATCAGTAAGGCCAGTTGTGATCTAATGATTAATAATTAAGTATATAAGTGAGTATATAGCCTATGAATCTGCATAAACGGGCTGAATCGTAATGAATGTCTCCTCTGCTTAAATCTAGTTGTTTATCACCTTAAGGGTTAACAAAAATAATGAATTACTGTTAAAAAAAATGTGGTTTCAGTAGTACTATTACCTGAAATCTATCTACTGCAATAAAGCAGTAGTGTGCGAATAACCCAATTCTGTGCCTCGTTTGTGCTCCATGCTTCTGATTTACTACGAAAACGCGCCCAGCCGCACGGCGTCACGCCGCTTGGCGGAGCAGGAGAGAAGAGCCGTGATGTCCGAACGGCAGGCATAACCGCTCCTTTCCAGACCCCCGTCGGCCAGTGAGCGGACCTGGGATTACAAACCCATACCGCCTTTTGACAGCTGCGGCAAAAAGAAGCATCGCCTCGACGGCCGCTTTGCACGTGAGCTTTGCGGTTCTTCTCGTTCTTTGGTTATGTGAGCGTTTTCTCCCCAAGGCGATTCCCATGCTTTGCTGAGCACCGGCATGAAGATGCCAGTCACTTTAACAGCCGTTCCTTGGCAAAAGAAAGGGGAGGCGAGATGAAGCGCGCCGCGCACCAGCGAACGGCACCGCTACGTGCGGCTCGGCTCCTTGGGTTCCGCTCCAGTTTTCTTTCAACTATTTGCCGAAATTGATGGATTTGTGCATTACCAGCTAGTCTGCCGACTGAGTCACATTTCGTCCCTAGAGAAAACAGCTGACACTTAAGCGCCGTTTTCGCATTTTGCAGTTCAGTCAACCGCACTGCTGTGAGAAATATATATTTTTCTTGCTGTTGGTCAGTTTTTACGTTCGAACGTAGCAAAAGTCATTGCCGCATCGTCGATGTCAAAGCCTCGAATTGCGGGGTCTTTCCAAGCCATCGACCTCCTCCGGACTGTGATCTGATGGTGTTTCCCCATCCCGCTTTCCAGATCCCTTTTATTTCCAGCTGAGTTTCCTGCAGCGCGTTTCGCCGCGATGATGCCCGTCAGCCACTCGCTGAGCCCGGCGTCCCTGTCCCGCAGCCTTTCCAGGCTCAGGGAGTTTCGGACGCGAACCCGGATCATGCTTTCCCTCGGAGTGTCCCAGATGGTCTTGGGGAGTCTCATTCTGGCGGTCAGTTTCGCCGCCTTGGCTCTTACTACCTCGCCGAGGGTCAGGCATTCGTGTCCTTTCTGGGCTGGATTCTCCGTAAGTACCCCGGTGCCATCACACGTGTGTCACAGAAATGACCGCGGCACATTTGCGGCTATGTGTTGTGAGAATGCATCTAAAAATTAACAACGTGTGCAATTCACTGTGAAATTTCCAGACTTTACTTCAGCATAGCTTATTTGTGGTATTTCTCATTGGATCATTGTGAAAGACACGGACGGTAAAGTGCTTTAGAGTTTCTTGTACTAGTCTGTCATCATTAACTCTTTAACATCCGCTCACCGCCCGACTGTCTTTGTTGTATTTTCAATGGCGAAAATCTATTTAATTACGTTTTAGTATTAAACGCGCTCGTAGAGTTGTGCCATTCCCAGCAATGGTGACACTCGCCAGTCGCCTTCTAATCTTTACGTTTCGTTTCATTACCTTTTACATACATTCCCGAGGCGGAACCTGTGTTTGTCCCTCGTATGGACCGGGCTCGGTGCTCTGCATCGTGGTTAATATGTCCTCTGAGCAATAGGCGCGGAGTATAATGCGCTGTAACCCGGGCAAAAGGTGCCAGGTGTTTGATCAGACATCGCTCACCTGTGCGAACATCTGTGGGGCGGGGTGGGGGCGGATGTCTCCAGCTGTCACATGGAATCAGTAAAAGCAAACGGGTTATTTGATTTTAAAATTCCAGGTCCATTTTCGTGTTTTATTCCCGTGCACTAGTTCCCATTTTTATGTGCAAGATTGAACATTTCTGTGGCACTGCAGACATAAAGAACAGTCATTCTAGGTGGAAATGCTAACAGCGGCAGCAGTGATGATCCGGAACCCGGCTTATATTTCTGAATTATGGAGATAGTTTTCACTAGCAGCATTTCAGCATAATGGTGATTCGTCTTGAATTATGATTTATCTAACTGTAACTTTTGGTCACTTTAACCAAGTTTCGGGGAATCGAATGTAGAGGGATTAATGTTGAGTCACACCAAAGGGTTATACTCAATAACGGCTCAATACCAGGGTGTCATAGCGATGCAGCAGCCAGGGGCGAATATTATGGTCTGCTTACCCTGTGATGTTGTCCCGCAGTGTTGTATGTAAGCACGTAAGGATCCCAGTCAGCTGGAGTTTCCACACTGCCAGCGTCCTCCGCGAGGCCCAGCTGACCTCAGTCTTATGATGTGATTGGGTGCCTGGATGGACTGGTCACCTGACTCTCGGCCAAATTTCGTACGTTCATAAGTTGGTTTGAAATGACTGCAAGCGAATAGAAAATTATTGAACCCAGCACTGACACACTACTGACATTAATAGTCTAATATTAAATCTATATTAGTGTGACCTTCTGAAAGTAATTTTTGCTTCGAATGGGAAAATTAGCAAGATGAGCACGTAACCTCGTTTAGCGTCGTGCCGAGTCAGAGATTGTGATTAACGTGCCCGGTTTGGGGCTGTTAGTCTCCTAGTGGAAATCGTTTCCTGTGCCGAACACGCGGGTTTATTAAACACGGCGCCTCGCTCGATATCTCGGAGAATGTTAAATGCACCGGCGCTGACGGTTCTGATCTGCGGTCCCACTGCTTGTTTGTTCAGGAGAATCGCTCGCTGGGTTCTGAGAGCGGCGGGGGTGTCACCTCGCTGCTGCGATATTTAGTGTAGCAGTTAGCAGTGGGTGCCAATGCCCCGGTACTGCCGGTCTGCTGCCGCATCCTCAGCGACGTGGACGGCCAGAGACTCCAGGAAGAATTCCACCTGGAAATGGCTCATTTTCACCTGTGTGCTGTTAATTTACATCCTCATACCCCCCCCCCCAGCTTTAAAATACACATTTAATGTGCACAGAAATAGCTTCTCCTTCCGCCTTTGTCCTTGTCAGTTCTCTAATCAGCTGAATCTTCATTTGCTTTGAAACGCCTGCGCCATCGCATTAAGTGTGATTCTGATGTCTCTAGCATGACCGCCCCCCCAATTTCTCTCTTTGTCCCCCCACTGCACCGGCTGCCAGGTCGCGCGCAAGCACACGGGAATAAGTGACTTTTATAACTTCAGCCTATTAAATACCATCCCCAGTCTTTGCATGAGATTCTTTTAATCGTTTAAATTCTGAATCCTTCACAAATGGAAATACGTTTTATGGTGTCTCTGCACTGTTAAGTGTGCTGCCTGTCTCTGCTCAAAAACACAGTATTGTGATTTTGAAAGGATTCTAGAACTCGCTGTAAGAAACCAAGGATAAAAGCCAAAAAGATTTAAAACCTATAGCTGACAGTTTTTAAAACGCAATTCTTCCTCTAACTGTAGCAGTGGGGACTGTTCCGAGTGCCTAAAATGCTGTATGTCTAAATCTTAAAGAGGAGCCTCAGACGCGATTACCTGGCCGAGCAGCGCACAATGCTAGCGACATCGCGACGGAGCCAGGAAGGAGCATCGTGTTAATTTCTGCTGGGACTGGGGTGAGGGAAGGGCAGCTTATTGAATGTGAGCTCCTCCAGCTCCTAAACAGCAGGCACAGCGGGAGACGTGTGTGCCGCCAGAGATAACTCAGCTGGGGGTCGGGGGTGAGAGGTCAGAAGTCAGGGCTTGCACTGGCCTCACTTTGCAGTGCAGATTAGCCTCTTATATCTTCCTTCTGTGATAACTTGCAAGAAAGCCTTATCACTGGTCTGCCATTGTATTGTCAGACAAAAATAATAAATTAAAAAAACCTCCACACAAACAGAGTATTGCTTATTCATACTTAGGCCTTTTAAATCGACACAATGGCTCTCTTTTTTGCTCCTGAAATTAATCTGGCATTAATGGAAATCCCAGCTAGAAGTGAAATGGACATTTTTGAAAATACTTTGTGATGAGCACAATGCAGAACAATCCATACTCCTCATGGTTTGGTAAGGGGTGGGATTTGTGATATATTCACTGCTATGTTCAGTAGTGCCTAATGCTGAAGAAGTCAGCACTACAGGGATGTGTTTGACATTTAAAACACATAGGGTATGTATTGTATTGGCAGTTGTACTGAGTGTGTGTGTGTGTGTGTTGTGGGGGGGGGGGGTGAGATATTTTATTTAGTCATTCAATTTTCCCCACATCTGATGCTGGCAGCTGGGACCAGCTGGTCCATTTGACTTTGTGCGGCTGCAGTCTCACCAGAGGAGGGGGATTTATTTGTCTGCTTTCCGAAGGAGGCTTATGGATGCACAAGCACGCTGCGTAGAGCTGGGGGGGGCAGCCTGGCTGCTGGGCATCGCTCTGTTGAATGTAGGGTATGATTGCCTCTGAAGAATCAGATGCTGCTGTTTGGTTCCATGAATGGCTTTGGTTCCATAAATGTTTTTGGTTCTAAGTGGTTTTTCACCGGTCAATAACTTTGGTTCTGTAAATGGCTTTGGTCCCGTGAGTGACTTTGGTTTCATGAATTGTTCTTTGGCCTGGGAATGGATTTGGTCCCTATGAATGGTTTTGGTTCTGTGAATGATTTTGGTCCAATGAATGGTTTTGGTTCCGTGAATGGCTTTGGACCTGTCAACGTCTTCGGTTCCGTGAATGGCTTTGGATCCATAAGTGGTTTTGGTTCTGTGAATGGCTTCGGGCCTGTCAATGTCTTTGCTTCTGTAAGTGGCTTTGGTCTCGTGAATTACTTTGGTTCCATGACTGGTTCCTTGGCCTGTGAATGGTTCTTTGGCCTGTGAATGGTTTTGGTCCTGGGAATGGATTTGGTCCCCATGAATGGTTTTGGTTCCGTGAATGGCTTTACACCTATCAATGTCTTTGTTTCCATGAATGGTTTTTTGGCCCACGAATGGATTTGGTCCCCATGAATGGTTTTGGTTCCGTGAATGGACCTGGCTGTGACTCTTGACAGTTTGTATCTGGGTCTTTGGCATTACCAGACTGAGATATTTTTCCAAAAAGCTTTGCAATACATAGAGTCCATTTCCTTGGCGTGCGGCGCGGAGCTCCATGTGGCTGTAGCTCCGCGTGGCTGTAGAAGCCAGGATCCCTTTTATGGAGACGGTCCTGACAAGTCCGAGCCTCTGCTCATTCCTCCTTTTCTCTGGTGACTGCAGATGAGGCTTTTAATTCCCCAGGCAAAGAGTGCTCATTTGCCCACCCCTTCCAGTCCACTGATTTATGCCTGTCTTCAGCAGCTGCCCCATCCCAGGGCACATGTCAGCTGGGGGGACTGATGAAGTTCCAACGTGGGGGTCCCTTCATCTGAACCGTGGCTTTCTCCCGGAACAAAGTCATTGAGGGCTGTGAACCTGCAGCACTGGGTTGTCCTGTGGCTTTGAAGCATTTCAGACCAGGTCCGGACCTGGTATTACTGCTTTACCAGTGGTAACAAACAAAATAATGCAATGACTGTAGAACAGTAACCATTTCAGCATGGGTTACGTTGCTCCCGTCACTAGCTGTAACTGAGCCGCTGGCCAATGCTGTACACTCAAAAAGCTGTAGGGGGCGTACCTCTGGGCCTGGCTTCCCATCTCGCTGTTATTTTTCCTCCAGCTTTGCTGTATCTTCTGCAAATGTGTAAAGGTCTCCAAATGAAATGGAGTGGCAGAGGGTCCCCTGTGGCATGGGGGAGTGGCAGCGAGGCCCCAAAGCATTCTGTCCCCCCTCACAGCAAACGTGCAGCCCTGGAAGCAGCCCCCCCCCGAGATCATGAAGTTCAGAGGAAGTCCTGCCCTTGTGCCAGGTGGAGCTTGCGGCTTCATAATTAGCGGCCACACAAGAGTGATAGTGTGCCGTCCTGCCGAGTTTTCACGAGCCGTAAAGACTGGGATTCCCAGAAGGGATTAGGAGCAGCGTCCTGGATTTACATGATTCTCAGATTCAGTGTCGTCTGTTTACCTGCATCGCAAACTCCAGCCCTGTTTTGGGGCATGTCTGCCATCAGCTCAGCTGACAGCGGCTGCTCTCTGCTAAGAGCTGGTTATTTTTGTGTCATTCTTCTCCATTCTCCTCGCCAACCTTTTCCACGTTACCCTGGTTCCCCAGCAGCAGCTGGACCATGGTGCTTTAAGGTTCTCTGCAGTGATGAAGCTGCTTCTGCTGGAAAGTTATGGCTTCTGTGGAAGGTTTGGGAGGAAAGAACAAGAAGGTATCTGGCTGGCCTCCACTGGTTTAGGGAAGAGTATGTCCTTGTATGGGATTAGCACTTCTGTACTAATTATCTATGCAGATGGGATCTGAAGTCTAATAATGCCTTGTGCCAAGTTACAGCCAAGCAAAAGTGTGGCTTTGAATCAAATGCCTTTCAGACCCTATGAAATGTTTTTGACCCTGTGGGGTATCTTGTGTTGGCTCCCCTACCCACAAGGTCCTGTCAGTCGGCTGGTGAAGGGATCTGCTGTCCCCCCACCAAGCTGATGTCATGTGATCCAGCCGTCCAATTTCTTTGTCTCTTTCTCCTATCATGGAGGGAATGGTGTGGTGTCAGTGACCCACTGGCCCGATCCACTTATTGGCTACTGTCACAATCCCTTCAACCAGATCAACGATCAAAGTCGTGTGGCATGGGGATTTGATGGGGAGGCATCGGTCATTACGGGGGTGGCACGGCGGCAGGTTGGACACCCACGCAAACGCCAAAATTGAGAAGCACAGGAGGAAGGAGAGGTGCAAGGAGTTAAGCTATGGATGCAGAACACATTATGAGGGTTACGGACCGCAGCAGAACACAGCAAACAGAATGTGAAATGATTCTTGCTGGAACAAAGGACAAGTGGAGCCAATCAACACTAAAAGTGTTGGTCAGCTGACTCGCCCTGCCGTGATGCCCCGCCCACAAGGGCTTTCATTGGTCCATATTAACAGTGAGTGACATGGCAAGGTTAATCCTCCTCATCAGTCATTTTACATGCAGCTTCAATATTCAGTGAGGAAGAGGGGGCTGAAAAATTGTGAATACATCGAAACACACTGGCTGCTGCATGATAAAGATCTCAGTTACTGTCGCTACTGCAGAGCATGATGGGAGCTGCTCTGGGTGTGTGTGGGTGTATGGAAGGTGGAAGGACCTCCCCAGGATGAACATTTCGGGGGGGGGCAATGAGCAGATGGCTAACAGGGAATGCCGCGGGGTGTGGCAGATCTATCGGCAAGATTTACGGTGGCGGCGGCTGCTGGGACGATGCCACCGTCCGTGAGTCACTGAGGGGCTCTACCATGAGGTCCCCACCGTGAGGCCCTTGCTGTGGGGCCCTTGCCGTGAGGGACGCTTCCTTGAGCCGTCACAAGTCCTCAGGGTCCCAGCTGAGCAGATGCCGCTTGCTGCTGGACCTGGTAAGGGTCAGGAACGCGGGGCGTGTCCCATGATTTTCGGAGCAGATTTTCACCCGGTTCAATTCTGAGCAGCTCCAACATCCATGCATCCACAACCCCCCCACTGCCCCCAGGATATAATGTAAAATGTCCTTATTAAACATGCATGTTTTTTGCGCACATCTCTATCCATAAATGCAAACATCACAATTAGCGATTCTGCCAGGGTGAAGTTCCTAATATGTTGCCGTTTAGCAGTGGTACACAGCAAATGAACAGAGGCAAACTGTGGAGGGAGGGGAATGGCAGCAGCGTGGCAGGCCCTGCGTCTGTTATTGTCCTCGGATGCCGGTTCATTCATGATTTATAGCCTCCAGGTGAGGCTCCCTGGGAAATGCTCTGCATCGCGTTCAGAAATGAATTTCTGCAAATTAAGTTCCGCCTGCATGCTAATATGCTAATCAAGGGATTGCGTTAGCCCTGGGGGGTGGGCATCAATACAGGGCCATGTACTTTCAGCTGAGTAAAAAGCTGCCCGGGGGAATTTTGTGCTGATTTTAATGGACTGGGAGTCTAATTAGAATAAATGACCACATGGCTTTGCTGGTAAATCTCACCACACCATCTACAGCCCCACTATGAGGACAGGGCTGGGGGGGGGGGGGGTGAAGCGAGGGTCAAAGGTCAAGTGAGGGCATGGCGGCTGGTGTGAACATTGTCACCCAGTAGCGAGGAAAGGGGCTCCCAGGCAGATCACCGGGGGGGGGATTTCCCTCTGTAGATTTTGCTGATTAGGCAAGCAGCTGCCTATTTTACGAATGTCTGAAGAAAGGCAGCAAAAACAGGGCTGAGGTGAGCAAACTGAGGGCTTTTCTGAAATAAAAGCATGTGATTAACGATGAATCCATTTATACGTAGCATAATAAAGAGGCTGTTGACCCTACACACCATGAAAGCGCCCCGCCGTCTCGAGGATTTATAAGGCTTGATTTACGCATGGCCCGATTCTCCTCTAAGTCATCCCCCTTAATAATCCTGTCTTATTGCTTGTTGTCCAGATACGCCCCCCCCCCCCCTTGTGAAACGGGAAAACAGTTAGGCTTTCGAGGTCGGCTCTCCACCCTCAAACCCGGCACACAGCCCTCTCGGTCCCCGTCGGCGCCCCCTCGGTAAACAGGTGATGCTTCTGGCTTCCGGCCGCTGATCAATTGCCATCTTCGGGGGAAATTAATCACCGAATTCGTTACACGTTGAGCCCAGGGTTAAACCACTCTACTTTAACCTTGTATTGATTAATTAATTGTATTGATCCCAGTCAATAAAAGGGGTTTCTTAATCTGTCTGGCCATTTCCTCTTATCCTGCTGGATCTATTTTTTAATCTGGAGGATGTTAATGAATCTTTTATGCAGTTGCAGTCATTTTTTTCTCCCCCAAACCTGCGGCCTCGTCTGTTCTGCCTTTTCCTGTCAATCTTCCTCTCCATCCCTCAGGGATGACAGAGTGACGGAGGACCATCGTTTGTCATGCTGGAAGGTTGCCACGGCGTCATAAATAATCCTGCTTCCCCTTGCCAAGTAAAAGCGATTCATCTTATCCTTTTGGACAGCGGACACTTTCAGGCATGGTATTTCATGCGAACGTGCGCTGAGTTCTCAATCTTAGGGTCCTGGTTTCGAACGCAGCTGCGCTGTAACTATGACTTGCATGTTTGAAGTGTGTGAGACCCCCCCCCCCCCCGAGTCAGGCTGGTAGCCCAGTGCAGTTTACATCTTATGTAAATCAGGACAAAGTGCAATTGGACAATTTAGGTTCACGTGTGGTGTCAGGAAAGGGCCCTTGTCGTTCATGTGGAACGTTTTCTATCAGTCGGATGCCTGAAAATGACTACAGTGACTAACCCATTTTCAATGTTTCAGGACCCGCTCTCCTTTTTAGGAGTACTAATTAAGATGGGTGAACGGGGGATTACTAAGTGGAATTTTATATTTTGGAAATGGTGACCTTTAAATCTGTTTAGCACCTACTTAAATGCAATACGGAACAAATGAACAAGAGCAAGCACTATACTATACATGTACAAGGGTCTCTCTGACGCGAGTAGTTCTCCCGTCCTCTAAGGGACTGTCTGTCAGTATGGCTGGTGCTCTGATCACACAGGGCTTCCTGAGATGTGGTAATCGGAATTTCAAACATTCCTTGGCCTGTTAGGTGTCCCCTGTGACCGTGGCTGAGATCCTGAGGACCTCTTACATGTGCTTACATGCCATGCGCTTACACACCTCTTACATGCACTTAGACCATGCGCTTACACATCTCTTACATGCACTTAGACCATGCGCTTACACATCTCTTACACGCGCATACACACCATCGTCTTTAGGACACACCCACGTCTCTGATTGTCTTAGCGAGGTGGGTGCTGAAAAAGAGGTCAGGATTTATTATTTCTCTAAGAATCCTCTAACTACTTTGTCCTGGGTTGTGAGCTGTAAGCTTGGGGCTAAGCAGCTAAATATCCACCCACCCTGGTCCCAGTGCCCACCCGCTCTCTCTGTGACTTTCTGGTCCCAGTGCCGGCTCTCACTATGACTCCTTGGTCCCAGTGCCCGCCCGCTCATTTGATGGCTCCCTGGTCCCTGTGCCTGCCTGCCCGCTCCCTCGGCTGGACGCCTCTGGCATGACCTGAGACAGGGCTGCATCTGCATTTCTCCCACGCTCGCCCTCTGATCCTCGAAAGCTGCACATGTGATCCAGGCCCTCCCGAAAGCTTGCTGGGAATCCTCACCCACAGCATAATTAAAATGCCCCCTGAGCTCTGGTGTTATGCCATGGTGTCTATGGGCACTGGGGGGTGGGGTGCATTAACACTACAGTATGCCGCAGTTTTCGGGTCACGTCAGCTAATTTGTTGCACGCCATGTTTGTGGATGCTGAAAAGGTTTGTGCCCCCTGTCCCTGGTTCGTGAGCATAAAGGGAAATCACCCCCCCCCCCCTTATGAAATGCGAACGTGCCGGTTATACTTCAGCAATATCCTTTGCCTTGGTCTTTGGGAGGGTGTCAGAGGTGTCCCATGGGGCTGGACTGACGTGGCTCTTGGTGGGGGGGGGGGGCTGTGCACCAACTTAAATCAGCATCCCTGTGTACGACCCCCTTGCCATCCTCTCTGCCAGGCATATCACCGTGACAACCCGCAAAATGCAGAGCCGCTCTGCACAGTAGCACATCACGGCTGAGCTTCTCGAGGTGTGACACGATGGCCTACCAGAGCAGTTAAGTCTGATCCCCCCCCCACCATACAGGGAGGTGTGCTGTCTGCCTGCCTCTGATGTCACAGTCTCAGACTTTGAAGTCAGAGTGTTTTCCTTTAGCTTCTAAATTGTAAACCACACTGAAAGCGGCACATGAAAACCATTCGTTTGGCGGAGCGTTTGGTAAAGGCTTCTGCCAGAATTTCACTCCTGTTTCTGAAAATCTCTTTAAGGACTTTAGGCTACGGTATTATGAGCTGTCTCTATAAATAAATAAAAAAACAGTAAATATTACCAGTAACACAGATGTTTTTTTTCTTGGGAAACTTATGATTCTCGGCAAATTGCTGATGATGCCATTCTGTTTATTTGTCTTCCAGAAGGCAAAAAAGACGCAAGAATTAAACGTTTCTACATTTCTCCCCGTCTTCGTGTTTGATGGTTTAACTCATTTTAGAGGATATCCAGTGTCCATGCTCTGCTGGGGCCACAAATTGTACATTTTCCGTAGTTATGGTAACGGCTGTCTTCTGGGTCGCTTCCTCTCAGGTCTCTGTTTCACACTGCTTCCATAGTTTCCAGTTCCAAGTTTTTGGGCAGATATGCCCCCGGTTTTGTAAATTAGCAGTATCTCTCAAAACTTTTCATTGGAACATCCAAGAGTTTTGGGACCACAGCTTGTGAAGGTGCTGACATGAGTTTATATTTCTGATTGGGATTCAGGGACACTGCACTGAAAGCCTGGCGGTGTCCGGGTGAAGCGTGATTCAGGGACACTGCACTGAAACGCCTGGCGGTGTCAGGGTGAAGCGTGATTCAGGGACACTGCACTGAAACGCCTGGCGGTGTCAGGGTGAAGCGTGATTCAGGGACACTGCACTGAAACGCCTGGCGGTGTCAGGGTGAAGCATAATTCAGGCTCTGCTCCATTCCAGCCGCTCGGCTTGGCGCTGCCTGTGTTTCCAGTTCCCGCTTAACTATCTGGAGGTGGTGCGGAAACCCATTGCCGCGGCTGAGATAAATAAAAACCAGGGCCTAAGGGGGACGGGAGCTCTGCTGTTTGGACCCCTATCACTGTTGGAACTGTGCTCCCCGATGGTGCAAAGGCAGAGCCTGTTCCAGCACATGCTTTGGGGAAGGGATCTGACCTCACCGTCCCTGTGACCCCACAGTGTTCACTGGAGCCAGGACACTGGGGCCATCCGCATGCAGATCCGGAGTGTGTAACTGGGTCGGGTCAGGTCAGGTGAAACAGACCGTTTTCCCATAATGCATGCGGAGAAGCACTCTGACGCTGCACTCAACCCAAATAGCATACATCAGAATAGCAACCATGGATACATACTTATAAATGTTAATGTTTAGGCAGAGAGGAAGAATTGGAAGACGAGAAGGAAAAGCCTGAATTTGGGAGAAGAGGGATGGAAAGGGGGAGATAGTGAGAGAGAGAGAGAGAGAGAGACACTGCTCACTGTTCCCTGGCAACTGTGACACCCTTGGCCATACCCCAGATAGCACCTTTGCACCTATCACCAAAAAATACAGGAGGGGGGGGGCTATACAGAATTCTCTCCTGGGGTGTTTTTATTCATGATGAGGGGGTGAAACCCCCCCATCTCTGTGTGTCTCCCCTCACATTCAGAAGGGTCCCATGGGCTCACATTCCAAGCTGGTGACAGCTCTGAGACGCGCCGCTCGATCGTGTCCCCTGTACACCAGCCTCGCCTGCCGACATCACATCAAAACAGCGGCACGTTCGGAGTAGGCGGCGGCACTCTGGAGAGGTGGGGAGGCATGTGAACACCGGGAAGGCACCCCCCCCACAAATGCCTCCTGTCTCCCGGCAGACATCTGATGGGTGCAATTAGCATATGCATAGAATGCAAAAACACTGACGGAGACAGCGCATACATTGCAAACAAACGGGAACAGAAAATGCACACTGCGTATTATTATGGATACAGTACTGCTGCTGTTCGGGCTGTGAGACACAGAGTGAGTAATTACGCGGCTCAGCCAGCACCTCATAACCAAACAGAAGCCGCTTATAAACAGGCTTAGCAGTAAGTTTGAGGTAAGGCGTTTATAAATAATGTCTCGTTCCTGCCTTCATTCTGCAGCTATTCAGGCATGAGGTCGATCTCCAGACAAAAGGCCCAACGTGTCAAAGCTGTGAGTAACAGTGAGAAACAAAACTGCGACACAAAGGTAAAGCACAACTTCACATGTCAACAGGAGTTTCAGGGTCTGTTGTAACTGTGATGAAATATCTTAGTTCAGGTATGCTTGGTTCTGAAGAAAACACTATCACTACCCTGCTTACTACACATACAGGTGGACAGTCAAACAACTTTGAAGCTCTTTTCCTCAGTGTCACTTCTGTAGGGCAGAATAGGTGGGTTGTAATTGCAGATAAGCGGGATTTTACCCGAATGTGGAAGCAAACGCCGGCGCCTAGTGAGGTCCGCTCCCAGAATGGGCAGAGGATAAGCTGTGCACTTGAGTGGAATGGCGCAGAGAGCTCTTGAGGTTTGCCTGTGGAAAAGCAAGTGGCCGCAGCTTACATAAAATCCCCTAATTAAACTTCTGGACCACTCATCCAGCCCAGCTCACGACATGCTGGGTCCCACTTGTTTTGCTTTGCACGTCCAGGGCGGCTGGCCGGTCATTCTACCTTGGACCCATTAAGGTCAGCTTGCAGTCTTTGTGTTACACTTTGGCTTAGTGTCCACCTATAAATTTGGCTTTTATTGGCTCCTGCCCGCCCCTGTGCCTCAGAGGATTTTCTCTGCTGTCTGTGGCTCTTATGCACCAATACCGTGTCAGTGTCGCCCCAGCTGAGCTCTGTCACGATGCTCAGGACCTCCATCTTCCCAGAGACACGCAGACCCCAGCTGACTGACATCGTTGTCTCTAAAGCGGCTCAGACCCCCTCTATCCTGTCTGGAAGCGTTTCCCGCTCTGTGTCATTCTGATGTCAGTTCCGGGTGAACAGAGAGGTAAAGCGTGAAAATGCAGTAAACTGTATAACAAGCTTCTCAGATATGAGAAGTGACCGTACCCAGGAACCGAGTGGGTTAATTTGGAGAAATGGATACTTTTTAACGGTCAGGGGGGCATCGGGACAGTGATGGATTGAGTTCAGCATGTCGCTATGATCACAAAAAATGGGATCAGAAATTGTCGAAATTACAAACCACTGGTAGCAATGACAAGATGGCCGCCTTTCTGATGTAAACAAGACCATGTGTCTGCAATAAGGGTGAGCAGGTTCTCTGTCTCTCTGTCGTGTGTACATGTGCGTGTGTCTGTGTGAGGTATGTGGTCCTCCCTCCTCCAAAGCTCCTCTTATGGTTTTGTAATTATGACACTATTTGAGTTAATTAAGGCCCTCTCCTAGACCCTGTACTGTGTAGGTGGCTGGCAGATGTATGGTGCTCTGAAAAGCAGGCCTGTCTCTTTAAATAAGGTGTCTGCTTCACCGGTATTAAATCCAATGAAGCGCTCAACCAATCGCAGGCCTTCTGGGGTGATTGGTGCTTCCCCCCTCCCCGCACTGGCGCAGTTCCTCACCACGGTCCCCGGGAGCACGCCAAAGTGTGAGGAAACACAAAACACTGAGCAAAGCACACTTCCTGTTCATCGCGGCTCGCCATCAACTTCAATTTATATGTTTGGAGCTGTCTGTCATAGGGCGACTGTGCATTGATGTATTGAATTTCCCAGTTTTAAATACTGAAAAAGGAAAACACTGGCTATAGACTGTTTTGAATGAGTTATTTTTGATTTCGGCTGGCAGCAGGTTTGTTGTCTCTGTGCTTGGGAATAGGGGGCGCTGTGGCGCCCTGAAAGCTGCCGGGCCGCATTCCCGCTTCTGCCTTTGTCTTTCTTCTGCTTTACTTTCACAGGCCAAAAACATACAGTTAGGTTAATTCGTGTCTGCTGTAATGGTGAGTGTGTGCTGTAATGGTGAGTGTCTGCTGTAATGTGAGTGTGTGTTGTAATGGTGAGTGTCTGCTGTAATGGTGAGTTTGTGCTATAATGGTGTGTGTGTGCTGTAATGGTGAGTGTCTGCTGTAATGGTGTGTGTCTGCTGTAATGGTGAGTGTCTGCTGTAATGGTGTGTGTGCTGTAATGGTAAGTGTCTGCTGTAATGGTGGGTGTTTGCTGTAATGGTGAGTGT
>JAABNX020000008.1:9363741-9375734 GCA_015163995.2 Mormyrus lacerda
AGGAGGTGGAGAAGAGAGGATGGGAGGGTGTATGCCGAGGAGGTGGAGGAGAGAGGATGGGTGAGGAGTTGATTGAGAAGGTGGAGAAGAGAGGATGGGAGGGTGTATGCCGAGGAGGTGGAGGAGAGAGGATGGGTGAGGAGTTGAGGGTTCAAGCTAGTGCCCTCTGCACTTGGCCAGCGGCTCATTACTGGTGTGTGTGACATACAGAGCAGCACGGAGCCACGGTAACATTGTTCCTCAGTGAATGGGGAGCAGCATGAATGACTTCAGCCTGATAACTCCAGCCAGCTTCGGGATTCATCCCGCATTCTGACATTGATCGCGTGAAAAAACACATCTGAGGCTCAGAGCTCTGACCTTTCTCTGCTACTACGATTAAAAAGCATGTTTTGATCCGCTGTAGCTCTTCCTAATGCAAAAAGGTTTAGAGTGATTTTCAGGGCTCAAAACAAACCCCGGGCTTTGGGGATGGCGGCGCTGTTTAAAGAAACATCGGTGGGAGCCGATCCCGGCCACAGACAGGCTCTCGCACCTCAGTGCGTTTAGCGTTCGGCCGAGGATCTGTGCCGCCGTGACGGGGTGGTGGTGGCATGGCGCACAGAGTTTGGATCCCGGTGGACTGTCATACCTTAAAGGGGCCCGATTTGGACTGGCCTCCTGTAGTATGGGGAACAGGAGGTCCCCCCAGGTCATGGGGACACCCTGGGGGAGGAGGGGGTATATGTGACAGTGAGGCTAATGGGAGATAGCAGGTCCCATTTAATCTGCCTTCATGGAGGGAGGCGGGTAGGCGGGGCAACCGAAGAAAAAAATTAAAATGCAGAACACTTGGCCAGTTTGCTGCATTTGCAGATTTTTATAAAATTAGGATTTATATTTTGTGGTGAAAAATGTCCCCTCAAGCTAAAAAGTAACATGTCCCCCCAATGTGGTAAAGTAATAGGTCCCCCCGACATGGTAAAAACAAACACACACACACACAGACCTATACTCATATCTTTGTGGGGACTCTCCATTCATTTCTGTGAGCATAACCCTAATCTTGACTATGATAACCTTAACCTCCACCCAGCCATAACCTTAACTATAAGTAACCAAACAAAATATAAGACTTGGCATTTTTCATTTTTTATTATGGTCACAGACTTTTATAAAATTGAATTTCCCTTGTGGGCACCAAAAAACGGTCCTCGTAATGTAAAAATAACAGGTTTTTATCACATTGTGTATATGTTATATACGTATGACCTACACACACACACACACACACACACAGAAGGATCTCCATTATTCAGGGGACACTCAGGTATTCACAGTCACACGTAGAGAACATGAAGCCAACTTTACTGCTTCCATTTCTTTTCATTTGCTGGGAGAAACACCATTATTTTTAACTCAATTTTTAAACTTGTATTAAGTATCTTGTACTAAAATTTCAGCAGTGCCCATGAATGGTATGAAATTGATTTAATGAGATTAGTGAATCTTATAAGAAATAATTGAGATGAGCGATAAGGCTTTGGAGGATTCCTAGCTAGACTTTATGATCTCATTTTGAGCTGAGATATGAGTGGATATACAGTGAGATTCCCAAAACTGCTGCGGGGAGCTAGTTTAGTTTTTTTTCTTTTAAAGATCTGAGCCGGTGAGATTTTCAACAATGATTTAGAGGAATATCAGTGATTCTCATCTTTTTGTTGTACCGATTTCACTTTTTATGTATGAGAAGAGGGACGGGAAAGATGATCTCTCTGTCTCACGGCCCTTTCATCAAACCTGCCTCACTAAGGATCTCAGTCACCGTGGAGGAAACCGTGCAGCATGCGGAGTTTGTGCATGCATGCCATTGGACAACTGAGATCATGTGACAGGGAGCGCTGGGACTGCTTTTTGTACGATTGGGGTTTTAAAGGCACTGGGAGAGCCCGCTTGTGCGATGCACTGGGAGCCGGTATGAAAGGTTGTGGGTCACACAGTGTGTGGGGGCCGGGCTCGGCATGGCCACATGTGCCCTGCTGTTCCGGGAGAGCTGCAAAATCATTATGGATCCCAGCATCAGGCTGGTGGACGGTTGCCAGGGAAACGTGCATGGATCCCTTCCTCCTGCTGTTTACTAAATGTGCTGATTTTAGCAAGAGCTTTCTGAGTGATGTGAGCCTCAGATGCTGGAAGGACGATTTAAACAGGCCGATGCCAGCTGCACGCCTGCCCGGGTCTCTCTTTATCTACTTGCATGTGAAGGTGCAAGCTGCATGCCTGCCCGGGTCTCTCTTTATGTACCTGCATGCGGAGGTGCGAGCTGCACGCCTGCCCGGGTCTCTCTTTATGTACCTGCATGCGGAGGTGCGAGCTGCACGCCTGCCCGTGTCTCTCTTTATCTACCTGCATGCAGAGGTGCGAGCTGCACGCCTGCCCGGGTCTCTCTTTATCTACCTGCATGCGGAGGTGCGAGCTGCACGCCTGCCCGGGTCTTTCTTTATGTACCTGCATGCGCTTTAGTGGAATTATGGGAAAAGACTGGGGCCCACAGAGGCGGCTGGCCACGCTGCCTGCTCATGTATGATTTATGGCTGTGATATGAGCCAGGTGAGGTGAGGTCAGAGACCCCATAGTGAAATCCTTACTGGGCAGTGGCGTGAGAGCTGAGGGGGGGGGGGCACAGAAAGTGGGACAGCATTGGAGGGGGATCGCAGCACACCCCTGTTGATTTGTGGTCAGGCGTTCACCACGCCCCCCAAAGGGGCAGTGGGGGATGAGTGACAGGGAGGGGGCTGTGATTATAACTCCCCCCCCACCTTGCTCATTGCTCTGCCTGGAGAGCTCTTTTAATTAAGGTCTCTCCAAGGTTTCCTAAACATCACAGGTGTCACATGCCTGCCATCCCCCCCCCCCCCCCGCCCCCCCGNNNNGTTAGCTGCTCCCCCCCCCCCCCAGCGTCGGATTACTTCTGTCTGTGTGAGAGCGAAGGGCGGCTAAGCTTTTCACTTTAGTGGTGGGGGGGACCCACAATTAACGAGCGTGCAGCGGTTATTTCAGCAAGCCTGCTGGGGGTGCTGGGAGGGGGGGCTGGGGGGGCATATGTGCGATTGGCAGCTGAGCTCGGGGGCCCAGCGGCTGGGAGGAGAAGCGGTGACCATCCGTTCAGGCCTGGAATGTGGGCAGAAAGGCGAGTCGGACAGGGAATTCCTTAGGCTCACCTGCGGGTAAAGGCCTCCTACATTTTCCTTGGGATTCCTAAGATCAATTTTCAGACACAAGGTGCTTATTCATGTTTTTCTGGATGACATTTTTTTTCCACAAGAGGAATTTCAGGTTTATAAAAATCTGTGACTGTATTAAAAATAAACTAAAAATGTGAAAAGTCTTGTATTTTCTTTGGTTACTCATGGTTAAGGTTTGGGCTGGGTGGAAGTTAAGGTTGTCATTGTTGGGATTAGAGTTTTGCCCATAGAAATGAATGAAGAGTCCCCACAAAGATCAGTATGTGTGTCTGTGTGTGTGTCTGTGTGTGTGTCTGTGTGTGTGTCTGTGTGTGTGTCTGTGTGTGTGTCTGTATGGCCCCCCACGCCTCCCAGTTTTTTAATGAACATTATACACTGTGAATTCTATCCCCCCCAGAGAGGTCGTAAATCCGAGGAGGGCTTACTGTCATTTACTGAAGCCCAATCCACATGCTAATGACCTGCTGGGCCCCGACCATTAACCCTTAGAGGCAGCCCAGTCAAGGCAGAACCTGCTATGTGCTCAGTAAGGACCTTTAAAGGGCCAGTTTCCCCCACGCGTCCCTAAGTGACACGTTTTATGGTGACAGGTACAGAAGGAACAGGATGAGCTTCAGGGAGGTGGGGGGGGCATTTTTACCATATGTCCATGGGGGGCTGTGAAGGGCACGGCATACGTGCTCTAACGCCATGTTCCCTGGGAGTTCAGCTTCAGCTGCCCCCAGGGGCTGTTCTGGCTCGTGAACAGAATTTCCATCCCTCTGGATTCCTCCCCAGTTCCTGATGTGTGGCAGGTTGGCGGCCGAGAGCCGGGGAGCGCGGTGCGTTGTCTTGCACTGCCAGGGAAAAGTACCAGAATCTGGCAATAAAAGCTCTATGTTCCAGGAGAAACTTCCCGAGGGCTAAAGGCTTTATCCTGCGTGCAGATACATGGTGTGTGGAAAGGCGAGCGAGAGCGTCTCCCCGAGGCCGATTCCTCACAGACCCATGATTCCATGGTCTTCACATGGGAGCCTGTTTCAACAATCAAGAACGGAAGTACAGAAGACAGTAAAAATCCCCAGACGTCATTCTTGCCCCACCCCCAAATATGGAAGATATATCCATTGCATCCAGCGGTCCAATCCCATGATTCATTGCACCACAAGTTTGTTAAATTAACAAGACCAGTCTGACCAAGACCACAGGTTTGCGTTCTTGATATTGAGAAACGTTTCTAGTCTGCTTGGGATTCAGATAAAAAGTGATTGCAGGTGGGATGGCCAACCGTAACTGTTTGTGGAGTTTTTATGCTCAGTGGCTGAGTGTTTAATTGGTGATATAGGGCAGCTTTTATAGTGTCCCTGCCAAACATTTAGTTGACAGCTGAACCTCATGAAAGATTTTAAAAGTTTCTTTTTTCTCTACTGACTATTTACCTGAGAAACAGAATGATCAGACGCAATGTGTTTCCTAATACACCGGTGTAAGTGGGTGATGTGTGTTTATTTCTCTGGGTTAATGACCCCCCCCCCGAAGAGCTGGTGGGTCCTCTGATCGTCCTCTGATCGTCTCCCAAGTCACAATGATTTATTTATACGGGACTGGAGGGGCTGGACCTGCCAAGCCAGCCAACCAGGTGGGCAGTACTGCGACCCCAACAACGGTGGGGGGGGGTTTGTTTCTTTTGTCTTGCGGGGCAGCCATACGGCTGAGCCGGATTTACAGTGCGGTGTGGCGGCTGGGACATCTCTGCGGGGGGGGATTGCTGCAGCCCCCTCCAGCAGCCGCGTGATTGAGGGATTGAGCTGGCGGCCCCCGCCTCTGCGCCGCAAGCCGGATCAATAATTCATGAGAGCAAATAGGACAAAACCCACCCACCCGCAACTGCCCCCCTCCACTTTGTGCAAACGAAGGCAGAAAGAAAATAATTAAATGAGGGCAAGAAAATAATCTGCCTGCAGTATAGAAACATGATATATACACGCGCGTGTGTGTGTGCGTGCGTGTGTGTGCGTGTGTGCGCGTGCGTGTGCGTGTGTGCACGTGTTTGTGTGTGCGCGTGTATATAATACATAAATAAGTGGATTTTAATTTCATCATTTAAATCAAATTGTTTTTGAGTTTCAGGTTATCTGCGCGGATTGTCTTCATGCACTTTTTCTGTAGAAATATTCAAACTCGGTCATATAAATCCCAGTATGTAAAGGGGAGATGGTTTAGTAATGTCTGTAATGACAGATCAAAACATACTTTTCTTAGTTTGTAAGACCTTTCACATATTTTTAAAATGTCTGACATTGTTTATCGGATACCTTGACTCGTAGCCATAAATTCTGAAATACTTTCATTCCCATTGATTGTATAGGATAATTAAATATCTTTGTCTCTTGTACATTTATTGCATATCATCAAACAAAGAGTACAGTTTCTTTGCGGGATACAGCCCGTGTTTGTGGTCGGAGTCACTGCTTCTCTTGCCAGTGGTATCGCCTCGTGTTTGTTTCACTGTCCTAATGAGCTGCTGTTATGGAAAGTGAGGCTGACTGGGTTTATTCTGGGTCTCGCTGCAATGGAAACGCTCACCTTGGTCAGTGCCAGCTTCCTATTCGGGTAAAAGATTCAGGCATTCGTGAAAAAGTGGATCCTAGACATTCATTCACACGGTTGTGTGGTAGTTCGTATCGGTCTCGGTGCTGCATCTAATAGAGGTGACATGATTATGTGCTTCACACGCGACACAAACCTGCTGATCGTGGGAGGATTGTATTCGTCACTCATATTATGTCCTATCGGTGCTCTTAACCAGATCGATAAGAGGAGGGTGTGACTGTCAGTTAAACATGTCTTAGGGGCAGAGTCAGAAGGCAGTGCTTGTTAGTTTGTGAGACTGTTTGTTTTGTTGAATATTGATGCTGATATGCAAGTAGCACTTGGCTAAATCAGCATACGGAATTACCTGCTGCACAGAGCTGACATATTTGTATTTCCTGCTGCTTAATTGTTGAAGGGGATACAGAGGAAGCTTGGAGCTCTTCTTTCCCGCTCGACGGGTAAACATGGTGTGCTGTTTGTGCAAAGCATCCGGCTCGGGGGAGACTACATGAAACAACAAGCGCGTGTAGTTCATTTTCAGCTCAACTCAGGAGCAAAAACATCGTCAGATCTCTTGTCTGATTTCTGCAAGCGTCCCTCCCTGTCTGCATCTCCGTCTGCTGATGGCCGACCTGTGTCCTCTTTCCCTCACAGGTGCTTCTGTCTGGCTTGATCGGAGTGGTGTCCTGGAAGAGGCCGCTGTCCCTGGTGGTAAGTGACAAGGCCAGTTTTTGGACGGCCTGCTAATTCACTTATGAATCGTGACCGAGTTCAGGCTCCCTCACTGAAGAAGCAGCAAGAAGAGCCCAGTGTCCTTCAAAGAGCCACTGACACTGTATATGGGAATCTTTGGAATGCCACTGCCACTGCCCCGCCCCCCCGCCCCCAAGCCTCCACGTGCAGAGCACACCCCATCTCTAGCCAGTCCAAGCTGTCTACTTGGCATATGTTCATGAATAATCCACCTTTCTGAGATAGATGTCGTCCTGCTGATCTACTGGAATATCTGAACATTTTACCTGGAGCTGAGCCGCTGCTGGAGATGCCTTCAGAGCTGCTGGCTCCATCCCCGCCCCTCTGTTTTTGGGGACTTCATCTGGCTGCTCCCAGTATCTCCTGCAGTCCCCAGCATGTGCTTACGTGTCTCTGAATCGCCCTTTGTGTCTGTGCCCAGCAGCAGGCTGGGATCCTATCCAGGGGGCCCCTTTGCCACGGGCTTGGCAGGTCTGGCTGCAGACTCACCCTGTACTGCTGGTGGGTGACAGGTGGATTAATGACCATGTTGTTAGTGCTGCCTGATGTGGATTCGCACACCCCCCCCCCCGCCCCCCTTAACCAGCAATGCCTCGCGGCACTAAGGCGATACCGGCCAATGATCTTCTGTTGCGTGACACACACACACACACACACATACAGAACCAGAGCGGCTCTCACAACAGGCAGGTGGCCTGATTGGCACACGTCCTTCTTACGGCTCTTCCGGGGCGGTGCTGAGCTGGCGGGCTGCGTGTAAGTCGCTGAGTCAGCTGCTGGCCTACGGGCCGTCGCAGGATGCCAGCAGGTCCTAGACGTCTTGCGTCGAATGGACGGCAGCTTCCGGAGGTCAGGACTTGCTGTCCCAGAATGAGGAATGTGCCCGCTGTTGGGTTGCTTCTCTCTGAAATCTCGCTGCCAGGGGCGGGTCTCCGGAGACACGGGTACCGGTCAGGGCCCTCTTCACTGAGCCCTCACTGAGCGCGCTCAGAAGGCTTGTGGTCATGTGATGCTTTGTCCGCCACAAGCCCAGCCCTTTGGTTGTGAATCTGGTATTTTCAAAGGTATGCTGCCCCCCCTCCCCCCCACTGCCCAGATCATTCGCAGCAGCAGCCCTCCTTGTATCAGCATTCCCACCCTGGAGAGAGCCTGTGGTTTTTGGCACAGTGCCAGGCCTGCGTCTGTAAGAACAGAAGCTAACGAATCAGCCCCCCCCACTACAGCACCGATGGGGGGGGGATTGAGTCAGTCAGGCTCCCGGGACTGTAGGAGGGAGATCTGGCTTCTATCTAGGTTGGTCTCCTACTCTCCATCTTTGGGAGTTCCTGGGATCGGGGAAATGGTCAGGAAAGGCTGTGGCTGATTGCTTAGTCCCAGGGCCACGGGGCGAGTCAGATAGAAGGATGTGAAGGGAGCAGTTAGTACTGCAGGGTGATGACAGCAGAATTTACCTTTGCCATGTCGCTTCCTGCTTTCAGAGATTGAGAAAAACTGATACAAAATCCAGTGGAGGTTTTATGATCGGGGAAAAAAGTCCCTCCATTGGTGACGTGCACCATTTCCTGGGGGGTCACTGTCCGTTCTTCTCCCGTCAGACTGATTAAGGCCTCAGCTGTCCCTGGCATGTGACTGGGGGATGATGGGAAGGAGAGACGGGAAGACGGGCGACTCGGACTAACACTTCCGTTCCTTCTTGCTTGACGAGGGTGCTACTGGCGTAATGTGTCTCATTTTTCCGTAAAAAGCTACAATGTTGAATATCTAATGAGCAATTAGGGAGCCGGACGTCCTCGCCGGTTACGCCGGGCGCTGTGAAGCCGGGGGGGCCGTTCTGTGACAGTGAATCATCCCCCCCTCCAGATTAAACTCTTCCCATGAAATATTTAGTTACCCACTCGGCTCCTAATAGTTTCAATTGATCTCAGCTGACACTCTGTATCACTGAAGCCGCAGCCTCAGGGCCGTGAGGTGAGCATCCCCGCGCTGTGTGTCTGACGATGGCCCCAAGGGGCTGAATGTTTTTGTACCTCGTCCAGATTCTCTCTCTGTTGTTACAAGAGAAAAAAATCTGCGGTAGCAGATGGATTAGCGTCGCTTCTGGCTGCCTGTCACTGATGACTGCTCTGCGCTTAGGGTCTCTCCTTCCGCGATGACCTCGTCTGACATTCGCCACACCGCTGAACACCAGCCAGACACAGCCATAGTCTCACCATCATCGGTTCTGCCCAGATCTTGAGGTTTTCTGCTCACCGCCGGAACACTTCTCAAGGCTGTGACCCCCAGCTCTTCAGATTGTCAAGTTTTCTGAGCAACGTGTGCCGGGGCAGTGGGGGGGGGGGGTTTAAAGAAGGCCGGCACTGTGTTTACTGTCTGCAGCTGCTGGCATGCGCTAACCTTTGCATAGACAAAGCGCAAACCCTGGAGGACCTGGCAGGGGAAGGGATCTCGTGGGGAAATTGCTGTCTCTGTCAGATGCCCCTGTATTGATTCAGACCCCCCTCTGAACCACACACACAAACCCGCCGGAGGGGGGGGGGCTAAGCCCCAGGGAATTCACCCCACGCCGTCTCCCCACATCTCCCTAGCAGCAGCTGTAAACACTCCCCTAATATTTATCCCAGGAAGTGTGCATGGTACCCAGTATTGGAACAGCATTACCATATCTGCAAGCAAAATGTATCGCATTAAAACAGAAACCATGACCTCTGCACATAGAACTCCACAGGGCCTGGTGACATACACGGGCCAGGGGTGCTGTATGGGGGGGGTGGGGGGGCGGGGGCTGGGGCTGGGTGACGGGGGGGCTAAAAAATGTGGTATACTCTGATTACTCTGGGTTGGGGGTCCAAAATCTCTAGCGACGCCCCTGTTGCTGACATGAGCTGAGGGGCGGGACTACGCTGATTCAGTCCACTGGTACCGCTGGGTCCCTTCGGGCCTTATGGGTAGCTGAGCGTTTTCCGTTACGATGGTCACCGCGGCATGTTCACAGATGTCAGCGCGGCATCTCGTAACTCTGTTCCCAGACCTGCACCCGTCCCAGCTCAGGATGCTGTTGGGGGGGAGGGGAAGAGGAGCTCGGGCGAGAGCTCTTGACTGCTGGCTATGAGAGAACTTGAGATATTGGAGCTCTTCCTGAAAGTCTTTGGTGCTCCCATGGAGTGGTGAGAGAGGAAGACCTCAGTACGCTAACGATGGTCACCGGTGCCTTTGCCTTGGAAATGCCACCCCGGTTCAGAGCAAGGATTCCTGGCATCGTGTCGTATTACACCGGCACCGTCTGCTCCTTTAGGAGTCCATGTACGCCGCCTTTCCAAGCCAGGAGTGTGGCGATGCTGCTCCGGGGAGATGCTCCAGGATGAAACGGATCTCTGCTGTGCTCCGTTCCCAAATATCTAAGCTGGCCTCAGAGCAGCTCCTGTTAGCAGAAGGAGCCAGGTGTTACCGTGACACCCCCGAGTCCATGCAGGTGACGACGGCCACAAGTGGCCTCCTCCTGCTGGCCTCCATCTGTCGCGTTATCCTCAATAAACAGGGGAGATGTTATGATTTTGCTGGAGCTGGAACTAAACAAGCGTGTGCAGAAATGTAGAGGATGACAAACAAACATTTTGACCACAAGCTGTGAGGACATTCTGGCTTCAGGCAGCAGCTGGCTTCAAGGCTCGCTGTGGCATTCCTGTGTCAGCGTGAGGCGTGGGTGGGGGGCAGGGGGGGGGCTCCTGTCTGACCCAGGAGCAGTGCTCACTCCAGCGGTGTCGCATAAAGATGGGGAGCCAGTCTTCACACCCAGTCAGGAGTGACACAGTGAGGCACGAAACACTGACACTCTTCTCAAACCCACTGACACTCCCCAAACCCTCATTATGTCTTACATCTCAACTGAGGCCCTAAGCAGTCCTCCCCCAGGAGAGCCCTGCCCCCTTAGGAAAGCCAAGGTGCCAGAATTAATCAGCTAATTTCTAGCAGAGTTTGCTGATTGATAGCTGCAGCTGTTAGCTCTGTCAGTAGCTGCATGGCAGGACGGCATTTCCCACGTTCGGTTTGTTCCCTCGGGCAGTAAAACAGATAATTAACTGAAAAAAGGCGAAAACTGTTTTTTTAAGAACAGGGCTAATGAGGCTGCTCTGATGTTCTGAAGTGGCTGAACTTGTGTCATAGGTGTACTGAATGTGAGCTGTTGCCCCGGCGACTGCCAGCGTGGGGGGCCCAGGCACTGTGGGCCGGGGGGGGCACCGCGCAGCCATTCCACCCCTCGGCCTGGCACCGTGTACTCCGGCAAACACGCTCCCGCATTACGGATTTCCTTGACAGACGCTGTCACCGGGGGTTCCGTATGGAGCCTTTTATTTCCCAGTGCCCCCGTTTGCTGGGTGTTCCTGCGTTAGCGGGTAAGGCTGTCCGAGGACACGATGCTGGATGTGCTCTCTCACCCCTGCTGGTTTGTGTTTTTCAGTCTGGCTTCCAGTTCTCTGCCACATGCGCTCTCTCTATCTCTCTCTGTCTCTCTTTCTTTCCATCACCCTCTCTCTCTATCTCTGTTTCTCCCTCCTTCTCTGTCCCTGTCTCTATCTTTCTTCCCCCCCCTCTCTCTGTCTCTCTCTCCCCCGTTTCTCTATCATTCTCTCCCCCTCTCCCTCTCTCTCTCTCTTTCTCTCTGTCTCTCTCCCCTTTTCTCTCTCCCCCTTTTTCTATCTTTCTCTCTCTCCGCCCCCTCTGCCCTCCATCTCGCTCTTCCCCCCTTTTCTCTATCATTCTCTCTCTGTCCCCCCTCTCCCTCCGTTTCTCTCTCTGCCTCTCTTCCCTTTTCTCTCTCTCCTTCTCTCTCTCTTTCTCTTTCTGGGAGGACTTTAGGTGACTCAGTGATTTAAAGTTGCCTGCACAAAAGAACACCTGTGTGTAAGTGTCCCACGATGGACCCGGCTCCCGCCCTACCTTCTTCCCCTCCGTCCAGGCTTTGGTCAGGATCGCTGGGATTATTATGGGATAGGCATATAAATCACGCCAATCCTGCATACGGACGTGTGTGTTCCTGGGTTGGGTGCAAGAGCGGCTGCGGCTGCCCGGATGCTCGGCTGTCTCTGATGCACACTGGAACCTCCTCGCAGTTTAACTAGCCGCGATGCCCACAGCTCACTGCCGCCCCCTCCTGGCAGCCATACTTGTTGTGGGCCTCATCTCTGCAGGGCGTCCCCTCTCTATGTAATTGCCCCGCCTCGTCAGTGATGAAGATCCTTTGAAGCAGTTTCATAGAGGCACACATTTCCACCTGACTCTTATTCCATCTTGCTGGACAGGCAGACTGGAAGCGGGTTGCACTCGCTCCGCTTCCCCCAGTAGATTGAGGACGTATTCCAGGAGAGCCATGGCCCCCTCGGAAAGGTGGGGGGGGGGGGACAGTCTCCAACAGCCAGGGCGCTGAAGGGTGATTAAGCGGCAGAC
>JAABNX020000008.1:9399402-9420323 GCA_015163995.2 Mormyrus lacerda
GGGGCTCTGGGAGGGGGAGGGTTATTATGGGCTGTAGCTGACTGGCACTAGAGAGCTGTTCTTACCTTTTATTGCTTTTTATTGCTGGAAATGCTGCGCTAAATATTCCCAGGTGCCGTTTTTATTGTTGTTTTGCGTTTTATTTCACAAATGAGAGCTGAGTGACCTGTGAAAGAAAATGTGCCTCTTATGGAAACGCAGAGTCCCAGCCGGGCGGGGGGTCGGAGCGACCTCTGTGCTGGGGAGTCTGGCCGTCCGCAGATCTGTCCTCCTTCCATCCCCGCTCTACCTTTCACTTTCTCTTTCTTCCCCTTTCTTCATCCCCCTTCCCTTTACCTGTTTAATGTTTTCCTCTCAACCTCTGGAAAAATTCCTCTGTCCCTTTTGAATAAAATTCCATTCAGTTGCTCTGGAGAAGCAATCCCCCCCCCCCCTTTTTAGCCCCACCACATCCCGGTGCTGATCGCCTTCCTTTCGTGTGTCGTGCCGCAGGAGCTGCTTTTCAGTGTGTGTGCCCTGAACGTCATCTCCACCATCGTGTGTGCCCTGGCCACCGCCATGTGCTGCATGCAGATGGTGTCCACCGACGTACTGCAGATGGTGAGTAGCATCGCTGTGGTTGATCTCCTAACCAGTCACCTTCCTCACATGGGCCTCAGAGGCGTCCCGGCCAATTTGCTGGCTTTTTGGATAAATATCCGCTACTGTTGTTCATAGGGCACCAATTACCCCAGACAATGAATGGTGGTGTCTATTTAAGACAGTCATTAGCGCCTCCTACTGACTGGCCAGATGTCTGCAGGTAGCTACGCCCCCCCCCCCCCCAACGAGAGGCAAGCCATCGCTCCAAACTTTGTTCTATAATGTATAAGACGGCTGTTAGCTTGGCAGAGGGTGTATCACAGGACCACACACACCGGCCTGGGGGCCCCCTGGCAGGAACGAGCGGCTTCACCAACAGCCTGCTTGTTTCAGATTTGCAAAAACCACTAACCTGGAGCAAACATTCATGAAGGGAAAAAAACAGGGAACTAAAACAAAGAACCACGAAGGGTGAGGTGGCAGCAGCCGCCGGAATGCACAACGTGGCCTCCATGTTGGGTTGCCGTGGTGATTTGTCGTGCTGTGCCATCCTTTAAATGACCTCTTCCACCTCACCGGGGACGAAATGGTCTCTGCGTCCCTTCCGGAAAAAAAATATACCAAAATGCTTCACGGCCACCGGGGAAATCAGCACTGCAGTGTGACGATTCACGCTCCGCGTCCTTCGGGGAGATACTGCCTGGAAACGGGAGGTTGTCCCCCCCCCCCAGCACTGATGACATCACACAGGTTAACCTCTGTCCAGCATCCATTCAGAGGCAGTCTCTCTGATACCTTTAGAGGATTCTTGCTGACTGAAACCCGTAACAGATTCCCAAGGACACCGAAAGCAGCTCTCCGGCGTTTAATGAGCTCACCGGCCCGTGCCTTGGATGCCAGTGGCTGTGTGGCCCAGTATTATTAGGCTGCTCGTAGATGCGGGGCTGCATGCCAGCGCCACAGGACGCTTCACATCGCATTTAGCGCAGCTCCAAAGGAGCAAAGGTGCAGTCTTATTTACTTTTAACTGGACTTTTCTTTTCTGCATTACAGGACAAAAAAGATTTTTTTTTTAAAGATTTTCTCTACTGATAGAACGAGGTTTCGATTAAATTATGTTGTTAAGTTGTGTGTTACAACCGGGGGTTAAATCAGAATCAGAGAGGAGAGAGAGCCATGTCAGCTGCAGAGTGTGTGGCTTGGGGGGGTATTACTTACAATAGTTTAATAGTTATTATATGTACTTGTGTTAGAGATGCAGTGTGTTCATGTGTTGGCATGTTGCGTTACCACTATATTACATGCAAATGAAACTTAAAAACACATCAAACTGGTTTATGGCTACAAGTAATAATGTTCCTTATTCATTTGTAGTGTCCCTGGCAAAATGCATTAAAATATCAAGCAGAGTCTAGCTAGTCAACCATTCACTTTAAATCTTTTACTAAATTTTGGGGCATTAACAAAACATTTAGGAAGGCAGAACTGCATCCCAACAAGGTGCGATTTGGACATAAGAAGGCAGAGCTGCACCCTGGCAAGGTGCGATTTGGACATAAGAAGGCGGAGCTACATCGCGGCAAGGTGCGATTTGGACATAAGAAGGCGGAGCTGTACCCCAGCAAGGTGCGATTTGGACATAAGGAGGCGCAGCTGCACCCCGGCAAGGAGCGATTTCGACATAAGGAGGTAGAGCTGTACCCCAGCAAGGTGCAATTTGGACATGCGGAGGCGGAGCTACACCCCAGCAAGGTGCAATTTGGACATGCGGAGGCGGAGCTGCACCCCGGCAAGGTGCAATTTGGACATAAGGAGGCGCAGCTGCACCCCAGCAAGGTGCGATTTGGACATAAGGAGGCGCAGCTGCACCCCAGCAAGGTGCGATTTGGACATAAGGAGGCGCAGCTGCACCCCAGCAAGGTGCAATTTGGACATAAGGAGGCGCAGCTGCACCCCAGCAAGGTGGGATTTGGACATAAGGAGGCGCAGCTGTACCCCGGAAACATACAATTTGGACATAACGAGGCGGAGCTCCCTTGGGCTCCATCTATATTTAAAGCCCGGTAACAACCTTCACAGTGTACCTATTTTTAAACATTAAACCATATCTTGATTCAGCCTGAGATTCAGTCATACAGGCAAGTAAGGGTGAGTTTATCAGGTGGGGGGGCACAGCTTAATAATTTATATACGAAGGTCTTTTTATTGTGGGTGATTGAAGTCAAATTAAATTTTGGGGGTCACATGTCCCCCCATCCCCTCTGGATCCTAGACCCCTGCATATAGGAAAGCTTGTAAGTTGCTCAGACTGGAGTTGAAGCCCAAGCCCTGAGGAAAATGCAAGGTGTGACGTGGTTTTAAATTGGAGGACAGCTCAGATTAACCGCGGCTGTTTAGCCGTGAGGTCGTTTTAAGGTGAATGACTAAATCCCCGTCGAAGCTGATCCCACACAAAGACAGGCGGGCGCTGAGAGTCTGGATTCTCGCCATGCTTGTTTAGAGGCTAATCAGTTTTGGAGATGTGCGTGGAGATACCCCGGGGCTTTTCTGTTCAACATCTTCGCTTTGGCATTTGCTTAGCGCTGGTGCATTCTGCGCTTATCTCTGTTCCCAGATGTTGGGTTTTAATGTGACCGTGACCTCAGAAACCCTTGTGTGTTCACAGTCTTTGCTTTTAGTGTGACCGTGACCTCTGACACCCCTGTGTGTTCACGGTTTTGGCTTTTAATGTGACCGTGACCTCAGTAACCCTTGTGAGGTTCACGGTTTTGGCTTTTAGTGTGACCGTGAACACAGAAACCCTTGTTTGTTCAAAGGCCATCTTTTCATTTTATATATTACCCAAATAAGTGTCAGGGCTCATGTCAGTTAAACTTGTTTATATACCTCATTTTTTTTACAACGCTATTGCACTCCTGAGTCCTGTAAAGGTCGGTAAATTTGGCACCTGTTTTCTGGAATAATTCTGAAGACCCGGCCTGTTCTGTTTCAGTTCATGCCACGCCGGTCACGTTCCATGAATGCAGACTGCATGACCCCCCACGGCACCATCCTGCACCAGACCCTGGACTTCGACGAGTTCATCCCTCCAATTCCCCCACCACCCTATTACCCCCCAGAGTATACCTGCACCCCGGTGATGGAGCCCCAGAGGTATGGAGGCGTCTGACTCCACTCACAGAGCCACACTTCACTGGTCAGTCGCAACTAGTGATGATGTCACGCCTTTTGCTGCGGGATTTCATGGCGCACAAATTCATTACCCTGTCATGTATTACTTAGCGTGTAATCTCTGAGCTTCTATGTATGCATACATAAATATGATTAAAATGGAAAGTTATCTCATTTCCTGTGAAACTCTGTAGGAGATGAACTTTGCTGCCAAGCCTATCGATCCTCCTGCAATAAACCAGTTATATTCTCTATCGTAAAAGCATGTTGATTTAGCTGTAGTGACAGGCCCTGCTGGCTTGTCAGGGAGGCTATAAAGGAAGGAGCAGCCGTTTCAGCAGCCTTGTCTCTAATCGACGGAAACATGCGTGAAATGAAGATATGAACAGAATGTCAACCCATGATTTATGGGGAGGAGCTTTACATGTAAAGACACTCTCAATACCTGTTTTGGTTATTTATTGGTTACATATAGCGGTTTGGGGGCCATGGCGGCTCAGTCAGGATCAATATAACCTAACACCCCCAGGATTATAGGTTTCAGTCCTGCCCCTGGTGTATTCTCCTTCCACAATCTAAAAACATGCATTTAGGTGAATTGATGTCTCTAAATTTACTTGATACTTTTGTCCAAAGCCATTTACAGTACGGAGAGGTAACAATCCACGTGTGCTCTCAGGGACTTGAACCCACAACCTTTGTGTTGCTTACACAATGCCCTACATGAGCATTGAGCTAGAGTGACACATAGTGTATTTCTGGGCAGTACTGGCATGTAGTTTTGGATGGATGGAATGCATGGATGCTGGCGCTCATGTTGCTCTTAGCTGACCTGATCACACAGGAGTGTGACATGTCCTCTTTTTTCTGCTTTCCTCTAATTCTGCTGCATCTCCTCGTTTACCCATCTGTCTCTCCATCTGTCAGGGGGCTTCACCTGGACTTTCCCCACTCTCCGTTCAGCGCCATCTACGGCATGCCCATCAACAGCCCTGGGACACTGTACCCCTCGGAGCTGCCTCCGCCCTACGAGGCCGTGGTGGGCCAGACGCCAGCAAGTCAGGTGGGCCCCCTTGCACCGCCCTTCCCCAAACTCCACCCGTCGCATATCCTTCCTGTCTCCTCTGAAGCCCGATGCCCCTGGGCTTTAGAAACATCGTGATGGGCCGAGATTCAGGAAGACACTCGCCAGGTGTACCGGAAAGCAGTCACCTGTGGGGCACGTGCGAGGCCGTATCGTCAAGGCAGTGGTGTGTGGGGTATGAGTGACCCATTAAAGATGAGACCGGGCAGATCTCAGGGTAGAGATGAGTAGGCGGTTTTGAAGGGTTAAATATTGCTTTTGCATCCAGGTCCTCAGGAGGTGCAAAGTTTGGACAAATTGAAATGGCACATTTCCAGGACCCTAGAATCCTGGCGGCTCAGTGGGCTGCTGCCGGCAGTGCAGACTTAGCTGCACATTATGTGGAGCATCTCTGTGAATGAGGAGGCCCAGGCCATGGGCAGAGGCTGCCAGGGAGTCTCCATAAAGTAAGCCTGCATGGTCCTCAGCCTGGCCAAAGCTGAACGAGCCTCTACCTTCTGGAAATCTGCCTACAATTTTTCCTGAAATATATCCTTCTCTGTTTGCATGTGTTTATTAATTACTTACAGATTCTACAAAGTGTGTCTATCTGTCAAAACCTCTGGAAAAGTATTATCTTTTCTGGACCAACTTAAATGCACAAGCCTTGGTCACATGACCTTATAGCAGCACAGTCCCTTTGAAAAACTACATTTACAGCAAAATTTCCCATACGTAACTTACATTTCGTCTTGTGGCCTTAAATCATGTCGTCAGCCACAGCTTCTCTACAGTTCTCACAGGTGGATTCGTATTTTGTCTAATGGAAAAGGCCAGTCTGTCCCTGAAGACCTGACCTGCCCACTCCTGACCTAACACTCAGGAGCAGACAACACCAGTGGCCCACTCCTCCTCAGCTGATGAAACCACAGTGTTGAACAGACAGGAATTTCAGGCTGGATGACATTGAGTAAGATCTGTCATCTTCAGAGAGGTAACATTACTTGAAATCTGACTTTGCACAGAGCAAAAAGGGTAAATTGCGTAATGTAGTTATTTCTCTGCAGGAAGGAATGTTATTGCTCTGTTGCCGGTTCCAATCGCCAACCAGCAGAGTAAGATTGAGGTTCCCGCCGCCACGCACTGCTTCCTGGGCGCTGAATTAGCTGCCCCCTGCTACGTCACAATGTCCATTAAATCCAGTGGACATTTCATTGGTGTGCACTGCGCTGTGAGCAATCAACAATGAAAACCAATCACTTTCATTGCACTTCCTGCTTTCTTATGAGGCAGACGAGTTCTGCTAAACACTGTGGTAAACTGGGGTCAGTAGCCTTGCTGGGAGGGGGAGGAGGCCCAGATCTGCTGGACGGGGGGGGGGGTCCTGTTTCTGCTGCAGGATGCTACCACACTTCTCCGAGGGTGTCCTTGAGTGTCACCCTGGGAACCGTTTTCATGCCGTCCTTACTGAGGCGCACTAGTGAAATCGTAATAGGCAGCTCAGGGAAGGGCCATGAACAATAAAGGAAAAAACGTGGATGGTCAGGTTACGGCGACTGGGACAGGTCTGCGTGTGTGCATGCAGCCAGAGCTGCAGAAAGCCGCGATGGAGATTTGGAAACCAGCAGCTGAGCAGGTGATGTGGTGCTGGGGTGGCCTGTCAGATCTGCGCCCCTATTGTCCAGCCTCCTGCACATATATATTCCCTGGCCAGTGCGCGACTACTAGGGCGCACCATTGAATAGAGTGCACTTTCTACTCGATTCAAGTAAGTATATGTGAGTATATGTCGCCCCCTGCAGGTCACCACCAGCATGGAGCAGCAGGCCACCGAGTCCAGCCTTTGTGAGAGAAACACTACAGCTGGCTTCAGCACACAGGGTAAGGGTGCCGACAGGACAGGTTGCCATAGTGTCCAATCTGGTGTGCTTTGTCTGCCTGTCTGCCATGATGAATCCCCCTGAGCGGCACTTAGAGACTAACTCACTGTTGTCCTACTTGAAAAAACTTTATTAATTACTTGAGTCTCCGATCACTCTGATCATCACGTACTTCTCTTTAACAATGACGATGCAGAACCCCGCAAGAGATTTAATCCGTTAAAGAAAACAGGCATTTCGAAAAGTGTGGATCTGCAGGGTGAGCGTTTGCCGCGCTGTTCGTCTTTTTCCGGTGATGGTGGTCTGCCAGCGGCGCCCTGCTTTGCCTCTCAGTAACCGTGACTCCCTGGGGCTCAGCAGAAATGCGTCTGTGTTTATGTGGACTCTGGTGTCCCCCGCCTGCAGCCTCAGTGGACAGCGCCTCCCTGATGGTGTCAGAGGTAGCCGAGCTGCCGGACCACAGCTGCTCTTCCGAAGACCTTTGCTCTCTGGAGGTGCAGGGCTCCCTGCGCTCCCCCTCCGACCTCTCTCCCTGCGGTGCACCCAACGCCGGCCCGATGGACGGCAGCGTCACCAGCCTAGAGAACAGCGTACCCAGCTCGCTGAAGCACCAGCCCCACAGTGAGGGCGTCCACACACAGGAGCGCTCGCCCGACTGCTCATTGGACAACATCAGCACACTGGGGTGGGAGGAGCCAGCCGGGGCCACGCCCATGCATTCCAGAGAGAAAGCCAATAGGATGCTAGCCCGTCCACCTTCTCTTCGCCCTCCTCCTGCCTCCTCCTCTGCTTCCACAGTCCAGTCAAGTGCAGCCCCAGCCTCTGTCCCGCCTGCCTGCCCCTCTCCCTCCCCACCGCCCCGACCACGTGGACACAGGCTGTGCTTCAGCGTCTGGTCCCCCTCATCCTCTTCCTCATTCTCCTCAGCATCTCAGCCCCACTCGGGTCCCACCACCAGCTGCTTCTCACCCCCCGAGGTAACCCGTTCCGCACGGTCCGGCAGGAGGTATCAGCTGGCCCGAATTGTGCGTTCCACCAGTGACCCCATATCCTGTTCGTCCGTCTCTAGAAGTAAGTGAGTCTCCCTTCTGCCCGTTTATCTATCAGCTTGTCCTGAATACCCTAATATCTCTAATACAGTATGCATCCAACTATAGATTAGGTACATTAGATACAAAAAAGGAATTTTCTTCAACTCTCTGCTAGAAATAATTGTGCAAACATCTCAGCATGTCTCTTACAACCTATGTGATAAAACAGTGGTATGATGAAAACTCTGCATATAGGGATATCACCACCACCAGGACAGGCCAGCTCATTCTGTTAGCTCTCACTGTGTCTTATAGTACCGTCACTGTGTCAGCTTTCACTGTATCTTATAGTACCTTGACTCTGTGAGCTTTCACTGTCTCACGGTACAGTAGCCCTGTTGGCTTCCGCTGCCTCACAGCACAGTAGTCCTGTTCGCTTTCACAGAACTGACATAGTGGATCCCTTTTATTCACACCATCTTTTTCTCCTTGCAGCAAACAGCTGTGCATCCTCTGTGGCTCCAGCTGCTGGAGAGTTATCGCAGACCTCACCTGAGTCAGGTATCAGGCAACCACCCGGCCGTAACAAGATTAACTTTCACGCAGGTGAAAATGCGCAGCCCAGCCCCACTGGCCTCTGCTGCCACATTTGAAGCCAGTGACCTTCAGACATTGGAGTCTCCATACGCCTTCACATTGCCACACGCAGAGGGCCAAGGGTGGTGCAGGAAAACTCAGAGATTGTCTGCACACGTACGTCTGCGTTACTGCTGTGTGGGATGGGTACCTGGCCGAGTGAAACGCCGGCTCCCTGGGGGAGTGTGACGCGTCCCTGCGGTCGGCGTTTGGGCTCTTGTAGCTCTCCAGCTGATGACACCAGACCCAAAACGGCCTGACTCACTGCCCTACTGTGGCTGGCACCTCGTAGCAGTAATGAGGGAACTGAACTGAAGCTTCTTCGATACATGTGCCAGCTGACAGGAAGGCAAGAAACGGGCTCAACCAGACACCAGACATATTAATATGCTTAAAATCTATTTATCTTCTTCATTTCAGTCATTTCAGTAACATTGAATAAAATGGAATTTGTTCGTTATTCTGTTTTCAGTGTCTGTAAAAAGTCGAATTCTCTGGAATTTTCTGCTACTTATTCCTCCACAGCCCATAATTTTTTAATTTCAGAATTTGCATGCATCTTCCACCTGCTCAACTAAAAAAATGTCTTAAAAGTATTTACATAATATAAATATTATAGGGTATCTATAAATCGATTGCTTGATTAAGTTCATTATTTGGGGTGGTGATTTAATATCCTACAGCAGCTTTATGCCTTATTTGTTAAATAACCAAAGGCAATTTAACAACCCAAAATGCCTGATGGTTTTAGAGGACCCAGACGAAGAATGGGATAGAAATCACCGGTGTGTTTTACTTTCAGATGCACTCTTCAAACACGACCCTGTGCTGGAGACCAGTAGGAGACCAGAGAAACCAATCAGCCTTGCTAGCGGGACAAGGAAAGACGCCGGCAAGGAGGTCCGACTGAAGCCCCGGCTTCCCCACGCCACGTCCGGTGAGCGGCCCCACTCCTTAGCTGACCTCAAGGCCTACAAGGACACAAAAATACTGGTGGCCAAATTTCTCGAGCACTCCAGCTGCAGTCTACCCCCAGAGGTGCAGCAGGTGGTCAACAGCATCAAGTTCGTCATCAAGTCTGACGAGAGACACATGGAAGAGGCCATATTTAGTGCCAACGTCATCGATCAGGTAAGCGAGCTCAGCAAATGGAAGTGCAAATCGGTGCTTTGAAATACAGGCTCCTGCGATATTGGTGGTATAGCTTCTATTGTGGTAAGCTAGAACAGACAGGTGTCTGGGTGGAGATCTGTCACTCGACACACAAACGCACTCTGCCACCAAGCACCTACCCAGGGATTGTCTAATAACCTAAATTGCTGTCAGCTATCATAGCTTGGTGTTAGATGGAAAAAAACAGTCTTAGTTATTTGCGGATAAGATTCATCTTAATTTTGGTTAAGACCAAAATGTACAATATATTTTAAGCAGATGACTATGAAAATTTTTTAGTTGGATTAACTTAATGGTTTAATTTTGATATTTAGCTGTCTATGTGCAGCACGGTGGCACGGTAGTTAGCACTGTTACCTCACCCCTCTGGGACCCGGGTTCAAGCATTCACCCTGGAGTTTGCGTGTTCTCCTCGTGTCGTCGTGGACTTTCATTCGGGGATTCCGGTTTCCCCCCACAGTCCAAAAACATGCTGAGGTTGCCCATAGGAGTGCCTGTGTGAGTAAATGGCATGCGAGCGTGCCCTGCGATGGGTTGGCGCCCCATCCTGGCTTGTTCCTTGCCTTGCACCCGTAGGCTTTGGACCCCTGCGACCCTGATAGGACAAGCGGTTAGAAAAACTGGATTGATGGGACTCGTTATGTGCTGGTGTCTAGATGCATTTGCATCGTTACACTGTCAGCATATTCTTAACGTCCTCACAGTCTGAGCCTGTTTCCGTTATTGTTTCGTATCCCTCAGCACACAAAATATCACATGTATGGACTGCAGCGGGTCACACGCACAGACACCTCCCTGCCATATCTATGGACACCACCCTCATCATGTTTCCTCCCCCCCCCCCCCAGATGATAACACAATCCCAGCATCATGGGAGAAGCAACCCCAGGAAGCATGCCCATGACGACTTGCATCTACAGAGCTGCGGAGCGCTGAGCTCCTCCGCTGTTTCCCTGCGCCCTTCCCGTACCCCCCCTACTGCTGGGCCTGCAGGGACCCCCCCATCTGACCATCCCCACAGCCCTGTCAGCGTGTGCCGAGAGACCATCCTCTGACCACCGCCGAGCAGCCGGAAGACGTGCCTCTGATGACCCCTGGCTGCATGTTGTAGGTGAGGCCAGAAGCAAACCAGCCACCTCTGGCAGGGGAGCCCAACACAGGGCAAATGCTGCCCCCTTGTGGCTGCCAGAGGTACTCCCTCAGTGACCTTCCCCGTGTTCCTATTATGTAAATTAACTGATGATCAATGTGAATAACCAACAAAGCCAAGAGAGCAAGAACACTGTTTTTAAAAACAACAACAAGAAAAATTAAACGCAACTGTGAATTGCACACTTGGACGACTCTAACTCTCAGGGGCCTTGGGAATGTTACCCCCTGACCTCTCCGATTACGATGGCGGACAGAAGAAGATGGATTATTTAACTTACCTCAATGTGTTACAATTCATATCAGTGTTACAATAAAATACAAGCTTTTTCTCTATTCTAGGTGGCTTTATTTCCCCTCCATCTCTATTCATCATTAATGAATGTGCTTTATGTTTGTGTTTAGCTTTTGCACAAGACAAAATGTGAAAGTAAAGCAACACCCACATACTGGTTAACAGGAGCATTACTGGAGATCTATAAAAATACAAGCTAAGCCTTTACTAGACAGTCTGATCTTAATGAAAACGAATGAGAACACACCATTTAAATTAATTAGTTCACGTTAATTTGGGTGGGGGGGCTTATTGAGATATTATATTATGTAACCATTTGAAGTAATTCAGGCACATGGTTTGTTTAAAGCTGTACTACAAATGCAAGCTTATACTGTTATAATTACATTCCCAGACCGGGAGTTAATATGCTTTAGGGATCAGTTCACCGCCACTACAGACACGTGCTTGTGGCACAATAACTCAAAAGGTATTTGATGAATCTTTTTCAAACTTCGGAAACACTCCGAAAATGAAGGAACACAGCTTAATTGCAATAAAGGGCAAGGTGACTGCAGAAAATACTTGACCTTGTGAACGTGTTGAGGTATTGGGTGTTGGAGGAATAGAATTTAGAAAGGGCATGGGGTCTGGGAAATACATTGTGGTCGTTCCTTCAGAATTTAGCTTACAAATGAATGCAGCAAGGGCATCAGTTTGCTTACGGTGTTGATATGAACCAGAGTTTAGTGGGAGAGCTCAGAACTGACTCCTTATGTACAAATCACACCTTGTCATAGTGTGTTTTCCAGCTTTAATGTAGCTTTGACCAGACTCATTTCTCACGTGGAGATGCCGCTAATCTTTGAATAGCTTGATATTTTAATACATTTTCATGGGGACATGACAAATTAATAAGCCAGAATAT
Organism: Mormyrus lacerda; assembly: GCA_015163995.2. Lineage (NCBI taxonomy): Eukaryota > Metazoa > Chordata > Actinopteri > Osteoglossiformes > Mormyridae > Mormyrus > Mormyrus lacerda. Next base: position 9,411,290 of record JAABNX020000008.1, read on the forward strand.
TACTTATAGGTAAAAGCCATTTTGATGTATTTTCAGTTTCATTTACATATCATGCTTCAAAAGTCACGTATGCCTACCGTTTAACTGCCCGATATGTACCATACCCATATCAAATAAAAATAGGCCTAACTTTTTGATCACATTTTTCAGTTAATTTTATATTGTTTTAGGGGTAACACAGCATGCCAAGACACGAACACAGTGCATCTTTATGTCTGTGATCATAAACAGGATGATAGCTATCAAATGCAGATGTTCTCAGCCTTCTTTGCACCGCGACCCAATTTTTTTCCCATGCCAGTTAAGTCGCGAACGTATATGAAGCATAGGTTTAACTTAACGCTGTGATTAGGCACGCAGTGTACTCTGCGATCTACGGCAATCGATGTCTGTTGCACAAATATGATTGGATGTGAAAGTGAATTTTAAATTATCCAACGTTTCAGAACTTGCCGCGACTCAAATCTGGATTGCGACCCAAAGGTTGAGAATCGCTGAGCTAATGTACGGAGAGACTTATTAAGGACTCCTCCCCTCGTACCTGGCAAGGCTCCTCCCTTTTTCTGATTCTCATTTTAACTCATGGTAGGGACCAAATGTCCCGAACCCCCGCCCCCATAAACACACATGGTTCTCCTACAGTATTAATGGGGTCCTGTCCGCAGATAAATGTGGCGATACGTTAAACAAAATAAATTGCATTTCTCGCTAGATCTTTGTCCGAGCAATAACAACAATTCTCGTAACAATGTATTTTACTAAGAACCAAAAACACTTCATATAAGCCACAAGGTAAGTCCTTAGAAAGATATTTGCTATTTTAATTACCCCAAAATGACTTGTGTCAAAGTTTTAAAAGAGGCATAAAACTGAAAATTATCTCTAAAAGCTTCAAGTACACTTCAGGTTCAAACACGTACAATCAAAAAGCATTTGGATTTAGTAGGAAATTGTTATGAGAAACATGAGGCTTAAGGGATGAATTATTGAGCTATATGATTCACTAATGGTGGTTGCAAAATTCAAGTTTAAATGTCTTAGGCCCGTCTGTTCGTAACCAGAATGTATCTCAATAAATCTGCATGGCAAATACAATGCAATATAAAGTCTTTTAAATCAAAATTCCGTACTTAAATATGAAGAACATTTCTTTTGTCAAACTATCCAATAGCGCTACCTAGTGACTATGTTGCTCATGTAAAAAAAAATACTTTATTGTTGAAGTCTTACATTTTTAGCAGTTGTCCTAAAAACCTATCGTAGTAACGGAAGTATCCAAATAGCAAATGGTATTGAGATTTTATCATAACAGGTAGAAATCAAGTGCACAAACGTTTGTTTACCATGCCCCACTTGTCTAGCACGATTTGTTTTATAACTCAAAATACATGTTTATATTATTTCTTGAAATGTATTTATTTTATTTTTTTTATTGTTAATATGTCATATTTAAATTCAAAAGTTTAAAGAATTGCTACACACACAGAACGTGCGCATGTTTATGATGACGTAGGAAACACGGTTATCCAGTTTGTTATTATTTATTATGAATTAAATTATCAGATGAGTTCGGGTACAAATAAAAGGAAAACGATAATTTCCTCATATGCTTTAATTGCTAGTTTGTCATAATTTATGTTTTAAAATGGTTGCCACAATGTATTCTATTTTATCAAAGCACTATATTTTTTGTTTATATATTTAATTTTTCCAAAACATGTAATAAATGGTCAATGCCAACACCGGGAGTTCAGGTTTTGTAAGGTTAAGTTGTCTTTTTCCCAATGCATGTAAATCCATGAATCGTCCTAAACACGCCAAAAAAATTTTTACCATATCGGCTTTTAGGTCACTGCTCCTTGCACCATGCAAGGCAGTACATGCGTTTAAGAAATGGACTCATTGCGCATGGGCATCGCGATAACTTGTTCAACCGAACTATGGAAGTCCTCAGAACGGACAGCCCACCTTATGGGTGTTCCAATCCGTTTAATGCGAAGGAGCGCCCAAGAGATAACCAATCACAGAGTCTGTACCCATTCTGCCCATGTTGCTATTGGCTATTACTATCGACAATCATCTGCATAGCCCGCCTTACGGGCAGTCTACTATAGGTCGCTCTTGTTTAAGAAAACGCCAGGAAGGAATTAGACAAATCAGAGATATCGGCAGTAGATACAGCTGCAAATTAAGAAGTGTCATTTGCATTGTTCTTTTTTTGTTTTTAATGCAATGTGACCGAGGTTCAACAGGCTAACCCTAGGCACGGTCCGTGTGGCTTACGCGCTAGTAATAGTGTCCCGGTCTTGTTAGCTAGCTGCGATTCAGTTTGCAAGCTAGTCCGCTTGGCGTCAAATTTGTGAGGGCTGAGCGAAGTGAGGTGCAGAAGTATCAACAGACAAAAACGCGAGGCGGGGATGCGTTAGCTTTAGTTCCGCTATTTGCTCGGCGCACCTGCCTGATAAAGTTAAGGGATTTGACATACTGCAGTGGCTGCTGTGACATTTTTTTTTAACCAGTCATACAGGCAGACTTTGCACTCGTTAACAAGAACTAGGCTTTTATTCATCTTTTTTCTTGTCCTTATTGAATGGGCAGTGCCGTTTTGTTGTATTTATATTTAGTCTACTGGATGTGGATTGCTGCTTTGGCAGGACTGGTTTACGCCGCCTGACAGTAACATTCGTGCGCGGCGTACCGCACCATGGGGGTGTAAAAGATTAAATCGGGATTTCTTAGTGACAAAAAAGCTCATATAATGTGTGCTCGCATACAAAGGGGCTTTCGTCTCGTAGAAATCGGTTAGTGGCGCTGACCATTACAGTAGGCCGTGTCGATGTAAGCATCGTGTATGGGGCTGTGTATGAACGGACATCGGGGAAATTATCATTTGCGTGGAAAGGGCTGAACAATCAGGGCTCCGAGGCACAATACGCGGCGTAATTTTCTGAATTTACAGTGTGGTTTTCCGGTATCTAACATTTAGTAGGTGTTAGGTAGGAGTCAAGTAGCTGTCATTTTCACCGCGGTCTTACAGATTATTTAAGTAAATATGGTTGGTTTCGGTGCGAATCGGAGAGGGGGCCGGCTCCCGTCTTTGATCCTGGTTGCACTGATGGTCGTCATCTTCATCCTGTCGTTCAACTACTGGGCCGTGTCCAGCAAGCACGGCCGCCTTCTGGACGAGCTGGCCGAAGTGCAGACGCAGGTGAAGCGCACGGATGCGGCGCGCAGTCGCCTGGAGAAGCGCAACTCGGAGCTGATGGCGCAGGTGGACACGCATCGGAAGCAGATCGACCAGAAGGAGGTGGACGTGAGTGCGCTGGAGGGCAAACTGCAGACCCGCGACGCGCAGGTCAAGAAGTGCGCCGATGAGAAGGTACCCGCTGCGCCCCGAATAGCAGCAGAACATTGACGAATAAAGAGCCTGATGTATTTGTACAGCTCTTGAATTCACGATGCGCTGGGGCAGTAGCTCAGATCTCACGCACTCTGGTTTGCCATGGGCTCTGCTATAGAAGCAGTACATATCCACCAAAAGTATAACGAAGTTGTCTACTTGTTGAATCAGTTAGGGATTTGAATGATAATGTTACATTATACTATCTACAGGCAGTTGAACCTGTTAGAACCACGGGGAGCGTGTTGGGAAGTGGGGTTTGTTTCAGCATAATTTCCATGGTTCCTGTTTCCAAGCCGATTACTGCATATAAGTATCCTCATCTCCACCCCTTGTTTTAATTGCCTAAACAGGGTTCTTTTAATCGTCATCTTTTGAAATTATATTCTGGGGACTCATTGGCCCGTCATTAAAAAATGTGCCAGATGTCAGAGTACTTTCAAAAGACATAATTTTGAGAGATTGTATGTTGTTTTTCCAGCTCACAGCAGCCTCAATTTTGCCTCTGGCTCCGAGTGCATAAAATGTCGCGCTAGCTGGCGTGAAGGTGAGGGCTTAGGGACAGTTTGCTTTTTCTAACCCGAACACTTTTTTTATTATTATTATTGAACTGTCCCTTGAATAAAACCACTGGAGTCGAGGCTTATTCCCGCATGCATGCGGCAAAGCGCCGCGTTCCGCGGCTCCGGCGGCGCCCCGAAGTTTCGCCTGTTTCCATGGCAGCAGCGCGTGCAGCCAGGGCTCCCCAGCAGCTCAATGTCACCGGAGTCGCTTTACCAGTTGCGGCAGGGAACTGGAGGATGCCGCGTATATCCGCTTCTCGTTTACACCGCATTTGCATAAATGTATTCTGCTGGTGCCCCTGCAGCTACCCTCTTTGACTCTGATATTCATGAATTCATCCCATCGATTTTTAGTGACCCCCTCATTCTCAGCTGCATATTGTCGTCATCTCTGAATTACTAATAAGTGTGATAAATATGCATTTTTAAGCGTGATTTGTCATCCCCAGCCTGGCAGCTCCTGGCTCCCTGTCCTCTTGCTCCTGGTTGGCCCCAGATGTGGCCTGTGTGTCTGCTCAACCATCTGCTCTCAGTCCAAAGACCTGGGGCCAGTCAGTGTAGCCAGTCAGTGTAGCTCTGCCAAGTGTCACTTCCTTCCTAACTAATCTGTTCTCCCGTTGATCCTTTTTTTCGGCTCACACTATAGTTTGGTGGGTGCTATGTTTGTGCAGTGGTATTGTCTGTAAAACCCTTATTGTAGACCACTAGGCATGATTTGAACCGTTTCTGTCTCAGGGATCTTGGAAAACAGAATTTCGTTGCGGTATTATGAAGATCATGTCCCCTTTTAGCCATTCCGAGGCAGCAACCTGTAATTGATTTTTAACCCACTGTTAATAGGCTGCTAAAACAATGTACAGCTTAAAGTTTTGCTAGATTAACTTCTAAACGGACTGGATGGGAAACTTGCTGGCGAAGTCGCAGCCTCAGTGGCTGCCAGCTCACAGGTCAGTTAAACAGGACTAACTGCAAATGTGTAAATGCGCCTCATTTGACCAGAATGTGGGGAATTTACAGTTCCTGCCTGGCAGGAACTTGTGTGTTTTGTCAGTGAGGCACGGCACTGAGTACAAGCGTGACCTCTTTGTTCCTTTAGCTCTCAGCCTGACATGTTTCTTTTATTTATTTAAAAAAAAAAAAAACCACAATGTAAATAATAAGTATTGTGGTTTGCCGACTGAGGGTTAACTGGAGGTGCGCGATAAGCGTCAGCGCCGTGCAGAGCGAGTTGCTTCAGAGTATCCTCAGAGCTTCGTCAATGCACACCCATGCATTCAGACCTTTCTGTTCTCGGTTTTCTTCAAGGGCACAGTGATTGCCCGTCTCTTAGGCGTGTTTTTCTTGTCACCCGCATGCTTTATCCCGCTTCCCAAAGGAGAGCGACGTCAGGTTTGACAGCCCTGCTACTTCCTGTTCCAATGTGGGACTCGCGCAATAGCAGAGAGGGTTTGATCCTCGACGATGTGCCTAACAGGTGGCTTTTGTTGGGGCGTCGGAGACGGTGGTAGCTCATGCTCACGTCGCTGTCTTCAGTGCGACGCGCTCCGGAGGGGGCGACCATGATGCGGGGATGTGTCAGTAACTGCTGTTTTTTTCCTGGACCTTGCAGGAGGTCTTCCGCTTTGTACGTGTCTGCCAGTACTTGGCATGGCCTTAGAATGCAGAATAGTGGCTAATCTGTGTACATCTATTCTGTTTGGGTTCGCGATAAAGACGGAGAAGGAGAACAGTCCAGACAAGAGAGTGCACCAGTAATGCAGTACAGTATCACATAAAGGTCAAAAGCTACCTTTGTTGTTCAGTAATGATTTTTTTGCTTGGTCCATTGTCTCATCACAAGAAACCACTGTGTGATCATACATCATTTCATAAGGCAGGCAATTAGCTGTCAGTGTTCACTGTGGGCTTTCTTGAACAGTTTAATAAAATATATAGGTTTTATTACTCTGTGAGGGTTAGCCTTTATAGATCACCCTAGATTATTAGTAATGCACTGATCTGATATTCGGATAAGTATTGGCGCCGATCCAGACATTTTTGACGGATCGGGTATCGGCCATATGTGGCCAATCCACATCCTATACTTGCTTGTTTAGTTTTTGGCAGTCTGTAAAAAGACAGCTCCTGTTTTTCGTGATTCGATTTGTACAATCAGTCGCACGACAGCTCTTTTCCATTTTAGATGTGTGTTTTTCAGCATTCAAGCTGAACACTATCGCTGCGCTCAGCCAGTGTGAGCATAGTGACTACTGACCGCTGTGACGTCACATGCATACCCTTGGCTGTACGAGGAGCATAAGAACATCAGATAAGAGTGTGACGGTCTGGGAGTATTTTACACTTTTAACATCAACTAATAGCACAGCGGCTTGCTGTCTTTTATTTGCACGTTTTGAGAGGTGGAAGTAGCGTTTACTGGGAAACCCAATTAAATAAAGCACACGCAATTTTGCGAGGCAGCGTGAGTGATGTGAATAAGCAAAGGATGATTTGGGAGTCGCGGGCTGGGCGGCTTTACACATTTGCTGCAGCTTGTGATGCACGAGGGGCTGCGATCACAGCGAAGTGTAAGTGACGCTGTTGTCTATGGGAGGAAAAACTGTGGGGCATTTCAAGCATTCGCCACGTGCGTGTTCTCTTTTGGAAAAGATTCAGATTGAACTACAAATGCCTCAAAAACACTTGGAACAAGATGTACAAATGAGGTGGATCAGTACGTTATGTATGTTTCTAGTATTTATTATATTAAAATATTAAAGCAATAGCCAGGGCTGCAGATAACTGGTGCGCAAGTACACATTCCCCTTTAAAAGCGATACGTGCAGCAATCGATTGCTGTGACAGTGCAAATGCCTACGTATTTTATGTGCATTTCTAATATGACAAGAAATTATCGTACATTTTAACTTCTATATCGCAAATGAAGTACGAATTAAGTTAAAATGCAGGATAATTTCTTGTCATATCAGCGCAGATGCACATAAAATGGGTACTCATGCGGGTTCAGGAAAAGCTATAATTTATCCAACACATGGTGTGGCTCCCCCTGCAGGCCACCAGTGGTCACACAGAGGAGAAAAGTGAGGGGTAGAGAATAACAGGACAAAGGAGAGTAGAGTGGCCAGGCTTCTCTCTGCACACGTTGGTCAGTGTGCCATCCAGGGGAGCAGCGGTGCAGTTCAGGCGAGCAGCCGCTGCAGTAGGGCCTTATTCCCTGGCCGACTCCTCCAACCCAAAATCAAAACTATGGTCTGGGCATTACGTCATTCTTAAGAGTCCACATTTGTATTCTGCTGGCAGAATGTGTGCAGCACCCACACATTGAGGAGTAGGGCAAAGGCAGTAAGACAAAGGATAGCATGCACTGCGAGCAGCCTGCTGAGCTGAGCCACACACGCTCTCCACGCGCACACAGACATGCTGGCCGGTTCTCTCCATTCTTCCCCCATTTTTTTTTTTAAATTTAAAATTGAAATTGATGCCTGATCCTGCTGTTTTTTTGACTCCTGTCTGAGCATCAGAAAGGATCTAGCTGACTGAAGGATTTAGGGTGATGTTTTGGTTAGAGATGCACCAATTGCAATTTTCTTGGTCAATCCTGATTTTCGAGGCTGTTGCAGGTGTAACTGAGCAATACTGATTTTTGCCGATTTACAATTTTACTTTTAAGAAATATAATTAACAGCATATACAAACACTGCATTACTGGTGCACTCTCTTGTCTGGACTGTTCTCCTTCTCCGTCTTTATCGCAAACCCAAACAGTATAGATGTACACAGATTAGCCACTATTCTGCATTCTAAGGCCATGCCAAGTACTGGCAGATATGTACACAGCGGAAGACCTCCTGCAAGGTCCAGGAAAAGAATAACCACAGTGCATTTTTTTGCCATAGTAAAAGAAATTAGTAAAAGTAAAGTTAAACTTCACAGTTTTCCCTAAACTGCACTAATTTTACAGAATTTTCTCTCAATTTAGTCTCAAAATAACAATTAAGTGAAAATGAGCTGCTGTACACCAAACTTTATCTGACATATTTTACGTTACCAAACAAAATCAGGTGCAACGGATTTGAATAACAAAACAAATGTCAGTTACATCATTTTCCAATGTTATTTTTAAAATTGTCTTTAAAAAAAAAAAAGTGCATAGGTTACAAGCCTCCAAATGAAACTGAAGTTCTTCCAAATCATAACACTGCTGGATTTTTGGTGCCAATGATGTCTGAATGGCTTTATATTTATGCTGATTTAAGAATGTGACTTTGGTTTTGCAAGATTGGCTCCAGTTCCTGAGATATTTAATAGTTAATTAACGCAACACATTTGAAAAGCATTTAGAATTGAAAAAATATTTCAATATTACTAGTAAGGAAACAGTCTAACATCATACAAAAAGAAATTAAAAATGTCTAACAGTGACAGGAAAAAGTTATGTATGATTTGATTAATTATTACAATATTGTTATTAATGTCAATGCTTCAAAAAAAGTACCGTGGCTGGTTGAAAAAGACAACTAATTTCTATGAAGCGCGATGCGACCTTTTTTAAAAAAAAAAAAAATAAAAAAAATCATCAAACTGTCAACAATGGGCTCTAAAGTCATCGACTCACATATCAGGGGAGAGAAGCACAAGCGTTTTGTCAAAAGTCGGACAACAACAGTCCCCATTCAGTTGTTTGCCAGTCCTGCAAGGCTCCACAACTTCTACAGATAGACCTACACACGCTTTGGTAGTGACTCCGGATCCCACAACAAGCAATGCCTTCAGTACATTCTCCTCACCGACACACTGAAAGCAGAAGTGCTATGGGCTTCGCAAATGGTTTGCCGACATCACTCCTATACGTCCAATGATGACATTCACACTGTGGTGAGCAATTTGCTGGGACACAGATAGTAATTGTAGGAAGTTGTGGCCTAGATACCCTTCACAACTCATTCAAGACTGTTCTGAAGTGTGGATGGTGGAGAAAGTGCTCAAAGCACTACATAAGGGGCAGCATGTGGCTCAGTGGGCTAAGCCTGTGTACCATAATCACAAGGTCGCAGGTTCAAACCCAGCCTCA
>JAABNX020000008.1:9445589-9461632 GCA_015163995.2 Mormyrus lacerda
GCGGCTCCGGCCCCCCCCCCCCCCCATGGAGGAAACCTGACATGCTGCACAGGAGATGAAGTACACCCGCTGACTGGCGCCCCCGACCTGGGACCACCATTGTTTGTCTCACGGACTCCTTTTAGCTACGTTGGCCAGTAAAGCAAGATGTGCATCCTTTACTCTGAGGGTTAACAGGACAAAGGCTTTCATGAAGCATTTCCCTCAGTTTCGTGTGTCTGTTGGTCCCCTGTTCTCCACCCCACCTCTGTGCATCTGCCCGTATTGTTGGGGATGGGGGGCTGCTCCTGGCTTAATGCATGCATCTCTTGTAATGTTTTGTTCATTTAGCTTTTCTTCTCCTCCTCCTTGTTCCTGCAGATTTTGTGCCCCTTTTTATTTTTACTTGTTTTTGTCCCCCCCCCAGGTTCTTCTTCAATTTGAAAAAGATTAAAATGTCAAAACAGGAAGAGGTGTACACTTTTGGGGCCAAGGGCAGTTTGAGTTTATACAGCTGAGAGCTGTGATGTCATTATGCATGTAATTTTCTGTAAAACCCTCAACCCCCAGTTCTTATGTAATGTGATGTGGTGCTGATACTGCCTCCCACTGGCTAGCTGGTGTACTGCAGAGGAGTGGGGTGTAAGGTTTGGAGTGGTTTAGCAGCTCTAAGCAGGACCAAGCACTTGGAATGTGTGGCCTGCCTGGTTCTTTCTGCAGGCTGTGACCAGGCAGGGCAGAGTGTTTCACTGAGCTTTCAGCAGCAGGTTTCAATCTGACATCGATTTTGTTCTTGCAGACCCCCCCCCCAAACGCACACATGTCGTGGGGGAGAGCGTCTTGTCCCTGCATTGGTGTGAGTGTGGGGCTTGGGCCTTGGCTCCATGTTGGCTCCCCCCCAGGCAGATACACTGGCCCAGTCAGCCAGGTTTCCAGGAGCCCATCCTCCCACATCTGCTTGTACGTCAGAGTCACTCCCAGCGAATCCTTTGGGGAGATCCACAGAGACAATCGAGTTCCCAGTTAGCTGAGTTTGCGAAAGGGTTGCACAAGTTGGTCCTTTTTCATTTCCTCTCCTTTAGTTTGCTTTGGGAACCTTGTTCTGGGGGCAGGTTGAGCAGTTTGTACCTGTCCTGATGGCTGTTGGGAGACATTATGGAGGAGATGAACAGCTTGTCGTTTTTTTCCCCTCCATCCTTCAAAACCTAAGAATGTATGTTTGTCTTTTGGGGGACATTTTGAAAACCGCTCACTTTTGGGCTGAAAGAGGAAATTGGCACCAGCAATTCTTTGTTTTAAATTGTGTAAATCCAAACAATTGTAATACTTGGGTATGGGAAGGTTTTCTTTAATGCATTTAAATGCTCCTTGGACGCTTATCTTGAAGTGCAGCACACCAAAATGTCCAGTGAATCCAACATCTTAAATGTCTTTCTGAAAGAGGTTGCCCACTTTGATGTTTTTCCCTGGAGAAGAGGGAGACCAGTGGGCTGAGATGCTTCTCTAATGAGGAGACTGTCTTTGTATGATTATCAAACAGCAGTGTGTGATTCGTGTGGCAGAACTGAGGGGAAAAAAAAAAAATCGGCGCAGTGTCAGATGTACAACCAGTTACTTATATATGTATACTAGCAGTTCTCTTGTATAAAGACATGCAACTTCATTTTTAAGAGTCCTTAAAGGAAGATCTTTAAGAAACATTTTAATTTTTGTATTTTTTGATTTCAAGAGGCATGTTTTGTCTACTTTTAAAGTGTATTAATGAAGATTTTAACTTTACATCAGGTCAAGTGTTTTTCTTACTATATTATCTGTGTATGTAGGTATAGTTAGGACTGTGTCACTCAACTGTAAAAATACAGCATGTAGAAAATGAGCCTGTTTTATGGGAAGATTCTTCATTAAATTTATCATGGCAGTTTTTCTGCAGGAATACTGTCTCAGTTTTTCATTTTCCGTATGCATGTGTTTCTGATATCAACCCCTCCCCCAAGTCACCCGTATTCTGCATCTCCCTCCAACTAATTCCTCAAAGTTGGCAGCCTTGTTGATAAGCAGTTCTAGTCTAAAAAATGTATGGAACGAAATGTTACTGTTTTTCATGTTTGAATCTGCCATAAACAAAGTTGAATCGTGCTGGTTCCATAGCGGGAGTTTTGTTTCCTCTTGATGTCATGTGCTGTGTTGCTTGGATTCATCCTGTTTTTATAACTTGTAATTTTCTGCTGTGGGGCTGTGGCTTATTTTGAGAATGGAGAAAGTGTAACGTCTGCATCTGCCTCTCCTCCCGAGGCTTTAATGATTATTGGTACTTTTCTGACTGATTTGCAATTGTAGGGAGCAAACGATCGCTGTTTAAAACATACGGGTTTCTTGGGACGTGCATTACCTTTCTAAGAAAAATATGTATCCCTTAATGCCTACAAATTAAAGATGATAAAGTGATTGTATAGTTTCACATAGTGTTACGAAACTAGGATTCATATACTGTAGCGGTGGTTCCTGGCCTGCTACATTGTAACCCCCAAATCCATATTTTTATTTCTTTGTTACACTTGCCTCAAGTAATTGCCTTTAGGGTTGGGTCAGGTCTACTTGTGGAGCTTGCACTGGTAAATTCCTCGGGTTCTCCCCCCCGCAGCATTCAGGTGTTACGTGGGCGTCCCCTTGGCCTGGTCCAGCTATTGGGGTCCTCAGCAATGAGGATCCTGCGAGCCGGATCACCCTCAGGGAATTGCGCCACATGGCCGTAGCGCCGTAACTGACGCTCCCCCATGATGCAGGTAATGTGCCTCATTCAGGACTCCCCTAGCAACCACTCATTCAACATAAAGTCAATTCAGTGGTATCCAAGGATTCTCCAAAGAGAGACACAGTAGTTCAGTCTTCGTCTCAGCTCACGGGATAGTGTCCATGTCTCACAGCCATACAGCAAGACAGGGAGCACCAGGACTCTAAAGACCTGGACCTTCGTCCTCTTACAAAGCTATTGGAAGCACCACACACCCCTTTCCAGTGACCTCATGACGACCCCCCCAATCCTCTCCCAGTCCATCTACTGACTTCATAGGAAGAGTCACCAGAGGCATGAATGTCAAGGTAAAAGTGAACCTGTCATCAAGGTTGACATTGTCTGCGCAAACAAACATAACTGCTGAACTGGCTAAAATATTTGGAATTAATGTGATAAATCAAAATGTATTTTCATACAGAATTAATCCCAGACAGTGGCAAATAGTTTGATAGAAGTCATGATGTAGATGTGCTCATCAGGTCATGGGAAACTGCATTTATATCACATAAACCTTCAAAATAAGCATCGTCTGAGTCAGACACCTACGTCATTAAAGAAAAGTAACTGCATTTGTTTCTTTACATTTCCAGAACCACCGTGGGGGTAGGCCCAAATCCGGGCTGCCTGACTCCAGTCCTGGGGGGGCAGAGCCCTGTGTGTCTTGGTTATTTCTCTGTTCCACCACAAATAATTAATCTTAAGAGCTGTGTGGTAATTAGCACAAGGAGTTGAATCATGTGTGTTAAATGAGGGGAAACCCAAAAATGTGCAGGGCTCTGGCCCCCCAGGACTGGAGTTGGGCACCCCTGGTCTAGACAATGTAACAGCTGCAAAGGTGTTGGTTGTGTCCCCCACTAAACTTAAATTTCCAACTTGGTGTGGATCTTTTATTGAAGGTGATTTTGTCTGTTTTGTGCAGCTGGTGCCTTACTGTGGTAAAGCCCCTCTCATGTAGGAGATCTGAACCATTGGCCATCTGGCTACAAGGGTCCATTATGCTCATTTACCTGCTTTTAGTCCCCCTACTAGGCAATTTTTTGGCCTGAATTTTATCTTAAATTTTCTTTAATAATCATTCTAGGAATTGAAAAACTATGTGAAACAGAATTTAGTTTGTGGACCATTGCTGCAAATAAAATAACTTTTTTATTGCCGGCTGGATCACGGAAGACCTGCACCTGTGTAATTGGTTGTAGGAACTGAGCCGCCCGAGAAGCGGCCGCATCTGGCTCAGGGTCCCGTTTTGGCGCAACCCCGCGCTCCCGTTAGTGTTTCTGATTAGCGGGGTGTAAGTTACCGTCAGGGCACCGAGGAACCAGAGCGACGCATAAATTTTTCAGGCACGGCGGCCGTGTTTGTTGGCGAAATCCGTTCTGTGTATTTCACAGCTCCTCATTCGTACCCATTTTCTGCCACTGCTCTTAATTAGGTTGTTGCCATGGGATAGAGTGGCCGGCGGACACTTTAGCCGCGGCGGATACGATGTGCGGCCGGGCGGGCGGAGATGCTCTGGCCGCTGAACGCTGTTTGTCAGTGGGGTCGTCGTTTTAGCTTCAGTAATGCTTACCGAAGGAGAATTCCGGCATTTACTGCTTTTTTGCTTTAATGCATATTTTGAATGACTGGCTCGGTTAGGTTATATTACACCGCATAAATTCATGTCTAAATAGAAGTATAATTTGACATTTATCGTACATTTTTTTTGTTTAGAGGGTAGAATGCCACAAAGAATATTTTCTGTACTTTTTACGCTGAACACTATTTTTGGTAAGTATATTTTTCCACAGTTCACCTCAGTTTCACCGGTCAGCAATTAAATAACGTAACGTTAAGTTTTCATAATTTTATTCTTGGTTTATTCTTGATATGTCCATCATATGATGTATTATCACAGCCCTAGTATTTGATAGTGTTTTCATTTTTATATTAGCTTGTGCTTCTTACGTGGTTCGTGGTTTTATGCTTCTTGAAAATAAATGCTCTTTCCGATTGTCTGTCTGCCTTCGTCCAGGAATTGTGTGCAGTCAGTCCGAGTCCCGCAGCGCTTCCAGTCCCGTTACAGGGACCAGGAGCACTAACACGAGCGGCCCGGATAAAAGTGACCATGAAGGAAGTCTCCAAGAGTGTGCAAAGAAAATGGTACTTTTATCCGATAGTGGCGGAGGAGGGACGACATCAGGCGCTAACCACCAAGATCAAACGGCATCCCAGCTGCGGTCGGATAACGTGCTGGACATCACCGATCTGTCCGTTTATTACGACGCCTTGAACGGCTTATTAGCCTTTTATGGAGGGTTTTTAACGAAAGATTTCCTGGATGAGTTACCGAAAACGCTGGTGTGCCTTTTATCAGGTAGGGAGGACTGCGGCGTGGAAGCCGAGTCCGCGAAAAGTTTCATGGCACAGATGGAGACCCACGTGCGCTCGCTCCTCTCGTCGCTGAAAAGCCACACATGTCAGTCCTCATCCTCCAGCGACAGGAATTCATATACATCAGGCTTTCAAAGTGTCTTTCAGATCGGAGCTTCGGCAATGACACAGTTAGTCTCTATTCAGGAGTTCTTCATGTCCTCTTTGGTTTACATGCCCAAATACCTGTCCGAGTACCTGCTGGCCGGCTGGCGTGTCTTCACTGACCTGACCTTCCCCCCTTTAGTCAAATACCTTTCCGGCGTCGTCGTGAAATATGTCCAAACTCCTATAGACTATGTAAAAATCGGATTGCAGTTCTTCATTAAAATCCCTGTTTTAAACCAAAGCGGACAATGTTATCAAGGTACGTTAATCGTGTCTTATGTATGCAAAGTATATTAATGGTGAAATACTTAACACTGGTACTTTGTCATATTGTGATTATATGTTTTTTTTTTACCAAAGTTAGGTCAACTGTGACCTGTATGCTTATTTTCTTCTTTTTGTATTCAGGGGATTTGAAGCAGCTAATAATGTGGTGAGTGTTTGCTTATATCTAGGTTACTGCGTGCAGTTATAACAGTTACAAACCTTGTAAAACATTTATTGTGACATTCTGCGGTGGATTTCTTACATTTAACGTAATATAGTAACACCTACCATATTCTCAAAACATTACATTGTGTATCAAAATTTTCTTTAACTGGAAATTATGATACAGCTGTGATTAAATATTCCAAACAGCAATTTGAGTATATGTTTTTTTTATTATTTTATTTTAAAATAATATGTTGCTACTATGTGTCAGAAGCAGTTTATCTTTTGATTGTTTTTATGCTTTATCACTTGGTCACTGAGTGAACTATATGTTTTATTCAGGGGGATGAATCACAACGTGAGCTGGTCCTTTGGCGAGTCAGTCCTGGATATTTTCCTGACACCGGAACCAGCACCTTGCAGCTACATGAGCTTCGGATGCCATGGTGCACCTACCTCGCCTTCAGCACGGACGCTGGTCAGCGAGGTCCCCGCTACCCTACTGGACTGTGACCACCATCACATCTCCAACCTCAATGAGACTTTCTGCTCGGGGTTCCTCTCCCAGGGGCTGCAGAAGCCGACTGTGCTCCTCTCCTTCTGTAAGGCTATGAGCGTGCTCAACGCCACCCAGATGGACCGGCTCTGGAGGAACGGGTGTCGCTTAATTCGCTCGCTGCTGTCACCCTTTCTGAACGGGTCTGCTTGTGTTGCAGCTGTCCCCTTCCAGTCACATGGAGTCAGGTCACCCCTCAGCCTGAGCCAGCTGTTATGTGATTACAAGAACTGGACCGGTTTAAATCGTGTGGACCCAGCCTTGGTGACCTTGTGCAGTGACAATGACAGGACAGAATTTATCCGTGTGGTGTGCCACACTGTCAGCCTGATGCATCTTCTGGTTGTAGACACTAACAACGCCTGGGTATGGAATTTCTGTTCCAACTTTTCAGATGCCAGTGTCATAAAACTTTACTGTACCTATGAGACCTGGCGGCTAAATATGGTAGATGTCTCCCTTGTTTCGTTCTGCTGGAACATGGACCGGCAACGACTGGAGAGGCTGCTCTGCGACGATGTGGATTTTTACATGCGGTTTTTCTCTGAGACGCAGAACGCCTGGCTGTCCCTCAGCTGTGAAAATCTGGAGCCACCCATATCAATGGACATTGCCGCCCTAGTGGCTGGGACCTGTCGCTACTCAGATTGGAGAAAACCAGCCCTGGTACCTGGAGATGTGCTCCAGTTGTGTGTCCAACACGATGAGCTAGGCTTTGTCCAAGCCATATGCTCAAATTCCACTTTCCTGACAAAGCTGCTGCAAAATGACATGAACTCATGGGTGGGGGATCTCTGCAAGGTGGCTCTTAGCTCCGTGATCATGAATTCCCCCACTGTCCTGGGCATCAAAGACTGGTGCAACTACCGAGAGTGGACAGTGAAAGCGGTGGACCCCTCAGTGGTCGGCTTCTGCTGGCAGTATGACCAGATCAGCTTCCACAAAAACGTGTGCTGCATCATGCCCATTTACGAGAAGCTCATTCTTGTGTCGGGAAACGAGTGGCTGACATCGGTGTGCTCTGACCTTGAGATGGTGGATGTGTTGCCGCAGGTTTGCCGCTATGATGACTGGGGCACCCCGACGATAGTGGACATGACTGACCTGGCCCTCTGCGCGGAACTTGATTCCCAGAACTTCACTCAAAGAGTTTGCGCCAACGCCACCGTACTGAGGAATCTGCTGGCCAACCTGGATAATACCTGGCTGCTGCAACACTGCAGCAACCACTCGGGCGGGAACAATCCAACTGGTGCCAGGGAAGACCTGCTAGGGTTCCGGCCCGCTGAGCAGTGTCAGTACCACAGCTGGACCGTGGCTCTCCCAGATGCAGCCATACTGGCCCTTTGCTGGGATTACGACCAGGCCAACTTTGTGTCCACCATCTGCAGTAACACCATGTTGCTCTCCCAGCTGAGCCAGGAGCCGTACAGTGTGTGGGTTGCCACAATCTGCCCCACTTACACAAATAACACCAACGGTAACGGCACAGCCTCCAGCTCCTGCCTGGCCAGGGACTTTGTCAAGCGGCTGAACTGGTCCTGCAGCACAGACTTCACTGCGGCCTGTCGCCCGGGGGCTGCCCAGGCCCTGGGCCTGCAGCTGGTGCTGCGCTGCGGCGTGGAGGCCCTGCGGCCACAGCTGAACAAACTCTTGACCGAGGAGATTTCCTCTTTGGTGGCTCAGGCCACCACACAGTTGGTTCTCCTGCTGCTAGCCCTGGAGGAGAGGCAGATGACCTCACTGCACATCACCGAAAACGTCCGGCTCAGCGTGCTGCAGTCTGTCGTCCGCTACCTGGACCGCGAAATGGACTTTAACAACAAGAGAGTGCTGCTTCAGTGCTTTGGGGTGACGAGCTATTCAGTCACATCAACTCATTCACTCCTTCACTCAAAATTACTGCAGATCAGATGAATTTATTGAGAGCTGAGAAACCAAGCACACACTTTTTAGCCAGCATATATGTGTTAAAAGCATACAAAACAAACTAGATGAATTATAATTACCATTGACTGCATACAGAGCTGATTGATGCCAGTTTCAGTCATTATAAGCATATAATCCCATTGCCTTTATGATTTCAGGATTACAGTGGTGCAGCTCACAGCAGCGCATGTCATTAGTCATGATTCATTTGATGCCTCTGTATTATTGAAATTTGTATTGTCACTTTGCTGGTTTTAATGATTTACTGTGTTTATGGTGTGTGTGTGTGTGTGACACAGAGGGTGCTGACCAGCCTCATACAGACTGGCAGAGATGTGACTACTGATGACTACTTTCATATCAAGGTCAGAAAAGCTGCCAGTCTCTTCCCACACCGAAAGGTTCCTGTTCTGGTTCCTGTGCTCATTGTTCATCAGTTCTTGCTAGTTTTACCTTCTATTCCCTCTATGTGTGATGTAGCGTGTTTATTTCCAGGAGTATTTCCGCATTCCCCCGGCCAGTCTGAGAGCTGTGCTCAGCGCTGTGGATGTCATGACAGTCAGGCAGATCCTGCTGTACTACAGCAGGAACCAGGACACTCTGCAGGTGAGCTGAATGTTCATTCAAAATCCTCCCAGGTTTCCTGCCCTGCAGAAAGTGTCTCACGGGTTTCTCTCCCCGGCTGCCTCTCACTCTACCCCAGGCCTCCACAGACTACCTGCAGAGCATGGTCTCCATCTTCTTCCAGACTCATCTGGCCGGAGACCCAAGCCTTTTCCCTGACCTGGTGCCCCTGCTGGACGCAGCCAGACCTGTGGACATCCTCGCTCTGCCGGCGCTGCAGGAGAAGGCGAACGTGTGAGTTCAGTAACTCCCAAGCAGGACCCAGGCATGTTAGACAAAAAAGGAAATGCTGGGCTGAGTTAAATATTAATTAATGATACTGACGTCTGCAGTAAAGCAACACCTAATTAATTTTGGTGTTGCTTACTAGATAAATAATTGGCAACTGACATTGGCTGCTGATTAAGGTGGTTCTCCCAAATGTCTCTAAACTTCTTGCTCATCAAAGCTAGTGATGGTTTAATTAACCATCACAGAACAACTCATGACTTTGCAAGTTATTATTAAAGACCACAAATGCTTAATCGTTTTGTTCTCATGAGCTCAAGCTATTCTTGGCTCTCCTGGTGAAAATGTCCAGGCTGCAGACGATCAACACCCAGATCGACAGGCTCTCCCTGGAGCAGCGCCGGGCATTCGGAAAGTGGTTTAGTCAATCTCTCAGCTTCCTGAACATGACAGCCGCAGGCACGTCTCTCATCACGGACATCGGTAACCTGATAACCTACCTGCCATTCTCCAGCTTCCAGCACCTCTCACCTGCTCAGGTAACAGCTACAACACCTCCTGGGGAAACTGAACACTCTCTGAACGACCGAGAGCAAAGGCTCTTAGCAGTCAAACGGATCTATTGTTAAGGCTGCATCCTCGCCACATGTTCAATAAACAAACAGCGACAAAGCCTAGTTCTTTCATCAGAGATTGAAACTGTATATTAAAATGTCACTGCACAAAGGATGCACAGTGAATACACTGTAGATTTTCATTAACACACTGTCCCTCTCTCGGAGTTAATAACTAATGGATTTGCTGGGGTTTGGTTCTGGGTCCAATATTCAGCTGCTGGATGGGTTGGACGTCTTACTGACAAACCCACTGAGCCCCCTTCAGGAGCAATTTGTGGCTCAGACCATTTTAGGGATGTTCACAAACCTAACAGCAGACGACTTCCGAAGGTTGGTGTGTCATCCTGCTTAGTCCAAAATGGGTTTGACCCCGATTTTTTATTATTATTTTTTTTTCCTCCTCCATGTTTTCTTCTGTAATGACTTGCGTGTTTTCTCTGTAGTGACTCGCATGTATTCTCTATAGTGACTCGTGTGTTTTCTCTGTAGTGACTCGCATGTATTCTCTGTGACTAGACTGTGAAATATTTAATGAACTAAGCTGGGAGTTCAGAGCATCTGTCTTCACTGCGAGTTACACCGAGTTGCTTCATGATGTGTTTCCCAGGTTGGGGAACCTGACGTGTCTCGCATGCCCGAAGGACCTGCTGGCATACAGGAACTCGCAGGCCTTCGGGGTGATCCAGGAGAACGTGTGGAGATGTGTGAGCCAGGGACTCAAAGTGCCCAGTGACATGGTGAGCTTTGGAGTAACCAGGCACTAAGCATGAGGCGTTTGGGACATGTCATCTTTTATCGTGTGGTTTGCCGAACGTTGCTGCCGTGGAGCAGTTCTGTAGCTTCAATATTAATGTGTTAATGAATTAATATGCTAATGTTGTGCTTCATTAACATGAAGGGGTTTTACTAAAAAGGTTCTTTAAACTACTGGACTGGGGCTGTAAAGTACATTGGTCTTCAGAAAAGTCTAGAATTCTTGAAATCCAAAAGCAGAATTTTTTCAGAAGAGGCTATTCCAGACATTGTAGTTTTTATTTTATTTTATAATCTAAATAACCTGAAGTATCAAAGTATCATCATTGCTGAAGTTCCAGATTTTACAAAAAGCAAAATAACAATGTGAGCATTGTTTAGAACACACTCAGGCACACAAATGCAGGATCTTTTTCTAGATTTCAGTCGTACGTCTGACTTTCCCATTTTGCTTTGTCTCCACATTTTGCAGCTGGTTAAATGCTGTTGCTTTTACTTCACATATGTGTAACGGCACCTGTGTTGGTGCATTTCTTTCTCTGTAGGTCTCTGGCTTATTCCTGAACAGCACTGAGCTGCGGGAGCCGGCTTCTCTGAGTCCTGAGCGCATCAGGCAGCTGGCCGTCTTCCTGCCCTGGCTGGGTCCCGGCTTCCTCAGGCAGCTCAGCCCCTTGCAGCTCTACCCTGTGCTGCCTGAGCTGGCTGCTGTGCCCTTCACGCCTGTACAGGTGTCCAGCATTGACTCCGTACCTGTATGCGCAGTCCACATGCGCGGCACGCTTAGCGGTGCGGTTCAGCTGTCCAGCTTCCCGGCAGCATGAGAGGATTGGGGGGGGGTCGGGGTTCGTAAGACAGATGTTATATGGCTGAGGGGGAGGCCTTCAGGCCATGTCAGGTGGGAAGCTTGTGTGATGGAGGGGAAACATGACACAGAGGGCTAACGTGAGAGTAAAAGCTGCAGGAACCCTTTGATTAAAGCAGCGTGACTGACCCCATCTCCCCCTCTTCTCCTAGCTCAGCTGAATGCCCCCATATGCCGTCAGGGAATATCGTCTTTTGATTGATAGCCTGGTGGTCTGACTGCACCCCGGCCTCATTAAGCTTACAGATAGCTAGAGAGTCCTCACCGTTTACTCCACACTCATAAAATCGATTCTCTCTCTTCCTCCTAGGCGCGAGAAATCGTGGACAAGGTGCTGTCTAATAAGAGTGTAAGTCTTGTCATATAGAGCCTGCTAGTTCTGAAATATCAGGTCACAGTTCGACAGCAGGAAACTGTTGGGAAACACACTGATGTGCCGCAAAGTCCCAGATGGACTCCAGCCCAGCTCACTCGTGCACAGCAGGCCGCACGAGGAAGATTTATGGCTGCGCCTGAGATTGTGTGGCTAAGAGCGACGTACAACATATTACTAACACTTAATGGGAACATCAAGTTTCATTGTGCTTGATAGATAGATCACATTTTACATGTAAGCGAAAGGTATTTCATTACAATATTGCATGATGAATCGGCCAGAAAGCCTCTTTTGCTTTGGTTCTCCTCTTGCAGTTTCTCTGTCTCTTGGCGCTTTTCCACTGGCATACAGGAACCGAGCCGCACCCGCGCTGTTCTGCAAAGAGAGACTAGGTTCCAGCTGGCATCGGTTTTCCACTGCAGAAGGGTCGGCTCGATAAAAGGTGCTGCAGGGTTTGGGGAGAGGCAGTAACATAAAACAGAAGAGATGCTTATTTACTGTTCACACCGTGTATGTCGTCATTTACTGTGCGCTAATATCCGTGAGGCAGTCTGTGAGAATCGCCGTGTTATGTTAGCATCAGACGCTTGCGGAATTGGTATTTGCTTGCATAAATTTGCATCACAAACCCCATTACATTCAACTCTTCTGTGGTACTGTTTTTAAGTTCTGAGTTTTTAGGAATGCATTGATACATTGTGATGTGTGGTACTACTGATAATGAATAATATATAGAATACAGCCTTTTCTCCTTCAGATAATCCATGCGCAGAACACTGGTATCTCCTTACATTTCGACCAATCAAATGGTGACCCAACCACCTCAGTTTGGTTGCACTTTTGGGGCAGTTAGTAAGCAGGACCATGTCAGCGCAGGTATGGCTCAGGTATGGCTTGGGTGGTTCGGGTATGTCGTGGGTATGGCGTTGGTACGGTTCGGGTACGACGTGGGTACGGTTCGGGTACGGCACAAGTTTGGCTCGGTTCTTGGTGGCAGTGGAAAAGCGCCATTCCACGTTCCTCATTCCCTGTGTCTTTTTTCATATCTCCTTCACGTCTCCTTTTTCCTTTTACTTCCATTTATGCTCCCTCCCCCACCTCCTCCTCCTCCTCTGTCCCAGTGGGAGGTACCAGGGCAGCTGCTGAGCCTTGGTGGGCTGGTCAGTGGCCTGAAGGTGGAGACCATCTGGGCCCTGCCCTCCGACTCCCTGCTCGCCACCCTGCCCGACATTGCCCTTCGCCACCTCAGCCACCCGCAGGCCAATGCTATCGCCACCAAGCTCTGGGTATGAATCCATGCTGACGTCGCACTGCATACTGTAGCAGAGGTGGCACTTGTAATTGAAAGATTACTGGTTTGAGTCCCTGACCAGCAAAATACCACTGAGGTACCCTGAGCAAGGTACCACCCCCAAGCACTGGGCGCTGAATGAACTGCCCCCTGCCATGTCACATATGGGGAGGACACATTCTGTTGTTGTGCTATGGTGTGTCAGTAATGACGACTAATCACTTTCCATTTCCCATTCAGGTAAAATAAACACCGGCTGCTTTGCTCAAGGTTAACCCTTTAGACACACACTTCATTTTGCATAAATGGTCGCTGGGTGTCGGGTGCCAGTAAATGTGCAGCTTATCTCAACACGGGGAACAAGGCAGGAGACGTCATGCGTCATGGGGGCCATTCCTGTCTATCACAGGGCACACACAGATTTGGGGCCCCATGACAGCATTTTATATTGGGCCCCCAACTCAGACCAATGCAATAATGTTGCCAGTTCTTAAGGCCCCTGTCATTTAAAGGCCCTCAGAATAACTGTAACTCCTCCCACCTCTGCTGTGCCCCTGAGCAGTTTAAAGGTACTAATCCAGCCAAATTGTTTCTGGGCTATTAGAGAAATGGACTCCCCTGGGGGAAATTCACACAAAAGCAGAGCGAACCTGCATGTCCCGCCTGTGTGACGCCTCTATAGTCGCTCTGTAGATGGTGCTCAGGGGTGGTTAACTCGGGTCCAGAGAGGAAAAGTCCAGAACAAGATTTTGTTTCAGCCAACTGGTTATGTATAAATAGTCACAATCACAGAGTACTGAATTGGTTGGTTGAAACAAAATCTTGGTCTGAACTTTTCCCCTCTGGACCTGGACCGCCCACTTCTGATGTTGCTGCCCCGTGTGTGTGAGGCCAGGGCTCCTTGGAGGTGCCCAGGTGGCTGGACAAAGTGGAGCCTTTGCTCCCCAGGACGCCGCTGCTCTGTGTCATTCCCAGGGTGACTCTGCTGCTCAGCAACAAGACCATGGCGCAGAAGCGTCCTTGGAACACACAGCAGGTAGGACCTGATCCCTCCCACCACCCTCTCCTGCAGACAAGCAGCCCTTCCGTGGAAATTTCTCTCAATCAATTCAGAAATTAACAGTTTGGCTGATCTTACGGTGACGTGATCAGACATGTGCCTGTAAAATGGGGAAATTGGAAAGAGACGGAGTGTTTGCACATTTCAGGGTGAAGCTTATAAAATAAATACTGAAATCAGTATGAGTTTGTGATCTGCATGGATGTAGTGAGAGAAAAGCCTGAACAGCATGGGGTTAGTTACAGCTGCCAGTCCATAAATGTGGGGGGGTCCATATTTCAAAATCTAGGTATACAGAGGAATCAGGAACATGGAGAAAAAATGGAACGAAATCTGGACCAATAAACAAATAATTAACCTTTTACTGCTGTTCTCACGTCTCCCATCCCAAATCCTACCAGAGGTTTTCCCTGGAGGGGGTCCTTTGTCCAGCAGCTCTGACAGTGTCGAGCTGATGGTCACATGACACGTTCGGACGGGCTGCCGTGTCTTTGGGGTGTGGCTACATGTGCGTTTCTGCCTGTCTTTCTTTCCTTCGGGGAGTGTGCGGCATCTTCTTAATTAAATGATCAATTATTTAGCTTTCCTTTGTTGTGTAACGTCTAAGCCGAACTCCAGGCGAGTGCGAAGCCAGTAGGCCGGTTCTAGGTAGCGAGGGAACACTGTAGGACCGTGTCAGGTGGCTTCTTACTGCCCCCACAAGCCGAGCCGCCCCCTGGGGCACTGAAGCGGCCACCTGCCCCCCCGTAGCCTGATGGGGCAGTTCATGCTTCTTCCTTCCTCTGGCTGCCCACGCAAACGGCAGTGCAGTGCCGATGACCCCAAAGCAGAACCTACACAAACATTCCCCACAGAACCTCAGCTCCGGCTCAAAGTGTATCTCTGCTGTGCAACTGGACCAGGATCAGTTCTAACCCCCATTGTGTTATTTTCTGTTTCAGGCTAAAGTTCTGTTCAAGGAAGCAGCACAGCGCACAGCTAAGCTTTCCACGGTGGACTTTCTGTAAGTACATGACTTACTGGTCAGTTATGAGCACAGACAGGGCAAGTGCATGCTCATTTTCACCCTAGGACAAAACATCAAACAAATGGCAAATCCAGCCCCTTTCCTGGAATGAACCGTTTTCGCAAAATGGGAATGAACATGTTTCACTGACCCACCTCTGCTTGTGTGATTAAGCTGAACACACTATTGCTTGTGTGGACGACTTGAGCTTCTTGCGCACTGTATATAATTTTTTTTGTACATATTGTCTGTGATCAGTTGACGTCATTGTCATGGTGACCATTTTGTGTGTGTGTGTCTTTGTGTGTGTGTTTTTGTGCGGTTCTCAGGATTACATTGTGGGATCAAGATTTTCCCACATTTTCTCGGTCCCCACAAGAATAACTTTAATGTTACAGATATCTGTGACTGCAGTCAAAAACGTAAAAATGCCAAAAGTCTTGTATTTTGTTTGGTTACTTTTGGTTAGGTTGAGGGCTGGGTGGGGGGTAAGGGTGCCATGTTTTCCAAGGAAATAAATATGTGAGTACAGGTGTGTGTCTGTGTGTGTGTCTGTCTGTGTGAGTGTCTGTGTGAGTGTCTGTGTGAGTGTCTGTGTGAGTGTCTGTGTGAGTGTCTGTGTGTGTGTGTAACAGTATCAGTCGTCATAATGGTGGAGAATCTAGGATTTGACCTTTAGGGTTTTTGCTCCCCAGGGTCTTCGATGATAAAATTTGGGGAGTTGGGAGGGTTAGAAAAATGCCATTTTTAAATTAAATTTAAAAGAGATAAAAAGTAGTGTGGCGGAAGTGGGGGCTATGCATTAGACGGAGTATTAACACTGTGTGACCTGTGAATACCCCCCTGTGTCTTTCAGAGCTCTGGGGACGGTGGCTCAGGGTGTGGACTGTAGGACCCTGCGGCAGCTTGTCCTGGCCCAGCCATCGCCCTCCGCCATGCGCAGTGTCCTCGCCTTCCTGCGACAGCAGCCGGTCCTGCTCCACACCTCCCTGGTGCTGCTCCCTCCTCCCCCCGCTGCC
>JAABNX020000008.1:9464182-9493846 GCA_015163995.2 Mormyrus lacerda
ATATCTGCCCCCCCCCCCCCCCACACAAGGGCACCCCAGACACCTCCCCTTTCCTTCAGGATCAATAAAGTATCTGTCTGTCTGCAGGGGCTGGTGACCCTGGAGCGCATAGAGCGCCTGTTCCTGAACCAGCAGCAGTGGGAGACCGGCCCGGTGGGCCGCCTCTGTAGGCAGGCCAGTGTTCAGACTGAGCTGCAGAAGATGTTCGAGAGGCAGCAGTTTGTGCTCCAGTTCTTCCTGGGCTTCCTGAGGACAGGCCGTGCGTGTGAGTGCCGTGCTGCATCACACGCTACCAGAATATTCTCTCTTTGTCTACACTGCAACCTGTACCCTTAGTACACTGTAACCTTACAGATGTTTTTACAACGTTGGACTTTTGAAGGCCTTATGCTTGGAACAATTATTCGCAAAGGGCCGGTGTGTGCGGGTTTTCGCTGCAACTCCCTAATTAGATTACTAATTAGAGGACTGATTGGCTGAAGAGTCCTCACACCTGGGTTTGAACAGCTGACCTACAGGTTATTCCAAAAACCTGGATACACACCAACCCTTTGCGGGTAAGATTGGCCACCCCTGCCTTAGAACAATGGCTGTGTGAGCTTTATGGATAAATCCCACTTAAATAAATTTAAGTTTAGTATTTATTTGTCAATATAGTTGCTCCATTGAGATGTTGCAATCAAGACAGCAGTAGATATCCATAAACAGGAGCTGACTATTAAACATCTACGTGATGAAGAAAAAAAACCCGAAGGCATTGGAGGAGAAGAAATGAATACTCATTTTGGAGGGAAGACAGCTGCCCAACCCTCTGTGGGCATCTTAATGTCACATTTCCGGAGCCAGTGCCCCTTGGCCCCATTACCCGACTTTAGTGTGTCCCTCTCGCTGTCTCTCTCTCGTCATGCTGTACAGCGGCGATGCTCATTCCCAGCTGCGAGAACCTGCACGCGGTGCCGCCCTCGGCCTGGAGTCTGGACAGCCTGCTGGGCATGTCCGCAGGAGCCTTCAGCAGCTGCCTGGAGCTGATTGGCCGGGACCCTTTCCTCAGGCCCTATGAACTGACGCAGCTCCTAAGCAAAGTCAAAAAGGTGCAATCATTTTTATAGAAAGTTAGAACTTCCCAAAAGGTGTAAAACGAAAGATGTACTTGGTCGTTATAAGTTACATTTTTAATGTTGTAACTTGCGTTTTTGAGCTTTTCGTGCATGATGACTGAGAGAGTTTTAACTACACTTCATGGTGTTTGTATGCTGCTCCTCCCTCTTGTGCAGATCTATGGACCAGCATCCTCCTTCTCTACCTCGGTGGTTTCTCAGCTTGGGCGCTTGGCTTTGCGGCTGACGGAGGAGGAGCTTGTTTTGCTCAGCCTGCCGGAGCTGAGCTCCATCTCTGCGCTTGGGGCCGTTGGTGACTGGAGCACCAGACAGGTTGGGGTCTATGTGAACTTGCTGCCTCAACTACTCATCTTGCTTGAGTTTATTCTAATCCTAAAATTGTGTATCCATTATGCTAACTGGCAGTTTATTGGAAACATCTACAAAACCTGGTGTGAAATAATATTTTCTTTTCTGATCTAAACTAGCGTCCAGCTAGATCCAATATGGAACCTCATTTTAAAATAACCCACTTGTTTTGAATATTTGTAATACTTTGTATAATGTATAATGGTTCTCCTTTCCCTGAGACTGAAGAGATCTTCTTACCCAGCTAATAGGGAACGTTCCCAGGACTTTATATGAAGGTGAACTAGCTGTAACGCTGCATTTTGTTTTGATTGAAGTGACTGAAGTTATCTATGGTGACCTGTCCTCTCGCAGCTGTCTGTCCTCTTCTCATCGGTGCTGAACTCGACCAGACTGACCCCCAGCCAGCTGGACTCCAGTACCCTGGTGGCCCTGGGCCACATAGTGTGTGGGATCAAGACCTCGGACATGCGGAACCTGAATGCGGTGGAGTTCGGGTAGAGAGCCACGCCGGAAGAGCATCCCTGCCTCTATCTAGCGTTATATATCCTCACACATGTTCTGATGTGTTGGTTTTATATGGCTATTTTGTAAAACTATATAAAAAAACATCTGAAATAATGTGATTAGTTAGCATAGGAATGGGCCTAAAGGACGTCCTTAGGTAGCCATCTAAACATGCAATCCACCATAAAGTTACTTGTTGTTTCTCATTATACGGCGGTATCTGTACTGTAATTATGAATAGTTGCTAAAGATGATGACTGGTTTAAATTTGCTGTAAGGACAGCAAAATGGCTCAGTGGTTAGTATTTTAGCCTTACACTTCCATGGTTATGGATCTATTTCCTCTTTATCTGCATGTGTGGGCCTTGCATGTTGTGGATGTGTCATTTTCTGATTTTTTTTTTTTTTTAAGCCCACTAATGTTCCATCCCTTGTTTCCTTCTTCTACTTCACCCTTAGTAAGGCGGTGCTGTGGTTGGGGAGTCTCAGGTTGTCCTGCTCAGAGGAGCAGCTCCAGGTCCTGGTGTCGCTCTTGAGCCACAGTCTGGCCTTTGGACCAATCAGCTCTTGGGGTCCTGAGGTCTTCATTGAGATTGGAGCTTTCGCAGGTACGAGGCCTGGGTGTCCTAGCTGTCACTCTGTAGTCGGCCATAACCCTTCTGCAGTTCACCGACTGTGAGTGAGTCATCCATGTTCGTTTTCTGTCTTCCACCATTTCCTGTCCTGCTCACCCCAGCTGGCCTCCCAGACATGGCCATGTCAGCACTGGTGAAGGACCAGATAGAGGGCATCACCCCACTGGCTGTCTCTCTCATTCCTGACCAAAAATTTGCTGTGAGAATGTCTCTTTACATTTCATAAGATTGATTTCACTCATAAACTCATTTGTTTGTCATCTGTGAAAGATTACCTAAGCATCTCCTTCAAACGCAGTATTAGACTGTTAGGCCTAACCTCAGCGTAGCAGACAGTGGTAATATAAACAGCCGTTTGATTAGTTATTTATATCTGTGTGCGGCGAGATGGATTGCTTGGGTGAGAAATGATTTACTGAATTAACTTGAGGTAATTTACACAAGATAATATAAACATTTCTTTGTGTGGGTATGAGACAGAGAATCCCCCATCATATAAATGTCACTATCCACTCCTCCCTTCCAGGTGGTCTTTGACCAGGCCCAAATCCGCATGTTCTCCTACGAACAGGCCATCGCGGTGACCGAGGCTCAGCGGTCTGCCCTGACCACAGTGCAGCAGACCGCCCTGGCCATGGTTCTGACCCCTTGGGAGGACAAACCAGTTGACTTCCGTGGTAATTTCATTCATAACCTGTCAAGTTTACAGTCCCCTTCTTCTAAACATAGGTAACACCTGCATTCTCGCTTGAAGTGACCCTCTTTAGTTGCGCAGTGTATTCATTGTTTTTCTGTTAATGAGAGAAATTGTTCATCACAAAGTCTTGTTTAGTGTTATTGCAAGATGGATCCTACTTGTAATCCAGCTGTTTGTCTCCGCAGGCAGGTCATCCACCACCATGCTACGCCCTTGTAATTGCTCCATCTTTCTTGAACTGCTGATGCTCCTAATAATGTTCTGGCCTCCATCCTGAAGGACACCCAGCATCTGCTGTGTTACCGCCCCACCCGCTCCACACAACATAGCCTTCTGTCTGGAGACCCAAGGGCTGCTGAGCAATCGCTAAATTACTGGCTTTTATTAGATACTATATAATCGCATCAATAGGACTCACGTTATTATTACGAATTAGTATTGATTATGTGAACCACAATATTATAAGGATTCTGTGATGAATATGACGATGAAAATTAATAAGCAGCTATCTGAGGAGTTATTGGTGCAAAACGTATAATTTCCAAAATACATTTATTTAGGTCTAAGTTGTTTTGTATATAGATTTGAAAAAGTACTAAGTAAACATGATGCAATGACGTTTGAATTTAAAATTCTCTGCTGCAATGCAACCTACTGAGCTCTCATTAAGAAATCATTAGCTGTTACCAAGATATAACCACAGCCCCCCCCCATTTGTGTTTCCTAAGAGTTAGAGAACACTTTCTCACAAAAATACTTTTATTTTCGCTAAACTCATTAACGCCTTAAGTGTATTACTTATGTTTCAGTGTGAAAATTATCCCTAGTATATTATAACAATGAAATGGAATTGAACAGAGCTGCTAAAATTTTATGGCAATCCACAGTCATAAAGAGTGAATAAATGGAAAACAGGTTTTTCTTGTTTGTGTATATTTTGGTAACTTTTAAAGAGAAATCTATCATTTATTTGGAAGCGCAAGTGATGTTTAAGAAAGTGCTTCGGTGTGTTATCTGCATGCAGTTTATGTAAGAAGTTCATATGAACATACTTGTTGTGAGTTCTGTGGTGTTGCATTAAACAATGGCATGGAAACGATAATTCAATAAAAAAAATTGCAAAATCAAAACGCAGCTCAGCCTCTTCTGAAGCGTACTGAGAAAGTAACAGTACTGTCAACAAGACTGATGCCACGCGCTGCGGAGCCTGCAGGGATAGAGGGCGCGCGAGCTCTCCCTGAACACGCGCCCAAATAGCACGCGGTCCTCCCGCATCCCATCATCCTCTGCGGTGCGGGGCACGCTGCTTGCTCGTTCGCTTTCTGCGCGCTCCCACGTTCAGACACAACACACACAGACAAGATGGCTGACCTCGATTCTTGGGGTGAGACTTCTAAGTTTGAGAGTGATTTCTTCATAACGTTTATTACACGGTCTGAAGTGCATGGAGATGTGACGAAGAAGTAGTTATGCGTTATGCGTCGGATGTATATGTCGTTTTTTGCTGTTCATTTTTGTCTTTTTGCGCTTTCGTAGACGCTGACAACTTCGAGCCGGACGAGCCGATCAAAAAGGCGGCGGTGCTGGACAAATGGGAAGGCGAAGACGAGGAAGAAGACGTGAAGGTACAGAGTGCTCACCGGCCAGGCTTGGGGGCTGCCAGGCAGCCGGAGCTGGGGCGCGACAGGCGACAGGCCACCGGTGTCCGGCCGGCTGAGTGCAGTCCGCCTCTGACAGGGCGCACAGCTTGAAAGCGGCAGGTTTATACACTTGATTGCGGTGCGTCGTCATCCATCTGAGAAGGCTGGATATACCCCGCCGCCTAAGTTTGTGTTTCGGGTTGAAAACCGCTAGATGCCGCAGTTTAAAAGAAGTTGACTTATTAGCTATGTTTTATTGGCATTAAAATCCCCAGCGAGCTAGCTGCGGCCGGGTGTCCCGCTGTCAGGCCGGTCGAGCATGTGTGAGCGGAACTGGTGTCACATGTAGCGGCGGGCAGGCCTGGCAGTCCAGTGTCAAGAGGGCATTTTTAGCGGCCTCGGTTTTGTTTAACGGCACCGGATTTAACTGGATCGCCGCCTGTGGTGGCGGTGCAGACCGGTGAAGTGTTGGCCTGTCGCCGGATGTGCGGCCGCACTGACGCGTCTCCCCTCTACGAAGTGACTCAGTGCGACTTTGGTTATGACAGTCTGCTTCGCTGCGTGAACCTTAAAAAACTGCACAGGAGTCGCCAGTCGGCATTTAAACTATGCCGATCGGCGCTAGTCTTTGTCTTTAAAATAAGTCTGACAGATAGAGACACGTGTACCGTATGGTTTCGACGTGCGTGTACTGATCTGTCGTGTTTTTACTGCCATCTGGTTGACTGAATGTCGCAGTACTTACAAGCACATGTCTGTACAGTCATCACAGTATCGGATAACTGAAGTGAGTCAGAA
This sequence comes from Mormyrus lacerda, assembly GCA_015163995.2. Classification (NCBI taxonomy): domain Eukaryota; kingdom Metazoa; phylum Chordata; class Actinopteri; order Osteoglossiformes; family Mormyridae; genus Mormyrus; species Mormyrus lacerda. The sequence continues at coordinate 9,469,926 of JAABNX020000008.1, forward strand.
AACGTCCTCCAGAATCACAGAATCAACTTGCTTAGTATCGATTAATATCTTCAATAACTACTATTTAGTTAATTTAGACAGAATTATGTGCCCCCCACAGATAAGCTTTGGCCAGCTGATCTGTGTCTCAGTGTATTTCTACAATTCGCTCTCTGTGTGCTCTCTACCCCCCCCCCCCCCCCCGTTATACCTCTGGTTTAGTGCCTCTTCTGTTTCTTCCAGTCTGGAAGCTTCCATGTCTCAAATGTTTGGGGTCAAACTGAAATTACCGACTTTGCTTTATTCCTCTTGCATGCTAATAGTGTTAATGGTCAGACAGATAGTGGATACTGAGCTCTTTGTTTAAGGTCTTTGTAGTCTATTGTGTAGTGCTGTTTTACAATAAAACGCCCAGGACTGGGGGCTAGAGGGGACCCACCTCTGTATCCCGCCTGCTAAGCTGTAATGTGCTTTTTCACTCCTGCTTCTCTTGTACACCTGAGTGAATATAATTTTATTTTAAAAAGCACAAACGTTACAACAGCATCATTAACCTTTTTAGTGATGCGGTCAACACAGGACAGAGTCATTGGAAGGTGGTATATTGTGTGAGGGTCCCCAGGCAAGGTATTGGAGGACATCTTGCCATAGTGATTTTGTTTGTGTCTCATCTTCATTAAAGAGCATTAAAGGGGAGAAACTAGCCTTTTTCATGTCTTGTTTTTTATATCTGTTTTATGGCTGCAAGTTTCATATTCATACAACTGTATTCTGTCGTCTAAGCTCCTGTATCTTGTCATTGCAGTGATGACATTTACAAAAGTGGGATTTACAAAATAGAGGTGGTCTGATGATTTTAGGAATGTAATTTTACTACTACTTAACAACTTTCCAAAGTTTGTTTGAATTTGATATATCAGAAATATAACAACGTGTGATACAGATATCGATCCATTTAACAAGAACCACCAAATCTATCTGTATGTAGCTTAATCCAAAGGTGTTTGTAGGTGTAAACTCAACACACCAATGCAATGCAAGCAATTAACATTGTGAACGATTCGGCTAAAGCAATGTGTGTAAGTGACAAGCCCCTGCTCTCTGTTTCTCTCCTTCTGTAGGATAACTGGGATGATGAGGAGGAGGAGGAGAAGAAGAAAGAGGAAGAGAAAAAAACAGGTGCAGAAATAAAGTAGTAAGGGAGCAGAAGTCGTGCGTCTGGAGATGGGGGTGCATTTGTAAGGCCTCAGAGTTCCAGCTGCTGCTTCTGTGCTGAATATTCGACTCTTTTCTTTCCAGAAGTTAAAGTTTCAGATAAGAAGAAATTAAGTGAAAAAATCAAAGAAAAAGAAAGTCAGCAAAGGAAGAAAAAAGAGGAGTTGGAGAATAAGGTGGGTATTGGAATTGTTGTGCTTGAGGTTTGATTAATGGCTTTAATTAAAACATTAGGATTGTATGTCTCTGCTAGGAGTAGTTATGCAGCGGTGACTCTCCATTGAGAATCAATGAAGCTTTTTCCTTCCCTCCTTAATTGAGCTGGAGCTGATTTTTAAAGCCAGTGTTTTTTCCAGTGAGATTCCTCTGATTTCTTAGTCCGTAGCTGCCTTTGCTCAGTATGCTGACCTGCCTGGTTGGTGGGAGCAATTTGGTTTTTAAATACTTGAAGCCAGGTTTCTCAGTGTTCTATCTACAACTTTAATGTGTGTGAACCAGTTCATTTTTAATTCATTTTTACTTTCGTAAACATTAATTATTTACACGTTTGGTGAATGGCATCCTCATGGTTTCAGTTTCTCTTATCTTCATTCCATCATAAGTAGCAATATTCTGTATAGAGCAATATAGCTGTTGATTGTAGATCATCAGCGACCAAATATTTATTGATATTTTTTCTGTTATTGCAACAGCTAAATGGCAGTTTAATAGCTGGTGATTTACGCCTATCATGAGGCTTGTCTGACTAAGCCTTTTGTAAATTTAATAAACAATCAATTATAGTCCTGGATTGCAGTGTGCAGGGAACGCATTCTTTGTTTGAGATTAATAACTGCAGGCATTGAGAAAGTGGATTTAAACAGTGGGCTAATGCTTTAATTCTGTTGTGTAATTAATCTTTGTCTAAATCAGAGCGAGTTTCGTTTAGCCGCATGCCCATGAGGATCATTTCTAAATGGCGTGACCGTAATGATGATGCGGTGGAACGCTTCCAAGCATGAAGTAAGTGAACGTGCCCTTGAATGACGGTGTCTGCTGTATTTTCTGTGGTCCACGGCTAGTTGGAGTCGGAGGAGATCACGGCGCTCACGCCTGAAGAACAGCTGGAAGAAAAGCTGCGAGTGAAGAAGCTGCAGGAGGAAGCGGACCTGGAGCTGACCAAGGAGGCCTTTGGTACCTTTCTGCTCTTCTCCTCCTCTTAGGGAAGGAGTGGCCAGTGGGCGGGACTACAGTTCCCTCTCAGTCACAGTGGTTTCACTCCTCGCCAGTCAGACCAATGGCAAAGTAGGCAAAATCACTCAGTCACTAATATGTGATAATCCCACCCGTCATATTTTTAAACTGTTATAATAGTTTGCTATTCATAACTAAGTAATCACTGAGTTCGCCTTATGTTGTGTTCAAAGTGGTGGTATAATCATACTCTAGTAAACAAAGAGAGTGTGTTGCAGAATTCCCCTGCTTGTTTTTAATATAATGTACATTTTTGCAGGTGTATCTAATAATGTTGCAGGAATAGATTCCATGAGCCCATCATCTAAAGAAGACTTTACAGAATTTGGGAGGTTACTAAAGGAGAAGATATCTCAGTATGAGAAGTCTGTGCATTATTCCAACCTTTTGGATTCTTTGTTTCGTGATCTTTGTATTTCACGTGAGTCTCCCTTCCTCCATGGCAGTGTTAGTTTAATTTTGAACTGGTGTGTCTACAAGGTATTTATTATTCATGGCTTTGGACAAAGTTGCTTTCTCTACATGCTTCTACTGTATTTCTTATGTAATTCACACAGTTGAGGTAGAGGACTTAAAGAAAATCAGCAACTCCCTGACAGTGCTGCTCAGTGAAAAACAAAAGCAAGAAAAGGTACTACTTAAAATTACATTATAAAACAGCTAGAATGTAGCAGGCCTTTAATACTGACAATTATTGTGATTGCCTGCAGTTCTTCTTCTGTTCAGTAGGGGGCAACCCAAGATTGCCCAGCACTACTTCTGAGACTTGGTTTGTGCTTTATGGGGGGGGCAAAAACATGCCTTTTTGTTTTCTATTCACAGCAGAGCAAAGCAAAGAAGAAGAAGAAAGGGGTGGTGCCTGCCGGAGGTCTGAAAGCCAATCTGAAGGACGACCTGGATGACTACGGCCACTTTGATGGGGGCTATGCCCAAGACTATGAGGATTTCATGTGACGACGGCTGCCCTGCTGCCCTTCAGCCCTTTTCCTGAGACCCTCTGATGTGCAGCACGACTTGATGCTGTTCAGTGCCATCCTGGGAAAAATGAAACGTGTTACAACTTCAAGGGCCCGAAAGAGAGAAAACAATCTGATCTCTGTGGTTCTGTGTCCTGGTCAACAAATACAACACTCATCTACATATTCATACTCCCCCCAAAATAAAATAATCCTTAATTTGAAGTTTATATTTTGAATACAACTTCCCCGGAGAGAAGATGCGATGTCTGCAGACGATTACATTTTGTTGAGCAGCATTATTTTCAAATTCAGTTTTAATCCTTTTAGAAATGACCTGTGACAGAAAACCTGACAGTGCTACTCTGGGACCTGCGATTATGTGGAATTAAATTTGTTCTATGCAAATTAATTCAAAATGTCTACTTTTTTCTTTCCTTGTGATCAATTTTTCCCCCATGCGGATGGAATTTCTTAATTATTCAATGTCTTCACATGAACTTCTTTTGCCAAATTTAAACCTGATGCTGTTTTTTTTTCCTTGAGCCTGTTCTATTTATTTTTCCTAAATAGACACTACTTATAAATTTCTGAAAATAGAAATATGGTGCGCTGGGGTAAAATGCACATTAAGAACCTCTTAACTGTCAGCAGAATGGAATGCGATGTTACTAAGACCTGACGTAGACCTGACGTAGCTCGCAACGTGGCAGACTTGGTAGGGTTTCATAAATGATGCAGGGATATGGATTTTTTGTGAATTATGGAAAATCTCTGTTTTGTGCATGAATAACTCTATGTTTATAATAAGGGGAGGGAATGACATACATACTGAATGAACTTAGTCACCTTACATGAGCTTAAGAATTGGCTTTACAAATGCCCCCCTTCGCTAACGTTTCAAAGAATTTGCTTTAAAGTATTAATGGAAAATGGATGTTGACAAGTCAGTGTCTGCAGCGTCTGTTTTTTTAAGCTTCTAATTTAATAAAATCACTGTTCAAAAGGAGTTTCCGTGTCCGATTGCTGCATGTGACCGTCAGCATTTCTGCCTGCCTTTGTATTGACTTCATCCCCTTGCACATCTGTTTGACGCTTGTGGCATTTTGCTTTTGAGTCTTTGATATTGGTCAAATTTCTCTTCAGATCTGCAGCAGTTCTGGCCTGGATCCCAGAAGAATAACCAACCACTAAGTGTGTTTTTGTGCCTTGGCTTATGCCTCATGTACGTGTAACATGCAATGTAATGTATTTTACCTTGTGATAGTAGAGCAGTAATGTGGCCCTTTGGATTTGCATCTGCTCTAATGCACATAAATATATACAGTAAGAAGTAAAAATACTGTGACAGGCTGCTGAAATTGTTTAATTTTGTTATATTTTTGTGAAATTTATACTCCAGGCGAAATAGTCAGAGTGACACTAAAGTACAAAATGTCGGCTTTTATGTTTGATTATCAGCAACTTGCAAACAGCATGAATTATATTGAAAAAATGTTATGTTTACTACAGTGTCGTCTGAGCTTAAATACTGGGACTTAAAGTAAAATTAATTTGTCCAAAGTTAGCATTTGATCCCAGTTCTTTACATGTAAAGTCTGTGATTCATTGACATTCTAACCACATGATCTGAGGGCTTTGCCTCACCTTTAATGCAGCCCCTTTCATTTGGGGCGTTTATCACTTCAGTTTCATGCTTAATTGGGTTAAGTCCTGTATATAACTCTGCCCCGTTTTTCTGATAAGTGTGTAGTCTGTTTTGGGTCACTGCCTTGCTGCGTTTTGAAATTTCGTCCAATGAATTCTGAGGCATTTGCTTGCACATGGGAAGATAAGATGTTTCTGTAATCTTCAGAATTCATTCTACTACCATCTCCAGTTACATCATCAGTAAAGACAAGGGGGGCAGTTCCAGAAGAATCCTTGAATGCCCACACTGTGACATTGCCTCCTCCATGCTTTCAGTCCGTGTCTTCATCCACACTTTCCCCTTCCCATGTCCTGATGAAAGGCTTGCATCTTGCAATGTAGCTTATATGTTTCTTTCTTTGAAATCTTCTGCCAATGGTGAAAACTGACATGTTCACCCCTGCACTCTGCAGACCAGTGGTCACCAACGTACTTTAAAATAAGAGCTAGTTTTACAAAAGAAATACTCGGGCGAGCAACGAAATCACGATTGTATAGCTTGCTGACCGGTTGGCGACCACTGATGTTGACCATCTCTTATGCCTTGTTTGTGTGTGTGTATATGTATATATATATATATAATGTTATTTGGTTGTTCTTTTTCAACTCTAGCAGACTTTCTGTTGTTAGCTGCTCTGGATTTCCCGAGATGGCTTGATCATTACAATTCACTTGCAATCCCAATAGTTTATTTTTCAAAACATTGCAGTCGATTGATTTTGGAATGTCCTGTTGTTCTGCTATGGTTTTGATTGGTGTTTTCAATAATTCAAAACGTCTTGCTCTTATATCATGGTCAACTCTCCCGTTTTCACCTTGTTTGTTACCTTTACATCAAACGTAGACATCAGATTCAAGCTCCAAACAAAACAATGATCACTAAAAACCGCACACAGTCACTGCACTTCTATGTGTGCGCAGTCAGAATCACCTAGCAATCTTTTGTCCCGATACTCATGCTCAACAGAAATTGGAGAACTAAACTTAACAAATCGTACAGTAGGACGCATCTTAACGGCCAATTCGGACATCGAACGGGGCTGTCGAACTTCTTTCGACTTGTACCTCAACCGAAATCTTGAAACTAATAAATAGGCAAATAATCCATTTAACCCCATTGTCCCAGTATTTTTGCTTCTTACAGTATTTTCTGTTACAGCTAACTATTATGTTAATTTCTTTGCGTTAGAGGTGCAGGTTAAATATGGTTCTGTGTTACACTTAGAAGTCTGTGGGACACAGGCAAAAAGATCACAACCAGTTGTTTGATGATGTATTCACCTTGTGCACTTACTGCATTTTGCCGATATGCATGTTATGTTCTATTTATTCGTCGTTTCCTCTCTCTTACAGTTGTCACTATCAATTAAAATAAAAAAAATTTAGGTTCCACCGAGATTTGAACTCGGATCGCTGGATTCAGAGTCCAGAGTGCTAACCATTACACCATGGAACCACATGGTGGCCATTCAGTTGCATATTATAATGTTAATGACATGTTTTTGGTTTGTTAGACGCTATTGACGACCGCCAGGCGTTTTCTATGATCAGCAATCAACAAGATGTTCTTGGTTCAGTTGACAAATTAAACCATGCCATATTTTTTTAAACAAACAATGTATTTCATCATAACATTCGGCACGGCACTTCCTAAGTCTGCTTCAGATAGTAAATGTATCAGATCCGACATTCTTGTGTAAAAAAAGTTTGTAACGTTTGCAGTAAGTTCCGGGGGTGCACCAGAATATAACGTTTTGTTCCTTGTATAGAGCACTAAATTAAGACAAATTGTATGCTGTTTTTAAATCTTCACGTAGTTATATAATTTAAGTACAGTAAGAAATTTCATTGTATATCGGATGTTGATTTTAAATATAAACCAACAAAAACGTAATGAAATAAATGTCTATGATTTAAACAGCACCAGAATGTAGTTTAAAGTTGAATGCCCATAGAAATCCTGACACCTATCAAAAACAAAGAGCCAGACTGGGAGAGAAGCTCATAAGTGCGTCAAAGCGGAGTCAAAGCGCACGTCGTGCGTCTGTGCACTGAAACGCCGTTTAGCTTCCGTAAATGTTGCCGTATGTGAAAATGTCATTTCGCAGTCCGTTTGTTTGTATTGTGAGACCAGCGTCACCGTAGCTTATGGCATCGTTCCGCCTTTACCAGCCTCCAGCCCTGTTAGAAACTTCCCCCGTACGGCCGGCTGAACACGCCTCATCCTGTTCGGGATCGGTGGGCTTTTCCTCCCGCTGGGGAATCCGGCGCTGACCCCGGAAGTCCAGATCCGCCCGCTTCTTTCTCGGGATCCCGGCGCCCGTCTCCGCGGCACAGGGCAGCATCGGCCGGCCAGCCAGCACATCGGGTGCCGCACCTCCTGCTCCGTGCAAAAGGATATTCACGTATTTTGAATTAGAGGAAGATGGGGACGAGGGATGAGGAGTACGACTACTTGTTTAAAGGTAAATACACTGTTGAGGTTCCCAATGATACTTCTGCGTTACACCAGAAGGAGAAAAGGGGAACGCTCCCCTAATGCTTATATGCAGGAAATGAGTTTAACGCGGCTTCTGTTTAATGGAAATCAGCCTTATGGCGATCAGCCGAGCTTTCTGGGAAATCTAACTTCGCTCACTGGAGTACATGGCGAACAGGAAGGAAAGCGACCAAGCAGGGAGCGGATGTTTTACTACCTGCGCTCCCGGGATGAGGGCGATGGGATTTGGGCACCTTTAACTAGACAGGCGCTGGCCGGGAAAGTGAAAAATAAATAGGGGAGTAAGGCGCGGCCAGGACCGTACGCTGTTGCCTGCTGCTATTAGACTCCAAAGATAGTATTTTGTTCCCCCATTTCCCTTAATTTCCATTTCTGACTGGGGCGGGGTCGAGGTTTTGCGTTTCAGGAAATTGCCTCCAGGGAAAAGAAGAGACTGTAAGCGCTTTTCATGGTGACATTTTACAACGCACAGACGTCTCTGATTCTTCAGCCTAATATAAGAAGCATTATAAGATTTATAGCTGTGTCATCTTCTCTTATAATATTGCACAGTATCTTTCATTACCGATAGGGAGTCGCTTGTATCTCCGCAATACACTGTTACACAAAGATACCAGAAAACATTTAGACAGTGTCAGCTGATGTTAATAGGTCGATGCTCGCCAGTGTCCCACCCAAAATACTGGATTAACTTGACTACGGCATTGAGCTTCTTAGGTGTGTGTGATATAATATGCCTGCTTCCACATGCCCTTTACGGTGATAGTAGTGGCCATTTGGTTGGTGAGTCACATGGTAGATTGTCCCTATAGTTCTAATCAAGATGGATGGTTTTGATTCTTTATTGTAGTTTCCTATCTAACATTTAATGCTGGACCTGGAAACTGAGCTAGATGTCCATGTTCAGAGACAGGCAAAGGTCATTTTACTCTACAATGAAAATATTGAAGTCAAACCGATGTACCAGCTGGCGTCTTCTCTGCCTGTTTACTTGGTTTAAGTATCAGAAACAGAAAACCTCAGGAAAGGGCAGGGCCCTGTGCCAGAGTTACCTGATAATGCAGGGTCTAATCAGACTGCAGCCTTGAAGCGCAGTGAATGTGCAGTGAGACATTTTTCTTAATGTTAAATGGATTATAGGAGTGCTGTATTAATGGTGTACTAATTATGTTGTTATTATTATTATTATTATTATTATTATTGTTATTGTTATTATGTGCTGCAGAGACAGCCACGTGCCCATGACACTGAAAGCACAAAATATTGGTTCTTCTGAAACATGCTGTGATTTTGCATATAACAACACTGAAGACTATGTGTGTGTGTGTGTGTGTGTGTGTGTGATTGGGGGGGGGGGGTGCAGGGACCATATTTCCAAATTCCACAGTATAACACGGTTCTGGTTTGTGTCGCACTTTCGGAGCGGGTCTGTGCCGCTTTATCTGTGTGCAGAAGAATTAAATTAAAAATGAAGAGTTACGTTAATTGTTCACATTGGGATAAATCTGTACTCTGAACTGAAAACAGGCATCCTGTTCACTTCTATGTTTCTGTGTTTCATTGTATTCTCCTATAGTGCAATTAATGACATTCTCAAAGCCTAAGTGACTTTTGCTTCCAAGTACAAAGCTTTCAAGGAGGCCGTGTGTTGCGTGATGTCTGCCCAGAATCCTCCTTGGTTCTGTTGCCTTTCTTGGCCTTGGTCAGCATACAAGGACCAGCTGGAACTTGGTAGTTACTGGCTATGACCCAATGGACAGCTGTGGGTTTAGGTGAGGGCCGGAATTTCGCCCCCAACCTGTGAAGGTATCTTGACCATATTAATAATAATCCCGACCAAATATCACTTTTCCGGTTCTTTCAATCAACAAAACATAAGCCAGTTAGGTTATATCAGCAGCTAAAGGTGCCCCTAGCAGTATGTAAACCCTGACTAAGTAAATATATTATGTTTGGTAACACTAAGTGTTTGCTTAAGATTTCAGTGAACTAGCCTGAGATTTATTCTTTTTTAAAAATGAGTCCGTTTGTATGTAAATAGGCTGGCAGATTTTTATTCACACTATTATCATTTCTAAAGTTTCTGCAGTAATTTGAGGGTCATGCGCTTCTTTAGGGTGGTGGGTAACCAGGGAAACTCACTGGGGCTTCAAAAGATTCTAGCAATGTCAGTTCTGCCCTATTGCATTCATGACCTTGTTTGGATTTCACTGTATTCACTGTACTTAGAGTCCTTCTCTAATAGCCTTGTAAATATATAGCCGTGTCTGCGTTTGCTCATTCTGAATGTCAGAGGTATTGGGAGCTCGTAGGGTCTTGATCGGATGTGTTCGGTCCAAACGTCTGTGAAAAGATTGGCAAAGTGCTGCATTATGGGATTCTGGGATAGAGGTGGGGAAAATGGTGCTCTGTATTTACAGCAGTCACAGTGGACAGGGGCACCTTGCATACAGGGCCTTAGTGCTGAATGTACTCCACACCAGTAGAAAGCTGGTGAGAAAAGTGCTGGAACAATTCACAGGTCAGAAAACGACCCATTGAGACTTAATACAAGACTATGTGAAAAGTTGCTACGGGTGATCTAATCCTTAAAATTGAATGAAGCAAAAACAGCCTGTTTTACCTGAGGTGTGGCTAGAAATTTGAAGTGAGTTTCACGATGACATTAGAATAGCTTTGCCCTGCCACTTACTGATGTGCCTAAACTTTATGATGGGCTGGGCAGCTCGGGGTGCAGTCGGCTTTCATTCTTGCTCATTCTTCAGTCTCTTAAAGCTGTTTGCAGGCATTTCACCTCTTCACCCTCTGCCTCCCATTGCGACAGTGGTGTTGATCGGAGACTCCGGCGTGGGCAAGAGCAACCTGCTGTCCCGCTTCACACGCAACGAGTTCAACCTGGAGAGCAAGAGCACCATCGGGGTGGAGTTCGCTACGCGCAGCATCCAGGTGGACGGCAAGACGGTAAAGGCCCAGATCTGGGACACAGCCGGACAGGAGCGCTACCGTGCCATCACCTCTGCGTGAGTACGGCCGCTTTAGCTGCCCACTGTCTAAGACCTTTAGCCCTGCCCAGTATGGCCAGGTGCTCCCAAAACGGCTTATTTCTGGGTCACATAAGGGCAGACATTAAAGTAACCCCTGTTACGAATGTTATGTCTCATCAGCAGGATTCACCAGGACCTGGTATACAGTCTGTTGGCGCTTTTCCACTGCCACCAAGAACCGAGCCGTACTGTGAACTGGCAGTTTTCCACTGTAATGTATCTGAGCTGTACCCTCGCTGACATGGCGCTGCGTACTAGCAGGGCCAAAAGTGTGACCAAACCCAGCTGCTTGCGTCACTACCGACTGCCCAAACGAGCCTGATGGGCTGAATGGCCTCCTCTTGTTTTGTAAATTTCTTAATATGTGCTGATGCATTTTCGGAATTAGAAAATTTCCAACCACCTATTTGAAAAACTTTTATAGGACAGCTGAATGGAATGGATTCGTAATGCAAATTTATGCAAGCGAATGCTAATTCTGTTAGCGTTTTATGGAAACATAACACAGCGATTCTCACAGACTTGCTAGTGGATTTTAGCTCATAATAAATCATGATGAAACAAGCGTCTCACTGGACTTATGTCACTGTCACTCTCCAAACCCAGCCTCTCCCGAGCCAACCCTTCTGCAGTGGAAAACTGAAGCGAGCTGGAATTGCACTGTAACTAGTCTTTAACCGCTCTGTAACTAGTCTCTCTTCGCAGTGCGGCTCCGGTGCAACATGGAAAAGCCCCATATTATGTGCATGTCAGAAAGTCTAGAGGGGGGTTTCGCCAGGATAAATTTCACCAACTGAGGAGGTGTCCTGATGAGAAATTTGTGGGCCTGCATGCCTATCGACCCACTACTGAAATGCCTGGTATGCCGGAAGAATTAAAAATGAAGAGTTACGTTAATTGTTCACATTGGGCAAACTTTAATGAACAGGTGTTTATTTAGTAGTAGTGGGTAGTTAGCGATGTCTGTGGGGGCTAAGGACTTCACACGGTGTGACTTTTGAAATCGGTACAATGCTGGATGTTTAACAGCATACAGGTAGAAAAGTGCTATTTCCGTGTTTATATTTGACATTAAATGTTTGGGGGAAAATATTCAGCATAAATCTAAAATAATGTATTTAAATGCATGTAATTTGGTGTTTACAGTACAGTTTAGATCCCATATTATTTGCCCAGTCCTGGTTCTGATCTGACAGAGTTTCTTGTTAACCTCTATGGGGTTGTGAGCTCGTCAAGGCCTTCACTCGTTTTTAAATTTTTCCCAAAGGTGATTATGTGGGTCCATCCCACGGCCAATTTTGTTGTTTTTAATTTATTTAGCAGTATTTTTTTTGTCATCACTTCTTTTGAGTTTCCTACAGTAATTCTGGCTCCTTGTAATCATATGAAAAGGGCATTTCTGATTCCTCACTGCCAGGTAAGACTGACAGAGTGAGTCTCAAGCAACCTCTGGAAGATCTGAAGTCCTACTTGAGGTTCTGGAGGGTGCTTGTAATGGGGGGATGGGGGAGATTCTGAGATGGAAGACATTGAAGATGCTGCTTGTGACTTTCCTACGGATGATGATTCAGAGAATCTGTCATGGTTGCATTTTCCTGGAAATAATGAGATGATGCCACTGACCTTGAGGAGGGATATGGAGGCTTTTGCTTTTTTAGGAATCCAGCTATTGATAAGATTATCCTGGATGTGTCCGGCCAGGTGGGGAGGCTGCATTTTAGAGGAATGTTAATTTATTTCTTTGGAAGGACTGGCATGCAGGCAGGTTTAAACAGGCTGGGGGTTCCTCTGGAATGCAGATTGGGGAAGGACAGGTTTCTTAGCAATTCTGTCACTGAAATCTCTGTATTCTGTATCTCATGCTGAAATCACATGGAGTCACTGAGGAGGGTTAAGAGATTATAAAGTTGTGCTGGAGAGTGGGGCAAATGCCACAATGTCCTGCCGAGATTCTGCCAAGAGAGTCGAGGCAGCAAAGGAAGGGGAGGAGGAATGTGGGGGGCGGGGGTCGCCCTCCCCTGGGGAGCTCCTGCAGATGCGGGCAGGTCTGTGAATTCCTCAAAGCAGCTCTAGCTAAGAGCGGCACTGCCGCGTCTCACGGCCCCCAGAGGGGCGGGGATGCCCTTGCGGGGCTTTGAGAAAAGAAGCGGATAATTGGGCTGGATTTTGATTTCCTAAATGAAGGTCACTGTCTTCGATGCTGTTGTCTCCTGGCTGCTTGCGTCCTAGACGTGCCTTTTATAAATGCCGTATGGGTGTTTATGCGGGTGAATTTCCAGTTGTTTACACCATTGTGACACCGCTGTCATCTCCTGCTCTTGGCAGCGATGTCACTGAGAGTGTTCACCTTCTCCCTGGTGCAGGTACTACCGTGGGGCTGTGGGGGCGCTTCTGGTGTATGACATCGCCAAGCACCTGACTTACGAGAACGTGGAGCGCTGGCTGAAGGAGCTGCGTGATCACGCTGACACCAACATCGTCATCATGCTGGTGGGCAACAAGAGCGACCTGCGCCACCTACGGGCTGTGCCCACTGACGAGGCGCGGGCCTTCGCAGGTCAGGCTCCTCCTCCGGCAGGGTCACCATCTCCATGCCTTCCCTCCCCATAATGGCCGCCGGCATCATCACCCAGACCTGATATGATCTCCTCCTCCTTTCAGAGAAGAACGGCCTATCCTTCCTGGAGACCTCAGCCTTGGATTCCACCAACGTCGAGACGGCCTTCCAGACCATCCTGACAGGTAGGCCGTGTGTCTCTGATGACTGCCTGCTTTCCGCTTGGTATAAATCAAGGCCGCTGTATCTGCGGAGGTAGAAGAATTCTTTCTGGGTGCAACATAGAGAAAAGCACCTTTCAGTGTGGCGGTGTGAGTGTGGCTCGGTTATCAGAGTGCCACGATGCTGTTGTGTGTCTGCTGGAGTCATCTAACTGGACATTGAGGGCTTTCCTTGTATTGTTCAGTGTGCCTGGAGTGCAATACAGCTGCCCCCCTTTCTTTAGTAAAAGCACGAGATGCGAAGCGTTATTGAATAATGATCAAAGCCTTGTGGAGTAGAAAATCACGCTGAAGGATAATGGAATAAAGGCGTCTCAAGGGAACATCTGAAGTGGAAATATTCAAGTCATGTCTCTCCGTGTGAACCGTCCTCAATCTCACGCACATGCATGCTCTTTTCCTTGCAGAAATATACCGCATCGTGTCTCAGAAGCAGATGTCCGACCGTCGAGAGAACGATATGTCTCCTAGCAACAATGTGGTGTCCATCCAGGTGCAGCCGACGGAGAACAAACCAAAGGTGCAGTGCTGCCAGAATATCTAGCGGGGGCGCCCTCGAGGTGCCGGGAGCTCTGCTCTTCTGGAGGTAACTGCATTGGGACAAGTTCACAGCTGCGTGATGAGACTCTAGCAGGGAGGCTTGATCTGATTGGGTCACATCTGGAGTAAGGACTGGTTTTTTGCTGCCTTGGTAAAGCTGTTAGATCACCACGTTGCCCTTGTGTTTCCTTATTTAAAACTTTATATGTTTTAAGATAGTGTAGATCCTTGGTGTATCGCTTCAGAGAGAGTGGTGGCTGGTATGACAATGACCTTGGACCGGCCACTGATGCTGTGTAGCTGCCCTCTGCTCAGCTCTCATGTCACAAACTTCCCTAAATCCCCTGAGCTTTACCCCAGCCCCTTCAGTCACGAATAGGACGATGCATCTTAAGCGGTTTTTGTTTTAAAGCAAGAATTAGATCTTCTTAGAGGGCATTAGACCCACGTCCATTGTCAGGGTTCAACTTGTATGAAACTGCATCTTGGACTAATGTTTTACATCAGCCAAAAGTTGAGGTTTAGTTTTCAAAAAATATAGACGTTTATATAAGCCATGAACAGAATATTGTAATTTTTAAATATCATGCATATTAAATACACTGTAACTGGTGGACTAAAGTCACCTTCCTTTCACTTGTGTCCCGTTTTGCTTTCAAACACACGACCGCTGATGTAAAGCAGGAAGGAATGTAACAAAAGGATAAGTAAAGATGATCAAATTTAGCCTGAGAGTTGCATTTACTGGGTCGAGTAGCACTGAGTGGGATGTGTGTTTGTTCTGCTGCCTGACGAGCAGAACCGCCGCTTCTTTGCTTCCACTCTGTCTCTCCGCCTGCCTGCGCCCCCCCCCCCCCCGGCACTGCAGCAGCATCCTGCTGACTTCCTCGCTGCTCTGTCCTGCGTCGCGCCTTTCGAGGGCCATGGCCACACCCCCCACGGGATCTGATCGCAGTGAGATGTGGTTTGATTTGGCAGTTACACCTTCCCGTTGAGAGCCGCTGCAGAGTGAGTGACAGCGGCGGCTCTCGAAGGTCGCCCGTCCAGCGCCGTGGGCTGGGTCTGGACCTTTTGCAGGAGTGGCGGTGCCATACGCTCCCCCTGCTTCTCCCTGTGGTCCTAAATGCTGCCTTGCAGAGCTGTGGCTCAGCTGCTTTCATGGCGGCCTGTGATTGGACAGCACAGCCACGTATGTGTATTCTTCCCTTTTCCCCCTAAGGTAAATGTTGAGTCATTTGACTATTTGAAGAGTGAAAGTGACATTTTGCTTATTAAGGGGTGGCCTGGTAGTGTAGTGGTTAGCACTGCTGTCTCATACCTCTGAAACCTGAAACAACATCCCACCCCTCTACAATAGCATGTTCATCCCAGTCTGAAAACAGTGTAACCTACCTTGAGTGACCAATAGGACGAGTACTTTAAGGAAATAATAATTGACACTTTATTGATCTCCAAAAGGAAAATCTCCTTACAGCTACTGAAAGTAGTCTACCAGAGTCAGGCTTGAACCAGCCAACACAACACACTGAAGCATGGCAGGGACTTGAACCCTGGTCCTAGGGGCATGAGACCACAGTGCTAAGCTGATATGTAAACCACAGGAAGTCTGCATGGTTTCTTGTTGAAGTATAGCCTGAGAATCATGCGTCAGAATATTCCTGGTAGGAAAAAAAATGTCTACCTGCAAAATGGCAAATTTATTCAGCATTTTATTAAGAGTGACACTGAGCAGCAGATATAACGGCTTCCTTTTCACAGCACAGGGGTGAACAACAAAAGGTCCCATCTGATCCTCCACAGAAATCCCACGCATGGCGTTATGTCCTTAAACTGTGGCCGACCGGGACTGCAGGATTGTCAGAATGTTATTGCTAACAAAGTGAAATGGGACCAGTGTGGCGTTTATTCAGCTGTCAAATCACAGGGGAGTTATGAACAAAGCACCAGGACCAAGATACTTACAGACCTATAGAAATACTTATGGGCACCAACATTTACAGACCAGTTTCTGAGTGACGAACCCATACTTGTAATCTTAATGGTCACCTGACACGTTTATAAATATGTCTAAGCTTTTTCTAAAATTTCATAGAGGTGTAAGCTGAATGTTGAAAGCAATGCTTTTTTTTTTTTTTTACACACATATTTACATGAACAGAAACAAACAAAACAATAAATATGAGGCTCCCTCTGGCTGTTTCTGAGCAGGGACATGGGGGCACCTGCTTCAGCCAGATGCAGCAGTAAGACGCCGTGAGTCCCGCCTCCGCGCTCAGTCTGCATGTATGCAGCGGATGTGTGTGAACGACACAAACTAGTAATCATGTGGTCATGCTTATTTTAGCCTTACTAATAATTCACTACACTACAGTAAATATAAAAACAAAAAGCCACTGATGTTAAAAATACAAATTTAAAAAGAATAATAAAAAAAAACATTTTAACTTATTTATACAGTCACTACTTCTAATTATCCATGCTTGATCCCAAGGACCTGGTGTCTAAATTAAAAGTCTAACTACCTTTAAGTGGCTCAAACCTATGGGGGGGGTCATCTTCCTTAACGCTGCACTCCAGTGCCTGACTGGCCGAGTCACAGCCGGCCTCCGGGGGCCTGACCACTACGGTGAGCATCTGCTTACTGGCGGATACCTGGAGGGCCCTGTGCGGTGTCACTGGTACCCATGATTGCACTCAAAAACAAACAGCATATAAAAACTAATGTAAACCAGGAAGTGGATGAATGACCCGCTTCTAATGAACGCCCATGGAGTGTGATGGTGACGTCCAGAATCAGCCAGCCCCCGCATTCGCTTCCCCCCCCCCACACCCCACCAAGTGGGCCATAGCTGTCTGCACAGCGGAGCACAGCCGGCTTCTCGGGACGGGACGCGGGCAGCTCCCTGGACCCCTGTGGGTGTCAGTCCTGAGAGTGTTTAGAGGAGCCAGAGTCTCGAAGAGGGGGGGTCCGGGCATCACGGCATCCGTCCTCCGGTGGTGCCAGGTCACCGTGATGTCACCGCATAGATTCCAGGGGGCGCAGGTGCCGGGAGGACAGGCCTCAGCCTCTATAACAGGGACTCGGGGGGGCTGTCCGGGGGGGGCGGGGAGTGCGTCGGGCTGGGGCGCATGGGCAGCAGGTCGTAGTGGCTGGGGATGTGGCTGTTGCGGGGGAGATCATAGGGGTTCTGAGAGAAACCGGTGCCCAGTCCACTTGATCCTGGGAGAATGTTCACAGTGGGCTCTGCAGGACAGAGAGGATTTTCCAGATTAGCTGAACGGATAACGGTAAATGGCCGTTACAGGTTAATGTGCTTCAGCACTTTGCCCCCTGCTGGTTCCACAGGAAGCAGCAAGTCCTTTCCCTTCCATACGGCCTCTGGCGGGCCGCACTCACCCACATCGTACACGTTCTTGTTGGCCACGGGGGCGACGGAGGCTGCGGCGGTGACCGAGCAGCGGGGGAGCTCGCGGCGCTCGGGGGATTTCATCTCCACGTAGCTGCTCTCCGTGTGCTTGCAGGCCGCAGTGGGTGGGTCCCTGATGGTGGCGTAGGGGTTCTCGCTGTTCAGGGAGCAGGTGCTGGAACTGCACACGGAGCCCTTCATGTAATCTGACAGAGAACACGTGGGTCAGCGGAGAGAAAGCGGACCCTGCGCCCAGCCGGGACCGAGAAACGGCTCACTAATGTCCCGGCAGGTGCCCTCAACCGAGAGCCACAGAACGTAAGAATAACGCTCCCGTTAGTCAGGGGCACCAGAATGATGCCGTGGAGCCCCAAGAAATGCATCAAGACACAAAAGTGCATCCATCACTCCGGCGCAACAATCTGCAAAAGAACTTGGATAAAATCAACAATGCAAATCAAGGCTGTGGCTTCCGGGGGGGGGATGATTCCTGAAAGGCTCCCAGGTAGCTGTGGAGAAAGTTAGGCTGGTACTGACCAGACAGACATTAGAGGGCAGAAATAAAAGGTAATGAACACAAAAGGTCGTCAGATTGAATGTGTGGAGAGGAGAGACGCTGCATCCTCATGAGTGACCTGCAGAGAGACACACACCATCATCATCACCACCAGCAGCAGCATCAGCAGCAGCATAGCTTAAAGCCTCCTGTACATCCTAAGCGGAGTTTTGCTTTTGTCCCACCTGAACGGCCACCATTGTAATCCTTTAAATATTGAAGGCACCCCCCCTCTGCCTGGAAGGCAGCAGCGATGACGGATCCCGGCTGCCCCAGCCACGATGTGCTCCAGAGCACAACTGATTCTTCCTGAAAACCTCCAGGTTCGACTGTAACCTGCTTAAGGCCCCCCCTCACCCTCACCCCCACCCCCACAGTGGGAGGAGGCATTTGGCAAACCCTGCTGCTTGGTAACACACAGACATGTGGAACAGACGTCTGGATCGACAGCTGTTCAAAGTGCTTCAATATTTTTGCTGTGTCGCCCTCTACAGGACGGCAGACTAAGTTATACAGAGTGCGAGACAGAGACACTACATGGATGCAGACTAATGTCAAATGAAAGTGCACACGGGGACCTGCACACGGGGACAGATGCTCTCCCTGTTTCATTACATGCATGTACACAGAGAATGTTTGGGTCTGAGGAACAAATGAAACATTTACAGCGGCGGGGGGGGGGGGGCCGATGTGTATGCAGGTTTTTGTTGCAACACCCTAATTAGGTCACTAATTAGGGGACTGATTGGCTGAAGAGTCCTCACACCTGGGTTTGTACAGCTGACCTAAAGGTTATCCCAAATCCCTGCATACACACCAGCCCTTTGCGGGTAAGATTGCCCCCCCCCTGATCTACAAATAGCCAGACTGCAGCCATAGAGCACAACAGTGAGGAGGACTGAGGTCCGAGTCAACCGCGCATGTGAGTCATGCATGCGGCAGCGTAGAAATGCGAAAAATGTGTATGTTCCTGCGGGGGGGTTTTGCCAGCGTCAATACAGACAATTAAAGATAATCAGCCATCACATGAGATGGGCCTTAACGTTCTATAAGCGGTAAGGATGCAGAAGTCCTTTATTACTTCAATAGTTTAAAACTTTGATAGTTAACATGGTTATAACACGGCAGTGCATACGCAACTCAAATCCACGGCTGACATATCCTAATGGGGGGCAGGTCTAGGCTGGGCTCCGGTGATCACAATGGCTCTGATGATGATGATGATGATGATGGTAGGTATCGTACCTCGGAGCCCGTGCTCTATAGTGTAAGCATTGCAAGGTCGCTCCAGGGCACACGCACCTGGGGGGGGGCAAAGCAGAGGTGTTACACTTACTGACACACAAAGCCACGATCTCCTCAGCCAAGCTCTGGTTCATTCCTTTGCCAAACAGCCCAAACTTCTGACGAAAGGAACCGCAAAGCCAAGCAGTAAACAAGCACAGGCACAGAATAATACAGTGATTCCTCGCGGTTTTTAACCTAGCGATTCCAAAACAAAACGGGTAAAAATGTCAAGTAGACTAAAAAAAGTCAAGTAGACAGACCCCCACCAATCAGTAAGACCGCCCACCCTGCTGAGCAACATAAAACAAAATTGCAGAAAAAAGTCGTGCGAGGGTTATTTTAATTAACTCCCAAACATCACAAGCAATCGATCCTGCAGATTGAATTAACTTATTGTAATGACTGATTACAAAGGGCAGAAAGAGTCACTCCATCTAGCGTTAAATCCAGTTTGGCCACATGCCGCACGCAGCGTTCAGCTCAAAGAACCATTTGGGCCATTTTAGGCCAAGATGTGACGTTTTATGAAAACTTTGTGTCATGTCAACATCATAAGAACCTCAAAGATCATCAATGCAGCATCACTATATAAGTAAGAACCCCCAAGGTCCATTCTGAGTCTGGTATGTTCCGGAATGTTCCAAGAGATCGTAGAGAGCGCACACTGACCTTGATCGTTGAGGTTCAAATAGTCCCTCCACTCTGTGGCAGCTTCCCGGCATCGTCTCCTGCTTTTTGTCTGGAGAATGAGCGAGATAATATTACAGAATATTTTCCATCAGAATATACATCTGTTTCAAGCCAATCTAACATCTATAAGGCTAAATTTATTTTTTCATCCTTTTTAATTCGAGTAACACAGCCCTTACACTCTTGATCTTACACTGTGAGTAACCCAGAGGCACACATGGGACAGAGAGACTGAGTGCGGCACTGTGCTTGTCGGTAAATGTGGCAAAACGTTTGGCACCACCCTCACACACCTGGGCGGTGGATTTGCCCTCCAGGCTGCTGGTGAATGGAGTGGAGGAGTCACACCGCGCCAGTGTGTGGTAGCTGGCGTTGGAGAAACACTGACTGGCATTGACGCTGTCCTGAGAGGCGTCCGGAGATGAGAGGAGGCTCCGGGGTGCAGAAGCTGTCAAAGCGGGAGCCCGCATGCACACGGGAACACACGCACGCACACACGAACATCAAATCACATATAATACAGCCTTAGCAACAATGCTAGCCATCTTCTCCGTGGCCTGGTAAACACATTTCTATTTTCTGCAGAAAAAAAACGAATCGGTGCAGGTATTATTATTAAGGCATGTGGAAAACATTCCTATTACTATCGCAGATAGCAGAAATAGCCCATGTTTTGGCAAAGGGAGCGACTCGTGTGAAAAACACCCATGGCTGTCATGGTTAAATCAAAAGCAAACTGACGTCCTTCTCTGTGGGACAGAACAGTGAGACTGGGAGAAAAAAATGAGTTGGAGCTTTTTAAACTGGCACAAAGAAACCATCTGGAAGGGAGAAGGTGCAAAAGATCAATTCCTTTTTGTGGTCTGGTGCCCCCCAGTGGCCGGTAATGAGTTCCTTCCGGAGCCCCAGCTTGAGGTCAGGTTAACAGCGGTTCTGTTGTCAGCGTCAGAGTAACAGCATCACACTGCTAATACTCACAATGGATAGGCTGCCGACAAATTCTCTGCTAGATGCCATTGAGTAAAAACATCAAAAACAAGATCCAATGTGGAACAAATAGCTCAATGTATATTAAAATAACCGGCTGTACTTACCCTTGGTTAATGTTCTGTATTCAGTGGATTTCAGCTTTCAGCTCTATCAGGAACATGCCCCCACCCCCATCTCTGATATTGCGCCTATCTTATTCCCATGATGAGCGTGTGGCGCGAGCAGCATGGCCCCGTGATGTCGCATGCACTGCACCGGACGGCTGCGTGCGGGAGGTGGGGCTTACCCGAGAGGGCGTAGTCGGTGTTGGTCAGGTGCAGGGCCGGCGTGTAGGACACGCTGGGCATGTCGTGGCTCTTCTCCCTCTGCCTCTGGCGGTACCAGACGAACAGGCTTAGCACGGCCATGATGATGAGCAGCAGAGTGATGATGCCAACCACCGCGCCCACCGAGTGGCGCTCCGAGGCCAAGGCTGGGCTGATCTTGGTGTACGGGTTCAGCTCCTCCATCATCAGGGCGGCTGGGCGGGGACGAGAGGGAGAGGCGAGGCAGGGCTTTCAGACGCCGAGTGCATGACAGTGGCCTGGCGGCCAATCGGAGCGGCCCGCACTCCTCACCCTGGTCACAGCGGATGCCCTTGTACCCGGGGCTGCAGTAGCAGGTGCCGGTCACGTAGTCACAAGTGGCGTTGTTCATGCACTCACATAGCTGCTGGCAGCCGTAGCCGTAGGTCCCGGAGGGACACTCTGAGGGACAGAACGGAGTTGGACGATCACACAGGCCCGGCACCTTTCCAGAACCTCC
Organism: Mormyrus lacerda; assembly: GCA_015163995.2. NCBI lineage: Eukaryota > Metazoa > Chordata > Actinopteri > Osteoglossiformes > Mormyridae > Mormyrus > Mormyrus lacerda. The sequence goes on from JAABNX020000008.1 coordinate 9,491,594, forward strand.
CGCCGCGTATGGCGACACTCACTCTGCTCGCAGTGGGTCCCGATGAAGCCCGTGCGGCAGGCACAGAGGCCACTGACGTGGTCGCAGTCGGCCCCGTTCTGGCAGCGGCACACGTTGGTGCAGTCGGTGCCGAAAAAGCCCGAGGGGCAGCCTGGGAGAGACGGAGGGGTCAGGGCGGGGGCGGGGAGCGGGTGAGGAATGACGCATGGCGGCAAGATGGGCACGAGATACTGGCAAATGCCTACACCACGGCTGTGAGGATGGACGGACACAAAATGGCTGGGTAACACTGCGTAAGCAACACTGCAGACGGTCACACTGGGGCAGACCACCGGATACGGCGACAGAACGAGACGACTGCAGCACCTGCAACGGACCCATTCATGTGTGAAGGGGACTTCAACCATTTAAGGTAAAATGTATACACCAATCCCAGCTTATTTTAAAATGAGCACAAATGGGACAATAAAAGGGATGCTGGGCCACAATCACAGGGAGGCCAGATGCGGCGCCGCCGAGGCAACAGCAGAGGGCGCTGTGGGTCGGGCCGGACATCGGAGACTCACGCTGAGTGCAGTAGAGTCCAGTCCAGCCGGGGCTACACTCGCACTCCCCATGGTGGGCGCTGCACAGGGCTCCGTTGTGACATTTACATGTGAGGAGGCAGTCTGGGCCCCAGTAGCCCTGGGCGCAGGCTGCAGACGTCAGAGACACAGTCAAGCACAGCGCACGGGACACGTGCCACTGAGAACGCACAGGCAGACAGACACACGCGAAAGCGCACGTGCACAGGACACGCCCCCGTGTGAGCGCCACTTTCAGACAGCAGACTAATTCCTCAGAAATTCACCATAATTATCCGAAGGCTGTATACTCCGACATTACGAGACCTGCATGGCGTCTTGCTGCTGAAGCTCATCTTGTAATCAATGGGCATGAAATCGTTCCCTCCACAGCGACGGCTGCAGCTTTTTGAAGTCCCTCTTTCTGAAGGTGTTACCCCGCAGGTAACAAAGGGGAAACATTCGCTCTTTGTTGCAAACATCTGGCACTCCTGCTGTGCATCTATCGAGCTCTTCTCAGCGTGCCGCTAAGCCCGGTGCCACAGCGATAATTACGGGCGGGACTCCCCCCCCGCTGCAGGAACAAAGCCGCTTGAAGTCTCTATCTGCCCAGGCCTCACGCCAGCGCCCCCCCCAAAAACAGTCACTGGCTCACTGCATATATTTCATGCTAAATGCCTTTTTTTCTTTGTCATTGAACTGCACAGAAACATTTTGCTGTTTTTAGGAAATGAGGCCCCTTTTTGGGACTCGAACCAACAACCCTCAGTTGAGAGCCCTTGGGACTGACAGCCGTATTACTTGCCAAGCATAATCTTAGCCTGGCCCCCTCTTTCCTGCGTTCTGCAGCTACACAGCAGCACTGGCGGGGGGGGGAAGGGGGGGGGGGGAATGGGGTCACTTTGTGCCGCGTTCCCCAGAGTTTCTGCTGCTGGTGCAGTGCAAGTAGAGCAACTGTGATCATAACCCAGATTCTCCGCTAAACTCCCCCCATTCACAGGCTACCCATAATCCCTCATACCGCACACCCTACCCATAGTTCCACACATGGCACTCCCTACCCATAATACACATATTACACGAGGAAAGTCAGGTAGGACATCTACATTAATTTAGCAGTCGCTTTTATCCAAAGCGAACTTCATCAAAGCCCAACGGTAAAATCACTCTGCCGACTGCATGATTTGAACTAGCAGTCTTCCGATCACGTGCAGGAGTCCTGGCCTGCAAATCCACACACCACCGGCACACCTGCAAACGCCTCACAGTAGAGGCAGAGCAGTAAAACCCAATGTAACCACATCTCCCACTGGCTGTTTGTATCATGAAGGAACCGCAGCTCGTATCTGGATGTAAATTGTGAGCCGTTACGGTGTGCGGGGGGGGCGGCAGCTGTATCTTGGCTCTAGTGTGCAATTACAGTGAGTGCTTTGTTACTTAATTGGCTTATGTTCCGACATCATGGGTGCTTCAGGTCGTTCCCGACATAAAGATGTTTATGAGAGCCGTGATGCCGGTGGAAGGGAACCACGCGGTCCCGGCGGGATGCGGGAGGGGGGCCTACCCTGAGAGCAGTCGTCCCCGATCCAACCTGGGGGGCACTGGCAGGAGCCGTCGATGGCGCTGCAGGTCCCGTTGTTGGTACACAGACACTCATAGTTAGTTAGTTTGTCTTTTTTGGATTTTGTTT
>JAABNX020000008.1:9506429-9525195 GCA_015163995.2 Mormyrus lacerda
GCGTCTGCCTCACAGTACCTGACTAGCGACGTCTGCCTCACAGTACCTTCTTCACGGCGTCTCCCTCACAGTACCTGACTCGCGGCGTCTGCCTCACAGTACCTTCTTCACGGCGTCTCCCTCACAGTACCTGCCTCGTGGCGTCTGCCTCACAGTACCTGCACTAATTGCACTTTTCTTGGCCGATTTCGATTTCTAATTTTTTTTTTTGCAAGTGTGACCAGGCAATACAGAGTTTTGCCAATTCTGATTTACTTTCTAAGAAATATAATTGACAGCATATACAAACAATAATCAGCTTTTCTTCAATGCAAATTTTTCATAATGAAAATAAATGTTAAACTTTACAATTTTCCTCAAACTACAGTAAGTTACAGGATTTTCTCTCTCTCACTTCTAAAATAAAATGCTCTGTGGCTGGAAAGAGGCACAAATAACAATTAAGTGAAAATGCTGCTGTACATCAAACTTTATCTGACATATTTTACTTTACCAAACAAGATCAGGTGCAACAGATTTAAATGACAAAACAAATGTCAGTTACATCATTTTCCAATGTTTTTTTTAATCGTTTAAAAAAGTCCATAGGTTACAAACCTCCAAATAATATAGTGTACTATACTCTTCCAAATAATAGGTGCAGGTGCATACAATTCTTACATTGCTAGCGAGCTAGATTAAGATCAGCCTTTTTCGTACCTTTATAATGTATGGACATTATAGCGCAGGGGGTTAAAGTTTCACTAAAACATTTTTTCTCTGTCATAGTAAATACCTTAAATAGCCTTAGCTAGCTTTGCAATTTTAATGATTATTCCTTTTCAGGATTATCTAGTATATGTTTAATAATCAGTTTAAAGTTTACCTCTGATGTTTCACCACGTTTTCCTAGTGGTTCCCCCGTGCTTTACTTTGGCTTTACATCTATTACAAATTCCAAGCTCTGTGTCGTCTTCACTCACAGTGAAGAACTTCCACAATAATGATATGCTAGCGTGCAGCTGTGAGCGTGCCCGTGGCTGTGAGCGTGCAAGCGGCCGTGAGCGTGCCCGTGGCTGTGAGCGTGCACGCAGCTGTGAGGCTATTGCCTGTGCCGCTGTGTGTATATGACGTGTGGCACGTGTGTAAAACAGACCAGTTCAGTTTTGGAAATGCACGAGACCGACTGGCCGGTCAAAACGCTGAAAATCGGGCAATTTTGGTCCCTAACTGATCGATCGTTGCATCTCTATTCGCAACACCTGCCACACTCAAACACATTTTGTCACCAGTAGGAGAAGCGAAGGGTCCAATCTGTGAGGAATGTCGTTTGCAAGCTCAGGCATCTTCTCTCACCCGCATCAGCATGCCCACAATTGCAGGGCACTCTGACATCACAGGCCGATGACAGGCAAGGTTGCCATTTTATGTCTCCCACCGACAGTCATCAACATCACATTTTTCAGCCCAAGACAAACGTCAGCGCACCAATGTGCCACAGGACTTTAGTTAATATTCCAAAAAAATCATGCAATTCTGATCATCCATCCATCAAGTCATTCCTCCATCCATATTCATCACCCGCTCATCCTCGCCAATGGACATGCCTGGACGGAGATCCGAGGATGTGTGTCTGCAGGAAGGCCTCCCAGCGCTTTTACCGCCAATGCGACGTGAATTCACCCGTAAAGGGATGGCAGGGACCTCAACCGCCGCCATGAAGCAGCTGAGTCAGAGTCCCCGAGTGCCACACTGAACACAGTAATTAGTGGAGCTGAGTGCTGTGGGGTCCAGGAAGTTCTACAGCCCTTGAGGACCAATAAAAGTGCCGGCAGTGGGCAGAGAGCTTGCCAGCCTCGGCCGGATTAACGTCCGTGCCGTCTGACTGACTGGTTTCTAAGAACCTGGGCGAGACTCACCATGAATCCCGGAGCGCAGATACAGGCACCGGTGACGCTGTCGCAGTCCGCCCCGTTGCCACAGTCGCATGGCTGGCTGCAGTCCTCGCCATGGTAACCAGACAGGCAGGTGACGTTGCAGTACAGACCTGTCCAGCCGGCCGCGCAGGTGCACTCGCCGGACAGAGGGTGGCAGCTGGGCGTGGGGGAGAGGAGCAGGGGTGAGTGGCTGCAGCCGGGCGCTTAATGAACGAGGCGGATTGGATACTAATTTCCAGCAGCTGGGGAGACTAAAAGCCTGCAATTCAGCGTGTCGTTTGCCTGTGGCATTCAGGGAGACTGCTATGATTAAGGGAAACAGCTTCCCAAATCCAGTAAGTGGGGGTCCAAATGATCACTGCTGGTGTTCATTAGACTCTGAACAACTTCAGGAGAAGTTTAAAACAAGGAATTAAATGAAGAAACGTAGAACAGCAAAATGTGTCTGTGTGCCTTGACCGAATGTGACAACACAACACACAGTCCAGCACAATGCAGGTGGACCAGGGGTCCCCACGTGCCCAGACATGTCTGCAAGTAACATGGGACAGCCGAACGCTTTACAAGAGACCTCCAAACAATGTGGGAGGGGGATTATCTCGCAAGGCCACCCCCCCATTAGCAGGCAGCATGATAATCCCAGTAAACCCTGCAGAAATTCTGAGAGGCGCACAGTTCCCGTCACTCTATAAATGAAGACGCTGTTTGAAGAATGACGCCAAACATGTCAGAAGGGGGGGGGGGGGCAGAGCTCCCAGGAGGAACCCACCACCAAACCTGCCCCCACCTGAGGGTATTGGTGGCGTTGCAGGGGCAGTATTTGTCGCAGATTAAGCCGTAGAGTCCGGGGGGACAGAAGCGCTCCTGGCAGTGGGCCCCCTTGAAGCCAACGTCGCACATGCATGCCCCGTTGATGTGGTAGCATCTGGCACCATTGTGACAGTCACACTTGAGAGCGCACTGAGGACCGTAGGTTCCCATTGGGCACTCCTCCTGGCACCTGGAGACACGGACGAAGACGCCGCAGTGTTACCTGCAGCCCAGGCCGGGCAGGACGGAACCAAACCCAAAAAATACTCCGTCCCCAACCTCTTTCATCTATTTTTTTTTTTTTTTTTACAGAGAAGCCTCACAAGCTGTAAGGTGCAAGCAGAAACGGTCAATGGTCACGTGTAGAAGCAGATTTCTAATCTCGCTCAGAAATCAAAGGAAGAGATCAGAGACAGAAATAAACGTGAAGCCAGTCCTTCACAAACCAGACTCAGTGTAATCAGAAAAAAAAGTTAAAACTAAAAAGTGAAAAAAGGCAAAAGAACTGACAAATATATCCTGACAGGGTATATATTAATCTGAAACGTCCTACAAAGGCATTCAACACCGATAACTACTCAATGAAATCATAAAACAGACAAGCTGTGTTTCATGCTAAATGACATCAGGCTTATCTCAGGGAGGGGAGTTACAGCTTCCTGCACAGTTAAATTTACCTGTCAGTGTTTGAACTGCCTAATAATAAACCAATACCCAAAGAGTTAAAGTAAAAAAAAAAAAAAAATCTTTAAAAACAAGGGAGATCAATAGACTGGGTCAGGTTCTTAACTGAATATTAAAAATATGCACCTCTGTATATTTATATACGGTACTCTTTATGCAAAAGTTTGGCGCACTCTTAGATGACGGCAGCATTGCAACACCCTAGCCAGCGAATGACCGAGACATTGGGCTGGGTGACAAGCAGTCACTCGTACCTCTCGCCGCTGTAGCCCGCTGTACACTGGCACAGGCCGGTGATGTGGTCACACATCCCGCTGTTTCGGCAAGGACACTCCTGGCTGCAGTTAATGCCGAACCGGCCTAACGGGCACGGCTGTGCGCAGACAGAGCCCTGCAGGGAAACACGCACAGACACACGCACACACACACGGCAGCGAATGCGCGTTCAGGCGCAGGAGAAGGAGGCCAAGCAGGAGTCTCCGGCTGACAATCAATGCGAACAAGCTGCACCAACGCGCGTATATAAATATATTTAATACTGTCAATAAATCGCCCCTTTAAAGATTTAAACCTTAAGTGCAATAACAACAAACAGAGAATGTTAACTATCGGCGCGACTGCTACCTTCACAATGTGGTGAGAGTCACGGTAAACGGACGTGGGGTCTTACCGTCCAGCCGGCGGGGCACGAGCAGTCCCCCGTGACGTGATGGCACGTGCCCCCGTTCTGGCAGGGGCAGCGCTGCTCGCACTGGGCACCGTGGCTGCCGGGGGGACACCGCTTTTCGCAGCTGCCGAGGACACGCACACGGGCGCTCAGAGAGCTAAAGGAAGCCGGGAGCAAGGCCAGAGACAGCCCCCTGCTGCCGGAGAGCCCCGCGCCCGCCTTCGCCAGGCGCTTTAAGTGATTAATTAGAAATCTACACGGATCATAATAATCTATGATGACGTCTACGAGTGTAAAATGCAACGTATAATGCAGTTTTGCTCTTTAAAGGTAAGCATTTAATTCGCGTTCACATTGGAGCATGACTCACTGATCCCCCCTTTATTTTTAGATGATAACGTAACGCCCGGAGTCTGAATGCTTCGCTACCATCGCACGTGTCCCTCAGAAACAATAAAAATTAGAAAAAAAGTTTAAAGTTAAATAGAGGATCTTGATTACAATTAAACTTTCAAGAGCTGAGACACATAGACTGGGGTCCGGCGGCCGCGGGGACTCACAAGACGCCGGTGTAGCCGGGGGCGCAGAGACACTCGCCCGTCTCGTGGTGGCAGGTGGCGCCGTTGAGGCACTGGCACGGCAGCTGGCAGCCTTTTCCGTAGTAGTTGGGCTCGCATGGTTCCTCGCAGCGCCAGCCCTGGTAGCCGTCGGTACAGACGCACGCCCCTGTGATGGGGTTGCACAGGGCGCCGTTCTGGCACTGGCAGCGGTTGCTGCAGTGGGGGCCCCAGTGGCCACTCTCGCAGCCTGGGGATATGGCAGCACGCGCCCAAGGACGTCTGGGTCAGAGATTCCGCCACCCGGTCAAGCAGCGCCGCCGAGAAACACGCATACGACACATTTACTCTTATCGACTGTCCCTGCAGGAATACATCATAGCTCGGGTTCGGCAAATTAAAATTGAAAATGCTGAGTGGGGGGAATTGCATTCCTGGCCGAAATGTAAATCTAACGCATCAAAATTTCAGATGACTGGGACTTTCAAAATACACATCGGCATGGAGGATTTCATGGCTGCGAGACAGAAAAATTCACACACCTAAACATCCATTTCTTTGTGTAAATAGCTTGTAATCATAATGTTCTGATGAGAGAAGATACAATCAAACATCCCAAACAAAGTATTAATATTGTGAAATCTCTTGGAATTATATTACAAAGGTGGAGTTTTTCCCAACAGGGACCCTCAGAGATGTACCATAAATTGATGAAATGTTGATATTATCACCTGAGTGTTAATGACCAAACCCCCCCAGAGTATAAACGGTTCAAGTGGGAAGCCTTGCCTGGCACTTGGTGCTGAGTTACGTGTGTGGTTGTGCTGTGGTGGGGGGTCCCTAGCCCAGGTCTGTTTTGATTTGGGGGTCCCAGCTTTATAAAGATGTTGAACCCCCCTGAACTACAGTAATATACATATACAAACGAAATGCTTCCCCGACCCCCTGTGGTCCTCTGCTACACAAACGGACCAGTTGAATAGGTCCTACTGGGATCAGGAATGACTAAATGTGTTGACCTTATGTCCCTCCGGCTGTTTCTACACCTGGAATATAAAGCGGTGGTTGGGTGAGCGTTGGCCGTGGAGACTGCAGCTCTCCGGCCGCTGGCCTTCGCTGGCTAAGCACTGCCTCTGCTCTTTGTCGGTTCGGCCTTGCCAAGCTCTATGCTACTTCTCTGCTTTTCTGTCACCCTCAAGGGCTACATGACATCTTCTCGTTATCCCATCACAGTTTATCTCTGCTGATGCCGGTCAGTCGCGCAATTCCATTGCAAGTCTGTTCAAATTCATTCTCTCACATTGGTATTCTACCTCGGCTTTCCGTTCCACCTGCCTTTCATCCACGCTCTGAGGCAGAACCCCTGCCCCCCCTCCCCAGCACAGCATGATCTCCGGTCAACTCAGGAAAGCATGACAAACCACAGATTCACTGGGGACAGATTTTTTGGAGCTGTTTTTTTTTACGTTTTAAATTCCCCATGGGGAATCTCAGTAAAAAGCTTTGTGATCACTTTGTTGTGGAAGCGCTCCATACCAAATGCAATCTGACTGATTTATTGATTGATATAAAGCCGATTTCCCTTGTTCTGAGAAGGGCACCAGCTTGCCACATAAAAAGCACAATGCTGTTCCCCCTGATGGAGCGTGGCCTCTTCCGCTCAAGCGGTCCAGTTACTGCAGTGGCTTTTCTGAGTGGCCCTGAACTGCAAAACAGACTCATGGAGCAGGGTGCCAGCATGTGCTTGCTCTAGCAAGTGAAGTAATCAGGTATTGATTCCCACATCACGGTTTATTGGGACCCACCTGAAGACACCGTGTACTGTCCCCAGCTGACCCCGCACTCCGAGGCCAGAGCCAGCCGGGGGAATGAGCTCCAGTCACGTCGTTAAAAGCGCTAAGGAGAAGGTGTTTATCCCGCCCTCTGCACAGACACCAGCTACGTGACTTAAACGTCTAGGAGGAAAATCCGGCTTCATGGGGTTTCTAGCAAGGAAGCTGGCAGACTGTCATGTGGACCCAGGTGGCGTTAATTGATTGAATGTGTCTGTTGAGCCTGGTTTGGAGGGGCCCTGCGAAAGCACCCAGCCCCCCCCCCCCGCGCCCACTCGACACCCCCTTGCTCATTTAACTCGGCAGCAGTGGGAAGGCAACAGTAAAAACAGGAAAAACCCTGTGTAATCCAGCAGTGTCTTATTTTGGCAGTTTACATAAGGTTACACTAGCTGCTGTTCATTAGCCACATTCCCTCTTCATAGGACATGGGTGGGGGGGTTAAAAGACATCACCAAGAGGACCCTGGAGGTTTCTCGTGTTAAGGAGATAATCCACCCCACATGACGCCAGAAAGAGTAACGATATATAAACAAAAAGTACAACCACTAAATAAATGGCAGACAAAAGAGGTGGAAGACTATGTCAATTTGCAGCTGGTTCCGGTTCTCCTCTGCTTGACAAGAGATCCCACTGAACCCTAAGGCTTCTTTAGCCAGCAATTAGCTGCTTCAGCACACTGAGCAAAGTGTATTTTCTCTCCGTCTGTTTTGCTGCAGTCGGGGGGGGCTCCCTAACCGCGCGCTTCCCCTCGTCGCTGATTTACAGCCCCTGTTTGTGCTGTGCTTCCCACAACCATGGCTGTCACACATTTTTAGTAAAACAACTCTCAAGTCCGGAACAGCTGAGAGGACGCAGAAGGGAAATGGCTGGAACGAGTGCGCTGGGAGAGCGGCAGGCGGCCGGCCGGCAGGGACCCAGGGGAGCGACGCGCGTCAGCGCTGAGGCTCTCACAACTGCAAGTGAACAGAACCACAGCCGCATTCTGCATCGAGCGTCCGGCGCTGCCGTGAAAGTCACAGCACACGTGATGGACGGCTGGCGAGACTCACTGCCAGGTAATGGGGGTGAGGGAGCATACCCCCAATATCGGCAGAGCCTCCTCAATCATAAATAAACAAATAGTAGCATGTTCTTCATTCTGGGTCTATGTGTCGGAGGGCAGCATGCAGAGCATAAAGATGAAACCGACCTAATGAGGAACGCAGTGCCGTGTCAGTCATTTTTTTTTTGTGAACTGTACATCACCCCCCCCCCCCACCACTCCTGGGACAAATTCCGTCTGCCCCAATGTCAAACTCCTTCAGACACTGCTGGAACCAGCAAATGGGGTGGGGGGGTTGATAATGTGATACAATAGGATGAAATGAGATGAATTCTTGAGTGCCAACAGCAACACTCAACAAAAAGGAGAAAAAAACCTGACGTGGATTAAAGAGTACGATTAAGCTAAAGTACAGGTTTCAAGTGTGACTAAAACAGTTAAGTGCAGGACCATCAGCAAGTCCCATACTCTGCTAGGCATTTATTTTCCTGTGGGAGTAAGATATTGTTCAGGGCTTCACACAGAAATGGTTTATCCGTCACCACAATCGCTGGTCTTACGCAGCACCAAGCCACTCTACTGCCGTATACAGTGAAGCAGCAAACAGCCCATTTGTTTCTGAGATGCTACTCAGTTCTATTCCCAAATACTTCTCAGTTAAGAGGGACACGTCTCCTGATTGGTGGAATTCTTTTAGCCCAGCTGGCAGCGTGTAATCAATGCACTGGCTGTGATTACGGCTGGATCGCCATAGATGACGGATGGGTCACTCCAGGCCGCGGCCACCGAGTTTCCAAGAGCCACACGTGTCGGCACAAGGTCTTACGGAGAGGCCAGGATGAAAGGAAAAAGTATTGATGCACGTTGAATGATAAAGTACCAGGCTGCAGCCACCCTCCCTGTCTCCCCCCCCCTGCCCCCTTAAATCTAGCAGAAGATTCACTTCATCAAACGCAGGTTCCCACTTTTTAATTAAGAGCCCGGTGATATGAGAGATCCCCCCCCCATCTTCACCCCTCTCCCCCCCCCCACCCCAGGGAGGACATCAAACACAATACATTTCTGTCTAAGTGTTTAATGTCTGCCAGTTTCCTTCTCGGCCAGCGACAGTTTCCGGGCGCGCAGTGAGAGCAGTGGCTTTGTTCGTTCAGGACCCCGGGCTGACATGTGGACGCCACGGACCACTCTACAAGGAATCGGCCAGCCCCCCTGGATACAGGCTAATGCCCTACATCAGAGTTCTTCAAATCTGGACCTCCGTTCCAAATCCAGGCTGTATTTTCAGTTCTCCCAGGTAGTTAGTTTAATAATTACTAATTCTGATTGGTCAGAGGCTTCACACCTGGCTCTCAGGTAAAGGAAAACTGGAAAAACAGCAGTGCTCGGGCCTTGAGGACCGTGATTTGAATAATAGGGCTCTACGTGTTCAGCAATCGATAGATTTCAAAGGGCAAAGAGGAAAACCTCAGCAATTAATTGACTAAGCAAAAAGAAAAACACAAAGCTACAACAACCAAACGAGTGATTTTTCATGGTGCCCTTAAGCGAGATCTGTGACCTGATTAGAAACAGATGCATCGGTTTACAATAAATAGCTGTCAGGTTGATGAGACTGTATTTCTGGTTTATTAATCTGAGGTAGTTAAATATGGGACTGTGAATGATTATGGATAGGAAATCGCTGTGCCTCCCACCCCCAGGGGGGGCGTCTGTATCCTGCCCCCATCTCGGCGTGCCTGCAGGGGCTCCCTGCCTTAGTCAAAAACATGGAGATAGCAAAGTGGCATCTCCCTGACCTGTGAGAATGTGTGTGAGTTTATGTGCTCAGCAGTGGACAGGTATCCCCTGTCATTCGTCCTGTGCTTCCTGGGCCACAAGCTGACCAGCCCTGTATGGCTTAAGCAGTTATACGAGATGGGTGGATAATCGCAGAGAGTCATACAGTGCAAAGTTCTTGGACAAGGAAAATGTTTGAATGATTTTCATGTTGGTGCAAAACTGTATTGTGTTTGTCAAAATGTGTCAGTTTAGTCGTTTCAAAACCTCTGCTTAAGTCAGAACAGTTTTTGTAGCAACAATTAAATTCATGGAATGGCTGCGGTGCCCCTGAGGAGAGGTTTGGGAACCAAAGCAGCGTTCATCTAGCCATCCAACAAGACATGAGTAAAGTTTTGGAGAACAGGAGTAGTTCTTGTTTATTTTTTATTGTGTTACTGTTAATTTGCATATGTTATACTATTAAAATAAACCAAGATTGATCCTAATTGCATAGTGAATTAATTTTTTTTTTTTTATTTTAAAGTTTTTTTTTTTTCCCTGAGCAAATATTACCCAGATAATTAGCTTTAAACAATTTTATCAACTGCCTAAGACTTTCGCACAGTACTGCATGTGTATTTACAGTGCAGTTTTTCTATCACGAGAAGTTCCTGCAATCTCGTAACTCACACGGAGACAAGCATGCTTCCTCCAACCGCAGCACCACTGCTACTCTGCATTGGAGCGAAGGCGAGGATCACAGTGCTCTGCAAATCTAAGTCGCGGTGACGGAGGATAAATGCCGGTGGCCTCTTTAGAGCGGCTGCCATGAAGGAGAGCGGCACTGTACGGGTCCTGGAGCGGCTGCAGCTTATTACTGCTGCACTAACGGCACCATGGCTACAGGAAAACACTAATCGTGCGTCATTCAGAGGCTGACGGATGTTCTTCCAGAACAGATACAAACAGATCCTCAGACACACTCACACACACACAAGCCTATCATTGATTTGATTTTTAATCCCACTTCAACACAATATAGAATTTCCAATTTCACCTAAACAAAATTTAAAAACACGAGAAATTTAATAATAAACAATTGTTCCTGCTTTGTTATACAGTCTAATTTAAAAGACATTCATTTAACCCGAGGAGGGCCTTGCAGTCAGTTAGTATGTTTACTAACCACAGCTGGTGCTTTTCCCCAGTAAGGTTAGGAAAATTAGTACAAACACGGGGGCCTCAGAGATCTGCACACATGTTGACACAGAAAGGGCACAGTGAATCCCACTCAGCCCCGCCCCCGCATCACGAGGTGTGTCAATTTGTCCTTGTATAATTCCTCTTGGACAAGCCCCAGTGTGCTGCTGCTCCTCAAATGAATCGGCGGGAGGCTCTCTGGAGGTGCTCTTAGCTCACAGATGGCAGCTGCTGAAGCTTTGACTCCTCATTTCTCATGGTGAACTTCTTAGAGAGGTGTTTGAGTGTAGGGGGGAACGGCTGGTTAAACTGCTGAGGAAGTTTTTAAGTTAAAGATGGCACAAACAGCGCCCAGAGTGTTTCTCTCGCGTTTGTGTTTATTTTGGCTGTAAACACTATCATTGTGATGGATTAAATTCCCTTCATTCCACACACACACACACACACACACACAATTTAAATTCCCTCTCTGTATCACTTTGCAGGCAACTTTCAGCGAAGGGCTGGCGGTAAGACGCGGCTGTTTATTAGTGTATTCAGGCAGACTCGTCCTCCGGCTTCTGTTTGGGACTGGCAGCTGGATAAACACACAGCCAAAACATAAGGGGGGGTAGCCATGCAGCGGGACTGGAATCGCGCCCCGGCAGCACCGCATTAATCGCGGAGTTAATGAGCCGGACCGGACCGGGTCGCTTTTAGCTCCGACCACTTACTCGGAGCACCTTCACGGTCTAACTTTACTTAAGCAAAAATCGGGTCCTGCAGTAGGAGAGTGAAGCCTGAGGAGCACACGGTGCAGCAAACTGGCTTATTCACAACTCCTGCGCCGTCTCAAACTGTCTTCATCAGCACATTGTCACAGCCTGCTGCCTTGCTCCATAAATAATTCACTCTCGGAAACACAAGGCGACGACGACCACGGCGACAAAAGGCTGTACAACGGATCCCCAGAAACGACGCGCAGACAGATGTAAATAAACCTTTCCGCCGGCCGGCCGAGGAGATAAACAAATTAACCGAGCGGGTCACTCACCACTGTCGGCCGCCGTTTCACAACCAATGTCAACCGAATAAAGTGTACTTGTGCTGCACTTCATTTGCACCCATTGATTTCCTATTTTCAATTTATAATTCTAATTAGGATGCAGCAAATTTCGCCATAAGGCAGCGGCAGGTCAATGAGGAGGCAGCTGGTATCGATCGGCGCTCTGGAGTGATACGCATGTGCCACCATTATTTTCAGTGGTGAACACAGCCTGAGCATGGGATCGAGGTCCAAACCTGAAATCCCGTTAAAGCCCCACCTGATGAGAGAGTTCATCCCCCAGAGGATCGGGGAAGTTCCCACATGCTTCTCGTGAATGAGCTTATCATCACCCAAAGGTGTCAAAAGGGAGAACGCTGCATAGAGCGCGCGCATCACGGAATGTAGGCTGCCAGCAGGGGGCAGCATATGCCACAAACGCAGTTCAACACATGCATGAGGTTTTGTTTGCCTAAGTATAGCATGCTTTTGAAGTTGCAGTTCAAGTGTGATTGAAGTGTGGTGATTGAATGAATGGTGCTATCACTATGATTATAAATTTTATAATCCAGATGATTAAAACCTCCTATTACATGTGAAACTTTCGGGTACATTTTTATATGTTCTGACCCTTTCACAAGGAGTGCTTCTTGCTGCTTGCCGACGTGTTAATTAGCCGAAAATCTGAGTGGCTTGTTCCATGTATCCATCACGTCCACAGCAACTCAGAATTTAGATGCACTGGGCATGCTGTAGGGAGGGGGGGAGGGAGCTGACAGGGGTGTGAATGGTAGTCCAACTCAGGACAACGGCTAAGACAAGCATAGCTGAGAATGCCTAATGAAAGCATTAGGAGCTGCTTCTGCTTATGCTAGTGTGGTGTTATGAAGCCCCGCCTCCTTTTTAAAGGCGTGTGAGGAGACAGGAGGGCTCCATGGCTGGCAGCCAAGACAGGGTCAGTGGCAGCGTGCCCCGCGTCCCACGTCCAGCCCTACAGCCCCACGACAGCTGGAGGCTCTCCTCTCACTGCCATCTCAAGGACTGCCAAGGATCCCGCCGCTTACATCTGCTGAGCCCTGGCAGGGATGTGAGAGGGGAACGGAGATGGGCCTCCATCCATACCCGCTCTCCCGGCCTCTCCTGCAAGGGGGCAGCCATGGTGGGGTGCAGTGGAAATGGCCCTTAACAGGACAGCCCCAGCTCCGGCCCGCTCACCCGCCATCCTCTGGCGGAACCGGGAAGGGTGGGACCGGCCGAGGGACGGCCAGATGCTGTCATGGCGCATGGTGGAAAACCATGAACTGGATCAACCCCAAGATCCGGCAGTGTGTTTCTTGGATGCCGCACGGCTGCGGGCATCGGGGGAAGTGGGGGGATGGCCACAGGCGTCCGCTGAAAATAAGGCCGCTTTTCTAACATTAACATTAAAGTTGCTCTCTCCCTTTTCCATTATGAATAACAATGTTATTATGTAACGCTTGTTTTATTTTGTTTGTGCACTGAGGCAAACACTGCGGCACAAAGGAAATCCTGCCCTTAAGTACAATAATTATATTTAAAAAAATGTGCAAATGGTATTTCTGCAGAGGTTTTGTCTAAGAGGCTTTCCCACCTTTGTTATCCTTACTGATGTGCCTTTCAGTGAATACACCACATAGTAATTGCCTTTTAATGATCCCACATTATGCAAATTTACTTTGGAAGGAGATAAATCTCGCAGAATGTTTATTTCTCTGTGCAGGTGGCTGTCTTCCCAGCCGCACTCTGTCAGGAAAGGCGACAAGCCTGAGGCCCACCTTGTGATCCCTAGGCCAGTGGACATGTTGGAAGGGGAATAAGAGGTAGCAGAGGGGCTCCGGTAAATAAAATGACCTCAGGTGTGCCTCATAAGCAGCATTAGCCTAAAGCTGTGGCCACTATGCAGTGATATCTCTCCACAGAGAGCTTTCTGTCTGTATTACAAAGGGAGAATCTGCAGCCTGCTGCAGCGAGCAGACCTCACTGGAGGGTCATCAGGCACCAGAGAGAGGAGAAAAGTTTCAGATTGAATGGGGCCGGATCCTGCAATCAATCGGATTCTGCCACAAGATCACCTCTCCGGAGAGCCGCACTTCCTCCTGTGGTCAGCAAGCTGGCCTCAAAAAAAAAACATTAAAAAATCAAGACTAATCCTGGGGTACAAATCATCCAAGGAATTCTGAGTTTTGAGTGCAGTTTATCTCTCCCGTGGTCCTCTAAAGTCACGGGGCCCATGAATTATTCCCGTGGATTTTCAAAGTCACTGTGAAGTCAACGGTATACAAGAGTGAGTGTGAAAGCCACGACATCACATGTCAGCTTCCCCCTGACAGACAGCGACGGGATCTGAACGCGCAGCCAGGAAATGAGCCACGCGAGGGAGAGCGGAAGCTGCGGCTTTGTGGGCGAATCAGCGGTCTGACACAAAATCTCAATGACTTGGGGAGAGGTGGAATTAGGAGGGAAAAGCTCTGTCAATTAAAAGACAGAAATGCAGGAGAAAACACCACTATTACAGCTATTCAAATGCAATACAGAGATGACCTGGAGCGATGCTCACAAAATATGAGTATGACACATTGGAGTGAAAACCTTATAACTTAAACATTTCAAAAGCCCTGTGTGATCTTCTGCTGATATTTTGGGCAACAACTTTACAGCAATAATTGTTGCCACTGGAGATTCCATTAAATATCGAGTTCAAAGGTCTGAATACTAATACAATACAATTTCACTGCATTTTTCTCATCCTACAGTAAATGTCAGTGACTAAACTTGGAAATCTACAGTATGCGGCACCCAGGTTTTAAATAAAACATTACAAATAGAATAATTTTATTATTCCACAAAATGAGACACAAAGGAAGATCTGGATATTACATATAATTTTAGATGGTTCCTAGCTGACATTAAAATTTGCAATTAGGGCTGGTCATGGTTTTGCAGAACATTATAGTGAGCAAATCAGAGTGCGATTACCGTTCCTTTAAGTAACCTTTAATCCTTTCTGTCTGATGCCCTTTTCAGACTCTTAGTGTTTCTCCCTTTATTAAACCCTGCTGATTCAATCATGTCTATGTTCTCTTCTTTTTTTTTCCCTCCGTGGCAAAGTCTTGAATTTAGTTAATTGGCTTTTAATGTCTGCATTCGTGCAATCAAACAGGGAGAAAATAGAGTTGTTTATCTCGACCTTGGGGAGCTGGTGAGGTGGCTGGCGGAGACGATCTGGCCTTGCTGCAATAAGCTGCACACTCAGGATCTGAAGCGAGTCCCTATCGATCGGCAGGTCGAATGGATTTAACGGAAGTAGCAGACAAGCCTTATCTGCTAGGACTTCCTGTTTTTAGGAGTGTGATCTCGGTGTGTTTGCGATGAATTACTGCAGCGGATGCGTGCGAGCAAAGGACTGCGTGTCTTTTAAACCATTTAAGTAGCTACAATACTCTCAAGTCATTAAGAAACAAGAAAACTAAATGAGTTGTAATACATGTATTTTGTGATAATGATAGTGGTTGCTTCTTTATTTTTTAATTTGTACAGGTGCCTAGGAATTCTTTAGTTCTTCCATATCCCACTTTCCTCTTCCACTCGACGCACATATACAGGTGAGAGTGGCGTCTGGGGTCGGAGTGCAGGGTCACCTCTTTGTCCAGCACCCTGCAGCACTTTCCAGGTCCAACAGTGATATGATCGTTCTGCCAGTTGTGGGATTTAAAAAAATGGCAAATTTCCGACAACGGGCACAGAGTCCTGAGCCTCAGACACACAAACCAATCTACTGAGCCTCAGACACACTAACCAATCTACTGAGCCTCCTTTACCAGGACAGTTAAAGCAAGAAAGTTAGAGTAAAATATAGAGTGAATAATGGGTTGGGTGAACATCCCATAATCCACTTTGGTATCATTTATCTACCCACAATGCACCGAGACAGGGGACACACGTCGTGACCGGAACTACTACGCGGCTGCAGACGAGAAAAGAGTAAACAGGAAACCACATCAGACAGCGCGTCCCTGAGGCTTATGAGGAAATGGGATTAAAAGTTCATTTTCAACTTTACTCCAAACAAAAACGGAGGAGGGTGTCAATGTGGCGCTGGCCATTAATTGGACCTGGCAAGGCTACAAGTTCATTCGTCAGCATTGTGGGGGCTGCCTGAGAAGAGCAAGACAATCGATGTCCCTTGGGACAGCCTGTAATCACTGTAAAGCTTAAATTAAGTCCAGGGTTAAATATCAGGAGATTGCAGGTATAGCCTTGGATCTGCCAGAGACTGCTAATACGCTTTTGCCTCCCCCCACCTCCACATTCTTGCTCCCACTCCGAAGGACACTGCAACAGACTGGTACAGCCACATCCCCTCCCCCCCAAGCCCAAGGCGGGGTCGGTGTGGCGCGTTTCCCACTACCCCACACATCGCAGGACACAGGCTCTGCATCACCAGCGCCTCATGGTGGAGAACGCAAGACCGTTCTGTGGCGCGCCGGAGAGGGCCGATAAACCGGCACAGCCGGACCCGGCGGTGACGTCAGAAATCGTTGGTATTCAATGTCTCGTCGACGGGTAAAGATCAGCTGAATCGACTGAATCCGTCCCTGTCGTGAAAGGTCCCCTATGGAATAGATCCCGCACTGGATATCACTCACAGCTGGGTACAAAACTTCCGACAGCAGAACCACAAGTGTGCCGAGGTTATTAAAATTATAAGTACATCAAGGTAGTTCTTTAAAAGATGTTGCAGGCAAATTCTCCGTTCTCGCTATTTAACTGTGTCACTGTAAACATGATGATAAGATTTTCAATTTCTGAATGCAACATGGACTTTAATTTTCAATTAAAAAACACTCAGGCTAAGCAAGATAACAGCTGCAGAAAATGTGTTTTTATTTACATTTCCAGTGCTACCAAATTCTGTAATTATTTCAAGCATTACTCTGTACTTTACTGTAATCATTGAGCGCATCTAAAACCTACTCATTTTACATTTCTTAATTTACAAACACCACTGCATACATTTATTGTATGATAAGAGTAATGATACTGAAAGCGTGATATCTTATAGGCAGCCAGTGCTATAGCTCCTCTGCTCTTCTGAGTGCTGCATTACAGGAAGGCATCATGAGATCCCAGCAATCCCCTTGATCTACAGTTTACTTAAACTTTGCTTTGAAATACTCTTGAAAGAATTAACAGCGTAATCTTTATAACATGCCACAAAATGAACAGCAAGTACTTCCTGGAAAAGACTTTTAAAATGCTTCCTACAGCTCTCATTAGCATCTCCTCAGCTCCGTCAGTGCAGGAGCAGCAGTGTTATGCTAACCAACGGCATGACATTTCAGGTATTTTGGATGCTAATTTTGTCATGATTTGGAATCATACAGTACATTGTCCTAATTAAATCCAACGGCATGAAGCGCTGAGCGGCACACAGGAGTCACGTGGCTGTTAATGTCGAGTTACTCTAATGACTCTCCATCTGGGAGCATCTCAGCCATAAGATAAATATAATCACCATTATGATCCTCATCATGGCATATATATTAAATGAGTCATAAAAAAGACACACACACACACACACACACAGGTTTGCAATTATATCTTTGTGTTCATTTCTATGGACTAATCCTAATGCCAACATGACGACCTTAACCTCTACCCCTCCCTAACCTTAACCATAAGTAACCAAACAAAATACGAGACTTTTGGCATTTTTTGTTTTTTGATTGCATTCACAAATCTTTGTCAACGTCAAACAAACACACACACACACACACACACACACACACACACACACACACACACACACACACACACACACACACACACACACAGAAAATGCAGGTGAAGCACAGCTAAGCGGCTAATGGTGCTTATGGTGGGCCAAAGCTCGCGGGGAAGATGAGGCCGCTTAATGGGATGTTAAGAGCGCGTTGCCGTGAGCGCGGGGCCGTCATCACCGCGCTGCGGCCTCCGCACAGCACTGGGGGGGGGCATCGCCTCGTCTGCTAATGAGGATTCTGGGGAGTGGTCAGGTGCACAGCCATGGTTCATTTAGAAAGGGCCCGTCAGGTATCCGAATCATCATTAAGTGATTTATTTTGCCAATTAATGTAAAACAAATCACCTGGCGACTGAGACCAGTCCCCTCATTACCACATCCCCTCAAAAACGCCCCGAGAGCCGCCATGATGGAAGCCAGCTGCACGCTGCTACCCAACACTCAGCAACAGCAGCAATCAGAATTCCACAAACACACACACCATGTGAAAATTTATCTAAACTTTCCAGAGTTTATAAGGCTATGTATATTTCTAGGTCAGGGGTTCTCAAACTTTTTGATCAAAGGTTCGCATCAGATTTTTGTTCAGACTCAGTGGTCCGGAACAATTTTCAATAACAAAACAGCATTCCATGGACTTTAATGAATTAAGAATAGCCTTTGATATGTAACAAAAATGGGAACCTTTTAACTGATTGAACGATGAGTTATGCGTATGCGAAGTTTAGTGGTTCTGTGTTGTATTTTTGTACTTCGTGTACCACGTTAAGCCTTTTTCCGTTAACCATTGATTCATAAGCATTATCAGCTGGGTCCAGATTATCTTGGGGGTCGGTCCACATCCAGAGCACGGTTTGGACCCCTATTCTAGAATTTTCCTGCCCCTGGTTCGAGCACATTAATGTTTCTGTGGCCTGCAGAAAACCCCAGGCAGCATTGCCATTGTTTCCTTTGCACTGACCCGAAATAGTCAAAGCTCATAAGTATGTAAAACACACTGCTCCACCAAGCAAGTTTTAATCCCATCTCCCGGGCCAGGGGGCAAAAAGGCCGTTGCCCCTAAACTGCGATTCATCAAAGTGAACAGAAAAGGCAGAACCGACTGCCGGGCGTCCGACACGGCAGCGGCGTGCAGACTGGTGAGCAGAGCTGTTAGCACCCGCAGGCTAACTTGCATCTTGGAATGTTATCTACCAGGGATTGTGATTGGCCAGTGGCCAGTGATGTCGCTGGGTAATATTAACATCATGACTTCACTGCTCCTCAGCCCCCACCAGCCCTGGTTGCATCTCTGCCCCAATAAATTGCATCCCGGCTTCACCGGCCAGTTTGCAGAAGCCCCGTCCTCAGAAAGCGGCGTAAAGGCCAGGTTTTTGGGGGATGGTGGTGGTGGTGGGGGCGGGGGGATCTATATATATTCTGCTGCTCTGTTTTTATGCAGTGTTAAGACAGGAGTTGGGAAGTGGTATA
>JAABNX020000008.1:9541472-9551502 GCA_015163995.2 Mormyrus lacerda
ATCAACACAGTGCACTCCAATGTGATTTTTGCAGACCATCAACAGACATTGCCCTTCATTGCATTTTCTGCAGACCATCAACCGATGAGGTACTGCATTTCCTGGTCAATACAGAGTCAACAGCCGAGGCAGGGCAATGCTGGGTCTGCAGAAAGTCAACAGTCGGGCTCTGTGCCTGACCAACCAGCAGGTGGTCATACATTTCTCTGCATTTTCCTTTCAAGCCTGAACTATGAATAGAATCAATAGAGAAGAATGCTTTGTCCTTCCACTAAGGACATTTACTGTTTTATATGGAATTTCATGGCAGTGACTCACGTCCAGCTCTTAGCTGAATCGTTGCCTATAAACCTTAATGCAGTGATTAAAGCTGATGCAGATGGCAGGATCCCTGAGTCCACCTGGAAGGTGGAGGGGCGTGCTCCACAGTGCCGATTCGATGCCATGCTGCGCTTTGTCATGTCGCTGCCCCTTTAAACGTGTGTAGCTCACCTGTGTCTTGTGCATTTGAACCAGTTGAGAATGTCGGTGCATCTGGTGTAGTAGATCTGATCAAATGGGTGGGCATAGGACTCCTGCACCGTCACCGCGTAGCTGATGGGGGAGGGCATAAAAGAGAAAGGTGGAGGTTTACCGAGACACTCATGGATGCACAACCCTAACCCCTACCCAGCCGAAACCTTAGCCATAAGGAACCAAACAAAATACAAGACTTTAGTCATTTTCATTTTTTTTGATTGCAGTCACAGATCTTTATAAAATTGAAGTTATCCTTATGGAGACTGAAAAAATAAGACAAGTTTTTATCACATTGTGAGGAAATCTGGTAAACATATCCTTATGGGGACTGCTCATTCATTTCTATGGGAAAAATGCTAACGCTAACTATGACAATCTCAACCCCTACCCAGCCCTAACCATGACCATAAGTAACCAAACAAAATACAAGAGTATTTGCGTAGCAGTCTGATTTTTATAAAATAGAATTTTAAAACGGATATTTATCACATTTTGGGGACGTTCCCATAAGGATAGGTATATCTGCTTGCACACACACACACACACACACACACACACACACACGCACATGCCTGTAAGCCAGGATCTGTTGCTAAATCAGGGTACTGATGGAGATGCAGGTTTTTTTTCCACATCGCAGCCTGATTTATTTTCCTTTAGCGTTTCCGCGCATTCAGAGCATTACCTGAGCCTGGCCTAATTAACAAAATGGCTAGGGTGTGGTCTATCGCGTTCCTGCACATTCCGACCTCTCTTTCTGCCACATCTGCGGTCAATGACACTGACACTGTGCCGTTTATGCTCCGGATTAAACCCTAATGATCCAACAGACTCAAGAATATTGAAATGTGAGGTGGCCGTCCTGGGAACAGCGAGCCCATCGGGACGGGCGACTCACAGCCCAGAGCACACTCTCTCCCTCTCTGTTATACACAAAAGTAAGCCAGTCTCACTGCAGAGAACTTACTAATCATTCTCAGGATCCTTCAATTCCCACATCCATCCCTATAGGAAACAATCCAGATATCGAATCCATCTTAAAAATGCCATTTAAAGCATCTCACATGGCGACCTGGCTGTCATTTCCACATGGTTTCTGTAAGTACACCCCGGAATTACCCCAGTGATAATGACTGCGCTGACTGATAGCAGTGTTCGTGCTGAGGAATGCTGCGACCCAGGAGGCTCCTTCTTGGGGAATAGCTCTACCCTGCAAGCCGGCCATTGTGCTTGGGCAGAGAGGAAGGTTTTGCTACTTAGCATGGGGCTAACATGATGCATAGTTCTGGTACAAAGTACAATTGCAGACCGAGATTTTGTTTCAGCCAAGCAACTGAGTGCTTTGTGATTGTACTCAACTGGCTGGCTGAAACAAAACCTTGGTCTGGCTTTGTACTTTCTGGACCTGAACTATCTGTTGTCCTCTTTCATTTTTACACACAGCTATGCACTTCTGCACCACTCTCATGGTATTGTTTTTGTCTTACTGTTTTTTTTTTTGGTATTTTATATTTGGTATACATTTTATTACACTGCTGTATACCTAGATATATTTATACCTAGTATAATTTATTCCTTGTTTATACAGCACAGTTGTAGAATCTGGCAGAACAAGCATTTTGCTGTTTGTCGTATGAGTACGACCACATGACCTGTACAGAACTCAGAACGTTACTGCGCGATGCCCAGTTGTTTTGGGTACCTGGGAGGGGCACAGAGGGCAACAAAGAGGAGGAGCCAGGAGGAGGAGCCAGAAAGCTGAGTGACTCATTCCCTGCCCTTTCTGCGCATTGTATGCAATAAATCGCATAAGGAGCAGCATGGAGGGAATGCAAAGCAGATTGCATTTAAACAGACTTATCTTTCAACAGCTCCCCTTTAATTTAACAAATACTGGGCAATCCCCACCTTGCTCT
The DNA here is from genome assembly GCA_015163995.2 of Mormyrus lacerda. Classification (NCBI taxonomy): domain Eukaryota; kingdom Metazoa; phylum Chordata; class Actinopteri; order Osteoglossiformes; family Mormyridae; genus Mormyrus; species Mormyrus lacerda. The sequence continues at coordinate 9,543,908 of JAABNX020000008.1, forward strand.
GGGGGTGAGATGAGGATTGTGGCAAAAAGACTGAGCCTTACTCACATGGGGGGGCCCGCTTTCCAGAATGTTCTCTGTGTCGCGTGATACATGCTAATATTTCAATGACAGGTAAGGAGGGACATTCTCCCTACATGAGCAGAATCACTTCATCACTCTTGATCTCTTAACGCATTCCGACTTCCAGCTGTTCACCTGCACCTATTATGCTGAATGGCGTGTAGCGTGTGACGTGTGCGAGCGCCTTGCACTTGATGCCATGTGCGTCACATGTTTGTCACTGAACCACCAAAGTCTCATTGCAGTATCTGTTTTTCAACAGTTTTTCCTCAAATCATGCTCACAAACCCTACACACACACATACACCACGGAACACACACACATACGTTTGTATTCATATCTTCGTAGGAACAGTCCATTCATCTTTATTGGAAAAACCTTAACTCCCATCCAGCCCTAACCTTAACCATAAGTAACCAAACATAATACAAGACAGTCACAGATTTTTATAGAACTGAGTTTCCCCTTGTGGAGACAGAAAAAAATTTCACCCCACATCATCAAAAAATAACACTTTCACCCCACAATATCACATATACATAACCCCCCCCCCCCAACACAGACGCACACGGACCACAGAGAGACACTGTCAGCGGCTTACCTCTCCCAGTGACTGCAGACGTTGGGGTCATCAGGATTGAGACCCCACAAGCTGCCAGTAAGCCCCAGCAAGAGCAGCCCCCAGAGCGTCAGCGCACCCCCCTGTCCGGCCTCCATTCTGTGAAGGGAAAAACACCATGATCACTGCTGTAGGGACTGGCCCTCCAGCCGGGGCCCTGCAGACAGGGCCGTGCAGCCGGAGCCCTGCAGCTGGGGCTCTGCAGATGGGGCCCTGCAGCCGGAGCCGTGCAGCCGGGGCCCTGCAGACGGAGCTGTGCAGCCAGGGCCCTGCAGCTGGGACCCACAGCTGTCTGTCTCCCCTCACCTCACTGCAGCTGAGGGGCCTTATGTTGCCGTACTCAATCTCTGTTACCATAAAGGACTTGATCCCCATTCCCCATAGGGTAACGCTATTGTTCCAACTTTTCATTTGAATAGGAGAAGGCACACAGCTATTCCCAAAGCAATAGCACAGCTATTTTTGACAGTCGGTGATTCTAAATATGATCTTATGTCTTGGTTATCAAAAAACTAAGTGCCTGGATGGGTATTCAATTACAAAAGATAAAAAAGCAATCAAGCCAATTACACCACCAAGGAATTGGGCGAACATTTGCCCATGAAGACAGGCGCTGAGAAAGGCAGCCTGACACCGCCAAGGTGAAGGACCCAAATTAAGAAAGAGCATTTTTAATATTGGCTGCCAGGAAGAGGTGTGATTTGACAGTGACACAGGACTTCAGGGGGGTCGTCGATTTTGAAAATGATTATTTTTTTAAAAGTTGTCAGGGTATTTCATTAGACGCGTGGCAGCCGTGACTCGTGCGCGTATGACGAGCGGGCGCGTGACGGTGACAGACACGGAGTGCACCACATCGCCACGGCCACAAGCCTCCGGGGAGGGTGGTGGGTGACGCGTGAGGGCCACGTTAATTTGATGAGAACGCTCATGGCGGCAATCCGTGGGAGATGAACTGTGTGGTGGGGCCTGGGCGCCAAGCGCGTGCCAGCTAAGCGGGATGGGTTTGTTAGGTGTTAAAAAAAATACTGTTGACAGCAACTTCTCCCAGTAAGTGTGTTCCTGATGGATGCACAAAGCACCTGGCCCACAGCAGCCCTGAGGACTGACACACCTGCTGCACAGCAAAGCCGTGCCTGCACTCTCTTAAAGAGACACAGACACACATATACACACACACACACACACACACACACCCTCCTCCCAAGGCACCGAGATGCTGCAGAGGGTTCTTGGGAGAACAGCACGTCATGATGCGTCTGCCCTGCGCGTACCAGCCTGTCCGGCTGCAGTGAGTGACGCGTTGCTAATTACACAGCGAGAGGAAATGAACGCCAGCTTCGCTTGTCGCGAGTAGTTTCATGGTGGCGGAAGACACATCTAAACTCATCCCCTTAGCCAACGGATAACCCTCTTGCAGATGCTAACAGTAATGAAGCTTCCACCTTGATGGACTAAAATCCTGTTCCATTCATTCATTTTCTAGCTGCTGATCCTGATCAGGGTCACGGGGCCTGGAGTGTATCCCAGAAAGCCTGTACAGGCCCGGGCACATCCCACCTTTGACGTCTGAGTCTGACACCGATTCCTGTAAACATTCACTAAAAAACAAAGACTATAAACATTGTGGCACAAAAAATATGGGCAGATGGTACAGAAGACCAGACAAGATGGCTGACCCTTCCGTACCTGGTTCACCGTGCTTTTTCCCTTATTTCTCGAGAAGGACTGCTCCAACAAGGAGATGAAGATCTGGAGACAGGATAACTCAAAACTGGACAGTGTCAGGTCCAAGAAGCCTCGTGGGACTCCTGCTGGGATTGGAGACAGTGTGAGAGAGGGAAAACCATGAGTGCAGATCAGGAAGAATAATGCGGGGGGGGTAGAGGGGTTGGGGGGGTGCCTGGGGACTTGATGGACACATACACACATTCATCATCGAAGGAAAGGAAATCAATAAGATGGAGGCACAGTTCAGACTTTTATGGTATTTACACTTTTGCAGTCCCCCATATAAAATAGCCCGTGTCACAGAGGACATGATTAAAACATTTTCCCAAAAGATGTCGCTTTAAAAGTAGCATCTTGAGACCCTGCAATCAAAAGTTAATGATTAATAACATGGAAAGAACAATTTTAAACACTTTTTTATCTTTTTTATACCCCCAGCTTCTGCTGCTGAATGCTTTTATAAGTTCATTTATTACCTCTGAAACTGGCACATATATTTTTGTAGCATACAGTGCTACAAGAACATTGCATTGTATAATATTATGCATGAATTAACATAGTCTATAATTTACAGAATTTGATTATGTACAGCGTGATTTGTGATTGTTGCTGCAGTTATAAATTGCCTTTTATCTCAAAAGTAAAACTAGCATAAATGTAAATAGAGAAAAAAGAAAATTGTTAATTTATTTAAATATTTATTTAACAAAAAGCCATAAAGAGTATTTTTATTGACTCCAATTTCGCTTACAAATCAGAAATTGCAGAATGCAGAATTTGTAATGTAATTGATAATAGATTTAATTGTAATTACTTTCTGAACATACAGTCGTCAATAGGCAGCCGTCTCTGGGAATGATGCTGTGGGACTGTTTTAATTAGGCATCAAACAGCATTCCGATTTCCCAAGTAATGATTATTTATTCAAGTGGTCGAGTGAATTAAAGGTCTTAGACACAAAAAATGAGGCCCTGCAATGTCATTTAGCTTCATTAAATTAAATTACGTTCCTTTTCTATCAGATTCCAATCTGGTATCTTGTCCTTCGATTTAAGCCCTAACTTACAAATTGAAGTGAAATTTAATTATCACCAGTAATACCGCCATTTATGATTCAAATCTCTGAAAAGCACATTATCTGACAAAAATGGAAACGATCTATAAAAAATGTGAGATGCACACCTACGTTGAGATGACTGAGGATGGTCTGTCAGGTGGGTAACCATAAACTGCCTCTCGCCTGACAGCCTTTAGCTTTTTCACCATTTCCATCATAACTTCCCTGCTATTCCCCCTCAGGCCAAAAACAAGTACCCTGCATGCAGGAGTCACGCCACGGAGTCACCACCCCGCATGCAAGAGTCACGCCACCGGCCGGAGTCACCACCCCGCATGCAAGTCACGCCACGGGCAGGAGTCACGCCACTCATGGGAGTCACACCATATGCAGGAGTCATGCGGCTCACGTGAGTCACACTGCGCACAGGAGTCATGCCACTGCCAGGAGTCAAGTCACCCGCAGGAGTCACGCCGCCCGCAGTCATGAGGGGGCCTTTCCATTATTCCGTGCAGCATATGCAAGTCAGCTACGTGTTTCTCGGCAGTCAGCTGTGTGGACTGCTTTGCATGAAGATGAATAACCTGAATCAAACACCCCCCCCCGCCACCACCAACGTCCAGAAATACATAATTCATTAGCCACCTTCAGAGGTGTCCCTGATGTGTTGGTCTAGCTAACCAAGATCAGAAAGACACGCGCGTATAAAAGAGACGCCGCATTCCACCACTATATTAAAAATGGGCTTTGTGCCTCTGACAAACACCCTTGTCTTTAAGGCCTACATAAACAACTGGATTTAACCCCAGCATTATTTTCCAGAATTATTTCTTAATCGCCTCATTGAAATGTAATATTGAATGTCTTTTTCCTGATACAGGCTCTGTACCGCTACAAAGGGCTACCTAGCTTGGTGAATATAAACCATAAACTTGTGTTTTGGAAAATGACAGACCATGTACCTGTAATGTGAGACATTCTTCAAGTGATACTTACTTCTGGCAGTAGCTTTAAGGCTGACTAGAATATTTTGTGAATATGTGCTATGCATGTCCCCTTGCTTACAGTGACTGTCACTACGCTGTAGCGTAATTGCTGGTTAGGGCTCACCGAGCCCTGATGATGGGGCGGTACTGTATTTGTCTGTTTGTGCTACTTTGCTAAGTTTTCTTCTGGCGTCCGACTCTCTCTTTACTTTACTAATGCACTCAGATCAGCGCCTCTTAACGTTAAACGTGGTTTCGGGATTAAATGGTAATTAACAGATTCATTTAAAACCTGTTTTTACTGAGAAACAACATACAAGTATGCATTAGAAAATGGTCTACCGTTAATATTTCTTGATTCTGGGATCCTTTAATCTGCCTTTACAGTGAAAAATGACTTATTTTGGTTTATTTGTGAATGCTCAGCGAAATTTCTGTAATGAAAGGTCACGAGGCTCCACTGATGACGGCTCGAATTTGCCGTTCCAAAAGGCCGATGAACAAGAAAATGACAGAATAAGGGCGGGGGGGGGGTTGGGGCACACAGGAGCAGCCTGTGAGCCGGAATGGGGCTGGGGGGAGGCGCTCAGCTGCTTGGGTTACCTGATGACAGCGTCAGATTGCCGTGTAGCTACTGAAGCTAACAGGAAGCATTTATGTGGCATCCAGGCCTCTGATGTTTCTAAATGCAATTCTGGGGGAAGCAACAATTTGTCAAATATTGCTGCATTCAAGGCTGTTCAGTACCTTCAGCCCGTCTTAAATGAAAAATGCCTTTTCCCCCCCCCCAAGAGTACTGAATATTCCATTAACCATTAGCTCGGATTTTAATATTTAAATCAAATCAAATTACACATGTATTAACTTATGCATGTTTAAAAAAAAACATTAAATACTGAACATAAGTTGCTGTTTTAATCATAGTGTTCATTTGCATATGTAAATTTTCTCAAAGAAAAATTGAAATCACATTGAAATGAAGGTATCATACATTTTAAACTCCAGCATAATAAACTTGCTAAAACCATACTATATGAACATTTAGGTTGCACACAAAAAATACTGGTACACATTTATGACAGAAAGAGCCTTTTTTCCCCCCGATTTCTTTAAGTTCATCTTTGCATTGTATTTTTATGCAGATGTTGCTTCTGGAAAAATGATTTTTTTTTTTTTTTGTATATTTCAGCAGTAATCATTGTGGTTGTGGGTGGATCAGCTATTTTCAGCGAAGATAATTACCACAGCAAATTAATCTGTTCTGCAACAGGTGGATCTATCTTCTCCTCAACGATCGCCGCCGTGCCAGTTGATTCTGCTCCCTTCCAGGTGACTTCACCATCCCAAATGAATCTGTTCCATTACCAGGTAGAACTGCCATATTGGCAGTAACAGTCACCCTTCCAGGTGGAGCTGCCTCGTAGGTAGTAGTGAAGGTTCCCCTTCCAGGTGGAGCTGCCTCATGGGTAGTAGTGAAGGTTCCCCTTCCAGGTGGAGATGCCTCGTAGGTAGTGAAGGTTCCCCTTCCAGGTGGAGATGCCTCGTAGGTAGTGAAGGTTCCCCTTCCAGGTGGAGCTGCCTCGTAGGTAGTGAAGGTTCCCCTTCCAGGTGGAGCTGCCTCGTTGGCAGTGAAGGTTCTCCTTCCAGGTGGAGCTGCCTCGTGGGTAATGAAGGTTCCCCTTCCAGGTGGAGCTGCCTCGTAGGTAGTGAAGGTTCCCCTTCCAGGTGGAGCTGCCTCGTTGGCAGTGACGGTTCCCCTTCCAGGTGGAGATGCCTCGTTGGCAGTGACGGTTCCCCTTCCAGGTGGAGCTGCCTCGTGGGTAGTGAAGGTTCCCCTTCCAGGTGGAGCTGCCTCGTTGGCAGTGACGGTTCCCCTTCCAGGTGGAGCTGCCTCGTGGGTAGTGAAGGTTCCCCTTCCAGGTGGAGATGCCTCGTAGGTAGTGAAGGTTCCCCTTCCAGGTGGAGATGCCTCGTTGGCAGTGACGGTTCCCCTTCCAGGTGGAGCTGTTTCGTTGGCAGTGAAGGTCACCCTCATCTTTCCTACAGTGATTCTTACCAATGCAAGGGTAAAATCCATTTTCATCCAATAAAAGAACCTCTCACTTATGGCTATGGTGACTGTAACTGATACACCGCCTGATTGGTGCATAAACACAATAATATCAGCTTATCAAGGTAACGTGATATTCCTCAAGCTTCTCAAATGTCATAAGTGGCCTCCGCACACAAGGATTTATGGGATGTCTGCCCTGGAATGGGACGTAGCAAGGATGCAGCAGAACCACAAGACACATGTGAACTCTCTACTCCTCCGGTGGTGTGTGACCCCCAGCTGCCCTCATGACTATGGAGAAGCACCTTGGACGTGTCATTTGAAGCTCAGCACCATTATCCAGGTGATTCCCCTGGACATTCTGCAGGAAAAGGCTCTCCGGTCTGCATCACTGCCTCTGATGGGCCATGAGCTATAGCTGTTTTGAAGTTTAACAGGACGTCACCCCTCTTTAATTCTTACACTTTTTACCAAAGAAATGTCATATTTAATTCCAGTTCACTTTTGGATCATGACTTTGAACCTTTCATTTGAATAGTGAAGGCCCTCCAGAGAGCTACTTTTGGACTAAAGCGACCAAAGTGTACAAGGTGAGGCCGGAAAAAAAGCATATTTTAATTAAAATTCAGAAATGTCACTGAAGCTGATGGATTGCAGACCTTAGTTTTGAGTTCATTTTCATTTTAACAAAAAATATGGACAACAATTGAATACTGGAAAAATCTTAGAATTTCAGGTTCCAGAAGATAACAAGGACTTAACGAGATATAGTAATGAGATCCAGGTCAGGCGTATGACCCGACAGTCCTGGAATTTTAAATTAACATTCCAGAAAAGCCTCAGATCCATCCATCCATCGCTACTTATCCGGTACGGGTCACAGAGACCTTATCCCAGGATGGGATGCCAGTCCGTCATGGGGCACACTCTTCCGCACATCAGTACACTTTGGGCTATTTAGAGCCACCAGGTAACTACAGGTTCTTGGACTGGTGGGAAAAAACCTGAATCCCTGAAGAAAATGTGTGAAAATAGAGGGAGAACATGCAAAGTCTACACACAAAGTGCTGGGGGGGGGGGGGGGGGGG
>JAABNX020000008.1:9557138-9581666 GCA_015163995.2 Mormyrus lacerda
TCCCCGGTGGTCTGTCTGTACTTTATTGGAGCGACATTTCCCAATGCTGTCCCCGGTGGTCTGTCTGTACTCTATTAGAGTGGCGTTTCCCAATGCCATCCTCGGTGGTCTGTCTGTACTCTATTACAGTGGTGTTTCCCAATGCCGTCCTCGGTGGTCTGTCTGTACTCTATTACAGTGGTGTTTCCCAATGCTGTCCACGGTGGTCTGTCTGGCAGGGAGTTTGGACAGAGCAAAAAGGTTTAGTATCTGTGGGCCCCTGAGCATCAGGTTGGGAAACTTTGTATTACACAATCCAATGTCAAATCCTGGAGAGCCAGTAAATAAAGTAGGCATATAATCACAGGCGAAATGAGCAAAGGCTGGCAGGTTTCCAAATGACGGCTGTTTATTTTCCCTTCCTGGTGGTGAAATGGAGCGGCAGGTTAGTCCTGGGCTGGAATTCCGGAGTGGAGCAGAGACAGAAGACGGAGCAGCTTTGCCGATGGAATTGTCGATGATTCCTAACAGGACAGGGCACCCCACATACAAGTGTGAACCTTGCATATTAAGGTTCACAAACACCATGCGACACTCCCCTCGATAGAACATCTGCCATAACATTTTCAGAGCTCTTCTCATGCATTATACCTAAATTAAAACCTTGTATTATTGTAGCCCAGGGCATCTATCGCTGCTTAGAATTACCCATTCGGTTCAAAAAAATCTAATGAGTTATGGTCAGTGTAAACTAATTGGGTCAGAGCTTCTGCAGAGATAAACTTGAAAATGCTGTAGGGCCGACACAAAGGCTAATGCTGTATGCTAGGCGGCGTTTGATGAAGCTTTTGGAGAAATAACAGATGGGACAGTCAATTGAATTGGTGAGTAATAATTTACCAAGTACAAAAACAAACAGGATGAAACAAACAGCACATCCTGGTGTGGCAGGGCGGTGAGGGGTAACAACATCCGAAAAAGGCTGACAGGCGCTGCGGCAGGATCCCGTCATGCCCAAGGAACGTCTGAGCTCTTTCTGAGCTTGTCTGAGCCGGAAATGACTTAATTGTGAGTTGATGAGGTCATAAGATCCCTGCCTGGAGAGAGGAGCCAGGCACAGAAAGTGAAGCACAACAGGAATGTCTCACAGATGCTTGGCCAAAGCAAGCCTACGTCATCCCTTCAGTGGAAGTGAGTGCCATTTTTTTCAGGCCAGACCAAGTCATTCCCAGAGCACAGACGTGTACCAGGAACTCTTCCTTGGGACAGGAGGTGCAGGACACAACCACTGCTCAAAAACTAATTGGGCAAAAACTAATTTCTCCAGACTAAACCCAGTTAGGGGCAGCATGGTGGCACAGTGGTTAGCAGTGTAGACTCTGGGACCAGGGCTCAAGTCTCCCTGGGGACTTGATGTGTGTGGAGTTTACATGTTCTCCCCTTGTCCTTGATAGTCCAAAAACATGCTGAGGCTGATTAGAGTTACTAAATTGCCTTTAGCTGTGCGTGTCTGTGTGCCCTGCAATTGTTACCCCAACCTGGGTTGTTCCCTGCCTTGCACCCACAGGCTGAATCCTGAACAGGACCAAGTGATTACAGATGATGGATGGATGGATGGATGGACACACCTAACTGACTCCTGTACAGCATCATGAACAGCTAATGACAGTAATGGGACAGCCTCATCCTAGTCCTTAGCAAATTCCACGCAAAATGTCCAAAGCATATTTTTAAAGGTTTGATGAGTCCATTGTAGCAGCCCTTGTGATTCTGGGTGAAAGGCACTGGACTCTTTGGTTTTCGACTTGAACAAACAATCTGGACACAAAGTTTGACCCTTGGTCCATCTGAATGTACTACGGTATGCAAATGTTGTGCGGAATGTTATGAGGGCCTTGGCGACAGCTTTGCATTTGAGAGTGTGCAGAGGTGTTACTTTTGGAAAACAAAATGACCAAATTACAGTGCATTAGGTCCAATACAGCATGCTCACGGCCTGGATCAAAAGCCTGGACACCCCCAAATTAAATAAAAAGCCACTCTGTCCCCTTTGGTTCCTACCCAGTTGTGGGAAGTGAACCCTTACGTAAGGCTGTGCATTATGGCTGCCAGTCAACCTGAATCACGGCTGCTTTCTAAGCACACGCACGCCTCTATTTCCTTGTATGTTACTGTGACAGACGAGGCAAAAAATAATCTGAAATCGTCAGCTGAATTCTGTCAGTTGTTGTCAAGTTTTCAGATGGGACAATGAAACGTGTCAATAGCCAAATAAGAAAAAAATAAGAAAAACTTAGACATCAGCAACTGTAGAAATGCTCCTGAATGGCATAAGTAGCTGTATTAATACTAACTAGTGCTGGTTTACACTTCCCAGTGACTCACGTGCGCCTGGTGTCATGTGTCCTCCGCTCGTCTCAGGACCGTCTCCTCGGTTGTGACTCTCGGCAGCGATCCAGAGAGTTCAGCATTACGAAGCCGTACAGACGGGGCGCCAGTCACGCTGTCATCACCGCGGTGATCCGTGGGCCCCGGTGCCCCCTCCTACCCCTACGGCAGGCAGGATGCAGGCTTACTGACCTCCCCAGTGTCCAGGCGGTGGGGCTCTGCGGATAACGCCAGGCAAGCGCCTCCTCGCTCAAGAATGCTGAGCCTGCTGCATTATTCATGAGCCGACCCGGCTGACCGTACCACTGCGGAGCATCTCCCAATCCCAGGTGTGCCTCGCGGCCCGCTTTAATTTACGGCACCGACTGCGGGCCATCGATCGCAGGCCACAGCCATGATGCTGAATAAGCACAGGGGGCTTGATATCGGGCTGCACCTGAACACTCCACAGAAAAGCAGGCCCCATCCATCATTCAGCAGGCCGATGGGATCGGTCAGTCATATTCCGCCTGCCCCTGAGGAGCCGACCCTTGCCCTGGAGCATTTAAGCGGGAGATAAGACTGTTGACATTCATTATTTGTAATATACACCCCGTGTTGAAGTTATCTTCAAACTAAACCAAGTTCCCCTGAAGGTTAAACAAAACAGCTTAAAAAAAATGGAGACGGGTGGCTGTCTCGGGGAAGAGCGCTGCCTTCCTCTCCAAGGGGGGGGGGGGGGTGCCTTAACAACGGAGCACCTGTTATGGGCGCCTCAAGCGCAGCCTATTAGGGAAATGGCTCGTACACTGCGTGGCTATTGCTCGTTGGGCCATTTGCTTCATCTGAGGTTCATTACTCAAAAGAAGGCACTCCAGGAGCACACAGAGATATCCGGGATCAACACAAAAACAGGATCATCACTTTAAAGCAGTGTTTCCTGAAAAACAGTTTCCCACTTTCTTACTGGGAGCTGGGAGGGAGCCCTCCGTGGGTCGCTTTACGGAGAGGACCAGTGACGGAGCCACTCTCCTCATTTCCAATTATGGGCGGCTGTAGCCTTTGGGAAGACGAGCAGATAGATCATGTTCCTTTTAGATGTGATGCATGTTTAGTGGGGTGAGATTAATCACATCACTTACAGCTCTTGGAACGCAGCTCGCTGATAGTAAATAATAATGCTGATTTCCAAATCTCATGAAGTAGAATTTGAAACTGAAAATGCATGGATCATTTGTCCCAACTTTTAATAATAATATATAAATGAAAGGCATGAATTATAAAACAGGAAAAATGTATTGCCAGCAATAACCAGCCAATAAGAAACGTCACATTGTGATCTTGGCTAGACAACACTTTGCTTAAAAGGGCAGCAGTTAATGAGTCACACAGAAACTCCAGCATTTATGCACTTTTTGATTTTTGGAATTAAATTCTGTAATTAACATTACTGAATCGAAATTTAAGTAAGCATCATTTGATTAAGTTTTAATTTCTTTTCTTGTCAGTATAAATTGAAACCTATTGAAACAAAAATTAAACCTATGTGTTGAGAGAGTGTGTTGAATTTTTCAGTCCCAAGCTCATAAAGTCTAAACTGTAAGCATTTCTGCTTGACATGAATAGGATTTATTTTGTGTGAAACCGCCTTACAATAATCCACTGTATCACTTGCGTGAAAATTTGATGCAATTTCCATAGTATTGATCCCTTTTCAAGCCTCTCACACCCACAGTTTATTCAGGAAATTAGGTCCTAGGCTGTTTCCATCAGTGCTGGGCCACTTTAGCGGTAACATCAGACCAAGGAGTTGAATATTATGCATGGGAGCGTTTCCAGAAAATGCAGGAAGCAGATTTCAGAGACGGCGAGTTTGCGCACAGAGGATAGCCATCCCTCATGCTATAAATTACAGATATGTCAACAACATCTAAGCTCCAAATGTTTTCACACAGAGACGCAGAACTGCTACAAAATTTATAAAGTTAATATATGGAACATTACTGGCTGGTTTTGCACAATGAACAGACCAGAAGCAGGCGGCAGATGAGCCTTGGCTTTCCCACTGCGTCCAGCCACTGCACTCTGCATAGCGTTTACAGTGAGATACAGACTTTGGACATCCGTCGTCTGCTGATGCTGGACTGTTGATTTGGGCTTTCAAAGTGCAGTTCACAGTGAGGCAGAACATGCTCATGGTTCTGTCCGTTGATGGAAGGCAAACAAAGTGGAAAATCTGTGTTGTCTCTCGGCCCTCTGGTGCTATGGAGTAATAATGTCTTATTTCGAGTCTCTCTCCGCCCCCCCCCCCCCCTTCCTCTCCCCATCATGAAATTTTATGACAGGCTGCACTTTAATCTTCTGTTGACCTGATGGCCACAGAGTTGGATGATTTCTGTCTGCGGTTTTCCCAGGTGCTTGCAGTAGGATGACTGCAGCCAGACTCACAGTCTTACATTATCAGGTAACGTGGGAAGTTATCTGGCGGCTGGTGGGACCAGGTTATCCTGGTCACTCTGTAAACGTGCATCACATCCGCCGTCTTGCACAATTCGAATGCTTATACTGGTTATGCTGCACTCATCTGGCTTTCATAGCCACTACTAAATTATATAGGGGCCAATTTGTGAACAGCCAGGCGTGAAACGCAGACGTGCTCAGATCATGTGGACCAGCAGGCATGTATGAAAAATGTTTCACAAGCATTAAGGGGCCTCCCCGTACAGTCTGAACATTTGTGCACACGAAGCAGCAGACGCGGAGTACACCTGTGGTTTCAGCATTGAAAGCAATCGAATACCTTAAACTAAAACCATACAATGAACATGCTAATTACTCTGGATGCACTCGGGGGCTGTGTGACGCCGTCACAATCCCAAGCTGGGAACGGGAGACTGCTCGCCTACTGGGTAAAATTATGAAATGCTTTATTTTACTGCTGCCGTGCATCTTGCTGGTAGATGTTAAGAAAACAGATTGCAAGCTGTTACTTGTTAAAGTCCAGAGAGGCCGTGGGTAAAGGTATGTTACACCAGTCAAATTAAATTCATAAGCAATGTAATTTAAAAAAAAAAAAAAAATCCAAATCTTAATCAAAAGAAAGCGTATCATTCCAATGTTTTGGACAGTTTTCCAGAGTATGAAAGAAAAAATTGCAAAAAATTAAAATAGCAAAAGTAGTGTGTTTTAGACAAAATCCATAGTAGCTACACCCCACATACAATCAGAAAGCCAGACTACAGACTGTCACGGTTCGCTGGGCAGGCGAGCGGGCAAGGAAGCAAAAGGAGCCAGAAGGACGGGGAAAACTGGGTTTACTGGGGTTGACAGGAACGAACAGCAACATTTCCACACACAATGACCGACATCAGACCAGGGGAGACGTGGACTCATATACACTACGAAACGGGGATTAACAGGACACAGGTGAACACAATCGGGCAGGAACACAAGGTAATGAGGTGGGCGTGGCACACGGGAGGATCGGACGGAGCGGATCATGACACAGACGGTATGATTCTTTTTTATTGTAAATGACTTTTGTATGAGGTCAAATACTGATGTTTACACTTGACAGCCATCAGTTCCCGTCAATGAACACCAGATTACAAACTTTTTCAAATAACAGAGGAATAAATCCAGGAGGGCAGGATTACAAATGAAAACAATAAAAACTGTATTAGTTATTAATGAAGTGTACACTTCCAATAACAATCTGATAATGTTACCTGAGAGCTCTATGAGAGGCAACCGAAAGGGACAACTTACTGCTTCTTTGCATTTTTTATGTCATGCTCGACATTTAAAAGCATTTTATATCAGAATAAAGGTTTTGCTTCCACAGTTTCCCAGCCAAGCCCCCGTCGAAGCACGGTGACACTCCAGCTTGCCAGGACACCTTGGCGTTATAGTATCGTTTCCTGGACAAGAAGCCGCAGACATAAGCTGGGGCACATCAGCAGTATTTGTAAAAAGTCACATAATTCTGGGCAGAGAGTCGCCTGTTATTGAGACAAATGGGAAAATAATTGATGAGTCCGCTGAGGACCGGAGAGCTGCGGTAGGGGGATTTCGACTTGTCAGGTCACCCCCCCCACCCCGCCCCCACGATGGGGTACCACACAAGCTCCCCCGGGATTGTAGCTTAGAGAGTCCGCAAGCCTTAGACCTATATATTGGTAAAATCTGCCTTACCTCATCGCTCCTGTTCCCTGTGAAGCTCCTATAGTCAGATACGGCTCCCCCTGCACAGCTTTGGCAGGTGCCTTCAATGGGCAACTGTGTTCAAATGTTCAATAATTCATTGCAGTATGTGCAGTCAGCAGCATGCAATATACTTTAATTAAACCCAGCTGATACGGTGACACCTGTGCAGGACCAGCCAGGGAGACATTGTGCTGGTGTGACACGGCCGTACAAACGCCAGCTCATACTGCAAAGGAGAGGCCTAACTGGCAACGAGTTCTGGCAGTGCTAGGCTAGTCGGGCTTTTAGTCCAGCCATTCCTGTGAAGTCTTTGGCATTAAAACAGGGGTCTCTCCCATCACTGCAGACACATCATAAAAGGCTGATACATTTGCTGTTTTTAGCAAATTTACCATTAGCTAGAAATAAGCAACTAAAGCTCAATTAAGAGTAGGGTGAAGACTCGTGTTTGAAAGCCACTGCGACCACTGCCTGCGGTAAGGAGGCCAAGATGATGTGAAAATGCTGAAAACGCAAACGCCAGGCTCCTTGCGCCGGCCTACTGTGATTTTGGCACTGGGGTGACTACAGTGCGGTGTGTGGGATTGAGTGCAGACTGCTCTCCTGCAGCACATGTATGGAGGAAGAGGACAGATGAAGGTGTGCGAGAGCCCTGAGCTGGCATGGATGTTGACAAGACGACATACGGTGAGATTAAACGGACATTCCAGAACGGGTGAAGACGGGGGGTAGAACTCTATGCTATTCTGATGAGACAAATACCGGTAGGAGACTGAGCTCATGGGTTCACACTCATTTCCTGCCGTCGCTGGACTGTTTTCCAATAGCAGATTTGGGGCCCTAATCCCAAAGATAATGTAAACGCAAGACCTCTGTCACTTATTGATTTATAGTGTAGAAGGAACATCTGTGGACGTCTGTTTCAAAGCGCCGATTTCCTAGAGGGAGAAAAGGCTTCAGAAGAGACACCAGAAACCAAACGTGATGTGGAGGAAGATGGCTGAGAGGAGATATGCGAGAACTGGAATAAAGGCGGGGCCGTGCAACAGCCGCAGTCTGGGGAGAAAGAGGCGCGTTTGATTGAAATTCCCAGTGTGTGCTGCAGACATGGAAAATGTAAACAAGAACATCGCTTGGAAAAATAAAACTCGACGAGACACTCGGCTGGAAAAAAATTCTGTTATGCTCTGGTTTGATATTTTCCATTAACTTTTGCTAATATGGTTGCGATGGCTTCAGGCTACCTTCTGCAATGTTTAATGTTCAATGTGGTTTGGCTAAAATAACATCCATCAGAAAGCTCATTGGAAAGAAGCTTAATTTGCAGAATAAAGGTCAGAACAGCCATTGTGTTTGTGGAGTTAAAAAAAAAAAAAAAAACAGATTTAGCAGCAGGAATAAATAATCTTTTACCAGTCTATGTCCTACATACATCCAATCACACCTCGCACATCAAACCCGTCCTAATCAAACTAACAAAACAAATCCCAGGTTCTTAAGTAGCATAATATATTTTTTATTTGCCACTTTCTTACTTAATGGTTATATTAGGGTCTTTATTTCTTCCATCATTACGTCTGACTGATGAATTTCAGCCATGGAACAGGCAGGAAATAAAACGCCCCTCTGGTGAAGAGTGGGGGGGGGGAGGACTCTCCTGGCCCATTCAAGGCGAAAGAAAGTGAATCCATCGCTCTTTTGAGGGGAACTCACTGGCAATAATTCGACAGCCTGCAGATAGACATGAAGGCCAACGAGGCCCTAATAGTGCGGTAATTTATGCCTCTGCAAACAAACACAAAAAACAGCAGCCCTTCCTCTCGGGGGGGGGGGCTCTTCTACAGGAAGCGCTGCTCCCTCTGCTCCCCGGCTGACCGGGTCGCTCCTTCCCTTCAGATTAATACACTTTTTGTCCTGGGGACTGGGTGTAACATAAATGTTTTGTCTGCCTTTTTCCAGTTTCTCATCCTACACAGTGTTTATCCGCATCACAAAGTCCCCCTATCCCCTGCCTTTTGTTGTTTAGTAAATAAAATGCAAACACCTCGAGGCTCTTGGCCTTAATGGACTTTTTTTTGCAGTATTTCCTGGCACGATTGTCGATGTTATACGCTGTAGCCCACTTTAAAAGAACGAGGCGAGTCTCCACACAGCCACGTGGCTCAGCCCTGCGCTCCCGTGCCTACAGGAGGGCCTTCGTCATTTTGGGAACAGGCAGGCTTCTGGTAAAGTGCTGAGGGGCGTCGGGTCCCAAGAGAACACTCTCAATTTCAAAAAAGCACCTGTATCCCCAAATTGGCACTCAATAGCATCTGGGGAAGGACTGCAATGTCCGGCAGGGAGCAGGACGGATTATCACAACCGCCTGAGAGGCGCAGGAGAAAACGAAAAAGTGCTTTACAAGGCATCTAATAAAAACACAATTCAGCAGCAATCTTCAAATGTTTTATAGATAAGAATAAATGTTTGAGATATGTTATGTTAAACTCAACTCACTATGTACCACGGCCAGAAAAAGAGATATTCGCTTTGATGTCCAGTTCTGATACGAGCTATAACTAATGATCAATGTCTGAAAGACCTCGCCCGTAAAACTCCGCACTAGGCAGAACGCAGTGCCGCAGGATTTGTCCACGCGGACAGATACGCACCAGAATCCCAATACGGTTTGTCCTTGGAAGTGCAAAAAAAAAAAAAAAAAAAAAAAAATGACTGTACTCTGAAGCCTGGATTCCTTCATTAATCAACAATAATTAAATCTATTGATCCAGACAAATATTGGGATTTCCAGCTGAAAGGGTTCAGTAGACTGTGAACTGCAGACACTACAGGCAGAGGAAATATCCCACCAGTGAAGGGGAACTGCTGTGTTTGCCCTTGGAGGGTGGACCACTGCACCAGGAGCTCAGATTAAGCTACGACATCACTGCTAATCTCCGTAAGCAACATGGAAACAGATAGAGCTTAGGAGTTTCTCTTTTTTTTTTGAGTCTACAGCAGCAAAATGGAGTTATTCCACATCACATAAAAATGTATACTTTTAAAATTAGCAATAAACTGCTGATGCTTTAAAGCTGTGATGGAGTAAGTGCAGAGCAATCTACCTTCATCTTTCGAATTGATTCATTTCAAAAGGCTGCCAGCATTACCTGTCATAAACTGGAGGCCCAGCCCTGCAGATTTTATGACCTTATTTGGTTGCTTAGAAGACACTTTGAGGCGTCTTAAATAGCCTCCTTTTTCCTGATGGTGCTTCGTGCAGACTGGCATTTTCCTGCAGCATTTTAGAAGCACTTGATGTTCCTCCATGACTCAGGAAGGTGGGACTTGTGATGCCATTTCCTTCAGAGGGAAGAACCAATGAACAAGCTACAGCTGAAGATAATGGGCGACTCAAGCGGAAGGAGCATCCATGGAGCTGCAGTGCATGTGCTGAGTGACAGCGCTCAAAAAGCCTCATTCCCCTCCATCCACGGCTTCAAAACTACTGATCTTGCAGCGAGTTGTCCTTTAAAATCAGGAACCATTTATATACAAGCTTCCTTTCCCACAAACACCAAGTCACACATTGGAATGCTTCTTTTCACGTACCCAATCATGCTCTCCTCTGAGACACACACACACACACACACACACATGTATGCAGGTAAGAGCAAGGTGTGAGGAAAAAGTGCAGGATCAGGGCATTTAAAAAGCACCCCTGGAGAAGTCCAGGGGGTTGAGTGCCTCACTCAAGGGCCCAACTGAGGATGGGACTCGAACCAGCAACCTTCTGATCACAAGCACAGCTGACCTGATGAGGCACACATCACCTCATGATGAATCCGGCCAGGCAAAGCAGACAAAGTGACATTTTACACCACTTTTTTTTTTTTGAAGGGGGGGGGGGGTGTGGGCTCCACTGTACATTTTACTTAAAGCAGACATGAGACTCATTTTTCTGAAATCCCTTGGTCATGTGAACGGTCATGAGCTGGTGGGTGCTACCAACACCCCTCGCTCCCCCATGACCAGCTCCTGCTGTTGCTAGCGAGGACAGCATTCCTAATTGTCTTACAGTTGATACTTTCTACGCTGCGCTGCCAGACCCATCATCATTCGACAGCGAGTAGGAGAATCGGCTTCGCTGACACACAGCTTCGACAGCGGCGGAGATACTCCATAATCTAACATACGCAATTAGTGACAACAAAAGGCCATACAGCATGCAATAAATTTTAAAATCGTTCTAAGAAACTGACACGTAGTTTTTCATATCGTACGTAGGGGGCGCGTCGCGTTGTGATTCATGACGTCTCAAGCAGTCCGTCCTTCATCATTAAAAGGTTAAAATGAATAGGAATTTATCATAGACAAAAATGCACCGGCAGTGATACACGGTCACAGGTGATGCGCAGCTGACGGCACAACACAATAAAACAGAGGTAAAAAGTTAAAACTTGTTTCATATTTTAACTCAACTGATCGCACAGAAGCGTTTCATACATGTCAATGCATATAAAAACCGGCCGTTCTATCCTTCCTGTTACATCCCCCTTCTCTTGACACGTTCGGATCGCAATTTATAAAGGCAACAGAAAAATAAAAGGCACGCACTTTACATATTCAAAAATCCTCAAATCCGATCGGCATAGAACTTGTTTAGGGACAGGCCCCTGGGAACACGCAATCATTTCATTTAAAGAAAATAAACCTAGAGCTGACTAATGAACATCTTCAAAAAGAGAAAGCTGTTTAATTAGGCTAAAAGCTTCGGTCCCGTTATGAGAAACAAAGGCAGCATTACTGTATTGGCAAAGATCAGTTATGACAAACGCTGCCGTGACAGATTGCTAGGGTGCAGTCAGGGCTTCCCGACCAGGACCCGGCAAACAGCCTTAAAGCGCTCCAGCACTTCAAAATACGAAAAAACGCCGCAGTCATTCAATCCCCTCACCAAAGGAGCGACATGTGGTTAAATAAAAGTGCGATTTCCAGACGCTACATTGGCATTGAACAGACGCGCCTAAAGTCGCAGAGTCTAGGCTTAATGCCAGACGGCCGTCCACGGCTTTGCGCGTATGGCCTCCTTAGTGAGACCCGGCACCACAGCTGCGGCCACACTTGGATGGATCCTGCTGTGCAGCACCAAGGATTCTTGAAATATTCACTAATATTAATTAATATTCCAATAAAAGCAAAAAGGATAATTTTAAACTCCTAAAATCAATACATAAACGCAACGTCATTTAGGAGCGCTGCTAACTCAGCAGTGCCCTCTTCTGGCCATTGCACACATTTAGCCAAGGAAGACCATACGAAAACATCAGGATTAACAATTAATGTACAAAAGTTTAAATATTAAAATACTCACATTTATTTATTTCGGAGAACTGATTTGCTTTGAATGATACAACATAAATAAATTGAATGGCATTCAAACATGATGATATATTCTAAGAAACTGAATCCGAAGATGCTGGGATTGGCTCCAGCTTCCCCGCCAACTCAAACGGATAAAGCGGTATAGATAATGGATGGATGGATGGATGAATGAATGAATGAATCCAAAGGGCATTTTGAACAATGAAATTTTTAAATTTCAGCATCAAGTAGGTATCAAAAACCATACACATATGCGACAAGGGTAAGCGTATACAAAGAACCATGTGAAGACTCAACACAGAAATCTGATTGTCAATGCTAAGTAACCTATCTGAATTTGCGCTTGATATCCAGCTGAACATTTGTTTAAAACAGACAGACTAATCGCTGCCAAGACACTGGGAGACATAGAAGGTTCCTCACAGTGTTTTCAGAACGGCTGAGACTGCAGGAACAATTCTGATTACGATTTTTGCCTTGCAGACAGCATGTGGCTTAGATTAGCATGTGCAGAAATGTTTTTTTTATATATATTTAATATGGAGTCTCTTTCAAAAAAACTATTCTTGTATTGTAGGTGGCTCATCAAGCTTGAATTACTCTACATCTATCGAGATGTTCCTCACCGTGGTGCAATATCAAGAAGCTGGTAAATGCTGACAGAAAGCCAGACAACGTTGCATCCTAATTTGAAGGAAATGAACCATTTTCACTGTGAAATGCAGCGTTCAAGCAAGCCCCCCCCCCCCAATAACTCCATCCCCAGTCCATATCTCAGCACTCAGAAACAACTTCTACGGAAGCCAGTGTGTCAGGTGAAGACCAAGCTTACCCACGAAAATCATGCGAAACATGATTTAATATGCAAATTGATTCACTTGCTTGGTAATTTAATTATAGGAGCCCGAAATATGAAGTCTCTGGGGTGGTAGAAAAAGCTGAGTCCACAAAGAGCACATTTCGCATAACTGTGTGTTTGCTGCAAGAAAACAATCAAGACATTCCACAGGGGCTATGCCCACTTCAGGGGTGAAAAAAGCCTTCAATTCTGGGGCGTGATGTTGTTCCCTCTATAGAAAAGAGAACATTTTCAGCTTTGTGCTTGACAATCAACATGGTCCCCAATGTGCCACATCCACAAACTCTGCATCTGGGAAGACACGACCAAAGTGGTTAATGGGATAAACAAGGAAGCCTGAGAGACAGCTTCCCTCCGCTCATGGTGGTGAGGCACCGTCAACATCTGGACGGCAGCTGTCCCAGGTCTTTGTCATTGCCTCCCTGTCAAATCAATGGTGTGCAGTTCAGGCGAGTCTCCGAATTATCAAAGGCTATTTCACTTCTCAAATAAACTTCATCGTTTGAATTTTAATTGTAAATATTCAAAGCTGATGCAATTTCTGATTTTCTGTCACAGTTTTTAAGGAGCTGTTAGTACAGAAGACTTGGGAGCTCCTACTGTTTTTATTTTTCCCTTATTTATTCTGCTACCATGGCGGCACAGTGGGCAGTACTGTGACCTCAGACCTCCAGGCTTGTGTGTGAGGAGTTTCCCCTGGAAAGGGTGGGATTCCTCTAAATACCCCAATTTCCCCACCCTCAAAAAAAAAAAAAAACTCTAGATGTGGATTATCATCTCTAAATTGCCTATTGTGTGGATTGGTATTTGTCCTTTGATGGACTGGCATCCCGTCCAGGATGTCCCCTGCCCTGTGCCCCGTGATGGACTGGCATCCTGCCCAGGGTGTCCCCTGCCACCTTCCCAGCTCTTCACAGCAGACCCCTGATTCAGTGTGACCATGTATTGGGCGAGTGGCTGTGGAAGATGTTTGAATTTATTTGTATAAACAGGGAATTAGGGACTGAGGCTAATGTGCAGCTTCTGTTTTGGTGCCAGACAAACTCCTGTAACTTCGTTCTTTGTAACAAAACAGGTTCTGCACAAAAATAAACCCAGTTGCTGATGAAAAGCAGGGGGACACCAGGGTCTGATGCCAGACTTTTTGTTTTACATGTTTTGAAAACCTCTTCACAGGTATGTCTGAAGTCCTGACCCGTACTACAGAAGATATACTACAATGTTTAATGATATTCTGACTTTTAAGAAATGTATGACTGACCGTTATCTATATCCTTACTAGGGTAATACCACCAAAACTACACTTTGCATCAGAAATAAAATAGTACAATGTTCTGAATAAAGTTATAGGGCAGGATATGATTTCTTAGTTGGCGTCCTTATTGCTTCCTTTACAGCACATCGCCGTCTTACTGCCATCTGTGTGTTTTTTACTTCCATCAGTTACTAAAACATGCTCATTTGCTCCAACTCTCCTACACTTGTAAACAGCTTGAGAAATATATTTTCCAGTCATCTATTTTCTTCCAATTTTAATTAGATAACTAGAATAACAGAAAGAACAGCTGTTGTCCAATGCGACTCATCTCATACCGGTACACCCCCCCCCCCCCTAAGGTTTTTGGGTCATTCAGCATTGTGAAGTACTACAACCCAAAACCCCTCGTGCTCACTTACAGTCAATGCTAACATTCTCAGACACTGTCCACTTTGACCCCTGAGTTGGTAGATGAAACGACTTTTAGTCAACAAGTTACACTTCAAATGATAGTTACAGTCATAATGTGCCCATATCCATAAGGGCATGTAAAGAATAAACCACATGTAAGTATTTTGTTTGTCGGCATAACAGTTTTTCTTATATCGGTTTAATATCTGTCATACAACACGTGCATTTTATTTATATTGATACAATACCTTAAGGATTTTTTTTCCCACTCGAATACGTTTAAATATTTATTGTGATAACAGATCCACATTTTAACTCGACGTGAGGATAAGTTCTTACTATAGCACTTTGTTACACTAATCAGCATGGAGGGGTGCCGCGTTGGGTACGGCTCGTCCTCAGTAAAGTCTTTACTCGTCTTCTTCCATTAACTGCGTGATTCTGAGATTACAAAGAATAATAGAATCTAGTGCGCCTAATTGTATTAATATGTTCACTGCTGTCTTGGAGGGTACATCAGTCTTGTTAGGGCTAGACAATAATGGGACGACCTTGTCGGTGGTTGCTGAAGGACTTCTTATGATGAAGAAACTCAATATTATGGAGATAGCATAACTAATTTGCAATTTATCGAATCTCCGTTATTGTCATTTTGTCCGAAGGCAAAAAATGCATGATAAACGAGCGTCTATAACAACCGGGAATCAGAGATTCAAAACAGAAATTACTTTGGGACTACCATTACTGTTTCGAACATCGGAGAGGTTTAATAACCTTTTCACGCTGACAATAAGCTACGCCATAGGCAATGAAATATCCGCCTTTACGATACCGTAATAATGATTTTCGTTATCAGCATTACACAGTCAGTCAGTTTAGCGACTCGCCGCACGATCGGACCGGGACGCGACCCGACATTATGCTGGAACACAGGTGCGACTGCCGTGTGCGTGTAAAACAGGACCACCGTGCTTTACTTTCGATAATAATAAAGAAAAAACGTGACTCCTCAAGGGACATAAACGTGTGCCTGAAAGCATTCGTTATGTTTTATGCAAAATAAATTACTAAAATAATAAATTCCTGCTACTTCTCATACGTTTTAAGTTCATCTTTTCAAAAGCGTGAAGGTAACTATATGACGCAAACTTAACATTAGCGTATGAAATGACAAAATACAACCTTTAACAACTGAAAAATATATGCCATGACAAAAACAGCAAAACTTAACATACCTTTTTCACAGAAGTCGTTTACTGTGCGGTCCCGCTGTATAATCACCTAGAAACAGTAGTCGAGCCTCCTTCACCGACCTAGTGAATCGTGTTGTTTTGGCTCTTGCATTAAGTTTAATATGTATTAAAAAAATAAAAGGTTATTTTAAGTACAATGATTTAACAACCATTTGCTGTTAGTCAGACATACTCTTTGTGAAGGCAGTGCCCAAGCACACGTCCGAACCCCCCCGTTCCGCGAGCCCCCTCTGCTCCCTGCTAGGAGCGCGGCCCGTTTTAAATGGCGATGACGTCACATGCGTCGGTGCCGGGCAGATACAGAAGCGAACCATCTGACCCTCTGATCTATCTACGAGCACGCTTTGCGAAGAGTAGCGGTGAAATACAATAACAACATGTTAACACACACCCAGTAACTGCCCAGAACTACTACAACACAATAATAAACATAATGATGATTGCGAAGCCCTATATTTTTGTTTAGGTTCGAAAACAGTTTTAATCCCCTGCATATCGGCGTATAACGAGGTCCAACAGATGCATGTGTATACGTAAATGCATTAATATGGTATGACAGCAGTTGTGTTAAATTCTCTAAAATGTACTAAAACATTATCGACACTGGAACTTTTGCAGCACAACAGAGGAAGCGTTATACTTATACAACAGTATATTGTATTGAATACTATCTTCATCGCATCTTTCCAGTCAGCTACTCAAGTCAGACAACTGTGGCTGTTGTTTTTTGTTATCAGTCATTTACTGAAAAAAGTGAATGCTGGTTAAGTGTGGTAAACTGCACAAAAATAAACCCTGAGTCAATACTGGAGTATTCCCAAGGGTATGAGATTTTTTAATGCCAGTGTTTAATGACAAGAATCGCTACATCGCTCGCTAACTCCAAATGAATGAGAAGCGCGACTGGATTTCCTGTGACGTAGCCTGCCAGATCACACAGAAAGCAGTCCTTCCAGGTCAACAACCGAATGTTTACGGACATTGAAGCGGCTATGCCGTGTTCGTTTGATCGCTTTTCTAATTCCGTGTGGTACGATAGCGCAAAGCGTGCAGCCCGACGCCCATGAGGCCATGCTAAAGACCGAGAAAGTGCTGCACCTGAAGAGCTCGCGCGGACGGAAGGTGCGCGTCGTCCGCGAGCACTATGTGCGGGAGCGCGTGCCGTGTTGCAGCGCTCTGTGTCGGGCGGGCTGCGCAAACGGTAATTCGCCTTCCGTGCGTGATTTCACGGCGGTGCAGCACTGCCTGCCTCGTTCCCTTTTTAATAATAGTAATAATCATAATAAATTAAACAAATTTCAGCTCAGAAGCAGTACGAAGCTGCCCGGTGCAAATTATTTTCTGCTTTTAAAGAACCGTCCATAAATGCATTGATGCATCTAAAATACTGGTACTGTTTGTTTGAAATAGTAATTCAAATTGGGCGTTATTAATTTCATGCATATATGAGATTGCTCTCACTTGACTTTTGATGGGCGTGTGGCATGTTTTAGGCACATACGCGAAATTGTTATATAATCTCAAAATGCCAGCAGTAGCAGGCTTTACTTTTAATGCTGTGTACTGCTACTGCTGTTCTTTCTACCTGTAATAATGTCGACATTGAAAACGATGCAAATCAAACGACGCGGCTTCATTCTGTCGTAGTACGCCACTGCTCTGTGCCAGTACTCAGAATGAATAATTCATGATATCAGTATCATTCCGCATTTGGTTAGGAGATGGCCCAATCAAAGCCACTCAGCCAGTCTACACTTTAACTACACTGATGAAGCAATTTGGTTGTCCTTTTACCTAAGGCTTAAAACTGTAAATTGTCATTTACAATGTCCCCTTGCCATTGTCCCTTGGAATGAGGTTTTAATTTAATCATCTTACAATTTTAATGAAATGTCTTCTTTTAAAGATGTTAAGTTTGTGGTTGTTTGGACAGCCTAAGTAAAACTATGCTTTCTTAGAGGACAAGGTCCTGCCCGGCGATGTCACCCATTACCTGGTCCCTGATGTGGGTGTTGTGCGGGACTTCCTGGAGGTTCTGGAGTTCAGGGAGCTGCGGGGCGTCGTGTTCACCCAAACGGCCTGCCAGGCCATCCAGCACAGCCGCGGCCGCAGGTATGAGCACGCTCTCTGCAGGCTGCTTTGCTTCCCGCATGGTCCCATCTGTAAATTTTCAGTCTGTGCGTTAAGGTCGGCTCCAGCAGCGGTTAAGAGCAGAAATGTGTGTCCTCAGTGCTTACCTTTGTGTTTAGTGTCACCCACTTTAAAGCATGCCATTCGCTGCTAGACTAAATGCTATTTTATATTTTGTTTTGGGCACCAAGTGTCAGGTTTTGTGCGTGTGCATTCCTGGTAGATTCATTGGCGCTGGCACATTATTCTGTTTGCTGAGTGTGCAACAATGCACTGTCATTTCAAAGGAACCATGCGAACTAAAGTTTCTCCCATCTACTCCGTCTCCACGCCTATTCAGGTCCTTCTGTCACTATGAATTATTCTGTAAGCATCATTCTTGACAAATGTGATGAATAAACCCAAGAAAACCCCACAAGGAATCTGACTGCTTGATGGAGTAATTTCTTTTTGGCTTCTACCACAACCTTATTGCGATGAGGGTCTGCCATGACGGCGATGGGTGTATCCGACAAAAGCCTTGTGTTGATCTTGAGGTGCTAATCATTACCTCTTGTTTATATGTGGTACGACACCGAGGGACTTTGTCAGGACGTGCTGACTAAGGGAGAAATACTGAACACTTTTTTTAAGCCTGTAGTTTTTGAAAATGCCAAGGAGGAGAGAGTTGGAATGTGCATCTCAGTCCCATAGGGTGATTCCAGACAGCTGGGAAGGTAGGTGCTGGGTGTTGTGGTCTGGGGCAGCAGAACGTTACCTGACAGTGTTAAATAATGGGGGATTTCTGTGCTTCAGGAGTTCCAGTGGGTGACGGGCCACAGTTGAGGGCACCGCTTCTGGAATGTGCTGTCTTTTTGTTTTAATAGCTCATTGATTTCCTGTCACTTCATCTTTCCTCCTCCTCTTCTCACCAAATGAAGAAGGTAGAACTGAACATGTCAGACTTGTCAGTGCCAAAAAGGATTCCTTGGTGTTAAATGCAATAAATTGATGTTTGTAGGACATGTGAATTCTTGTAACAATTTATCTACTAAACATGTACACGCTCTCTAAGCTTGCTTTCAGAAATGAGATGGTGTTCAGTGGCATTTTTTTGTACTTGTATAAATTTTGCAGTTTTTTTTTGAGTGATGCAGTTATTAATATTGCTTTGAATACTTGAATACAGCTGAAATTTTAGAAAATATCAGTTACTGTAGCTTTTAACCTGTCTACCTTTAGTTGTGTGGAATTTGGTGTCTTAGCAAGACAAATTGCCTCTTAGATAATTCAAAATTGCAGCCATTATGTATATATAATATGTATATATGTGTATATCCCTATGACAGAGCTATTCAAATCATGGCCCTCGAGGTCCGAGCACTGCTGGATTTCCAGCCTTCCTTTACCTGTCAGTCAGGTGTGAAGCCTCTGACCAATCAGAATCAATAATTATCAAACTAACAACCTGGTAGAACTGAAAACATGGCCTGGATTTGGAATCGAGGTCCAGATTTGAAGAACCCTGCCCTATGATAATGTGGCCATTATGCAGTGACGCCCAATGTTCTTTGCGTCGAGATAAGCCTGATATACAGTGTGCTGCTTTGGGTTTGTTTGGTGGAGTCTTGCCTTCAGGCCATTTCAAGTGAAGTTAAAGACTATTTATCCTCCCCACTGTGTGAGCTATCAAAGTGAAAAGAAAATGAGTGCACTTGGAACACAACAGAATGGCTTTGACTGGCTAATTACCTGAAGCCCGCGCTAAACCAAATCAAAAGGCTGGGTGGGCTCCTAATTAAAGCACAACAGGCAGATTCTGCCACATGTTTTGTCCATGTTTTGTGTTGCGCAGACAGTACAATCGGCTGCGCAGCCTGCTGAAGGAGCCGCTCCACGAATGCGTGCTCTTCTGCAATGAGTTTCAGCAGCACACCTACTGTCCCAGAGAAAGAGGCGAGCCCCAGGAAAAGTGGCAGACCAGGTGAGGGTCCCAGCCAAACCCTCTCAGCACTCCACGGCTTTCCATAGGTGTAGCTTTGTGAAGATTTACTGGTTCCCATCCCAGGTGTGTGTACCGCGCGGCGGTCTGGTACCACGAGCACCTGGCGGGCCTGATGCCGGTGGTGATGATCACGGATGACCCGGACGCAGTGGCCGAGTACGGCATCCTCAACAATGCGGTTTATGTCATCTCCCCCCAGGTACTGGCAGGCTGTAGCACCAGTCCGGAAGGCAGGATGTCCTTATCTCTGTCCTCCGCCGCAGTGTCACGATTTTGTTTTAATTCCTTTTGCGTTAGCCGTTTCATTAGAGAGGCACCGTTTCGTCAAAGGGATGAGATTAAATAATTCGTTTGTTAAATACGGGGGAGGGGGTTGTAAAATCAAAGCTCAGAAAACCATCTGTGTCCTCCGCGGAGGGAATCCTTCAGAGGCAGCTTGCGTTCTTCTGGAGCGGCACTGCAACTGTCTGATTGCATTCTGTCTCCGGACCCCAGGAGTACCTGCAGAGCTTCTGGCCAGACGTGCAGGCGGCGCAGGAGCTATACTCCTCTATCGCCCAGGCGCTCCAGGAGCGGGAGAGCGAGGGCCATCAGCGCGAGTACCCAGAGCACCTGCCAGCTGAGATCCTGGAGGCCGGCATCAAGGCCGGTCGCTACATCCAGGTGTGTAATGGCCACTGCCCCTCTGCACCCTTGGACGCTGACTGCCGTGAACGTGTTGCACCTTCTTGTGAAAATACTGCGCCAAGCTTTTTTTGGGTCCATCTCTCCCCTGCACCAGGGCACCCTGAGAGTGAATAAGCACAGGGCACAGCAAGAGGCCTTCATCCAGGCTGAAGACTCCACCAAGAGCACAGGTGCGCCGCCCTGTGGTTGGGCACATCAGTAAGAAAGTGTCCCCCTAACGCATGACGCCTGACCTTTTCGTCACCCTCCTTCCTACCCACCTACCCCGGCCACAGAGCAGAGCACGGACATTCTGGTATGTGGCATGAAGCACAGGAACCGCGCGTTACACGGCGACATGGTGGCCGTGGAACTGCTCCCCTGCGTCGACTGGAGGGGGCGTGTCACAGCGCTGACTGAGACGGAGGGAGATGAGCGAACGGGAGAGGAGCTGCAGAGTCCAGCCATGCCTACAGGTAACTGGGAAACGGGACCGAAGAGCCTGCCCTCCAGCAATTACCGCATGATGGGTATAAAACTGGAATGATTCGTGAAAGTTTCAACATTCAAGTTTTAACAGTAACATCTTCTCAGATGTTAGACTTAACAGTATGTGGAGGTTATATGCAAATGATTTATGAACTTAACAACATATAAATTGTTAAGGGTCCTTTTAAAATTGACTGGATTTTGTCATAAAAATGTGGGGCAAGAATCGAGTGGTATTGCTAGGATGACCAGCAGAGGGAGTCATTGTGTCAACAAGCAAGTGAGCCAGGGGTCACTCTGGTCAAGCCAATGCGCTTCGATTTTTTTTCGATTTCTTCGCTTTGGACTTCCTCCTCTTACCACAGCTCGAGTTGTGGGCATCCTGCAGCGGTCCTGGCGGGACTACGTGGTGACGTTCCCGCCGTGGGAGGAGGTGCAGTCGCAGAGCCGCAACAGCCAGCGCATCCTCGTCACACCCTGGGATCGCCGGATCCCCAAGATCCGCATCAGCACCCAGCGGGCCGAGGCCTTGCAGGTTAGAGACATTTCTGCGCCTCTCGATGCTGACAGTCCTAATACGGAACATTTGCTTCATAATTAGCAAGGCCCTTAACCTTGCTGTGTCATCCTGCTTGGTAGGGATTTAGTTATAGTATTCGTACAGCTAGATTATCTTGTGATATAGCAAAAGGGAATCATTTCAAGTATAATTTATCAAAAGCACCAAATAACTTAATAACTTGGGGTTTCTTAATCTCCTTCACCAGTAGGAAAGCAGCACAGCTGTCAAGATGTGCCAGAGTCAGTCTGAATTCCATCAACAGCACCATTAACTTAAGAGCTCTGCTGGAACAAAGTGCAGCACATCCCCTAGACGCATCATATCAGGGGTTTAATTGTTTATTGATTTGCCTCATATATATCGGGCTGTATGACAGTATAATTGGCCTGGTTGGGGTCCCTGTTCCTACCAGGACCATCGTGTGATCGTGCGCCTGGATTTCTGGGAGAGCACATCCCTGTATCCTAACGGTCATTGCGTGAGGGTGCTGGGGAAGGCTGGCGAGCTGGAGACAGAAATCCAGACCATCCTGACAGAGAACGGCATCCAAGTTCCGCCTTTTTCCGAGGCCCAGGTGAGCGGCCTGCGCACTCTCACATCCTCTCAGTGTCTCAGTGGAGAGTCTTTCTGGAATACTAACAAGGCAGCATGAATACCTGCATAAAAATGTGCTTAACTGCAGCTAATATACGAGGTTACGGTGCCTGATAGAATACCATCCTTAAAAAGACTTCTTCAGGAAATAGTGTCGATTGACTATATATTCTGGGAGTGGCCAGATTTCTTCAGCAGTATCCTTAGGAATTTATGTTTATATGAAGAGTATTAGCCTCCATGCTAATTCCTTCTCTTTGCTTATCCATACTGTGTGTCTGAGCTCCAGGCAATTTTAGTATAATACAAAGGAAAGAGTTTTTGAATAAAAAAAAAAAAATACCCCACCCCAAGATGGAAAAATATTATTCAAACACCCATGTGACAAAGTAATTTCTCCCCCAAGCTTTTAATACTGCCAACATAAGTAGCAACAGCGGGAGTAAAGCAGGGCTGCTTATTATTCCTGCTCCCTGAGAATCTCCCACCCTGCAGAGCTTAGGTACAGCCACAGTTTAACACACCTGATACAGATACCGGGCCCTTCAATAACATCTCAGTATTAGAGCCAGATAGGTTGGCATTTGCTGGTTCTAATACTGAAATTCTTTTGAAGGGCCTAGCGACTGTCCCGTGGGCAGCGTTTTTGCCCAGTGCCTTGCTAATGGTGGAATCATGAACACAGACATTAACTGACCTGAGAGAGACTTGCACTTCCGCAGATGGTCCTCTGCCGTGACATGCCTGATGAGTCTCTGCACTCCTGGAGTAATTCTGCCCTGCCAGCCACTTCTGGGTAGATTTGCCACTGTTCCAAGTTATTTCGGTTTGGATATGATGTCACTGTCGTGGTTTGCTGGAGTGCAAGGGGTTCATAGAGCACTTTGTGCAGCTTCATCGACTGATTTAGTTCAATGGCTTTCTTTCTCAGGCTTTCACAAAGTCCTTTTGATTTGAGACATGGTGTGCTGTTTTTGAGACCCCCAATCTAACTCACCATTGGTGAAATCGTTCTATATGATGTTTAGACTCCACAAGGCTGGCGGCAATCAAGCTTGGGCGTGTCTAGGTTAATTTATCCCATTGTCATTCAGATTTGGTCCATTGGCTGATTAAGTGACCAGTTTGTCACATAGGTGATGTGGATGTTGATTGTGTGTTCTTTTTTTTTTCCTTCAGTGAATCAAATGGCCATTTAAAAACTGCTGTGTTAACTCAGCTTGTCCTGTATTATTCTGCATTTCTTTAGAGATCAGAATCAATTAAGTTATGGATAAGCTAAAGTAGAGGGAAGCAGTGGGAGGGTAAATGCAACCTGCTTCCAAAAAAGGGGGGACACTGTGAAATATAAACATAATGTTATGGTTAACACAGCGCTCCACCTTTTCTGGAAGCGGGCTTGTAGTCTGTCACGGTGCTGTGTTAGATAGGGGTGTAATGGTACACCAGATTCTGTACAAACCTCGGTTTTGGGTTTTGAAACGATTATTAAAACTTAGAACACAAACACTGTTGGGAACAGTTTGAAAGCAAAGGAAACATGTCGGCTGATGTCTAAATAACAAAACCTAAGAGACACTAATTTACACACAAATATGTAAAATAAATTAATAGAAATTAAGTATAATAACATCATAACAATGAAAATGAGCTAAATCCCGGCTTCTGTAATACAGGTATGATATGTAGCGATGAAATTCCCTGTAGCCTCAGTTATTTTAATTTTTTTTTTGATCCCAGTCTGAATCTCCTGGGAAAAGCACCTGAAATGCCACAGTGCTTAAATGCACACTAATGTACAGAGGCCCTTTCCGCCCTGCCCCAGTCATACACACCCTCGGATGATGATGTCTGAAATGGATGTATTTCCAGTAACATATCTGAGTTTGCTGTAACATAGCCAAGACAGTCTTATCGACGACTCACTTTCTCCGGTGTAGGTGTAATTAACCAAAATGTTCCCAAACTGCCTAATTGACTGTTACCAGCATGAGCTGTAACCAACTCACAGCCACAATTAGCATAATGCTTTCCATGGTGAACATGTACTTCTGAATTCAGGTTCTGCCTGTGTCAGTGAATGTATTTGACTGTTTCATTGTGAACAATGATGAGTGTGTGGATTAGAGATGCGCGGATGGCGGTTATATCCGCGGGCGCTGCGGATAATCTGCGGGTTGGGTGGGTCGGGTAATAAAAAAATACATTTTAATTAATTGCGGGTGGGTCGTATCAACTACATTCTCTGGCGTTTAGGCTGAATTGGCACCGTTTTTGTTACCTGTCGTCTGTATAAGTGCCTACAAGTTTTTTTGGGGAAAAAAGTTCTTAATTGTTCTCTCTCTTTTTTTATCTATTTGGAAAGCATAATATTCTGTATTATTTGAATAGATAGGGCTAATAAAT
>JAABNX020000008.1:9581766-9601901 GCA_015163995.2 Mormyrus lacerda
CACTGAATCTGCTGTTAAAAACGAAGAAGCGGGTGCGGATATCTATATCAGAGAAAATTATAGGTGCGGGCGGGTGGATGATTTGTTTAAAGCCGCGGATTCGGGTGACGTTTCAGCTGATCCGCGCATCTCTAATGTGGATCGTTATATGTTTCGGTATAAAACAGTGAATACAGTGAAATGTCAGTGTATGTACATGTTAAGGTTGGTGTGCACGTCTCTGCGCTCCGCAGCTCCGGGAGATGCCTGTCAATTCGAAGGAGAACCCCTGGAGGGTAGACTCCGGTCAGGAGGCGGTTCGGCGGGACCTGAGGGCCTCTCACCTGGTATTCAGCATCGACCCGCAGGGGTGCGAAGATGTGGACGACGCGCTCTCTGTGCGCATGCTGCCCGGGGGGGCCCGTCTGGAGTTGGGCGTCCACATCGCCGACGTCACCCACTTTGTGAGGGCCGGATCCCTCACGGACCTGGAGGCCCGCTCGAGGTCTGGGGGCCACAGGGTGCCGAGCAGAGGGGCAAGACGCAGGGTACGGCGTAGCTGATGCGTTGTTCTTCACACACAGGGCCACCACGTACTACCTGGCTGACCGCCGCTACGATATGCTGCCTGCTGTACTGAGTGCGGACCTGTGCTCTCTGCTGGGGGGGGTAGACAGGTGAGGGGGGTGACCTCTAAGGGAGTAGGATTTTAATATTTTAGCGCTGATATTACAATGTACAGGTATGTTCAGGGTGAGTCGCCATGGTTTTAATGCTGCTTAAGCTGAACGAATTAGTGGCTTTTTTCAGGTGTTCCGTACCCGCCCTGTTTGCTTACAGGTGTTCTGTACTTGCCCTGTCTGCTTGCAGGTACGCCATGAGTGTGATCTGGGAGTTGGATGCCCGTTCCCTGGCAGTGTGCAGTGTGTGGTTTGGGCGCACCTTGATGCGCTCCTCCTACCAGCTCTGCTATGAGCTGGCCCAGAGC
This sequence comes from Mormyrus lacerda, assembly GCA_015163995.2. Classification (NCBI taxonomy): domain Eukaryota; kingdom Metazoa; phylum Chordata; class Actinopteri; order Osteoglossiformes; family Mormyridae; genus Mormyrus; species Mormyrus lacerda. Next base: position 9,582,734 of record JAABNX020000008.1, read on the forward strand.
CTGCTGAACGAGGAGCCGGCAGAGGTCCCGGAGCTGTCACCGCTGGCCGAGGAGGACAGGAGGGCGAGGCTGGCGGAGCTGAAGCAGGCCCTGGCGGAGCTGACCCGGGTAGCCCGGCACCTGCGGACGCAGCGGGACCAGGGGGGCGCACTGCAGCTAGAAGGGTTGGAGGTTCGGGCGCAGCTGGACGCAGACAAGAACATCACGGCGCTGGTGCCCCGGGAACCTCTGGAGATCCACGAGACGGTGGCCGAATGCATGATCTATGCCAACCACTGGGTGGCACGCAAGATCCAACAGAGCTTCCCCCAGCAGGCCCTGCTGCGCCGCCACCCGCCCCCCCGGCAGGAGCACTTCGGCCCGCTGACAGACAGCGCAGAGTCACGGGGCTTCCATATCGACACCCGGTAAGCCTGACGGGGCCCCAGCTGACCAGATGTCTTCTAGGGAGTTTTTGCCCTAAACCAGACACTAAACATGAGAAATGTATGTATTCATTAAAAGAAAACAGCGGCTGTGTCTCGTATCTGATGTCTGGCAGCTTGTGTATGTATATAAAAAGGGAACGGATGAACGGATGGTGTTTACACATCTCCTCCCTTAATGAGAGCGTTGCTGAGTGTCAGCAAGAAATTTCTGGCTGAGTGCAGATGTCTGCCAAGGATAAATAAGGGCTGAGTGTGCAGTATCCCTTTGACCTGACACTATCAAACCCGAATGCCAAACATCTCATGAATATGTCACACAGAATTATTAGATTTATGGTGCCATAAATGAACCCTCCTTCTGTCACTCCAGTAATGAAAGACCAGAGATCCATCACACAGTTTGATACAAGCTGCAGTTGCTTCTTCCATGCTGTACAGTATGAAAGGTTATTACTGGTGCATCCTCTTCTCAAAGTATTTTGCTGTAACGCCCCAGGTCCAACAAGGCACTGGCAGACTCCCTGGACCGGGCCGTAGACCTACGTGACCCGCTGGTAAACCGGCTTCTTCGAGTGATGGCCACCCAGGCAATGTCCAACGCCCTCTACTTCTCCACAGGCTCCTGTCCACAGGAGCAGTATTACCACTACGGTAAGCGCTAGCCAGCTGCTTTCTGCCAAGGACGTGTCATCACCCTGCCTCATGCCAGTCGGCTTTGTAAACAATCAGGATATCCCCACCAGGATTTTGATTAATGGAATTGAGCAAACTACCTGTATGTGTGTGTGTGTGTGCGCGGCTGTCTTTATCAGGCCTGGCTTTGGACCGCTACACCCACTTCACTTCCCCCATCCGTCGCTATGCCGACATGGTGGTGCACCGCCTCCTCATGGCGGCCATGGAGAGCGAGAGCGGCGCAGAACCCGTGGAGACCCCGGCTAATAACAAAGACCTGGAGGAGACCGCCCGGCACATAAACGGCAAGAATAGGGTGAGAGAAACTTTCCGTGCTGTGCATTCGACAGCTTGGGGGCGCCGTAGGACTCAGTAACGCTGATCTAGCTCCACAGGCGGCTCAGCACGCTCAGAAGCAATCCACCGAGCTGTTTCAGTGCCTCTATTTCAAAGACAAAGATCCCCTGACGGACCCACGCTGTGTGGCCGAAGCGGTTGTCTACGCCATACGTGCCAATGGCTTGCTAGTTTTCATCCCACGGTAATCCCGACCCATTCCTCTATAACGTGGTACACCAGGCCAAAGCTTTACCGGGCACATTTTAATCCCACCCCCCGGTGGATCTGCAGGTACGGGGTGAAAGGAGCCGTGTACCTCAAGAACCGGGAGAACCAGGTGGTGGATGTGACGGGTGACGGGAGCTGCCAGTGGCAGCCCGGTTCTCTGCAGAGGTTCCCGGATCGGATTTGCTGTGTCACTGTTGGTGGTGCGACTCACACCTTCAGGCTCTTTGACCACATCACTGTGAGTTAAGCTGTTAACTGTTAGGGTCTTAATATTTTATGCATAAATGACTCCATTTATAAAACAGTATACAGGGCATTTATGAAAAGAGAAAAACTTGATCTATAATTTTATGAACCTCATTTAAAACCAAGTATTCTCTTGGCTGTGGATATCCCATAAGCTCTTGCAGCTGAAGTGTTTAATTGTGGCTCACGTTCATGGCTTCCCCAGGTGCGGATCTCTGTGCAGGTGTCACGCTGCCACGCTGGCAACCTGCACCTGGATGTCGTCAGCAACCGAGCCCTCGAGGCCCCGGGGCCAGACTGCTGGCCGCCGGGGAAGGGCGGGACGGAGCTGGTGCAGGAGGTAGTGCGCTGGGCAGAGGAGGCCTCACAGCAGGCAGAGGAACATGGCATGGTTTCCCACTTCTCCGAGGAGGAGCGAGAGTACCAGCAGAGCAAGAAGCCCAACCTCTACTGCCTCCTGCAGGAGATCAGAGAGCTAGCATTGCTGGATGAATCCAGCTGTCAGGGCCCCAGTCCACCATCAAGTTAACACCTGACACCTCAGCCCACCCAGAACCCACACACCGGTGGTGGTTCGGAGGACAATCCAGTCCGTTCAGGGGAAATTTTACATCTGTTGCAACTTTCTTACTCCTGCATAAGTTTATAGACAGAGTTGTTTTCTGTGTTTTATGGGGATTAAAAATCCCCATTAATTGTCTTTTTTATTCAATATTCCCTTTTTTTTTCCTCAGGAAAGGTGGTTTTACACTGAACTTACACACCTTTTATATATATTTTTGCACTGCATTGTAAATGTAAATATAATTGCCGTTGGAAAGATGGACATTTTAAAAATTTGTATACAATTCTTAAGCTTTCTAATGAGTTAATGGAAATTACGGCAGCTTATAATGTTCCTTTAGGTATGATTGTCTTTCTGACTTGCAGCTATTTTTTGTGTCAGTTGAATGGTCATTTGCATACAATACATTAAAGGTTAGAACAAAATGTATTTTATTTGACATTAAAAAAGACAAAAACTTACAAGTGAATTTAATGTGAAAAGAAAACTAAGACATCATTTATCATTGAGAAGCTCTTTAAGGTACCAGTGTCTGCTTTCAGGATGCCGGTGTGGGAAGAATGATGACAGGCCAGCAGTGTGGTGGGTAAGTGGGATGTGCTAATATCCACAATCAGCTGCTCCTCGCCAAAAATACCCATGTACTACTGAGCATTTAAGGCAGCCAGCAGATTTGATAGGAACACGTTCGGTGGAAAATTGTAAGAACATTTCTACGCTCAAATGTTTCGGCGACATTGCAGCAGGTGACTCAGAAGGCAGCATTTTGTGAGCAGCTGAAGTCAGTCGCTGCAGTCCTGGCCGGGCCTGTCTGCAGGTACGGGTGCGGATGCGTCCTCCCCAGGCAGCTGCGAGTCCCGCAGCAGTACATCCTCCCTCACACTGGACTTCCCGCCGTCCACAGTGGAAAAAGGGGCTGAGAAGCTGGAGGGTTCCTCCGCAGCGGCCCGGGGGCTGCCTACCTGGGACGCTCCTAGAGACAGGAGAATTCCAAACGTGATGAAATGACAATAGGCAGTAAGTAGCTCTTGTGATGTGCGGCCATGCTTATGAATAGTGCTCATCAGATGGGTGATTGTGGCATGTTTTCCGAAGGCTGTGGGGGTACCCAGGGGTGCTGGGCAGCGCTCTGCGTACCTCCCTGCCGCCTTGCCAGTCTTCTCTCCAAAGCTAGCTGCTTGTTGAGCTCAATGCGAAGCATCTGCTCCTCTGTGAGTGGTGCTGCTGCCGGTGTGGAGGATAACGGGGCAGATTCCGTAGAGCCATAGTCTCCAAATGGGTCTGGCTCATTGGCCGTGGTGCCCTCTGTTGATATGCCCTCCTCTTCCCCTGAAAGAGTTCCAGTGCTTTCATAAAAAGGCCAAATCACTAAGAGATTATCTATCCATCTTGCTTTATGCTTTCTGATGTTATAGATGGTGTCTTTCTCTGCTGGGCTTTGTAAACACTCCCCACTAAACTAAAATAACCTAGAGGACACCATGTGAGGGTCCCTGGTAGGGCTGTGCAATTAATCGCAAAAAAAATCGCGATTTAAGCACATGCGATTTCTAAACCGCATAAGGCTGCGATTTTACCTATTAATTTATTTAGATTTTTATTCCGAATACGTTCTTGTACGCATGACTTTAATATGTTAACCAATCAGAGCTGACGCAGCGCACCGGGCAATTACAGCTAAGCTGAGCGGGTGAAAGATTTTAACCAATCAGAGCTCACTCCGCGCACGACAAAGCTGAGCAGGAGAACCGAATAGGCGAGCGGGAGGAAAGAACTTAAAATATGGATGCAGGTTAAAATAAAAATGATTTGGTGCCAAAGAGAAATTCAACGTCAGTCCTATGGGAGTATTTTGGATTCAGGAGAGAGGATGTGTCACAGAGCAAGGTAATTTGCAAGACTTGTGAAATGATTACTCCAACGAAACGGAGCAATACTACAAATCTGATCCAACACTTAAAACAGCGTCATAAAAAACTGCATGATCAATGCATGTCGACAAAGTCCATCGAAACAAACAAAAGCACACATCAAAGCCAGCCCGAACAGAATGAACAAGTATCCATTGTTCAAGCATTTGCAAGCGCCGTGCCTTAGAAAGGATCAAAACGGCACAAAGAAATTACCGACGCAATCACCTATCATATATGCAAAGATATGATGCCTGCGCACATCGTCAGTAAAGACGGCTTCCGAAGACTAATACAAACACTTGACAAAAGATACCAGCTGCCATCTCGCACTCATTTCACACGAATTGCTATTCCCGAAATGTATGAGAAATGTAAGGCGGGCGTTGAACACGAGCTCAAGCAGGTGAAATACTTCGCCACGACCACAGATATGTGGTCCAGCAGAACGATGGAGCCATACATGAGTTTAACGGTCCACTATATTAATATGACTGGAACTGAGGTTAGTTAATCTTTATTTTTTTCATTTTGTCTGTTTTTAAGACAATTTATTACAGTTTTATCAAGCAGTTAGTACTACTGTGTACAGTATGTTAACTAGTTGAGGTTAGTTCATCTTAATTTATTTTATGTTGTCTGTTTTAAAGACAATTTTACTACAGTTTTGTTTATTAAACTTAATACTATGTTATTTTATTGTGAAATATTCTGTTATGCACTTCCTGTGCACTGAATACATTTAGAATGTATGTATGTAGCTTGTTTGAAAAAGCAAAAACAGTTGCCAAAATCGCAAATAAAATCACAATCGCAATATGATTATTTTGTCCATATTGCACAGCCCTAGTCCCTGGGCAGCTCCCCAGCACCAAGGCAGGACACTCACAAAGCACAGGCAGCAGGTGGCGAGCTCTTTGTTCTGCCTGGATGTTGTCAGGATGAGTTTGTAACTAAGAGAGAAGAGCTGCCGACAATGCGGAGCTTCCCCGGCTTCAGTCTCAAAGATTTCTGTACAGCCTACAGATGCACAAGCCACAGGGTTACATGTCTTACCTGCTCTGCTAACAAAATCCTCATGTATTAGTGGCATGTCCAGTCGTATTCGTTTTAAACAGGTCTGGGGGAAAAAAAACAACAAGTTTGAGGAGATTACCTGAGTCGAGACTCCTATCCCAGCATCCACACTGACGTGAATTCACTTCACCGGTATACCTGCACTTCCTTTTTACTTCCTAGAGTCTCCAGTCTGTCAATGAAGTCTTCAAACTGTAGCTTGGGGTACAGGCGGTGAGCCCAGTTCTCCATTTTTTGCATGAGCAGCTGGAGGTCCTCGGTCTTGGCAGGCAGGTAGAGACACACACATTAGTGCAAAGAGAGGGCCAGGCAGGCTTGGAGCATGAAGAGCACAAGCTGAGTGTCTCACTGCATGACTTCATATTCTGCTAGACAAGAAACATTACATCCTTATCCCTCAGAGGGCAGCTGAAAACAAGGAAGTATCAGTGTCACTGGGAGCAAGCGGTAATGTTGAAACGGGTGATTTAAAAATCACTCCTTATATTCTGCTTTGTAAGACCAGCACATTTCTTGTGACGCAACAAACATTCGCTGCTTAAGTAACCACCACTGTCCGAATGCCCTGTTTTAGACTTTGAACTTGCTTAAGGTCAAATCTTGTGCTTTTTGTGAACATGGTGGAATTTGCAGTTCACTTACTGTATGAGATTCTGAACTACTATTTTTTCCATACAATTTAAGGCTAGGTTGCAGTCATTTGTGCTATTTTTGTTCAGTGACTGCACATTAGGCCTAACATGAGAATTTGCACAATGGAATTTACACTGATTCCCACCGCTTTATGCAATATGCAAAACATATCCTGCAAAAATCACACACTTACCACTCATCCCATTAAACGACTGTAGTGATATTACACAAGCCAATTTTCAAACTAAAATGGCCCACTTGTAAAATGCTTCACAAGAAACTGATGAAAGAAATTTTAAACATTCAGACAGTAGAGTAACTGTTCTGGCACTGATTGCTGAAGCACGTCTGTGAAAAGCCTTGAGTGAAGCACCATTTAATACACTGATGTTCTAGAAGAGAGAAAGAATCTGTTTTCACTGCCCCAATGCAGTCATAAAATGCATTTAAATGTTTTTAATCCATATACATTCCAAAACTACTCAAAATGTAGGTCATTTGTATGTTAAAGTATCATAAAACTAAATCACAATCACTGTAACTCAACAGTTATTTTGGTCATTAACTGTTAACTCTTTACGACAAATACCATATATATTAATCCACAAATAATGGATAAATGAGAGAATTAAATGATAAAAGAAAATTTATATTTTTTAGCTTGGTAAGAAGTATTTACTTCTGTGAACAGAAGTACAGAACGTGTGAAAGCTGCAGGTGGGGATGATTCCAATGGTACACTAACGTTTCAGGTTGTGTTGCCACCTGTTGTACTAATAGCATCTTTGCAATTGAACTTGAAGTCACTTTGAAGTTTTCAAATTACGTTAACTGGGTCAATGTTGGATTTCACAAATACAAACCATTCGCACAGAAAGTAGAACCTTTTTTGGAGCCATTTCTCTCTCATCAGCCAAGTCGCACTTTATTCATCAGCGTTGCCGACCCGGATACAAACCACATGCTGTTTACCGTGTGACAGCATTGGGATAGTTTACAAACCCTACCCTAGAGTACAGTATTTTTAGCAGTCCCATGGTAGTGTCTCCTACCATTATATTAGGGGGGGTGCCCTCTTAAAGGTCAAGTTAATTTTATTTTCTATATAGCGCCAGGTCACAACAAAAGTAATTTAAGGTTACCCTTCCTATAGAACAGGGGAGTATCTTTCATACGTGGATTACTCGTTTAGCCGGATCTAATTGTTGACGATTTGGCATGATCCTGCATCTGTCGGTTTTTCGAAACTTTTTGCTGGACGTGTTGTCATAGCAACACATAAATCCTCAAACCAGCTCGGATCAGGTTTGTTCTACGTAAACAAGGATTAGCTCGCACACGTAATCAGTGTCCGTGCGTTGAAATCCAATCAGTCATGGCCTCGCCATTCATGAATGAGCGACCGATTGATATCGGCGTGCAAATTATAAGAGAATTTCATACAGAGAGGGCTTTGTGCGATCGGCAAGATCCTTTATTGCTCCTGGAGGAAATCCTTTCCGAAAGATACTGATTTAGCTGAGGGGGAATATTCTACCTCAAAGATTTATTAGCACCTTATATTCAAAGTCAAACTCGGTGAAGTATATATACATATATATTATATATGACTTTATGTCAACAACTCTAAATAGTTATATACCAATATTTACCAGTTTGAAGTATATTCTTGTACTTCACTTTAACCTGTTCCCATGTTCATATTGTGCTTATGTTTGATCTGGAATTATGACATACAGTAAAATCCTGTTATAGTGAACTCGCATATAATGGAATTTCGCTTATAACGGACAAACAATTTGCTCCCCAGCACCGCTTTTAGTTGTAGTTTTGTTTGGCAATAACGGACAAGCAGGCTCCGCCTACAAGGTGCCTGACGTGCCAGCGATATCCAGCGCATATAAGTAGTCGGGATAGTCATGCATTAATACTTTTATTAATAATCACGCATTATGGTCAAGAAAAGTTGGTTTATTAGCTGTATAATATAAAAATCTATATCACACGTGTGTCTGCTGGGGTGTACAACACAACTAGAAACGGGTAAAAACACGGGGGATTCCACACGAGGTTAATGAGGGGGCATGGCACACAAAAGGATCAGCATGATCGGGGCATGACAGCTATGCTTCAAAGTACAGTAAAATGCCATTATAACGGACTTCAAGGGACCTGGCAAAACAGTCGGTTATATCCAGAGTTGCTGTATGCCCAGAACACAACTACAGGACACCACTCACTCATGCCACACCCCAGCAGACACACTTGTGGTATAGATTATTATATTGTATATGTAGAAATCCGAATTCACCTGAGCAGATGCGTGACTATTCATAATTCTGACTACTATGCATGCGCCTTGTAGGCGGAGCCTGCATAAAACAAGAAAAATCAAAAACTGATGTGAAGGAGCGAGATGAAAACCTTGCTGAGGTGGAGGGAGAGATGGATGGAGAAATAACAGCAGTAGAGGAGGAGATGAGCGAGGCACCGGTGGAAGATAAAGCAAGGGTGGAGGAGTTACAAGCCGAGATCGAGGCACTCTCGGAGGACATAGACGCAACACAAGCAACCATTGAAAAACTTCAAGCTGAGTTCAAGGCAATTATAGCGGACCTTTTGGCTGGAACGGACAGTGGTGGAGACATGAGTGGTGCTGCAGAAGGAAGTGGTGGAAAAGCAGTGGAGGACCAGATCAAGGCAAAGGCAGAGATGATGCAGGAGTACATGAAGGAAGTGGGAATGGAACCTGAATGTATTAAATTGTAAATATTACTCATGGTTATCAATAAAGTGTTAAAAGATGGAGAAAATGGTCTTTTTATTTGGACGCAGTGTAATCAAGAAACCACGCTCAGGTACATACAGCCACTATGCAACGTCAATGACCGGACTCCTAAAGGCACACAGACACGGATTTAAATAAACAGAACCAATAAAACACAACTAGAAACGTTTTTTAAGGCTTAAACTATAAAAACTTTTATTAAAAAAAGTTTATTTATATGGTATTTCTATATAGCGAATTTTCACCTATCGCTTTTAAAGTGTGTGGGAGGGATAATTTTAAGGTTTAAACTATATGAAGACTTTTTAAATAATGTTTGTTAATATGGTCTTTGTATGTCGCGGATCTGGAACGTAATTTCTGCGATAGGCGGGGATCACTATTCAGAAGTTGATGAGATTTACATTTTACATTCAGAGGTAAACTACACAGATGTGTGTTAGTGAAATTAAAAGGCTAATAAATCATATGTTTTTGCACAGAGAATTTCAGGAACAGGTGTTATATAGGAAAAGATATTTTGGCACTTTCAATCACTCAGACTGCCTGTGAGAAAAGCTTCTCTGCCCTTAAATTTGTTAAGAACAAGTTACGAAGGTCAGACTCAGGAGCACTTGGAGGCCTTTTTGCTAATGTGCACAGAGAAGGAAATCCATATGTTGACAGATAATGAGACGGTAATAAACAAAGTTGCAGAGACCAGTACACTACAAAGGTGGCTGTTACCGTTATAGATGACTATTGTTATGGATATTATGTTATTGTTGTTTAAGCCATTTACAGGTAAAAATTTGTATAGTAGTGCAACGTGCCTCACGTGAAGAATTTGTGTTTCGTTCATATTTGAAAAAAGCAAATGCAACCAGTGAATAATAAGAAGTGAAGCATTGCCTCATTTATCCAGTTTTCCTTGAAGGGAAGGGAAAAAAAAAAATAAAAATCGGCTGGTCATGAGCATTAAGCTCCTGGGCTGAAAACTGGCTTCACTCCGGCCCCGACTTGCACCGAATTGAAAATATTTTAGAAAAATACACTGAATTACAAGGCTTTGCAGAACAATTGTACACTTAACATGTAAGGTTATAATTACGTGATTTTGATAACAATAGGTCGTGATCTAAAGCAGGCCGGTCCGAAAGTGGGCATGAAACTCCAGGGCTGAAAATGAGTCTCACTCCGGCGGAATACTGGAATTGTAGAAAGAATTGAAGATGAAGGCACTGTAATAAAAATGCTAACCTTGCATTTTTTCTTCTGTTTTAGTAATTGCTGTCTGATGGCTGAACAAAATGGCTGCTTCTACAGCCAATTTAATGCAGCCCAATGTAACAGAAATGTTTGTTTACAAGTTTTCGTTATTTAAGTTTATATTTAAATTTACACAAGACGGTATTCAATAAATGCTTAAGCTGAGAAATTCTGTGCATCGTTTGTTATTATTAGTGTGATATTTTATCATGCAAATAGAGGGGAAAACGTCCAATTATTCGCCAAAAAAAAAATCGGCAGCATATATCAGCCATCGGCTGACCCTGACCCCTAAATATCAGCATTAGCTATTAACAACCCATATTGGTCGACTTCTACCAGTAATGTTTGGTAGCATTCTGACACAGCTCTGCCAGTGTGTGTGTGCACATTCATGCATAGGCATCAGTGTTTCCCCTACCATTATTAGAGGGGTGCCCGGCCCCTCCCACCCCTCCTTGAAGGTCAAGTTAATTTTTTTTTCTATATAATGCCAAATCACAACAGAAGTCATTTAAGGTTACCTTTCCTATAGAACAGGTCTATGCATTTTCCTTTTTATTAGCCGTATGTAATTTATCTTATTTACACAACAGCTTGTCATTTTTGTTGCGCGTTTACAATTCTCCTCTGCTCTCTGTATCGCACATGGCGGCGTTCGGCCCAATGCGCGCACACAGACACGTGCGTGCACACACAGATGAGCACCAGCGGACAGAGAGCGCGTGTCGGAAAAATATATCACGTCAACCACCCGGTCAGCAGTGTAAACCGTGAGAGGGACTTCTCAACCATGAACAAGGTAATAAATACGTTTCACCATGGGATTTCTGCTTTAAGCCATCACTATTTTAAGCTAGTGTCTGATCCCCCCCCCTCCTTAGCTGCTGATCCTGATCAGGGTCACGGGGCCTGGAGCCAATCCCAGAAAACCTGTACACAAGACTTGGTATATAAAGTTTGTTTTTTCACCAAGTTGACTAACTGGATAAAAAAAAAAAATCAACTTTTCAAAGTTTTTAATTCAAGATCCTAGCCACTAAAATGGAGATCAACTGAGACAGATAATTGACAAAAGTGAGATATACAAATAGCGCTGAGATGTTATGCAGGATGAAATTGCTTTGTTTCACTGTTTTGTTGCAGCCTCCAAACACACATGCACTGCAAAAGAGGAGCTTGCCAGTTTGCTGTAGTTAAAATACTGTGAAGTAGGGCACTTGTAACTCAGCTTTCACTGGAGACCCTGCTTAGTCGCACTCACGCCTAGTTGACTCCTTGACAGCCGTACGTTTGTGTCCCGCTGTTTGCCTGACCCGCACGTCGCTTTGGACAAAAGCTTCTGATAACTAAAAATAAATGCAAATGTAGTACGGCTGTATTGTGATACCTCTGAGATGTGCATTTTGGATACAGCTGTAACTGGTTATAATAAAATCCCATGGTATCAACCACCCCTACCTGCACGCTCATCAGTGAGACATAATCAGGGACAGGATGATTTACTCACCTCGTGTCCTTTGCCCTTGAATTTCACGCTGTCAAATAAGGTCCGGAGGGCTGGAAGTCCCCTTTCGGACGTCAGCCTTAAAGCACAATACACAATGGTAGTAAAATTCAAAATATTAAGATCATTACAGAATGTCATCACACACTTCAAGCATCTAAAGCTATCTGCAGACAACAAAACTAGCCAAATTGTCATATCAAAGTAATGAAAACATTACAGAATGACAGAATTATTAGAACTAACATAACCAGAATACAGAATGGAGTATGTAGTGCAGAAGGTAATAGGAGGGGGAAGAAATTTAAACGATAAAACACACAAAACCTTCGATGGCTTTTCCAACCGTCCACTTCGAGCTAATTCTGTGTTCAGTATGATGCCGTCACGACTCAAACATCCTCACCTCTGGGCGTTCAGCTTGGGCTGAGGCCGCCTCACGAATCTTCTCTTGGCACCTGGAGCTTCTGCCATCTCGCCATTTCCTTTTAATGAAACAAAAAAAAAGAATAAAAATGTAACAAAAACACACACACTCACTTGGTAAAATTATATTAAGCCTAAAATGTTACAGCCATTCGTTTTCACGCTATCCTCCATAGGCACTTGTGGTGTGAATGATGCATAGTGATGGTTTCCTCACCATTAACCACGGCGTCCCCCTCTCCATCATCCTGACCCGGGGACAGCGGGGGCGGGAACGGGGGAAATGCCTCATCCTCCGTGTTCTCATAATCTGGGATGTCAAATAAATTGCTCTCCATCGGTTCAGCCATAGCGCGCCAGACTTCCTTAGAGGCTCCTGACTGGATAAACAAGACATCAGACTTTCTTGCTCTGTAACAGGGGCAGGCAGCTCTGATCCTGGAGTGCAGGTATACAGCAGGTTTTCTGTCCTACCTGATGAGTTACTATCTGCCTGAGATCAGGAGTGGTTCATCAGAGACCAGGTAGGATGGAAAACCTGCTGGATATTGGCATTCCTGGATTAGGACTGCCTAGCCTTCTATAACAAATGAACAGCATGACAAGAAATCAAAATAGTTAAAAAGGAAATCCGGAGAGTAGTCCGAATGTAAAAAAAAAAATCACTATAAAAGATTATAGTAATACAGATATTTTAGAAAAACGTGATTTCAAATGAATTTGTGATTTTTAACTAGCAATCATAACCCAATTGCCACACATCCCCGCCGTACGAACGGTGCCCAGCACGTTAAAAAGGAACTTGTTCTTAATTTAAGTGAGATGTCCATCATTCGAAATGTATCGAAACAGCAGCAGAGCCAGTTACATGGAACTAAAGGTCAGTCAGGGCCCGGGAAATCGGTCTCCACGCAAAACAATATTGGATAGCCAGCGGTACCTCACTAATTTGCACACTATTATTCGGAGATTATGTCATATGGACAACTAGACCTTTTAATGAAATGAAATGAAAAAATGTGCCATATTCTGTGCTGTGTATAATGTGAAGACAAATGGTAAAATGCAATTTTTTCTCGCAACAGAAACATTTGTTATCCAACTTCAGTACAACTCCGCGCACCGGACAGGCGAGAACTCCAGACACATAAAGTTACGCAATCCGATGCAGAACTGGGTTCAAACAGCCTTAAAGAAGACATAAAGTTGTTAATTAGGACATTAATTATGTTTTATTTCTAGTAAAACAACCCAATATGCTTTTACCTTTCGTGTAGCCTAGCTGCCACCCGCTCATGCGTATGCTTGACAAACAACCAATGAGGTACTTACACCAACAATCACAACCAATCACATATCGCAGCAGTTTTTCATCCAATGGTATTTTAGACAAGTACGCGCTAACCTATAGAAAATGAAACTTTTTCAACGTGTTTAACATATAGTAATAACTCGAATACTTATTAAGTGGGGGTTACTGTATCCCCTGGCTATTTATTCCATGACTTCCACCACGATTTAAGGAAGCTGTTGTTCTTGTGAAGCACCGACAGGGGATACTCTTCTCTCACGGGCATCTTTTGGTGACGTGCGGCTTTCGGGATCAGCTGCTGCTGCTGCCCACCCTTCCGCCCACCTCTCCACCCACCCGTGAATCGCGTCCGAATGTGCCAGCCCTGCTTTTCGACCTGACCTGCGGACAGCCTTTCAGTCAATAAATCTGTAGCAGGTACCGTATGTACTCTTAAGGGGTTAACTACTGATCACCGTTTCTGTCGTATTTTGGGTGGGTTAAGACAGTTAATCCACTTCCGTCTCATTCCTCGAAGGCGTCTTTCCTCTGCAGAAACGCAGCGCTAATTTAGCCAGACAGAGCATAGTCTACGTTACTTGTACAGTGGGTATCAGTTGCTACTGTTGACAAGTTAGCGGCAGTGGTTTTTGCCGGTGACAGACATGCAGAAGAGAAGGAAGCCTGAACCGATCCAGCTCAAACCGATTCCGGATGGCAACGCTGTCAACGGAAACAGTGCTACAGAGTAAGTTATGTAATATTCATTGTCTTTTAAAAAGGATGTGTCTAAAGCACAGAATTCTTTTTAAAACAATGTCTATTTTCTTCTCCAAAATGTACCTGAACACGTGCATGTAAATATCTTATTTTTCCATAATTAATTTTCTATAATTATAGAATTCATATCTATCTATCTGTCTGTCTGTCTGTCTGTCTGTCTGTCTGTTTGCCTGCAATATGAAGAAGAAATGATCAGACAACAATGCAGACAAAATAATTGATGGGGACCAGCCCAGCCTATGAACTATATACCTTTTTCAACTGTAAAATGCAAATAGAGACTCAGTGGGCAATTTATTAGGCACATCTACTTGTTAATGCAAAGAACCTGCTCCTACAAACAGCAAATCCATACAGTATACTGACAGAGTCAAGAATAACAGCCCAGTACAACACTGGCGTGCAGAAAAGCAGCCCCAAATGCACAGCTCAAAGGGGGAGGTACCTAAAAAAGTGGCCACTCCAGGTTTATTTACCTTTTAAGTATCTTTCACACTATGTAACAAGATTCCACATGGGGGAAAAGGGGCTGCAACCTACAATCTAATGTCAACATAAACTAACAGACAGGGAGTGAGAGTGTGTCAGCTCTTCTAAGAACTGTGTGTGTTTGTGATCACCTTCTTCAGAACACAAAACACTGGGAGGACAAGCAGCAGATGATATGCTTTCCAGCGCCAGGTGCGGAAGGTTCCTCCCGGCCTGCAGGGGAATCCCAGCAAGCCGACAGCGTCTCGCGTAGCCCGGGTTTACCATCGCGGTTAGAGCTGCACTGATAGCTAACGTAGTAGGAGAAGATGCACTGGTGTAGAGTGCATTGGTGTATAAATCGAAGGCGATGATGGTAATTCACTGTTGTTATAATAGAATGGTGTAGGAAAGGTAAATGTAACCTTTGTGGATTACTGTAGCATAGTAAACTTATGTGGTGTCAGTCTTGCCTGTTAGATGCTTCTCCACCATCTGTTGCATAAATATATTTCAATAGAAATGTAAATGGCTGGGGCAGCACAGTGGCTTCTGAGTAATATTTTTGCTTCACATATCCCGCCTGCGTCGTACGTGTGCAGCTTGCATGTTCTCCACCTGCACCTTCTTATGCAGGATTCTTCCCGCATTCCAAAAACACGCTACTGAATTGACAGTAGTGTGTGCGCCCTGCGCAGGATTGGCATCCCGTCCGGGATCCACCGCCGGCTTGCGCGCTGTGCCAGCTAGGACTGTCCCCAGGCCCCCAGGACCCTGGAGTGTTAGGAAGATGGATTAATGGATGAATGTAAATGTATTTGTGCACATATTCCACTTGTTAGCCCTCAGGTTCTTCCTGCTGCCGGTACAGGAGTAAACAGTAATAAATCAAAAGCAAATCACACGGTTTTGATTTATTGCACCTGTCGCCAGACCCATATTTGGGGAGCTCATGTAATAGCCCTCTGTAGGGCCTTAGTGGACGTCTGCTGAAGAACGGGGACAGTGAAGACCATCCCAGTATGGGTGTAGATTCCGCTGAGGGCTCTGCAGAGCAGCACCGTCTCCTCACTTCCTCCTTTCCTTCTGACGGCTCTGTGTATCGCCGCTCGCATTCCTCACATTTTGCCAGGCCAGGCTGCAGCATGCTTGGCTGTGGAATGTTGCTATGGAACTCAGAGCGCTGGGGGGGGGGGGATCTAATGAGAGCCAATGAGTAATTCTCTGAGACCACGACAGACGGCCGGACAGGAAAGCACGACTCTGGACCTTCGGATGCCCTTTACACTGAGACCCAGGCAGATTTTTCGATTCCATTAAAAGTAAAATTAATCTAATGTGCAAGGATATTAAGGTAGGCCTGTGTCCAAATTTTAGACATTGCAACTGTGGTGTTTAGTTTTGTATTGGAACAAAATCAAAGTGTGGAAACGGCAGTAATCTCTGAATTTGCTTCTCCAGTGGACACAGCTGCTCCTTACTGACCCTCCTGGTGCATAGTTAACATTCAACACCGTACCCTGAATAGACGCTGGACAAACCTACTCATATATGCGCATTCGGGCTGGAATTCAATTATGGTGGATCCTGATTTAGGAACATTAATGGGATCCTCAGCAATAAGATAATACAGAAAAGATTAATGGTCTTTGGTAGACAGTGTGAAATGAGACCAGATGATGAGACAAATTGCATGATTTACACAGAATATTGTGGACATTGTCAGTAGTGTAGGTACGTAGAGAGATAGTTAAGTGAATAATTAAGTGTCATGGCTATGTGTTGTCATGCTAGTTAGCTACTGCTCTGGATTGTATTTAACCAAGAACTTCGTACCCAGCTCAGGCCTGTTGCCGCCAGGTCTGCTCACTGTGCTCCGGGACGATGTGTTGGAAGCATCTTGCTGATAAAATGTTTTGCAGGTACAGTGAGACCCTGTAGGGTTCAATATCGCCTACATTTCAAATTCCTGCCAGACACTACTGAGGCAGCAGATTTTCGTTAAAAGAATTTGAGAACTTGTGGTAAAAACCATGAGTATGTTGCCTGGTCTCTGTGATCTTTGTGGGCTTTGTAAAGTTCTCGCCTCAGTGTCCTGGACTGTTCCGTGCAGCCTCCCATAACTGCCTCCCCCAATCCTTGCTTTACTTTCTCAGCATCGTCACCAGAGGGAGCCATGCCCCCCCCCCACCCTCAGACCAGCCACCAATCCAAAATTTGAGCGCTGACCTCACAATTGACCTGTGAAAAGGCCACGCCCTTCTTCCTGGTCATGGAGAAATGGTGGGGTCATGGTGGATTGTTCAACACAGAAAATGAATAAAAAGGCTTCTTTTTCACCTGAAATAGTGTAAAAGCAGGAGTCTCCTGGCGCCCCGCTTGTCCGGCTTAATCCGGCTTGATTTGGCTCCGCACTTGTCTGCATGTCACCGTTTCCCCCATTTACTCCCCGTCTCCGTGTGCTTTTCCACAGGCATCAGGCACGCTGTACAGGAGAGCTGTCGTATAAGCTTTCAGCTGCATTTCAGGAGGAGATCAATAGCTTTTACAGTAGTGGCCAGGCAGACATTTGAGCTGTTGAACACGATATCGCACTGGGAGCGAATGTGAGAAAAGAATGGTAAACGACACTGTCTGCTAAATAGAGTTTTTTTTTTGGGGGGGGGGGGCAGGTATCATAGAGTTCATAATGCTCTTGAAATTCATCTCCATGACAACCGGGCACACGCTCAGAGGAAGTCCCGGCTTCCTTGCGACTGCTCAGCTTGCTCGTCCCTGGAATAAGCATCAGGTTTTAGAGTCTTCCCTGCGTACTCTGGTTCATGGTCTCCATCGCTAGTGATTCTGTCCTTGTGCACCCTTGACAGTTATTTCACTAAAATGGGGCACAAATTAGGGCTCTAATTGACCAGCAGGACGCTTCCCTGCACTTGTGCAGATCTAATTGGTCCGTGTCTCTGTCTCCTCTGCACTTGCCAGACACGCGAGCCCGCCTCGATTTGTGTTCCTCCCACTCCTTTAGGACGAACCTGGAGTCCCTCCAGAAGAAGCTGGAGGAGTTGGAGCTGGACGAGCAGCAGCGGAAGCGTCTGGAGGCGTTCCTCACGCAGAAGCAGAAAGTGGGCGAGCTGAAGGACGACGACTTTAGCAAGATATGTGAGCTGGGCGCCGGCAACGGCGGCGTGGTCTTCAAGGTCCTGCACAGGCCCTCTGGGTTAATCATGGCCAGGAAGGTGCGCTGGGGCCGGCTTTGCTCTTTTGACACGTGGGGGCTGTAAGGCACGGAGCCTCTACCCCTCCTATCACTGCAGCCGCTTATGTAATCCCAGGTCACGGACGACACGAGTGTCTGCTGTGTGAATGCGCAGTGGATATTCTCAGAGAGACCACTTCCCACACACTGCCACAGTGGCTGTTTTGGTGCGGGACCATGCTTGTGCTCTCAGAGCTGTGTGGTTGACATCATTACTCGGCTGCTCTCGAGAATAAATCATTATTTCTGTTTGATGAGTTCACCCAGACCTCATTCACACTCTTTTCACAGAAGTGGACCCTATTGTAGAGATTGCATTTTCTATAAATTCACCACAGTACACGTGCTGCTACTTGCTGTGTCTGGTGTGCGAGGCGTGCTTGCTGGTCACGTGCTTCGCAGCATTGACCCCGGACGGGTGACGGTTTCCATGTTTTCAGCTCATCCACCTGGAGATCAAGCCGGCGGTCAGGAACCAGATCATCCGCGAGCTGCAGGTGCTGCACGAGTGCAACTCTCCGTACATCGTGGGTTTCTACGGGGCCTTTTACAGTGATGGGGAGATCGGCATCTGTATGGAGCACATGGTGAGCCTCAGCGGGCCTCGCCTGTAAACAGGAGCCGTTAGCCTGGCACAGCTGGGTGTGCCTTTGTAAAGCTTACGGTTACCACTTCCAGTCCCACAAGGACACTTATGCCATCTCAACATCTTACTAAAGCAGCTAAAGCAATTATCACCATCTGTCTTTGTTTTCTACAGTCATAATGTAACCCTAATCTGTACACATACGGGTGACTTGCCCAAACACTGTTCATAGTGTCATAAAAACTGACGGGAAATTAAATTTGGCTGGTGAGTGATGTAACGGATATTCTCCCTCGGGATGGTGTGGCGTTAGGTGGTGGTGAAGGGGGTGTGACACTGAGTCTTTCCTGTCCCCGTGCAGGATGGGGGCTCCCTGGATCAGTCCTTGAAGAAAGCGGGCAAAATCCCCGAGCAGATCCTGGGCAAAGTCAGCATCGCTGTGGGTATCTCCCTCCAAGCTCACTGCAAAAATGTTCACTTCATATAGCTGCCCGTGTTCCTGTGTACTTGTGTGCTTCCAGTGCATGTAGTTTAAAGTTGATGCCCCCTCTCCTCCGGGTATCTGCGGTGCAGTGGGGCCTCCCCCTCTCCTCTGGGTGTCTGCTGTGCAGTGGGGTCGCCCCCTCTCCTCCGGGTGTCTGCGGTTCAGTAGGGCCGCCCCCTCTTCTCCGGGTGTCTGCGGCTCAGTGCGGCCGCCCCTTCTCCTCCGGGTGTCTG
>JAABNX020000008.1:9602001-9614189 GCA_015163995.2 Mormyrus lacerda
GCGGTTCAGTAGGGCCGCCCCCTCTTCTCCGGGTGTCTGCGGCTCAGTGCGGCCGCCCCTTCTCCTCCGGGTGTCTGCTGTGCAGTGGGACCGCCCCCTCTCCTCCGGGTGTCTGCTGTGCAGTGGGACCGCCCCCTCTCCTCCGGGTGTCTGCTGTGCAGTGCCCCCCCCCTCTCCTCCAGGTGTCTGCAGTTCAGTGGGGCCGCCCCCTCTCCTCCGGGTGTCTGCGATTCAGTGGGGTCGCCCCCTCTCCTCCGGGTGTCTGCGATTCAGTGGGGTCGCCCCCTCTCCTCCGGGTGTCTGCGGTGCAGTGGGGCCGCCCCCTCTCCTCCGGGTGTCTGTTCTTATACCATCCTTATTATATTCATGCCGTTATCTCCTTACAACTATTAACATTTTATGTTACATAACAGTTTTCTGACTGAAGAAAAAATTGGGACGTGGTGAAATAAATGATTGTGTAATTCCAAATTCCTACAGCATCTGCTTTCTGCATCATTTTTAGTTTGCAAACAACCTGTTTTCCTCGCATGGCTACAGGTGAAAAGTTTTGCCCGTGTAGAGGGCGCACTGACATCCTTCTCCGTCTCGCTGCTGTGTCCTCCTGGCTGCATTAAATGTATGAATTAAATCTCACCGTGCTAATTCGTGACTTTCCTATCTCACAGGTGATCAAAGGCCTCTCCTACCTGAGAGAAAAACACAAGATCATGCACAGAGGTGAGGCTCTTTAATTACTCTAACAGCAGGCGCCTGATTAGACCACGCTGATTAGTGTCAGCAAAGGCTGATGAATCTTTGGGAAAGTTGAGGTGCTGTCAGAATGCAAGAGTAATTCTTTGGAAATTAAGAACCTCTCCTTTGCGTTTTGGCAGAGTAGCGCAATTAGACATTAATAAGAATTCCATATGTTACGGTCAAATGTGAAATGGTCCATTAGAAAACCAGCCAGCAGTGATTAAATACATTTACCGACATGAATAGATACTGTGCAGTATTTTCCTGTGGTTACCTGTTTACTTCCATGCTGTACCGCCGTTTTCTGAGTGGTAGGTGACTCATGACCTGAGAGCTCTATTCATCCCTTTATAAAAAAAACTCCCACGCAACAAAAGGGAGAAACAAGCTATCAGTGTGTTCAGTTCAGCTGGCGACAGTTAAGTACCATCTGCCGTGAAGAGGAGCTGCCGCCCCCCCAAACCCCCCCCCCCGGCTCTCTTTGTCGGCACCCACAAGTCCGCTCGGCCCAGAAACCCTCTGGGGTCTGGAAGGGATTCAAGGGGGGGTTTCAGAGCGAGGTGGACAAATTTTGGGTAAGAAGATATAACTCACAGAGAGGCGTTAAAGTCAGCCATTTTTCACACCATCTGCGGTTTCGTCATGTAGCCAGAGCTAAACATAGGCATTTGGACACGAGGCTAAACATAGTGGGTGACTGGGAAATACTGCGCCATTTGAAAAAGAAAATACCGTTTTTTTTAGTGATACAAACCAATACTGTGTAGTTTTAAAGATTCAAGATTCAAAGATTTCTTGTCATTGTGTTTGTTGTCATTATGACATTGTCACACACGACGAGATGTTAGTGATTTCTGAAACTGATGCAATACAAATATGAAATAAATAATATTTGAATGATATAAGCAATATTCAAGAAGTAAACTATATATAAAATTAATATATTGAACTAGTCAGACTATTGAAATAAATTATAAAGAAGCAGACTGTAAAAATAACAAAGTGTAGCGGTGACAAGTGACTATCAGAGGTTAGTGCACATACTTACATACAGCACAGCGAATAGTCATTTCTGTGAAACTGCAGTGCTCTGGTATGGTAGCACTTATGCAAGGTCTTTGTTTGCGAGACAGGCCTGGGAAAGACGCTGCTCCTGAACCTGCGTGTGCATCTCACTGCTTCTGTAGCATCTGTTGGGTAGTAGGAGGCAAACTATTGTGTAGTTTGTAGCTGTCCTCAGTGGCCGGGAGTTCTGTTCCCATGATGAACTGAGCTGTCTTGATGACCTGCTGTTGAGCTCTCTGGTTAACCTCAGTGCAGTCAATGTACCAGGATACTCTATATGGACAAGATCATTGGGACACCTGCCCATTACACCCACAGGTTGTTCTATGACGTTGCATTCTAAATCCATAGGCATCAATATGGAGCTGGTCCCCCTTTGTAGCTGTAACAGCTGCCGCTCTTCTGGGAAGGCTGTCCACAAGATTTTGGAGTGTGTCAGTGGGGATTTCTGCCCATTCATTCAGAAGGACATTTGTCAGGCACTGATGTTGGACATGAGGGCCTGGCTCACAATCTCCATTATAGTTATAATTCATCTGTGTGGGCCAGTCAAGTTCTTCCACACTAAACTCACCCAACCATGTCTTGATGGACTTTGCTTTGTGCACTGGGGCACAGTCATGCTGGAACAGAAAAGGTCTTTCCCCAAACTGTTCCCACAAAGTTGGAAGCATAAAATTATCCAAAATGTCTTGATATGCATACCATAAAGGTTCCTGTGGGTGTAATGGCCAGGTGTCCCAGTACTTTTGTCCATGTAGTGTATGATGCAGTATGTCAGCAAGTTTTCAGTAGAGCCCCTGTATGACTAGCAGTTTCTCTCATCAGTTTGCTCTCCTCAGAACCTTAAAGTAGAAGAATCTCTGCTGAGGCTTCACTGTAATAGAAGGTGTTGATGGACCATTAAAGATCCTCCATGGTGTTACACACATACGTTTAAAGCTGGCCACCCTTTCCATTGGTTCTCCTCAGATCAGTACGGGTTTTCTCTCCCTGCCTGTTTGGGGTTAAGAGCCAGACTGGCGTCTTCATTCCACAGGATTGTGCACGTCCTCCCTTTACTCAGTCTTACATTGTTTGTGATCAGGCCAGTGACTGCTGTCGTCTGCGGCCCTGGTGATGGAGTTATAGGTGTGGACAGGCACAGCGTCGTACGTGCAGAGGGCGTTGAGGAGGGGCTGAGTGAACGTCCTCGTGGTGCCTCTGTGCTCAGGGTCCGGGTGGAGGAGCTCTCCCCTGTCCTGCTTTGGTGCTGTAACCTGCCCGTCACACCTCAACCTCCTTTTCTGTTGTCTAGATGTCAAGCCATCAAATGTCCTGGTCAACTCGCGCGGGGAGATCAAGTTGTGTGACTTTGGCGTGAGCGGCCAGCTCATCGACTCTATGGCGAACTCCTTTGTGGGCACACGTTCCTACATGTCTGTGAGTGTCACCCGCTGCCCTCTCTCTCTCCATCCATCCATCCATCCATCGGCACAAAGCAGGGAACAGTTAACCTCAGCATGTCTTTAGACTGTGGGGGGGAAACCGGAGGAAACCCCACAACAACGCAGGGGGGGGGGGCATTGCAGTGCCAAACTTCACAAATGAAATCCAGAGAGTGTTTCGTTTTACTGCTTCCAGATGTATCTTCTCACTGTAATCCATCTACTGCGCAGCTTGAAAGATTTTTCATTGCGCATTTGGAAATCCTGCAAAGGTAATATTTTACCTAAAACTGTTCTTCTCAGGCTTTTCTTTTACATGCAGACTAATTACTAACTCTAAGGAGAATATGTATGCAGGCATGTGTGGGGGTGGGTTAGAGGGGGGTCACCGGTCACTTTTATACCCAAATGGCTGAAAGTGCCCCACTTTTCTTAGTGCCCTCTTCTCATAACCATACAGAATTTACCAAAGCACACCTCCCTTGATCACCTAAATTCACCCTAAGCCACACCTCCCCCCCAACACCCATCTTTTGAAAAGTCCTTGTATGTATGTGTGTCGTCTCGGGCTACGGCCGGGGGATGAAGGCAGCCGTGTGACTGAGTGCGTGCCCCCCCCCTTGGCAGCCTGAGCGCCTGCAGGGCACGCACTACTCCGTGCAGTCAGACATCTGGAGCATGGGTCTGTCCCTGGTGGAAATGGCCATCGGGCGCTTCCCCATCCCTCCCCCCGATGCCAAGGAGCTGGAGCAGATTTTCGGCTTCCCGGTAGAGGGGGACGCGCGGCCCAGCGCGACATCCCCCAGGCCCAGGCCCCTGGGGAGGCCCGTCAGCTGTAAGTCCGCGGGGTTATCTGGGGGAGGCCATTGGTGGGTGTCACTGAACATGCTGCTCACATGATGGGATTCTGTGATGTCGTTCCTCCACAGCAGGGAGCCCCCAAGAAAGAGCACCGCTAGGGTGTCCCAACCTCGGATTACATAAGTCACTAAGAACTAGGGCAGGGTTATTCAACTCACGGTTCTCAGGGGCCGAGTCCTGCTGATTTTCCAGCCTTCCTTTACCTGTGAGCCAGGTGTGAAGCCTCTGGCCAATCAGAATCAGTAATTATTAAGCTAACTACCTGGGAGAACTGAAAACAAGGCCTGGATTTGGAATCGAGGGCCAGAGTTGAAGAGCCCTAAACTAGGGGAAGGGATTGGGGGGTCCCAATCACTGCAGCCAGCCTGTGGTCACTTCCTTCTCTGCTTGTATTCCATAAATTTCACATGTTTTTGTCCTGCAGTCTTCTAGCCATGAACCACCTCTCCTTTATGTTTAAGCTCATGGTATCGACAGCAGACCACCCATGGCCATTTTTGAGCTTCTTGACTACATTGTCAATGAGGTATGTTACATTTTTTTCAATGCTTATAGAAATCCTGATTTAAAAATGTTATAAAAAATATTAGCTCAGGCCATTGAATCATTTTACTATAAACTAGGCATGTCACATTCAGAACATGCAATACTTTGTCACGCCATCGTAGATTTGGCGCCATCTTGTGATTATAATAGGATGTTGCAATACTCCCTTCAAACGTCAGGGGACGTTTGATAGATGGGTCTTTATAATAACCTTTAAAAGAAGTCGTAAATGGTGCCTATTTCCAATCCGTTATCCAGTGCAGGGACCTGGGTGGGCAAAAACTGGAGCCTATACCAAATTTTTATATCAAAGATTTTTAGTTTCTAGTATCGAAATGGAATTTACAGCTGTTTGTTTTACGTAATACAGTTAGCTATGTATTGCATGCCGTTAAAATTTTGCTGGAAGGCTGTGTTACTACTGTACCCTTAGGTTTCCTGGCTCACCTTACCTGCATGTTTGTAGAATAATGTGTTTTGTGAATTGTCATATGCATGGTGTCAGTCCAAACGACATATTCAAATCGGCATCATGGAATGGAAATCGATCTGCTTTCTGATTTCAACAACTTTCCGTTTCCAGCCACCTCCCAAACTTCCCAACATCTTTAGTCCTGAATTTCAAGACTTTGTTAACAAATGGTATGTATGACCACTGACACCAGCCTTTTTTAAAAATACCACATCGGAAATACTTGTACACTTTCTTAGTACCAAAGTAGGGATTGCTAAGCGATGACATCGTTCCGTTACTTTCGGATAGCGAGCATGATTCATCAGATCAAATACTGCCATCCAGCGGCAGAAATGGTTCATGGAGTTTAACTGGTCCTCTTCTAATCATGAAACTTTTTACATTAAGTTTGATCAAGAACCCTGCGGAGAGAGCCGATTTGAAGCAGTTAATGGTGAGTCTCACACGTCTTCCGGACACTGGGTAAAATGCTAGTCTGCCTTGTGTAGCGATGGCAAAGAAATTGTCTCTCACATGGTACGCAACTTCCTGCAGATACACCCCTTCATCAAACAGTCCGAAGTGGAGGAGGTGGACTTCACGGGCTGGCTCTGCAGCACCATCGGCCTGAGCCAGCCTCTCACCCCTACCCACAGCGGCGGGCTCTGAGGCCTGGGCACATCCCTCCAGCTTCAGTCATCTCTCCCACTTAATGTTTTGTATATAGTAAAAGTGCCTGTTTTACACCTCGTTGGTTTGGATAAGCTACATGTGCTGTATCTATAAATGTTTAAAGAAATTGTCCTACAGTCAAAAAAAAAAAAAAATGGATAAAGCCATTCAATAGTGTTCAGCAGCAACGCTACACTTAACACCAGATCTACAACACTAGCAGCCCATCACTCCACTCTGAGTGGGTTAAACCCCAGAACATAAAGGGAATGGGTGCTGTTCAAACGCGTCACCCTCCATCAGCTGCTGGAGCTCCGCAGTCGTCCTCGCAGCTTATCCCCGTTTTGGCTGCTCTACAGCCTCTGCTCAAATCGCTTCCTATTGAAGAATTTCAAGAAGTCTGACGATGTACCGAGTTCCCACTGTCATCACCGTTAATGCAGCTGAAAGGCAAGTAGGGAAAAGCCCCAGTGCCAGAGAATCACGTCTTTTATGAACAGAAATAAAATGGTCAAATTTCCGTACAACACAAATGTATAAATTACACAGCTTGTGTGAAAGTCATTGTGCCACGATGAAAAATAAAATGTGTCTCCCAGTTTTTCCGACTGCCTTACACAACCACACCAGTGCCATGTCTTTTTTGAACATTTTATTGTCATATCCGTGTCATACTCCAGGCTGCATGAGACTGCGTTTACTTGGCTGGCTTCTCCGCTGCTGATGCCTTCTCCTTCGGGGCCTTTGGTGCCTTGGCCGCCTTCGCCTTGCCCGCTTCCGCTGGCTTGCCGGCTTCCGCTGGCTTGCCGGCCGCCTTCTTCTTGGCCTCCCTCTTGGCCTTCCTTGTGGCCTTCTTGTTCTTCTGAAGCTTGGCCCTCATCTGTAAAGGAAGTGAGATGCTGGTGTCAAACAAACGCAGTTTGTGTTTGAAACTATGGAAACAAGCTATGGGGGAGGAGCAGAGTGCATCCATGGGCGTGGGCCGAGTCTCGGAAGCTTACAACGGGGTCGTGCAGCAGGATGGCATTGCGTCTTGCCGTCTTGGCGTAAGGGTTCAGTTTCATCATGACCCTCAGGTTCTTCAGAGGATTCTTCTTCAGCACTCTCCTGTGGATCTTCTTGCTATAAAATCCACAAAGGGTAAGGATTTAAACATGCACTCATCCAGACATACAGTTCCTATATTACTGAAAGCTATGACTGAATAGGCTCAGAACTTCAAGTAAAATCATGGTGATCAGAAACACGGACCATGAAGTTAAGCTCATCACAGCTGGGCAGCGACAGCATGACATCCCATAATACCTCCTCTGGCAGCTACCAGACCTTGGCCTGTATCCCTAAAGTGCGTGACACTTACTTTGGAGGACGAAGAGCCTTCTGGATCTCCTGGCTTTTCAGAATTCTGCTCAGGTCTGTGTTGGTCATCTTGTGCATTGGCAGACTGGAAACCAAGACAGTCAGTGTCAGGAAAAGTAGTACTAACAAAACATAAGAGCAGTATTAAACCACGAAAAAGAAAAACCCAAGTGAGACGGACTCTAGGCTGGGTCACTGTATGCTCAGAACTTCGGCTAAAGTCAATGCGTTTCAGAAACACGGACCATGAAGTTGAAGCTCATCACTGCAGACAGAGCTATGAGGTGGTTTAATGTTATATGAAGACCATAAACTGCAAGTATATCGAAAAGCGAACAGAGCATCAACGAGCCACTCACTTGTAGTCCACCTTCTTGGTGGCTGGCTTGCGCCAGGTGCCGTACAGCTCATCCAGCTTCCGGAAAGCGCTCTCTGTCCAGATGCAGAAGCGGCCCACATGGCCACCAGGAGCCAGGCGGAGCAGGTTCAGCTTGTTGACGTTCTGCAGAGTGATACCTGACAAGGCGGCCATTTTCAAAATCCACATCATACAGCAGGTCCAGCAGAGTGCAAAAAAACACATTAAAATGACAGCTTCCAAAAAAGTCCCTTTAACATTTAGTTGGAACAGCAGGGACCACCAAAGAGAAGGACACACCCCCTGAATACATTTGCACATTCCACTAATCTAGTACCAGAATGCAGGTCACACGGCCCACCACAATCCATTTCGGGAAACTAACCAGGGATGTTCCTGAAGGCCTTTGTCACGCCGGAGTCTGTGTTGTAGATGATGCAAGGTCCTTTGCGCTGAATTCGCCTGCGGTTCCTCATCTTACCTTTGCCGGCACGCATGCGCTGAGAGGCGTACACCTGCGGACAGAGTCACCGGAGCGACACTAAGCATGGAAACTACACAACTGGTTACCAAGTCCTACAGGACGGTTATAACTGCTGGAACGATCAATTTGGAATAAGCTGGACTTTATATACAATAAAGCCCTAGAGCTACCCTGCGTCTTAAGGCCGGCCCACCTTCTTAATGTCATTCCAGGCCTTCAGCTTCTTCAAGAGCAGAACTGCCTCCTTGGTCTTCTTGTATCCTTCAACCTTATCATCGACCACCAAGGGTACCTCGGGGATCTCCTCGATGCGGTGACCTGACCGAAAACGTCTTCTGTGACTTATACTCGGAAGGATCAGCTACTCCTTCAGCTCCAACAGTCAGCAACAGTCTTGCTCAGAATTATATTTTCGTCAACCTCCCATAACAGCATGGTGACAGCAGGCAACTGTCGCCGACCATGGGGTCGGACGCAAATTACACCATCATGGCAAGCGTCAGGGCATCATTCCTGCCTGCAATTCACTCTTGCTAAACTCTATGAGATGTTATGCCTGGGTCAAAGCGAGATGAAAGATGAACTGACCTTTGGCCATCACCAGAGCCGGCAGCGCGGAAGCAGCCAGGGAGGAGCAGATGGCATAGCGCTTCTGGGTTGTGTTGATCCGGCGATGCCAGCGACGCCAGGTCTTGGTGGGGGCAAACATGCGCCCTCCACGACACATCTACACTGGAGTCAAGGCATGACCACCAGGCTCAAGCTTCTCCCAGGCTCTGCTCAGACTTGTGTAACCCCCCCCAATCAGACTAAACCTGCTCAGATTCCTTCTATCTTCAGACTTCTGTGCCAGCATGTGACAGCAGGCTAACCGTCGCTGCTCACAGGGTAAGACGCAAATTACACCATCACAGCAGGCAATTCTTTCATTACCAGGCTATGCAAAAATACCTAATGGCAAATATTTAGCTAAGACCCTCAACCCCCCCACGGGCCAAGGAAGTTTCAAAGCCCAGCATGCAGACCAGCACAGGAACAGGCTGAACCTGAGGATACGTTTCCAAAGGCTCCCTGGCCAGAGCGATGAGTGCCACCACCACGCACACGGGGGATGCGAGCCACTGCTCTACCGGTACCCCAAGACTCAGCACTAGTCTGGTGACCTGAAATGCAACAAACCCAAGAATTAGATACAGTGGATAATCAGAAGCAATTATCACCTCCCAAATACACTGTTTAGTGTAGGTCAAGCTTGTCAGAACTTCCACTTTTATCACAGAGCTCAGAAACACGGACCATGAAGTGGAGACTCATCAGCAAAGCTATATTCAACCGTCCCTTCAACAATACACCTATATTCAGTGTTTTAATTTCGTTTTATGTTTCTCCAGTACTCACCAGCCAGTTCACTGACAGCATAAGGTTGCCGGTTGTTTTTCCGCATATTGGTGTGAACGAAGTTCACGATATCAGGGCGGATGGGGGCCTTAAACACGGCCGGCATAACCACATTCTTGCCGGAGGTCTCTCCCTTCTCCGAGTAGACCGATATCAGGGGCCTGGCACAAGCCTGGGGACACAGAGCGCAAGAATAAACCGCGGTAAGTTACTCCCAAAACGCACAATGTCTGTTAACATTCAAAAATGGCGTTTACAGTGTAACACGTGAATTTCGACATTTCTTGGGTGGACTCCGAAAGTTAAGTCACATTATATTATAGGTAATTCAAAGAATGGGAGGTAAAACTTCTGTCATTCGTAACAGTTAAGCATAGCTAAAGTGCGCGACGAGAATATCCAAAGATTCTCAAACTGCGAAGTATAGCAGGCAATTTCTGTACGTTAGGCCGCAGATGAACTCCACGTGTTTTCTACACTAACACTAGAAAACTAATAATGCTAGAATAATTTCTCTTAATGAAAGATGCATTAATTACTGTTTTACCCGCCTACAAACGATTTAAAACTTTGGTCAGCATATGGGTAACAATCTAAAGAAAACGCGAGCAAAGGAATATTTGCTGGAGACATTTCCAGATTCTTAAGCTTCAAACAAGTAATAAGCGGTTATATTAAAATTTACATTGAATAAAACTGGAATTACAGCCAAAAATTCCTGACAATACCGCCATGCCCCATTTTTTTTAGCCAATTCACGTGCAACGATCTACAGGCACTATTTCAAAATGGCTCCTCTAAGCATAATGATAAGATACAATAAAACAAAATGTTACGATTAAAGTAACATAAAAACCATGTGTCAACAGACCAATGAGTAATAATCTAAGCTGTAATTTATTATAAATATGAATATTTCTGACCATTTTTTCTGAAAATTTGTCGGCTCGCCGGGAACCACGCTCCTTCGTCTATGGCGGCCACGCAAGAAAAGGAAGTGTGTCGTGCGCCTCATGCAGTTTATACATCCGACTAAAGTCACTTCCGTCGTTTGGAAATTGTTTAATTTTCTATAATTAAATTGCAAAAATATATTTTGAACGTATATATACTAATGTCTCTGTGTTTTTTTCTGTCACATAGAGAAATTATAATAAAAAATGACATTTTTTCAGTGGAACTATTTTGTTTCTTTGCCACACTTAAGCGTAGCATTCATGTCGACTTTCAGACCGGACTACTTTTTGTTTGTAAAATATATTTGATACCAGGGTTTTTATTTATTTTTCAAGGTCCAATGAAATGACTTCAAATTAAATATGTAATCAATATTTATTTAAAAAATAAAAAGTTTATTTATTTAAACTACCAGGGAAAACTACGGATGACCCTGATGACGTAAGAGGTAAAAGTGTGCTCTCTGCCTTTGGCATCACGGACTCTGGAGTCCTGCCCCGTTTCGGGTACCCACGTGTACTCTGCTAGTAACCCGCAAGTTTTGATGCGACGCGTGAAAAATATTCTAAACTTTGATTTGCGGGTACCGGTGCGGGCAGAAGTTAATAGGGAACTGGTGGACCACGGTTCTAAACGGCAAACAAGTATTTTAAAAACAAGTAGCATACAATTTTATATATATTTTTGTAAACACACGACCACAAGTCTTTTTCACATTTACATAAAAATATATAAAATTGAAACCCATTTATTTTTTTAAAGGCGTATTTATTTAGTTGATAACTTGCACTTATTTGTTTTAAATCTCTAGATGTATATTTAAAAAAGGCAGGCTTTTAAAACGATCATCCGAGAATGTGTACTACTTAATTGGGGGTATTCCGCAAAGCATGATTTATTCACAAGCCAGATAACTTAAGCCAAATGTAAGGACTATCCAATAGGAATGTGACTCATCTGTCTTCCCTTTTTACAGTTTTCACGGTTGAATGACGCTGTCGCGCTAACACCTGCCAGACAGAGTCGCCAAGGGGGCGGGTTTCACGTCCAATTGGGCTATTTTAGATAGACAGATATAATATTTATTGCCATTTGCACAGGTACAGGTCAGTACAAGTGCAGGTCAGTACAGTACAAGTCCCGGAGTAATTTTTATAAAGTAGAGGAGAGGATACCATTGTATTTCTGTATTTCTTACCCAATTTAATATCCTTAGCCATCAGTCTAACTGTGGCTGGGAAAAAGCTGTTGTAGAATTGTGCTTTGTGGGTGGTGATGCTCTCTGGTCTGTGGTGTCTTAGGTTGTATCCTACAGTAAGTTCTTCCTCCTGAACAGGCAGAATGCTGGGTGATGTTGATCACTGAGTTTGCCCTGAGCTTTCCTCCTATAGCGCTGTGCGTATAATGTGTCCAAAGAGGGGAGGTCGGAGCCTATGATCCATATACTCGTTGAGGAAATTTCCTCTCAGCCTGTGTGGTAATTCCAAACCACAAACCACACAGTGATGCCGCTGGTCAGGATGCTTTCAGCGAGTCCTCTATAGGTCTGTGTGAGGGGCTGACGTCTGAGTCCTCCATAGGTCCGTGTGAGGGGCTGACGTCTGAGTCCTCCATAGGTCCGTGTGAGGGGCTGACGTCTGAGTCCTCCATAGGTCCGTGTGAGGGGCTGACGTCAGAGTCCTCTATAGGTCCGTGTGAGGGGCTGACGTCTGAGTCTTCTATAGGTCTGTGTGGGGGACTAACGTCAGAGTCCTCTATAGGGCTGTGTGAGGGGCTGACGTCTGAGTCCTCTATAGGGCTGTGTGAGGGGCGGACGTCTGAGTCCTCTATAGGCCTGTGTGGGGGGCTGACGTCTGAGTCCTCTATAGG
>JAABNX020000008.1:9646660-9658149 GCA_015163995.2 Mormyrus lacerda
GACTGTGCCCCAGTGCACAAAGCAAAGTCCATCAAGACATGGTTGGGTGAGTTTAGTGTGGAAGAACTTGACTGGCCAGCACAGAGCCCTGACCTCAACCTCATCAAACAACTTTGGGATGAGCTAGAACGGAGATTGAGAGCCAGGCCTTCATGTCCAACATCAGTGCCTGACCTCACAAATGTCCTTCTGGATGAATGGACAAAAATTCCCACACACTGAAAATCTTGTGGACAGCCTTCCCAGAAGAGCGGCAGCTGTTATAGCTGCAAAGGGGGACCAGCTCCATATTGATGCCTATGGATTTAGAATGTGATGTCATAGAAGTTCTGATGGGTGTAATGGGCAGGTCTCCCAGTACTTTTGCCCGCATAGTGTGTGTGTGTCTGTGTGTCTGCATGCGCAGCCTGTCACTGGCTGCTTCCTCTCTGCCTATCTCTCATGGACTTTGCTGTTTACAGTGCCCCCCATTCAACTGCTCCTCAATGAAGCCACTATCTATGGCAGCTGAGGGCCTGCAAGGAGCAGCCACCACCAACTGGGCACGGCCCAGAAGAAGGTGAAGGTGCGAGAACCTGGGGGAGGATGAGTAACGAACCGCACAGACAGTGTGTCACACGTGTCCCTTCTCTGTGTATCAAATTGGCAGTAAAATAGAAATGCCTGTCAAAACACTGTTATAGGGCCTAACCCTTAACCTCAGAGAGACAGAGGTCTGACTTTATATCTGTTATACACAATAATAATGTATTGGAACAGATTTTAGACCTACAATCCTGTTTGTCAAACTGCTGTGCAAGAAGGCTCCTCCTGCCTCAAAGTCTGCTTCATGGGAAGAATACAGCCACTGACAATCTATGTTAAAATTAATTGCAAAGCCGACTAAAAAGACAAAGTGATTTTCCTTTGCTCTCCTTCTGTCCGAGGTGTTCTGGAATGTCCCAGCGAGTCCGTCTTCTTTCTGGCTGCTCAGAGGGTCTCACTTCCACCCTTTCGCATCTGGATCCTGCGCTCACTGTGTAACCGTAAGGAGGGTCCGCACAGGTACACCTGTGGGAGTGGTCAGTTACACCTTAATAACCTTTAAACCCCCCCCCCCCCCAGGAGGATGGAGACACGCCGGCCGATCAGCAGACACCCCCTCCGAGCCATTCCGTTCTATTTCTGTTCCGTTCCAATCAAGGATGGAAGTTTCCACATTCAAAGACAGATCTTATCAGTCAAAAGAAAAAATGCAAATCACTCAGCCAAAACAACATCCCTTTTGGACCACAGATAATCCAAAATGCAGAGCTTGTAATTAGTTTTATTTTCATAAATAATAATTTTTAAAATTTTGTGCAAAATTAAAACGGCATATTCTCACTTTGGGGAAGAGTGGGGAACCATTCTGTGTTCCCTCTTCACTGGCCAGGCTCCTCACGTAAAGAATCGCATGGGTGTGTTCTCTCTCTCTCCCCGTCGTCTCTGTAATATCTGTTCAGAGAGGGCTGTTTCTGCTGCTCTGCTGCCGAGGTGGAGCCTGCAGGCTCAGCTCTCCCTGAGTGCCCCCCCCCCGCCACCCACAGAGCTTCTGATAGCATCTCCAACAAACACGGATCAGTGGGGCTCACGGGGGGGGCGCCAGGACTGCGCTCCAGTGCCGCTGCAGTGACGCCATATCCGCCCCCCGCCATTGCTGCCAATGTCCTCTCTGGAGTGGCGTTGTGAGCAACAACAGTTCCTTGGTTTCACTCTTTTCAGAAAACTTAAAAACTAGAAATTATGGCACAAATAAAGGCACAAAAACCTTTTCTGCTTATTTTTGTGCCAGGATAATGGAGTATGAAGGATCAGAGTACAGCGAGAGGCCGGGTCCAGTGAGGGTCCAGATCCAGAGAGAAACCAGGTCCAGAGAGAGACCTGGTGCAGTGAGGGTCCAGGTCCAGCGAGAGACAGTTTCCGCGAGCGACACCGTAAAGGGCCCTCAGTGAAATGCACACTGCGCCGGGTTCATGTTCTACTGCCTCATATCTCTAATGGCCGGGGAGCCTGATTAGTGCTGGGCAGTATGGCCAAGTCTCCCTTCCCCATTAGATCCCACACAGTCGCCCACATCAGATTTAACAGATTTAATAAGGGGCCGGAATTAACAGCAGCCCTGGCGCTCCTCCAGGCGCATGGTGGGGGGCAGCGGAACTATCTGACCTGCCAAAAGAGTGGTACTCATAGGTGGGGGTTTCAGCAAAACGGTGGCCTAAAATGCAGCTCTAGGACGTGACAAAAGCCATTCTTTGCAGGTGCCTTAGCCCACTGGCCCTGCCCACGAACGCCATCTGCGGCTGAGTGTTGAGCATCCCTCTGGCACCTGTAGGATCGTGACGGTTCTGGAGCCATGCCGGCTGTCTCCGGCCTTTGCGGTCCGTCCCGCTCCTAGCTCAGTTCGGCTGGGGGCGCGAGCCAGAAAACTGGAAGGTAAGTCTACCCCTCTGTGATGTTCAGAGCTGTTCGGCCCCGCAGTGATTTACACTAATGATTCATCTCAGGACAATTCGGGGCCGTTTTCCCAGTGACGCTCATTGTCAGCTGTGTAGCCTGTCAAAGCTTGTACATTCATTACATTATTGATCACCTGACTTCTCTTCCAAAAACCCATTTTAAGTTTGCGGTTTAACTTCTTTCACTATATTTTGCGGTTGTAGTTGCTCAGTGAGCAGTCAGAGCTGCCAGCTCAGAGGAAGGGTACTTGGATTATATCAATACCAAGTGAATCCAAGTGAGAAGTACTTGGATTACATCAATAAAAACACAATTTTACTTGAACAGGTCAGGTGTAGCACTGTGCAGATTAAGTGTGCAAAGCAATTGTGTATAAAAGCTCTCTAATTCAGTCAGTCTTCTGACATTTTACTGCTATTCCATATTCTAGGATGCACACTTTAGTTATAATTAAAGAAGATGAATCAGTTTTATTACTTATGTGATCAATGAGCCATGGCAGTTCTCCCTGTGCCAGTCATGTAATCTGAAATTTTCATCATAATCACTATCCTCTTCACACTATAAGAATGAGATGTTAATGTTTGGTACCTTTTCTGTTTCGTATCGGGCGCAGTTACGTCATTTGCGTTTCCTGCCGGTGGGGTTGCATTTGCAGATTCCTGTTTTCCCCATTTGCCTTTTGGTTATTCTTTTTCTGTCGTTCTGGGGAGAAACCAGCTTTGTGTAAAATTCATACAGACATAAAATGGACAAACTGACTGTAAGTCAAAATTCAGGTCATTCATTTGACCTGACTGTAGCACTGAACTAAATACACAGTGCAAAAAATAAGAGTTTCTTTTCTATCGGAAAGTATAGCCAGCAATGACCTGAGTGTCCACTGCAAGTAAAACAATATTATCCAGTATTATAATAACCATTCCGTACATAAACATAATGGTCATACCCAACAATTTAGTATAAAAACACAATATTTAAGTGCGCTAGCAGACTTTAGATTACAGGTTCACTTTAAACATGAAGACTGCCCTTTTCCCTATTCCCTGTTTTTCTTTCGGCCATTTTGTGATCATGAAACATCTTCGTTTTCTGCTGTGTCACCATGGAACACGAGTGAAGAAAGACATGATGGGAGGCAGAGGGTATCTGTGGATAGGGGCACGCTTTCTGGAGGCAGAGGGTATCTGTGCATAGGGGCACGCTTTCTGGAGGCAGAGGGTATCTGCGGATAGGGGCATGCTTTCTGGAGGCAGAGGGTATCTGCGGATAGGGGCACGCTTTCGGGAGGCAGATGGTTTCTGTGGATAGGGGCACGCTTTTGTGAGGCAGAGGGTATCTGTGAATAGGGGCACGCTTTCTGGAGGTAGAGGGTATCTGTGGATAGGGACACGCTTTCTGGAGGCAGAGGGTATCTGCGGATTGGGGCACGCTTTCGTGAGGCAGAGGGTATCTGCGGATAGGGCACGCTTTCGGGTGGCAGAGGGTATCTGCAGATAGCGGCACGCTTTCTGGAGGCAGAGGGTATCTGCGGATAGGGGCACGCTTTTGTGAGGCAGAGGGTATCTGCGGATAGGGGCACGCTTTCGGGAGGCAGAGGCCCCAAAACTGTAGCCTCCTCCTTGACTGTTTACATCATCCTTGCGGTATTTCTGAAGTGCCAGGCTGCCATTTTCGATGAGGCCGGCTGGCACGGGGATACGTCATTACGGCAGAGGCTGTATATACTCCAGTATCAATTTGCCATTGTAGCTGCTGTAGCAGAACTAGCTTGCATACATGCCTTAGGTGCAAAATACTGCCAGGCTTTATTTAAGTCAATAATAATTCTTTTTCTAAGCCCCAGCTTTTTAATAACAATAAATATAATAATAATTTATAACTGCACAATATATCACTGGCAGTTTAGAGCACTTACTTGGAGCTTGGAATTTTAACAGAGAAGGAGACTCAGCATATCTCTCATTGGCATGAGACCTTCCACGTCAGGAACGCGAGCAGGGCGGCACGGAGCCCTTAAGGATGTTTGGATGAGGTCATATTTGGTGGGGAGTTTCCCTGCCACACTCAGGCGCCATTTGAAAGGACAGAGACAGCTGGCTTAACCTATGGCAGTGTTTCCCAATCATGTTTTTGCTCCGTCCAACCTCTGGGAGCAAAAATGTGGACTGTCTGGCAGAGAGGTAGGAGGGAGCAAAAACGTGGACCGTCTGTGGGTCCCCAAGGATTGGATGGGGAAACACTGACCTTGGGAACCACAAGAGGAGACAATGTTTTCCTGTGATGGAGGCTTCTGTACCAGCAGAAATTCTCAACTCTTTGATTACCGTAGGAAGTGTAAAAGTCCAAATTATTAACAACAATTACTGAAACAGTTTGAGTCAAGTACACTTTAATTGCCACATGAGATGTTATCTTTCATCATTTTTGGGAGGGGGGATATCTGGTGAAGTGTTTACACTTAAAGTCTGGATGAAATGATCTGAGAAGCGGGAATCGCCACGCCGCTCGTGTAAATTGCCCCTCTTGCATAAATTCATTTGGTTTTTGAGCTCAGCCTGTGTGAAAACGAGGCTCCTGGTATTTTGACAATGGAAACACACAGTCATTTCCCGCATAATTATGGGGCAGAGCGTTTAAATAAAATATCTCAAAGGCATTTTCTGTTTTTAGACGTTTTTTTTGATATATGATTGACCACTAAAATGTAATGCTTGAGATTTCATTCAGGCAAAAGGCTTTGCTCGCCTTTGTTCCACGTCCTAAATTGCAGCCACTGCTGCCAGGAGGGTATGCAGAAATGACGTTTTCACTGACCACTAACAAGCCTTTTCATGTTGGGAAGAGAAAGCTCGTCTTGGCCAATGACAGCACCGCTATGGTTGCAGCTGAGCTAAAAATATGGCTGGGGTGGGTGAAGTCCCCAAAGCCTCAGTGGCAGTTGTCTCTCTCCTGCTAACCTTTTAAGGTCTCGATGCTTCCATACACCCCGAAACCTTCCCACCCCCCTCAGTGTGGCACAAAATGCAAACTACCCAGAATCCACAGCAGAAAGCAGCTTCCTGCTGACATTTCTTTCGTGTCAAAGATTACTTAAAGTAGAGGAGAGGTGCATGAGCAGGGGGAGGCTGAATCAGTAAATGCGCTGTGATTTATGACCTCAGGTAGGTGTTAGGGGTTGAAAGTTGTTTTTTTTGGGGGGGGGTTGAGTCATATATTGGCCTTAGAGTGAGAGCTGGAAGTAAACAGGCAGACAGGAGCCGCAATATCTGAGGGACGGCTGTGCATTGGACTGCGTGTGTACTGTTGCTATGGTTGCAATCTATTCTTTCATGCAACTATAGCGAGCCCCGTCTGGTAGGGCTCTGTGTTTACTTTCCTTTGTATTCTGCACTATCCCTCTCTCCTTGTCTTTCCTTTCTCTGCCTATCTCTTTCTATCCATCATTCCCCTTCTCTTCTTCTGTTTTTAGCAGTGAGGATCCATGGGATTTTTACCATATCCATCCATTTACGTTAATGTCTGTGCTCCAGCATGAAAAGGTTGTTCCAGGAATGTATTTGCAGAGCTGTGTGAAACGCTGGAATTTGCTTTGTCTTAAATGGCCTGATTGCTGTTATATTTTACATGGAGAAGCATTTTTAATGTCTTTATCAAGGATTTGGGAGTTTGTTTGAAAAGTCTAGTCCCAGTTTGGAGTAACCGACCCAACACAGGACAATTTCTCCCCCTCTTCTGAGCTAAAATAATGTTCTGGTTATAATCATCTAATTAGGTTGAAAGGGGCTGTCTTTGACTGGCCGTGGGTCACATTTCAAAGGCTCGTGCCCGTACTGATTGAAAGATAGTCCGCTCCGAAGGGGTCGCACATGAGCAATGTGGAGAGAACATTCCGGAAAGCCCTGGCGTGTTCGAAAGCAATCGGCAGACCCCCTAAAAAGTTTTACAAGGTCTTTCTGTGCCGAGGCTAGCTATTAGGGTCGTTACGTTAAGTATCCCCAGTTTGGTGTAACCATAGCTGGAGCCCCCCCGCCCGGCTCACACTTCCCAAGGCAGACACGGACGCGTCCAAGTGTCGATAGCTATGGCCTCGCCATTGACTGCAGAGATTCGGCAACCCAGAAGTCGGCCTGTGGCCTGTGCGGTGCAGGACGGCCATATTTACGCGAAGCCTGCACGACTGCCGCAGCTCCTACTTTGTGATGTCATCATTATTATCATTCTCAGGTGTCACATCTGTGCCGCCGATGACATGTTCGCCAAACAGGACGTGGCAGATGTCGGCTCGGCACGGCGGGCAGGCATGAGCACTATGCTGGGAGCAGGGAGGGTGGCGGGTTGCCCCCCCATCCCGCGTAGCTGCTCCCTGCGTAATTACAGGCTGCCTTACAGATATTACTCAGGGCCCAGCAATGTGCCAGTCACGCATGCCCACTTTCCTTTCACACCACTCTGTGAAAAAACAGAAGGGAGGGAGCTCATGCATTCAGCTCCGCTTCAAGCTGCCATCCGGACCACTCTTTAGGAAGCTTCCGGAAGCCTACGCCCAAATCAGGGCCTTTTTCTTCCCCTGGTGGTATGAATGAGGCAAACCCATTTCCAGAGCTTTGCACCAGAAGGGCCCTCATTAACAGAATGTTTTCAGACGGTGGACCGGCAGGCAGACCTCGGAAAGAGTTGTTCATGAAGTTGCCCTCCCCAACCCCCCCAGCTCTACAATACTGGATGTATTATGGGGTTATAAACAAAGTTGCCTAAATTAGAACTGTTCAGCATCCAGTTGTCATGGCTAATCCCAGATGTGAGGCCTGATGTGGACCATGCTGCAGTCATTACATCTCCCAGCATGCCGAGCAGGCTGTCAAGCTTACCGGCAGCCAATCATCGCAGCCGTCTCTCCCTAGGGCTAACCCAATCCCAGCTGCCATTCCTCAAGGCAAACTAACAAATATATCAAACTGGTACCACCAAAAAGACACATCGTAAAACATATACATCTATTTCTAGTATTTGTGTTCAACGGTTTATTGTCACGTGTCTAGTAAAATGAAACCCGTGCTCTTCCTTCAGACTTTGTTGTCGATAGATACACTGTAGGCACTGCTCTGACCATTAGAAACATATCTGTGAATCAGCAAATGAAACATCAGAGGCTTGTTAAAGAGAGTACATTGGAAATTAAATCCTAATAAGTCCTGCTAAAGTCTCACTTTAATCTTTTTGCGAATGTTAACTTGACTCATATTAACTTCACGCAGCAGGATTCGGTCACTCAGGAGGTGTCGCCGGAAGTTTTGTTT
The DNA here is from genome assembly GCA_015163995.2 of Mormyrus lacerda. Classification (NCBI taxonomy): domain Eukaryota; kingdom Metazoa; phylum Chordata; class Actinopteri; order Osteoglossiformes; family Mormyridae; genus Mormyrus; species Mormyrus lacerda. The sequence goes on from JAABNX020000008.1 coordinate 9,654,439, forward strand.
GGAGCACGTCAGCGAAATGTGTCAGGCTGAAATTTGTGCGTGCACTGATGTGGAGATCGGCTTCCGTGGCAGTCTGGGCGAGCAACGAGGGACGTTTATTTAACTGAGCTGAAATCCCGTGGTAAACAACCTGCCTTTGCTTTCGTAAAATGTTTCTCTAACATCCCCCTGATTTAATGTGCTGGTTTCTGCACGCCAGTTTTCCCCGGAGAACAGTATAACTAATTACTACTCGCCGGCATGCCACTAGGAGAGACATTACCAGGAAGAGCACGTTAAATGTAATGTCTTCATCAGGGGCCAGGGAGACCCCGCCCAGAGAGGCTCCTCACTGACACTACGCAGGTAAATAAGATGGATACTTCAGACACAGTGTCATGGTGACACAGGGCCTTAAAGTTCCTCAGGTCGTAATGTATTGCCATGTTTTCACTCAAAACAGTGAGTTCACTCTAATGCTGTTTCCATTAAAGTAAGACTTTCCTCAGAAATTCTCCTCCGTCACTTTGAGTGGAGCAGATGTAATTTTAATTACATTCCATCCCTTGATGAATCTCTCCCCCTTAATCTGCCGTTCCTTTGCTCCATTTTCCCACATATTTTTGCACAAGCATCTTATAAACCAGACGTCGGTCGCACTCGCCAGCTCTGCTGTCAAGCACTTGCCCACATTTCCTCCATTTCAGATTCTACAGTAAACATCCGTATACCTTTGTATGCCAGCAGTGTATTTTTCACTAGTCATACATGGCATAACGGCATTTCCATCAATGATGGACTGCATATATGACGATGGTCGCATAAGATAATGCAATGCGCCATATTATATGGCGCATTGCATTACTCACGTGTTTGTGGTGACGCAGGTGTAAACGATCCTACCGCACTGCCAGTCGTATGAAAGTATAACACAGTTATATGCAGTATGTAATACCCGACAATGATAATAAACAACTATGTTACTGGTTTATATATTTGCTTTACTGTACTTTTTATCATGATTTAGGCTACACCATATCGCCCAGGTGTGTAGTCGGCTGTACCATCTAGGTTTGTGTAAGTACACTCTATGATGTTCGCACAATAACAAAAATGTACTAATGACTTTTCATGAAAGATAGCACTGCACAGTGGCCAAGTGTGCTATCTTTTATGAAACCTTCAAACATTCGAAGGTTTTATGATGTATCGAACCCTTGGGCAAGACATTTGACTTGAACTGCTTCGTGAAATATCTAGCCGTAGGAAAGGCAGAGTAATTGCTTCAAATTCCATGTTAAATACTGTTAAATTCCTTAGCAACTGCAGTGAGTTACATTTTTTTTGTGGCTGCCTAATATTCTTAAAAAGTTCACCAGCACCATGATACACTAGAGCCAATCTCCATCCCTGCAGGGTTCTGCAAGAACCAGGGGCTCCCTGGGGCTCCCTCGGGCTCCTTCCGGCTCTGGTTATTCAGGCCAACCTTCCCAAGATGGCAACAAGTCGGCTGTTTCTGAGCCAATCAGAATTGCTTAACAAAATTTCAACAGTGACAACAACATCAATGGGTTTTAGTTAGTTAAAGTGTAATCGATGGAGACATGATACCGAAATCTGACACAACAGTTGAAATTGGCCTGCAGTTTTCGGCCAAAGACAAGAACAGCTCTGCACCTCTATATAGAGTTAATGTTTGGGTAATTGCACCCATTTGAAATCAGCCCAACAGATGAATCAGACTCTGCTTAAGAATGAGGAGCAGCTCACATTAGCCTCTCAGGGAAAACCTTTAAAATTGTTGCCTTTTTATTGATCTGGAGCATTTCTGTTTGGGCTGGATTCGGGCCGTGGTACCCTATCGTCCAGAGTAAATGTCGAGGAGCTCCAGTATTTCCAGCCTGGCTGTACGTGGGTGTGTTTTTTCAGTTGAGTTTTCCAGCGAAGAGACTGAGGAACAAAGATGACAACAAAGCCATGTAGCTTTTCCATGATTATTGTAACGCTTGAGAAACAGGCTTGTTGAGTCTTGATAATTATATGTTTAAAATGGCACAGATGCTGGCTGCTCGGGGAATTGTGGCCTGCTGCTTAGAAATGCAGGGCCCGGCTTTATGGGGGTCACACTGTAGGTACGGCGTTTTGCCCGTCCTGTTGTGTGGCAGCAGGGACCCAAACAAAAGGCAACCCTGTGTTTTGAAACCTGGCTGTAGGGGGTTCATTTTCAAAACCAACCTGGCCCTGATTTTTATAACATGCATTTTTGAGGGCCGTATCTCAGCATTGGATGTTGTGCTGGCCTACCAATGACTTTTTCTGAAAAACATGACTCACGTTAAGGCTGGTCCCCTCTGGTGGGGGTTGGGGGAATGTCCAGGGGAGTTTCTAAGAACTGAAAAGATCAGGGATCAAGTTTACCTGGGGCTTGACTTCTTGTTTTGTTTTTTGAAGGATGATCAGGGCTAAAATCCTCGGGACTAGGCTTAAAATACTCGGTGCTACAGCCCCGAGTGATCGGACCTGACGACGCCCGTGGGCATGTCCTTGTGTGTTTGGCGCCATGGCCTTGCAGTGATGGTGGTAGCAAAGCCAGAGACTTTATAGTGACTTGGGCAGGGCCAGAATAATGGCTGCAGTGGAATTTCACAGCTGATTTAGCACTGCATAGCAAACTATGGGAAGGATTTGGGGTCCTGCTGTGGAACAGTGCTGCTCTGTGATCGGTGAAAGGTTTTTGGGACAATCGAAGTGTCAGCCATGTTGTATGTAAGGATGTGGGGGCCATTCAGAATGAGACGCTTACGGCGACGATGAGGAACCTTGGAGGGGGTGAGGTATGTGTGTGCATTGTGTGCACGATTACATGTGTGTGACTGTGAGTCTGGGGTTTTTGTGTGACTCTGTATGTTTGTAAGTGTGTGTCCTTTCAATTTTCTATGCATCTGCATTTGTGTGTGAGTCTGTAACCAGTCTAAGCATAATTTTATATATATGTAATTATGTTATTCTTTGTGTTTCATTGCCTATGTGTCCATGCGTGTGTTTGTCAGTCTGTATACATGGATCTCTGTATGTGTGTGTCCTCACATGTGTGTCTGTGTGTGGGGTGGGGTGTGTGTTTTTCCTTGGGGCAGACTGGCGGGGGGGGGTACCTCCCTGTGTCTGACGTGGGGCCCCTGGCTGTTTAGGTTACCGATTGCCCCTGTGGACAGCAAGGGGGAGGCAATAGTATCTGGAGGCATATGAAACGTGCAGGTCCCCTTATCTTAACAGGGATTAACTGTTTCTGGTCAGTGTCAGTGCTGTGGGCTCGCGGAGGTGCGGGAGGCGGCCAGAGAGGGAGTCACGGCCGGTCTGCCATGGAAAATACCGATGGCAGATAAGAGGGCGGAGATGCACTTTATTGCACAGATAGGACTGGAATGTGCAATGAGATGCCGGCTGGGCCGGCGAGTCCCTGGCTCCCATCTGCACTGTCAGGCCCCCGTCTGCACAACCAGGCCCCTGTCTGTACTATCAGGCACCCGTCTGCACTGCCAGGCCCCTGTCTGTACTATCAGGCACCCGTCTGCACAGCCAGGCCCCTGTCTGCGCAATCAGGCGCCCATTTGCACAGCCAGGCCCCTGTCTGCGCTATCAGGCACCCGTCTGCACCGCCAGGCCCCTGTCTGCGCAATCAGGCGCCCATTTGCACAGCCAGGCCCCTGTCTGCGCTATCAGGCACCCGTCTGC
>JAABNX020000008.1:9676753-9693112 GCA_015163995.2 Mormyrus lacerda
TCTGTCACCCCCCCCCCCCACCCCCACCCGAAACTGTTTGAATTTCCGCTGCATAGACATTTTTGAGCATTAAAGAACAGTAAAATGTTGAACACTGAAGTGAACATTTAGAAGAGGTCAAATACCTAGGAAAACTGAGTGATCTGGACACGATTTTGTGAATATATTTCATCTTGAGTCGGACTTGGATGAGTTCTGCACTATGTGTATGCACTAGACTCACTACCAATTCCTTTCAATGAAACACTTACTTATATTTACATTAATTTTGATAATTTTAATTACTATTCAACTAGCAGGAGTCAGGTGTCACGTTTATCTGTTTACATGATATAACTCTTTTTCTATACTAGATTTAACCTTTAAATCACACGCTTCACATTCCCTGGTTGGCACAGGTTGGGTCTGGGTCTCGATTTCAGAGCGTGATTCAGCGTTTCCGCTCAGCTCGCGTTGTGCCTGATTTATTTAGCACAGTTCGCGGGAAAAGGGGCTTTGTTGGGACGATACTAATCACCTTTCAGCGGCGCTCTGAGCCAACGGCTCTTTGGGGAGGGGTGGGCCGGTGTGGGTCCATGGCTGGTAAAGAAACGGTAACCAGAGCCCCCAAGTAAATCATACCCGGGGGGTCACCAAGCTGACCCCCTCTGTGCCAGCAGAGTTTAAATCACCCAGCTTCTCGGGGGTGGGGATAGACGGCTAGAGGTAGGTAATGAAAAAAACATGCTTCAGTGGACAGGCTGTGGCCTTGACTCCAGGGGAAGAGCCCGTCAATGTTCTCCAGCCAGAACAGTGACTGCAGCATCAAACGACAGAAATAACATGAGAAAAATGGCCGTGCTGTTGACCAGTGATTGGCGCCGTTGAATTTACAGCATGTTTTGTGTGGGAGCTTGACCCCGATGTTAGACTTTGCGGTCAGCCCTCCGGATGAAATCCCCCCCCAGTTAAAACTTTTCTGAGTTGTAGAGACGCCCGTAATAAGCATCTTAAAGGCATATTATGTGTAATTAAGAAAGAGAATGTGTGCAGTGGTAAGCCGAGGCGAGAGCTGGCCCGTCACACGGCCCTGCAGATTAGGGCAGCCGGAATGTTACGCACTGGGGCAGCCGTGTTGTCTGGGAGGACCTCACAGCCATGCCTGTGTGTGCGTGCATGAGCGTGTATGTGGGCCGTGTGTCCGTCTGCGTGCGGCTGCCTCTGAAGCTGCTCCGCCGGAGCTGTTTCACATGACGGCGGCGGGCCTGGCGACTCGTTATTCCTATATCAGACGTCTTCAGAGCTCCCTGCGCCGGACAGAGGGGGCCCCGGGCTCCGACATGGGAGGGGGGCTATTTTAGGAGCTGGTTTGGTGCCGGACACCCTGTCTCCAAAGGCTGACCTGTCTGCTGATACACTATCAAGCGGCAGGGTTTAAATGGGAGGCCATTACAAACCCGCCGCCAAGCCGGGCTGCTATCAAAGGCCTGAAAGCAGATAAAGTGATTGTAGCACTAATGAACATCCTAAAACACTGCAGACAGGAGATGCCCAGGGAACACAATCGTATCTCGTCTGCCATGTCCAATCGGCCAGTGGTCCCCTTTGGATGCACTTACAGAGCTCCCACGGGAATCCTAATTAACTGCAAGAAAAGTCCACTGAACGCAAACGAGATGTTCCGAATGCTACATAACGCTTTATTCTCTTTATATATATAAAAGATATATAAAATTTTAAGCCGTTTTATTAATTTGTTTTTCATGGGTAAAACAACAGATGTACTGAAATGAGAGAAAACTATTTCAAATAGTGATTGTTTTGTTTCACATAGATTAAAAAACAATGTTTTGGGTAAAAATGTAACAGTTGGTGCCATTTGACATTGCCATAGATACAATCAGGGGCTAAAATTTACAGAGCTGGCAAAAGACACACTCAAGTGGACCGGGTGCTCAGAGGGAGGGGGTGGTCGGGTGGGTTTTAGGGCTTGGTACCTGTGAGCAGAGGGTTATTGGCTTGAATCCCAGTGACCATGTCAGGGTTTGTCCCTGAGCAAGGCCTGTAGCTCTGAGAAATGCTGCAGGGTGCTGGACAAAGAGGTGACCCTGCACTCCGACCCCGGACGCCACTCTCACCTGTATATGTGTGTCGAGTGGGAGAGGAAGGTGGGATATGGAAGAACTAAAGAATTCTTAGGTATTATTATCCTTAGTTCCTTACAATATTTAATATGGGGCGCAGCACTGGGCTTTAAATATCCCATTAAGAGCAGGATACACTTTTTTCACTTCATTAAGTATTAAATAAGTGTTACATAACTAAATGAACCGAGGCTGTTGTGTTTGCAGTACGCCATATATCACAATACAATCAAAGAAACCATAGTTAACAAAGAAATAGACGTGTATTCTGTTGATTGCAATACTGCATCAATGATAAACAATGACAGACACTCTAACTCGGAACAGGCAATGGGAGGGAGGGGCTCGAGTGAAGTTTAACAGCGTATGTGCATTTGCGAGGGTGCAGCGCGGATGGACATGGGCCGGGCCACTCGCTCGAGTGTTGACGTTACTGCCTGCTTGTCATGCGCTGCTGCTCTGTGCCTGCAGGGGTCCGCGTGTAAGCGTGTGCGTGTGACTCACAGCGTAGTTTACCTAGCGGAGAACAGGAAACACTGACAGACAGCTACAGACTCGCTAGCACGCTGTTTTGTTTAATGTCAGTGCTAATCTCAGAGCAGTCGTTAACCCAGCCGCATTACTGACATGCCCTTAAGTACCTGCCCACATTTAACATAATTCTGACATGTAAGAATGCTGTTGCATTATCTTACCAAGCTGTAAGGAAAAGCAAAATTCCAAAAGTCAATATAATTACCTTTTCTGCCCTTGAGGCTCAAATTATCGATTGAGCAACACAAGGATGAGGGTGCCACATTATCCAAACTGTCAATTAGGTTGGAATCCAACCTCCATTTTCCGTTTTATATGTAATTATGATAAACAGAAAAGCTGCTAGCATGCCTGGCTCCTGCTGCTGGGCTCAGAGGACAGTTTGCAGGGGGAATCCCAGCCTGCCGCACATGCCGGACCAGCCCTGCCAGCCGGAGATTCTATAAAACGTCTGCTGTGGGCTGAGCTCTGGTCTGGCCATGTGTTTCACGGTTGTTTTGTGAAAGCTCAGTTTATTGGTGCAAGGAAGTATTAAAAAGTGCACCGAGTTGCTCCATATGAGTTACTATGTGACTCTCAAGCACTCGGTGGCATTTTGGCTCAGCTCCCTAACCTCCCCCCCACCACCACTGCCAACACACACACACACATTCACTCTCAAAAGGGGCGGCAATCCAGTGAGAGGCCAAAGATCAAATTGTATGTGGCAGAATGTTCTCTAGAATCTAAGTTCTGTTTTTATACATAGACCCACACCGGAACACTTCTGGGTTACTCCTGGGTTACTCTTGGGTTACTCACTGAACATTTGATGTTTCCATATATAAAAAGCCTGCACATCTCCCCATGAGTTAATGGGCGGGAGAGGGACACCCTTCTGAACAAACGCCACCTTTTCCTCCGTAAGCAATTCTGTTTTCACAAGAACAGCGCGCTATTCATTAATCACCTTTTTTGCACATCTTTGCAGAACCTGACCCCCAAATGACCTTAGATGGTTGATTATTGCCAACATACGGAGCGACCGGATCGAAGTTAAACCGGACGTTAGCTGGAACCGGGCCGACGGTCACATGATGAGTTAAGCAGGTCGCCCAGGTTGGCCTGGGAACGGTGAGATCCCTGAAGGCCCCACAGTCATAAATTATTTACCGGCTGGTTACTGCAAGGCTGCACAGCGACCGGAGGAAGTCAAAGCAATAACAAGGGGGCTGTGAGACCAGGGATGCAGCTGCTTATTATAGTTTTATCTGTAGAAACGTTGCTAATTTGGCCCATAAAGAGGCCGTTCGGTGCCCATCCCAGCCACTCAGACAGACGGCGGCAGTCTTCCATTTCGCAGTTGTTATCTAGGCCTCCAAGACAGACTGACTCCACAAGCTGCTGAACAAATGCTGATAAAAATTGGGAAAATATTATTCTTTGTGCGAGCTTGGTGCGGCTGTGGGTCGTGGACTCAGCAATGGCAGCCATGATGCCACTGTCCTCATGAGTCGGGGGTGGGGGGGGCTGCGTCACGACACATAATACCTGATCTATAAACGAGGTTCTGAAATAATAAAGCTGATGACCTCAAACTGGATCATCTGCTGCATCAGCCAGAGCAAAACACAGCATGTTTTTGTGTTTTGTTGAATACCGCATGGAAATGTTTATAAATACGGAGCAGTCTGTATTATTTGGGGTGGTTTTGTTCACCATTTTATTTGGGGGTGTAGTTTCTGTGGGGAGCATGTGTTCCCAGCTTTGGTTCTGCATAATCACAGGTCTGGAGGGAGGGGGCCAGACGCGATCAGCAGTGAAATGCTGCAGACCTTCCAATCAGCAGTGAAATGCTGCAGACCTTCCTCTCGAACTGCCTCTTTTGACAGTGAATGTCTAAGATGTCTGACATTTTCTGACTCCAGCTGAACATAACCGTGCAAAGGTTCAATTACTTGATCTCCGAAGAAATGCTGCCGGTAACCAATGGGAACTGGGGAGGGACCGCAGACCGCTGGACAGACACAGAGTCTGAGCTTCAACAATGAAGAGGCTGATTGTGGCGAAACAGCCCCCAGTGGACGACTCCTCAGCACCAACATGGAAACTTTCAATATAATCTCAGCATTATAGGCCTAATAAAAGTTAAGTGTATGTTTCCATTCGTTTATTTGCTCATGTAGTAACAGTGATTCTTCCAGACATGCAAAAAAAAGTGCAACGGACTTGATATAATGATGTAAATGATACAGAAATGTGAGCTGATTTTCTGTATCTTATATATTGTACGTAGCAGAAATTTTTCCAGTCGTCCATGGAGATGTAATTAAACGGAAACCTCAGTGATGTGAGCGCAGAGCTGGCGGTTTGCGATTAGGCCCTCCCAGGTATCGCAGACCACGCCCGCCGCGCCCCAGACTCCGCGGAGCCGCGCCACCACACCAGGGAGTGAAGCACCACATCCCCATGCGACACCGCGGGGTCAATCTCCCTCTCAGTCCTAAATCACCTGGACGTTACGTCTGGCAGGGGCAGCGGAGCTGTGGGAAGTGGGGGGGTGGTCGAGACGATGTGGGATTTGGTGTGACGGGTGGCACCTGCCTGCACCAAGGTTTGCCACGTGTGAGAATGGGATGACACTGGGAATGCCATCAGTGGCTTCTCTCATGACAGCACAGCCCTGTAGCGCTGCCCATTTCCCACAATGCAAAGGGAGGATGGTACACGTGCCAAAGCTCACATAGCCTCCATCCTACAGAACCAAATTCATCAAAATGTCTTCAATTAACAAATCGTTTCCCCCTCTCTTCCCCTTTCAAGCTCACTCACCCCTCACATTTATCTTCCCGCAAATATTCAGCATTTCCTTGCTCTGACAGAAAACAGCACCTTATGATTGCAAAACAACAGATTGCGGATTTGGAGTTAAGCTGTTCATCATACTGCTTGTTATTACCAATTACTTGCAATATCATACAAAACACAATTTGTTCTATTGTCTTTTCACACATTCAACAATGAGAAAACAATTAGGGATGTTTAGTATGCTTCAAAAAAGGAAATTATTTTAGCGCTATTGCGCATAAAGCTTTCTTCAAAATCTTTGGTTTAATGCACAGAGCACCAGAGATGCCCACAATATATTATATCTTTTTAAACATACACACAAAAAAAACTTATATCCAAAACGGAGACTTTACATTAAACTAATCCCTAAGCCAGGATGTCATTCACTTTCTCTAACAATTTACTGAGTGAACAAAATAAATGAAATCACAGGAGAATATATGGCCTTTGGTAGCATTTGCGTTAGATGCACATAAGCTGTTCTTGGACTCTGCAGCTTCCCTGTCTGTCTCGTTAATGTTTCAGCATTTAGGATTCCCGCCTTTCACTGTACAGTTGGTATCATCTGTATTACCCTAATTTTCAGTTCTACAAACCCTAGCTTTCATATTATGAGTCCTAAGCCCCCTTTGTCCTGGTGACAGTGTATGTTACTCAGTAAGATGAAATTTCAATCTTTGTTTACAGGTGAAAGTAGCATCAGTAATAAAAACAAAAAATAGTACATTATCCACACTGTACCTGTAAAATGTGTCTGTCTTCTTCATACTGAAGGAAATCAAGTTTATCCTGGAAAGCAGCACGTCCACGTTGGAATCCACGCTGAGCCACGGATGCAGTTTGCCTGGACTGTCGTCTTTCTTTAAATTACTGCCCTTCATTGCTGGTGTGACTATTAGTATATGAATTAGTTATCTGCAGAGGCACATGGTAACATAGAAGGTTCCCTGCTTTAAATCCATCCATTCATCCATCCATTTTCTGTAACTGCTTATCCTACTGAGGGCCCAGAGGCTACAGTCATGACTGCTTAAATCCCTAACTAACAATTACATGTTTATATCACCCATCCCTGAATACCTATAGTTACACAGTGAAGACAACAATGTGGATTAGCTCACTGCAAGACCTTCCTTACAGCATAATGCAGTGCAATACTTTAAAATATTAAAGGCAAAGAATGCTTTAAGAATTAATGAATATAGTCACAGAGTTTATTATGAATTTTTCCATTCATCCATCCATCCATCCATCCATCCATCAATCATCCATCCATCATCTGTAAAATTGTGCGATAATCCATCTATCCATCAATGATCCATCCATCCTTCCATCAATGATCCATCCATCCATCAATGATCCATCTTTCCATCAATCATCCATCCATCATCCCTCCATCCATCCATCCATCCATCCATCCATTTCCTACCTACTTATCTTAGTCAGAGACACAGAGAACATGTCTGCCATCCAAGGCAGCCCAGGGCAGAAAGCAGCAGAACATCCTGAAGGGGATGCCAGTCCATCACATGGCACAAAGCAGGGCTCCACCCTGGAAGGGATGCCAGTCCATCACATGGCACAAAGCAGGGCTCCACCCTGGAAGGGATGCCAGTCTATTGCAGGGCACATTTATACTTACACTCATACAATCATTCACAAAGGACAATTTCAGCACACCAATTTACCTAAATGCATGTCTTTGGATTGTAGGAAGAAGGCAGCATTTCTGGAGGAAGTTCTTGTGAAACTAGCTGTTCACAATTTTTTATTTGTTATTATCCTGCATGCATATGATATACTTTACAAGGATGATATAGCATGAGTCAGGTAACACTTCCATGGGACTGCTTCTATAGCTGTACATTCACTATGCATCAATTTTAGGGCAGTAAGAAGCTGGAGCCCCTTGATAATAGGGTGGTCAACGGTTTGGGTGGGACACTAGCCTGCTGAACAGAAGAGTTACAGATTTAATAATGGCAATTTGGGGTCACTGATGTACCTGAGCTGCATGAGTGACAAAGCCAGAGGACCTTAAAGAAACCCACATAAGTCAACGGAGAACGTGACATGTGGCTGAGGATCAAGCGCTTCACCTAAATGGCTGGACCTTGTGGCTGCAGTGTGCCTGCAGTGTGCCTGCAGCGTGGCTGTAAGCTTGGCAAAATCCGCACCATCACTTATAGTAACGATTAATAAAAATTGATACACTTAATAAAAGAGCCCGTTTTCATTCTTATCATGGCTTAAAGAAACAGCAATGAAAATCAAAAAACACTGAATGATATTCCACTAATGAAGTTCATCACTATTACACACTGTAATAGGTTTTGTTTTTAAACTTTCTGCTTTCTTCTTTAGTAACTGTCAACAGTAGATCAGGAGTTTCTGTTAATGTTAAATCGGGCAGCATACTTCATACAGGTATCCCAGACTGAGAGGCTTCCCCTGGGCCCCATCAATGAACTTCTGCATTCTGCAGTGTAGGCTTTACACTTCTGGCTGGGGTAGGGGGGGTTGCGTGGTTTTCAAGGGGTTAGGTGGCCGTGTGAGGGATCCATGTCGATGGAGATGCAGGGTGACGATTGCATTGTGCTTGTAATTAAAAGACCTCATTCTTCCTGCCTGAGCAATGACAGTCATTTTTATAAACACCATTGGACCTGAACACTTACTTTCCACTGACACTGTGCAGAACATCCTTCCCTGAAAAAAAATGTGCACAATCTTCTACATTTATTAGATAGCACGACCAATTTAATTGCTAAAATCTGCTCAAAGTCAAATTTACTGAGAATAATATATCAAAAAGATAACAGAAAATGTCGAAAACATGTTGTGTAAGTCCACATTCTTACACTATAAACAATTTCCAACTTCAGTATATTTCAGTTACTCTGCTATTTTTACTTTGAACATATTCAATGGTTACTGAAAAATCACATTTTTATCATAGCTTCACTATCCAAACGTTCTTTAAATTTGACCCGGTGTTTCTATGCCCGAAGCACTGAGTGCCTCGTGTTGACAATATGCTTAAGAGAGGGCAATTTCTTTCATTCAGTGTCAATCATAGATTTGTAGTGGGCGCGTCTATTTTCTTTTTTTGACCAATCCTTGTCTCGGGAGGCAAGACATGAGGACTCGAAGGCCAATCGACGGACCTCATTCCTGAACTTTTGCTCCTCTGAGCAAGTTAAGACATCGGGGGGCGTGGCCCCGCCTCACTGACTCCACTTGAAAGCTCATTAACTCTTCAAGTTCCGATTCGCTGAAGCAATATATATATTTATATATTCCTGCTGTACACATGCCAGTGCTAGTAAAAGTAGCACCTACGTCTGTTGCATTTTTGTTCTATTTGATTTAACAGAAAACCACAATTGTAATGTAACTTTTGCGACACAGTCTTGTATATATATATATAAATAGTTTGAAACTGGATTTATTGGATTCGTTTTTACAGTCGATGGGTACTTTACATTACTTTTAATATGCTACAGACATCGCAGTTGTTATCTCATTACTTTAAAAATTTATACTGTACGCGGCCAACTGGTATATTTATTTTTTTGCTTCATTAAACTATGCATAAGTGACGAGACATACAAACATTTTTAATACAGCCCAATCCAGTGTGTAGGACCCTATACGTTTGGGTGGATGTATATTGCTGGAATTCGCTCCCAAATGAGGGGCCCAATGCGTCATGAGGTCATTCTATGGAATTCTGTGGGCTTCCCACTCGGACAAAAATTCCTTATGTGCAGGTAACGTGCTCCCAGTGGCAGGGCTGCAAAGCCGGTGTGTGTGTGTGTGTGTGTGTGGGGGGGGGGGGGTACAATTCCTAGGATTTGGTTACTGTACGATGCGCTCACTTTGTTGACCAACACATGGATTTAAAAAGTTTACTTTGAAACTAGGAAAAAAAATGAAAATCATTTTAGGTAAAATGACATTTTCATAGTTTTTTCAACCAGCTGTTTGTCTGGGACGGAGATTTCCTCCGCAAATGTCTATTATAGAGAAGGGAAGAGGTGAATGTTACGCCTTTAAGAGTTAAGAAACTTGAAACCTTGTTTGCGCAACAATCAGTGCAGCTCACAGCCGCCAAAGTGTCTAGACTAGCACATGATGAGAGTCAGCCAATGGCTCCTTAGCTATCCTCGGGGGCCCCGTGTGTATGTGTGTGTTTCAGAAAAAAAAGAGAGAAACGGGGAAAGAAAACCCAGGCTGCTGTGTGACCAGATCTGAACACGGGGTCAGTCGCACGTCTGAGCCTAAGGATTGTTCGTCAGCAGTCTTCATACTATAATACTTTGGAATTCTACACGAACGCTTTACTATGGTGACTAACCAATGGGATTGTGAATTCTGAAAGGAATTTCTTGGGATTAATTCACAGCGGAGCAGCTCCATTCATGTGTCGAGCGCTGCTTTAAAAGGAAAATTTTTAAGGTGTTCCAAAGTCCAGAAACAAAGCGGAAGCGCAGAGTGATCGATTTCTGCTGTTTACTAGTCGGTTACAGGCTACATTTGCGTAGTTTTTTCAGTCGCTGATGCAAATAATTATAACATCGCTTGAGAATCGCGGTTAATGCTTTATGCAGTTTTGTGTGTGATAGCTGGAGTACAAAGAAGTTTTCTGTTGTTCCAGGGAATAGAATATTATGTTTTATGCATTTTGATTTCAATGTGGTATTGCATTTTGGGACGCTTTTCCTTTTAAATGCCGTTTATTATTTTAGCTCTTAATCTAATGTTGCTGTTTGGCCGCAAATATACAGCATTCGGCTGTGCATGCACTGCACGGCATTTACAAACCATTTATGTTGTACGACGACCATAAAAAAATTAGTAATTCACTCCGATCTGAACAAGAATACAAACTCTAGATTTATAAATTGTCGTATGTTCAGGTCGAAACGCTCAGGTCTTGTGCGGCGACTCTGGAGAAGCCGTTTGATTGCAGATAGACAGGGGGGCGATGGAAGTAGCAAAACCTGCGAAGGGAGTCGGGACGAACTGTGCGGCAATAACCCAGAAAAGATTTCCAAAACGGAGCTCAGACCGGTGACCCGAGGAGGTTCGACTGTGGAGAACCTTCAGGAAGTATGCACCAGATATCCATCAGAGAGTGGCGGCTCGGGGGACATTTTGGACCAAGATGGGGGTGCCATGTGTCTCATGGAAGAGGGAAGTCCCAGATCGGCACCGGAGAATGAATACAGAACGGTGACGTGCTGTTTGTTCAAAGACCGGGAACACTCGGAACCCAGAAGGCCAGATTCGGCTCGGGGTAAAGAACTTGGTTCATGCCAATTCATGTTGAAGAACCACGGCTCTCAGGACGCTGCTTCTCCAGGAGCCCTGGAGGCAAAGCAGCGCTCTGTCATTGAGCAGGAACTTAAAACCGCCACCTATTCCTTGTTTAAAAGGCTAAAGGGAAAGCCGCTGGATACCCTTCTTGAGGCCGTGGAATCTAAAGGGGGGATGCCAAGCGATTGTGTTATGGTATCGCGGACGGAGTTGCGGTTGGGTGGCCATATGGCACCACCTCAGCTGCTTCTCTGTAAGCTTTATCGTTGGTCCGACCTTCAGCACACGGCCCAACTCAAACCACTTTGCGAGTGCCAGAGCTATGGGGCTTCGGATAGTCCGACGGTGTGCTGCAATCCCTACCATTACAGCCGACTATGTGGCCCAGGTAAGTTCACGTATTCTGCGTCCCGGGGTCTTTCAAGTGCCGGGTAATTTTCCGGTAATTTTCTCAGTTAGATGAAGTCGAGTAAGCTGAACATTCCTATTACTATCGAATGCATCGCCTGACATAGAGTTTAAATTAAAGCTGTTCCATCTGACCGTGAGCGGGAATCTTTCCGGATTAAGTTTTTAGACACAATCGCAAAGTTTTATCTGCGCTCGATCCCTGTCGCGTGTTGAAGTGAAATGTTTTCAGTCCTTCGCAGTACCATGGCAATGACTACTATGGGATGAAGAGGAGATGCTTCGCTTCTTAAGCGATGATTGAGATTTACAAAGTTACCATTAGTTATTGATAGTGGGGAAAAAAACATTTAGACCCGCTGAAATTAGCATGAGCAGATTTAATGTGTTGCAAGATTTACTTACACTGTTCGATTTTTATTGCTAGAATAGTCTAAGGGAATGTAACGAAATCGAACATCGTGGATATGCAAAAAAGAATGAGCATACAACCTGTTGTAGTCGATTACCAGAAAACTTAGATTAATTCTAGGTGGACAACTGGATATAGAATACCCCTGTTTATTGATGCCATGTTCATTTGGTTCAGTTAAGCATCTTTTGTTCTAAACGTGTGTTAGATAAACAGAAATCTTAACTGTGCTGTGCCAGCCTTGTTTAACTCGCTGTCCGAGCCTGCAGTAACTCGTAGAGCTTTCCAGCGAACATAGTTTGTCCCCATCCCAACTCCTTCACCTCTTCTACTATCAGAATAAATGCCATATATGTTCGTATGTAGAAAAGAAATAATAGTCACATTGCATCCTTTTTAAACTGCTGCGCGTCTCATATATGCGCCTCTGTTGTCCAAGTATTCATTTGGGCATCAGTGCTTGCTTTATTCTAACGGTTTTCTTATGTCTGTCTGCATTCCAAATCCCACTCGCAAATGTGAAATGTTCTCTATTTTGTTCTCTATCAAAACTATGACCCGACTCAGTGCCTAGTCAAAATGTGTTCAGCGTATTGTTATTTATCAGCCTGGCCGAATCTCGATTCAGAAGCGAATACAAGAACAATATTGACATACGCTAGTAATTATCCTAAAAGACAGCCCATGCTAAAAGCACATATCAAATAAGTCTGCTGGGGTGCCGATTGAAAAGTTGTATGTAAGCACGTTAAAGGCTAAATATTTAAGTTTAAATGACTAATTTGTCAACTTGTATTGAATATGTGATGAAAATCAAGTAAACTGAAGCTATATGTGACTGACATGAAACAGACTTACTTGGTTTGTTGAGAATTTGCAGTATGGAGTATTTATGAGGGAGTCGTGACTGCGCAGTAACGGCGAAGATGCAGTGGCCTTATCTGGACGGGCTCGCGGTCTGCGGCCGGCCTGAAGGACACAGTTAACCCGCAAATTTGATTTCCGCAGAGTAGAAGCGTAACCTACGGTAGGCTGGAGGTGCAGCGGAAGGTGGAAACGCGGATTCAAGGGGCCAATTTATTTCAGCTGGTTTTGGTGCAACATAAACGCTTTATATATGAAATTTTGTGCACAAGTAACTCAGACTAAATGCTGTGTATACAGATTTAGCATTAAAGATTACCATTGTATTAAAAAAGATTACCAAATAATTTGAATAAGGTAACTGAAGTAACAACTGCTCGTAAAGTGACTAAAATGATGTACTAAAATGATGTATTAATTTTGGCATGAATAAAGAATCTAGAAGACAGAATAATAAATCAACTGTCAGAAAACATAAACACTTGATCCTTTAACTGAGTGGATCTCTTGCTTATTCGATTTCCCTGAGTAATCTATCTGGGTAATCCTTCAAATATAGCGATGAATGCAGGGGGCTGCTTTCTGCAGGGGCTGCTTTCTGCAGCCGGCGCTGGGCTTCTTGGAGCGTCCGCATATGATGACAGCTGCCCATTCTGGTGAAGAAGACGCGGCTCTTTTCTTTTACTGGCGTTACATCGTTCACTTGAAGTTGAGTTGTTATGACTGCTGTTTCGGCAAATCTATTAGCGCCGTCTTTATCTTTTCTCCCTCAAACCCATATCTTACAACTCGACCGAACGGTAAAAAAAAAAACACCACAAACACTAGGTTGGCTATTACAGTGCAGCTTTTTTGCCCATCATAATTTCACCAGTTCTCGTTACAGAGAAAAATGTGTACAATTAATTTGACTAACCGTAGCCTTCCCATTATATCTTAAATATTTAGAGAGATTATATAGGCTAACATGCATTACGTGTTAAGCCTGTGTGATTACATGGGCTAGGCCTAGGCCTACTTATTTCAATTATAATATTTAAACTTTACCCGTTATTTAAATAACAATTAAACTAAACACTGTCAATAAAAATAGACCGAAACAGCAGTGGCTAGTCCACCAGGCCACGTTCCGCCCTTCTTCCATCGTCGAAACGTATACTGTAAATTTAAAACTTAAAAGGTTATTCAACTGTTTAAATTTTAAATGTGCAGCATCGGGAACAAACGACTGTAAGTTAGCACATAAAGATGCCGCATTGGTGCACGTCTTATTCTTCTATAAATCTTTTGAAATCTGAGTAGTATAATGCTCACATCTGTACTTGATCGAGCTGAATACGTCCTGTAACTAAACGTACGGGTCTTACTGGGAATATAAGTTTACTAAAGTGCGCACGTAACCGTAAGATTTTCCTATGTAATTTGTCCAGCTGCAAGTGTCTTTACAATGGCTATGAGCTTTACTAGACAATAAAATTTACCTTTATTTTTGATGTCAACTGTAAGAACGGTTCGACCCGATTAATGGCGTCATATACGTAAAAATTCTTCAAATGAATTTATAAAATGGTGGCATGCGTGGTACTGACCGGAAAGCTGACATTAATTGTTTTACAGTGTAGTTTTCAGTTTAAACCAGCCCCTTGGCATTTTTCGACTACGGTGGAAATGCAGGCCTAGTTTAATTCCACGATATTGCATTACGAATACATCAATGGTCTTAC
Source organism: Mormyrus lacerda (assembly GCA_015163995.2). NCBI lineage: Eukaryota > Metazoa > Chordata > Actinopteri > Osteoglossiformes > Mormyridae > Mormyrus > Mormyrus lacerda. The sequence goes on from JAABNX020000008.1 coordinate 9,690,970, forward strand.
TCTAAGAATATCCTATAAATGTGGAAAATATTATTAAAGCTCAAAAGCAACGTGAAAGGATTTGATAGGCCTAGTGAACCTGTAATGATTCGAATCCTAAGCTTCAAATGTCTATGCGTGAAATTACTAAATTGCTGAAGTTTGGCTTTCAGCAGTATCGGTTTGCCGGTAACCCCGCTTCTCCCCGGTACTGGCAGGCACGCGGAGATGCGGCCGCCCCCCGGTATTATTGTCTCGGACCAGGCACCCTGCTGGGGGTGTGATCGTCCCGTGACACGCGCTCATGCTTAAAAGCCAGCTGTCAAATAGACTGCAAGGAGGCTAAATTAATCATTTTAGATGAACTAACGGATAAGCTTTGGAATGGTCGGGTGTATGAAGCTGTGTTTTAAATTAATTTTAATTTAATAAAGGCAAAACAGTTCAACTCAATAGATTGCCATTCGAACATTAACGACCACTGGGCGCTTTTAAATTGTATCTTTTACTTGTGCCTGGTTTTTTAGTAAATTACTTTTTTATTGCGTATAGTAAACTGAAGTTCCCCATGAAGATTTTAAAAATGTCGTTTAACATATTACGAACTGGTTCGGTTGAGGAAAATGGAGCCACTGGTAAATTAAATGTACTGTGATGTGATATAATCTGTGGGTTAGGAGCGCCAGAATGATTTAAATGTACATAAAGCGTGAGCGTTGCCCTTTTCACACGCAATCAGAGAGCGCTGAGCCCGGAACCGCAACCCGGACCCCGGAGCCGCAGCCACGGCGCCCAGGCTCGTCCTGACTGGGGCTGCACGCTTTTCCTGTTATTGCTACTGTTGCGCGCCGGGCAGTAGTTTGCATACCGTCACTGGCCGCAGATCATTAGCGCTTCCTGCACGGTCTGGCCAGGTCTCTCGTACGGAAATCCCCGCCACTTTATATAGCCACTTCTGGGTGGGTGTTTCCAGACACTATCAATCAATCAATCAATCAATCAATCAATCAAACTATCTATCTATCTATCTATCTATCTATCTATTTTTATTGATCAGTAAATCTTGAGAAGTATACATCCAGCAACAACAAAAATGGACAAAACAGCTCAAAACAGAACGGGGATTTAAATAGACTTAAAGTTTTGCTTCTTTTATTTGCCCAGGCATTATCCCTTTGAAATGAGATCAGTTTCAAGCTGCGCTTTAAAAGCCCCTTTTCCTAAAGAGGTCCCCTCATGCTATTTAGGTGGAGGAGTGGTGATAATATACAGTTTGCGTACTGCTGGCGCCAGACTGACTAGCTGTGTATGTGAACGGCTGAGCCTGGATCCAGGCTCTTAAAGAAGCCGCGCCTGTTATGTTTGTGCCCGTCTTTTGGCGGCGTCACTGCCTGCTTTTGACTTTCACTATGCGTTTCTCTGCTTTTGGAATTATTTTCACTTCTTTGTTGCTTCGCCTCTATTCTCTTGCCCTGAATCGTTTATGATGTATACGGAAGTTTATGCAAATGAGCGTAGTGCAGTACATTTAATTACATTTTATTGTGTGTTTTTATTTGATTATTTGGCTCTTAATGAAAAGTTAGCTAAATGAATAGTGAAAAACAGCTGATTCCAAACAACCCAGTTGTTTTCGTTTGGCACCACTCCAGTAGTTCTGCTTTGTATTTTGCTTTTAATATTAAAAATGTGACTGCTGCAAGTCAGAGCACACGAGGTTCTTGGTTCATATACTGGAATGCTCATGTTTTGGGAAATGTGTGCTGCACCGATAACATGTTTGTTTCAGTGGTTTGTTTGACCTCTGGACTTCATGTTTGTGTCCAGTTATGAACCAAAACTTTACAAATAGCAAATGTTTTGTCTTCAGTCCTATAGAAAGCAGCGAAAATATGAGAAATGGCTATAATGTTCTGCGCATAAAAGCTGAGAAGACGTAAAGACAAAAACACAAGACTTCCTAATGTCATATTATTGACCAACTTCAGAAAAATGAGATCCATAGTAAAAGAAAATGGAAAGTGGCTGCTGAAATGGCTAATGGTGACAGGGTGACATGCTCAGTCCGCAGAGGGGCCAGTGTGTCTCCGATGCTCAGCCCGCAGAGGGGCCAGTGTGTCCCCGATGCTCAGCCCGCAGACGGGCCAGTGTGTCCCCGATGCTC
>JAABNX020000008.1:9707115-9722608 GCA_015163995.2 Mormyrus lacerda
CCCCCCAGCAGGAAGGACGTGGCACAAGTCCTACAGCCACTTCCCATATTTCTTTTTTAAGCAGAGAGACGCCGCGATGGCTGAAGTCGTACCAAAGCTGTGCTTTTGTCTGTCACAGATGACAATCAAGCTGTAAAAACAAACTTCCTTCAGCAGCGACGCTGACTTTCATTTATTTGTTTTTCTTGGGACACCATTTCTTAGATAACCGCACCGGTTTAGTGTTTGCATTTTTCTGCCTCAGACCCACATGCGTTCAGATCTCAGATCTCATCTGAAAGGTGTGTTTCTCTGTCTGTAACTGCCCATAGAGACACTTCTTGGGAAGATGTTTCTCTGACTCTGAGTCATGCTGGGCATGAGGAAGATGCTGAGCTGGGGGGTGATTTCTAAGGCAGAAAACTGACCTTTCGCTTGTTTCGGGCGGGGGAGGGGTTGGCCTTGGTGTCAAAGAGACTGACGCTAAAAGCAGGGGGCTTTGAAAATATAATAACAAACAGTACTTATGTAATGGGCAATTGGCTGGGTGGGGGTGCTTTAAATGACCGCAGAGCAGAGTAATTGGGTCCAGGTTTTTCTCTTTTCCCCCCTTCCACTCCCTTACCTTCACAAACCAGTATGAACAGTGAGGAGAGCAGCCCCCCCCCCCACACACACACCTCCCTAGGGAGTAGCCACGCCTGAAGACCCTCAGGCAGGTGTGGAGGCAGCATTTACCCGTTGTCCACGACGACCATTCAAGTCCTCGCTGATGTGCAGAGGCTACATTCAGTTTAGTGGTTCTGCTAGTTAAATGAGGACAAGGGGGGCATTCCATGAGTGTGGGTGGGGGGCATGAGGGGTGTCATCTCGGAGGAAAATGAGAACGTGTTGAAAACGCCATGAGCACGTTCAGAAAACATCGTGCCACAGAACTGAAACAAATATCACAGCTAATTGAATAGCCTCTACTGAATTCCTGAAATTCTTAGTTTTTTTCAGCTTTAGGAAAAAAATGAAAGCTTTAGTTTGGACAGGACAATGGAATGTGTCATTCAGGAAGGAACTTAGGGGGAACTGAGGAATTCAGGAGGTAAACAGGTGATGTAAGGTAAATAATGGATGCATTGGGGATGGAGAAGGGATGTGCTGTAGGGCCCTGAGGAGGCTGTGCTGTAGGGCCCTGAGGAGGCTGTGCTGTAGGGTCCTGAGGTGGCTGTGCTGTAGGGTCCTGAGGTGGCTGTGCTGTTTGGTTCTGAGGAGGCTGTGCTGTTCGGTTCTGAGGAGGCTGTGCTGTAGGGTCCTGAGGGGACTGTGCTGTTTCATCCTGAGGAGGCCGTGCTGCAGAGCCCTGAGGAGGCTGTGCTGCAGGGTCCTGAGGTGGCTGTGCTGTAGGGTCCTGAGGTGGCTGTGCTGTAGGGTCCTGAGGTGGCTGTGCTGTTTGGTTCTGAGGAGGTTGTGCTGTAGGGTCCTGAGGTGGCTGTGCTGTTTGGTTCTGAGGAGGCTGTGCTGTAGGGTCCTGAGGTGGCTGTGCTGTAGGGTCCTGAGGTGGCTGTGCTGTAGGGTCCTGAGGTGGCTGTGGTGTTTGGTTCTGAGGAGGCTGTGCTATTTGGTTCTGAGGAGGCCGTGCTGTAGGGTCCTGAGGAGGCTGTGCTGTTTGGTTCTGAGGAGGCTGTGCTGTAGGGTCTTGTGGGGGCTGTGCTGTTTCATCCTGAGGAGGCCGTGCTGCAGAGCCCTGAGGAGGCCGTGCTGCAGGGTCCTCAGGAGGCTGTGCTGTCCTGGAAGCTATTTAAACACAGGTGGGGTGGGGGGACAGCAAAGCTTATTAAGGTGCTTTATAACAAGTGCAGGAAGAGGCCTGTCTGTGTGATGGCTTAATTCTCGCTCCTGCCAAACATTAATCAGATTAATAACCTTTGCTCTGCAGGCTGCTCATTGGGCCCATTAGAAAATAATGGCCTTTCCCAACTTTTCTACAGAACAATCCCCCAAATAGGAGGGACTGGGGCGCTCCCTCTCGGCACTTCTGGGGGGTGTACGCCACGGTTCTTCACCCATTGGGTTCCTGTGGGCTAGATTTGGGTGCCTAGTAGCCCTTTGCGGACTGGGGCATCACAGCATGTAACATGCCAACACCCCCCCAACTCCAGCATCCCCGGTCAGGGCCCCTCCCTGCCTCTCAGTCTCCAGTGAGATTAGCAGCTGGCCAGTGCAAGTTATCATTCTTTAAGGTAATAAAAAATATTGTAATAGACAGCAGACATTTTAAGTGTTATTTTATAACTGGCATAGGAAGAGAGGGACATGGTAATGCTGCTGAAGCCACAGGGGCAGAGGGTGAGCTGAGGGTGAGAGGAAGATGAGAGGAGGATGAACAGAGTGTGAGCGGAGGCTGAGTGGAGGGTGAGAGGAAGGTGAGCAGAGTGTGATTGGATGCTGAGAGGAAGGTGAGCGGAGGGTGAGCAAAGTGTGAGCAGAGGTTGAGTGGAGGGTGAGAGGAAGGTGAGCAGAGTGTGAGTGGAGGGTGAGAGGAAGGTGAGCGGAGGGTGAGCAGAGGTTGAGTGGAGGGTGAGAGGAAGGTGAGCAGAGTGTGAGTGGAGGGTGAGAGGAAGGTGAGCGGAGGGTGAGCAGAGTGTGAGCAGAGTGTGAGCAGAGGTTGAGTGGAGGGTGAGCAGAGGGTGAAATAATGTAGGGTTGTGTCTGGCAGCACTGGCCCTTTAAGGCGCGGGCTCGCTGGAACCTGCGTGAGTTGCTCTTGTTTTATTATAGACAATCGAGGGCTGTAATTATGTCAAAGCCAAATTCTTTCAGAGGCTGCAAGTGAAGCGCGTTCCCTTTCAGTTGCGGGGCTGTAAAAGCAGCCTGAGGAGCGCAGGAGCTGCAAGGGAGGAATTTGCTAATGGCGCAGTGGAGGTTCAGGGGCGGCGGCCGAAGGGGGAGGCCGCACAGGTTTTATGTGAGGAAGGAGGTTTGCTTCAAGCTACGAGGGGGCCTGCATATGGACACCCTTACGGACCTTCCACTTACAGACGCGGCCGGCCCGGCCCAGCCCACTGTGCGGGGTGTGCGTGTCTCTGCACGTGTGTGTGCAGTAGGGACTGCACATCTCTTTGTGTGCGTGAATTTCTCACAGCAAACTCTGCTGAAACCCGTTTCCATGAGAAACACAAAATTTGTGCTTGGAAGGCGTGTAGAACAAAAAGAGCAGAAAAAGCGTTTATTTCTGTTTGTAACCTTTATTTTACTTGAAATGTGCATTAAAAGTTTTATTACTCATAGAAAAAACAGGTGCAAATTTTGTGTTCCCGCAAAAGCTCTATAAATTCAGTGCGGGAGTCAGCTAAGAAAAGGAAGAGGACAGTTTGATGTGTGTGTGTGTGTGTGTGTGCTGCGTGTGCATGTGTGTGTGCTGCGTGTGTGTGTGCGTGTGTGCATGCTGCGTGTGTGCGTGTGTGTGTGTGCCTATGTGTGTGCGTGTGTCTCTGCATGGCCTCACCGTGACGGGGGCTTGTTAATGGGGGGGCCGTCATTAAGCCCAGAGAGGGCTGAGAATGAAAGGAATGGGGCCACAGGCCTGGTTTTAAATCCTCTGTGTCAATAGAGTCTCTGAAGCAAAATAATGGCATCAGTCTGTGTGCCAGTTAATCGAAGCTGATAGCATGATGGCTGGGGGGTCAGTAGGTCGCAGGCTTACGCTAAGTTGTCAGGGAGCTGAATGCCGTCCCTGAGCCTGGATGGGGGGGGGGCAGGTGGGGGAAGGGAGGACCCCCTGCCTGGGCCGCTCACCAACCAGACCCCCACCTCGTCAGGAATGTGGGGGTTGGGGGGGGGAGTGGTATGTTGAGCCGGTGTTGACTTTTTATGGTAGAATTCTCCCCCCGGTTGAGCCTTTCGCCGAAGGTGAATTATGCTGGAAAGAAAGGCTTTGTGAGAAGTGTAGAGGAAATGTAGCGTGCTTCCCTGACGGAGAGGGTCCCCACACCCCACACACTCACACAGCACTCCATGGTGAACCTGTGCAAGTCACTTTGTGGAATAACTGCTCTCTGCTCAGTGTGACGCTGAAAATGCTGTAGTCACAGGACAGAGGGTGGGAATCCCTTCAGGTTTCCCTCTCTGGGTCAGTTACACTGCCCCCACCCCCGGCTAGTCCCTACTGTCGGTGCGTTCTCGCTCATTTTCACATTCATTTTCTGTCAGACTGAAATCTGGAGTACAGCCTGCAAATGGTGGGTGATCCCCAGCTAGTGCTCGCGTTAGTGTGCGTTGGTGTCTCTCTCTCCGTATCGCTCTTTTATCTCTGCCAGATGCATTGTCCCAGTGAGCTGAGCCCGTTAATTAAAGCATAAGAGACTCCGCAGGACAGTGGAGTTTGCAGTGGCCTAGTTTGGTGCAGTTAGTCTCGGTGGGGGATGCAGTGAATTGTGTACCTCCATCTTACGTTCTGCTTTAAATGGGTTCTTCATTCTGTGGTGATAGTTAGAGAAGGTGGCCCTCAGTAACGAGCAAAGGCGGGGACTGCCCCTTATCCCATGGGGGTGGGGCCGTAAAGACAAAGCCTTCCAGTGAGGTCCAGTCTCTAATACCTACTCACCTGAATGTTTGTTCCAGCGGCCAATGTGGTGCTGTGTTTGTGTACCACTTTAATTACAAATTGTCTCCTTCCATATTGTCACAGACAATAAAAGGAGGCTGTGAAGCCCCTTAAACTTAATCCTTCCTTTTAGATGGGCCTGTGTGCGGACTTGGGGAGAGGGATAACCTGAGTTTTTACTTGTGTTTTTGTTATGTGTGACATGCTCCCCTCCCTCTGTCCCTCCCTCTCAGATGCCAGCATGTCTCCAGAAGCCCCAAAGCAGAGCCACTGGTGCAGTGTAGCGTACTGGGAGCACCGGACGCGGGTGGGTCGCCTCTACGCAGTGTACAAGCACTCCGTCAGCATCTTCTACGATCTACCTCAAGGTACGGGCTTCTGCCTGGGTCAGCTGAGCCTGGAGCAGTGCAGCAGCAGCGTCCGCCGCACGCGCGGCAAGATCGGCTACGGCATCCTGCTGAGCAAGGAGGCGGACGGCGTGTGGGCCTACAACCGCAGCGAGCATCCCATCTTCGTCAACTCACCCACGCTGGACGCGCCCGGCTGCCGCAGCCTTGTCGTTCGCAAGGTGATGCCCGGCTTCTCCATCAAGATCTTCGACTACGACAGGTTGTGCCTCCTGCAGGGCGCGGCGGAGCCGGGCTGCCTGGACGGACCGTACGACCCCCACAGCGTGCGGATCAGCTTTGCTAAGGGCTGGGGGACCTGCTACTCGCGGCAGTTCATCACCTCCTGCCCCTGCTGGTTGGAGATCCTGCTCAACAACCACAGATAACAGCCACAGCCAGCCCACCGCAAACTATCCCAAATATCACCTACCTAGATTTAATATAAAGTTTTATATATTATATGAAAAATATATTATACTTGTAAATAACGGAGTCATTTTTACAATGTAATTATTTATGTATGGTGCAATGTGTATATGGAACAGAGGAAAACGCAAACCAGAAAATGCACTTTGGATTTTATATAGATATATATGTATGTATATACATATATGTATGTGTGTGTGTGAGTGTATGTATGTATATGTGTGCGTGTGTGTGTGTGTGTGTGCGCGTGTGTGTGTGTGTGTGTGTGTGTGTGTGTGTGTGTGTGTGTGAATGCATTTACACACACATACAGAATCTTTCAATACCAATTTGAAAAGTTATGCAGCAACAATAAAATGACCCTGGTTTATGATGTACGGTTTTCATATATCAGTACCCAGACAAAAAGCTAACGCCATTCACACATTGATAATAAAGTATTCGCATTATGTTTCCTTCCGTCTCTGGCTTTCATTAATAAACCCCCCCACCCCCCCACTGATTCAAACCTGTTAGCACAACAAGAACCAGCCCTCATAGATAAATGAGAACGTGGGTCCCATTCTTCCACATGGGGTGTTCATCCTCCAAAGCACATCACACAAGTACATTCCAAAGAAGCACAGAGAACCAGTCTGGGGAAACTCAGGACGGTCCAACCAATGGCAGTTTGCTGTACTCATTTCACTTAAATTACAAATTTAAAAGGCTAATTTTTAAAACATAACATGAGGCAGAAAGACTGCAGCAACACAACTGCTTGGGTGGCTGAGGGGGGGGGGGGAATGCTGAAGGGTGTTGGTGCACACTGAGGGTGCGGGTGCTTAACCCGACGTCGGGCCAAGGGCCGTCCTGCACCTCCCCCCCGACCGGCTGCTGTTGGGGAGGCCATTCTGAGCCATACTGTCTTAACCAGACCTTGCATTTTCCCGTAAAGGACATGGGGCTCGGAGAGTTCTGGCATTTCTGTCCGAAAGAGATACTGGCAACGATGGCGTTAAAGTCCAGTGTGGTGTGCCGTGATGTAGGTGTCAGGCCCGCAGCTGCGGGAGCTCCATACTCTGCTTCATACCTCGGGTCCAGCGAAACATTACATTGGTGTTCCAACTGACACATCATAGACAAAAAAAAATCACCAGTTTTTCCAGTTACTGTTAAATATAGCAGCACCACCTCACCAGTGACATCAGTACAGCGACATTCTGTAAAAATAAACTTCATATTTTTTATTATTGCATTATATTGTATTACATTATTTCACTTGTTCCTATAGGGTAATAATACATTACACAGCATGCTGGTTTCCCCTTCGAATGTAATAGCAGGTTTGTCTGTCTTTAATACACATATACGGGATGTGTGACCTTCACTCATAATTTAGACGGGAATTAAGTCTTCAATGTTAGTGTTATATGCTAGTAGCATGAGGAAGAATGGCTTTTTGTCCCTGGTTGTTACTTATGCTATGGGTTATTCAAACTTTGCAGATATTTGCTAGCAGAAACCTGCTAACACAGGTATGCTAACATAGAGGTTTGCTGACAGAGAGGTCCGCTAACACAGAAGCCTGCTAACATAGATGTTCATTAACACAGAGGCCTGCTTACCGAGAGGTCCGCTAACATAGAAGCCTGCTGACATAGATGTTCATTAACACAGAGGCCTGCTTACCGAGAGGTCCGCTAACATAGAAGCCTGCTGACATAGATGTTCATTAACACAGGCCTGCTTACCGAGAGGTCCGCTAACATAGAAGCCTGCTGACATAGATGTTCATTAACACAGAGGCCTGCTTACAGAGAGGTCCGCTAACATAGAAGCCTGCTGACATAGATGTTCATTAACACAGAGGCCTGCTTACAGAGAGGTCCGCTAACATAGAAGCCTGCTGACATAGATGTTCATTAACACAGAGGGCTGCTTACAGAGAGGTCCGCTAACATAGAAGCCTGCTGACATAGATGTTCATTAACACAGAGGGCTGCTTACCGAGAGGTCGACTAACATAGAAGCCTGCTGACATAGATGATCATTAACACAGAGGCCTGCTTACCGAGAGGTCCGCTAACATAGAAGCCTGCTAACATAGATGTTCACTAACACAGAGGCCTGCTTACTGAGAGGTCTGTTAACATAGAGGTCAGCAAACACGAGATGTCCACTAACACAGAACTCTTCAGAGAGAAGTTTGCTAACACAAGTCTGCTAACATGGAGATACGCTAACAGAGAAACCTAAGCATTTATGCTGATAACTAAAATCCCAGCAGAAGAAAAGTAGAACTCTGGTGCCAACTTTGACAAAGAAAGATGAAGAGGTTCCCCACAGCTTCGAAAGGCCTGTCGTAGCCGGCTTTGCTGTATGCCTACTCCGCAGCCTGGAGGACCCCGCCCTCGCCATACCCTCCCATCCTGTCCCAAAAACAAATCTCTGAGGCAGCTCTAATGCTCACTATCTGTGTTTGTGGCTTTGGTCAAGCCCGCTACTACCTTTTCCCTCTGTGAGGAATGTTCTGCTCTGGCCGCAGAGACGGCAGTCAAAATTCATCACGTTCACCCCTAAACGCTCGACTCTGAAATTTAGTTCCTCAGAGGCCTTTGGGAAATCTATTAAACTGCAGCCAGAATGGATGTGGTGGAGCTCACTTCCTGTCTCATTGTGGGTTTGGGTTGTCTGAATGGAGGGAGATGCACTTTTTCCTGCCAACAGCAAACAGGAGATCAAGAGTGAGGAAAGAAGGAGAAGTAGAAGAAAAAAAACGTTCACTTGGTGCTTTCGACAAAAACAGGGCAAGAAATATGCAGTGAGGTTAAAAACAGTGTCGTCCTTCAGGGGAACGTCAAGGTAGATTTCTGCACACTTTTGCAGCAGTTGACAGGCAGAAAAGGGCTTGTGCAGTGTTAGGACAACAAGGCTTAAAAATGTGTTTGGAATACAACGTTTACAGTCAGGGATAACGATGGGAGTCCGAGGGGGTGTAGGGTTACCAGTGTGGTCAACGTCTGTGGGATTCTTCTGTCCTTTCTGCTGCAAAGCTTATGTTCCTGCATTCAATCTGCCACCCAACCCACTGCAGCCCAAATAACATACAGCACACCTTCTCCTTTTCTTCACAGAGCTACTTGGGGGAAAATTACCCTGTTCTTTTGTGTCAGTTACTGTGTGGGGAAAAAGGCCCAAATTACTACTGGAAACAAACTGGTAGGCTATTATATTGGGTAGTGAGAAACTGCAGCGCATACCTAACAGATTACACAGCAAACCACAGAGGCTACATGAGCCCAAATAGCCTTCAATGGCTGAACTATGGTGTTCACAGCACATTCAGCTGCATCTTGAGAAAAGCATCCTGTTTTTTCTGTCAAAAGCAAAAAATACTTGTGGCAGTTTTTTATTACTTAGTCTTGGGGTTGAGGAGAATGGAAACGGCTTGTAAACACATGGTACCATTTAAGAGGCTGCTGCTTACGCTCACCACGGAAGACGTCTGTGCTGTTAACCCCACAGACCTGAGTTTTGCCTGCCAATTTCTGATGACCTCCATGATCTTCAGAGGAATACAGGGCTTTCAGAATCCTGAAACATGTAGGCCAGCTTACTTCAGCTGCTGGAACGACATATTTCATGCGCAGAAATGATAAGGTTTCAAAACTGTTGTATCTCTCCAAAGCTGAATCAGAAGGCGTCCATTTTGACATCGATAAGTGACAAGTGACATGCTTTCAGGAAAGAGTGCAAGGAGGAAGGGTATCCTCAAAATGAACTATTCATGGAAATCTTTTAACATATAGTTCAATTAGCACAAAGAACAACATGCTAGGATGTTCTGTGAATATTTTTTTTCAGTGACAGGCATTAAAATGATTTTGTGCCTGATATGATTCTCCAGTTTTTCTTGCTCTTAAGACTCTTTTAAATTTCTCTGAACGTCTAAAAATGAAGACGTTGATCACCAGAAAGCAACGTACACAATCCATTAGCTATTACTATGACACAGCCTGGTGCCGGACCTCAGACCCGCGGCCCGTACACCGCCGCTCAGTCATGGTCTGTTCTGCACCGCCTTCTAATCTTTTCTTTCTGGTTATGCCAATAAGATAAAATTAAATGTTTTAATCTTGGCCTTCAACCACAAGAAATGCCTTTTCTTTAGAGAGGCGCAGGCTTCATTTCATCCGAAATTGATAATTTTGTTCTGCAATCCATCCCTGCCTCACCATAACGGCCATGCCGAGTCTGATGGGAACCCATGTTAGGTTTGATAACGCGTTTGTGCTAAATTTCGAAACATTTTCTCAGTTGAACTCTTGAGCTTTGTTTCTCCGTATGGATTTACCGTTTTCCTCATGTCTATTTTAGCGGGAATGCCCGCAGTCTGAGACCTTTTAATTATTTCCCTTTGTCAAGATTCAAATCTTCCAAGTGAAATAAATCTCAGCTGCTTTCTATAAGTTCTCTGGCCTCAAAAAGGTCTGTGGCAGGGTGCCCTCCTAATGAACCAGAGCCGTATACTTTGCTGACTTTGTGGTACCCACGCATATCTGATAGCCTCGCACCATTTTGCATTTTTCGACACAACACTTGAGTACACACAGAAATCAAAGGGCTTGATCCTTTGCAAAAAGTGAAAAGCATTGTGCATAAAAAACCAGACATAAATAAATAAACCAATAAGAAGTGTGGGGTGAGTAAGAAACACTATGTTTACTATTTCTTATCAGTCTGGCACTACTTCATATGCTTGCTTGTGCTAAAATGACCATACATTTGAAAGGAATTTTGGGAATGGCTGTCAGTTCTCTATTTTACGTCACTGGAACATCCTTAAGCAGCTCCTGTCGGAATCTCTTCACAGGAAAGGTTCAGAGGAGCGGCAGAGTGAGTAAGTGTGAGCAAGCCGGGGGATTGTGCGTTGGCCGTTTATGTGTCTGCCCTCTGTAGTGGGGCATTCTTCTGGGCACGCGGGTCTATTCCTGCAGTTCAAAGACATGCAGTTAGGCTAACTGACATCTCTGATTTCCCTTAGTGTGCATGTGTGCCCTGCCATGGGCTGGAATCCAATCCGGGGGGGTTCCCCCTGCGCTAGCCCCCCCTATCCTGTGCAGTATAAGATGAGCAGGCATGTCTGCAGATCATACCAGAAGTTCTCATTTAGTTTAGTATGAAGCAAAATTTGTGCAGCAAATTTGTACTAATTATATGGAATATGCGTTTGTTCATACATAATATGAATATTTTACATTAAACATGTGCATACATTTTTATGTTTTCATAGACATAAAAATCTTTTAATCATCATCCTGTTCAGTCATGCTAACACTCTTCATTAATGCTTTACCTTTTATGCATATAATCTCTATATGATGCATTCGGTGCACCTTCATAATGCATAATGTAAGTCACACGCAACTGTACTCTAACATCCTAACATACCTTAACAGCTTTAATATACGTTAATAATAAACATTATAATCATATAATGTTTGTTGTTAATGTATATCAAAACTGGTACGGTATGTTAAGATGTTAAGGTATAGTTATGTGTGACTTATGAATGTTCTATAAATGCATTATGAATGCGTTATGAAGGTGCAGTTAATGTAAAATGTTACCTCCTCTTCTTTATCCTGATGTTGTCATTGTCATGCCACTGAAATTAATCTGTCTTATTACTCTCTCTCTCTCTCTGGTGTCTTACAATAAACAGCAGGAAAATATCCTGGGGAAATACTGCGTACGTCTCCAGACTGCAGCAGGACGGATCGATCCGTAGGGAGAAACGGCAGCGCTGCACAGCTGTTGCGCTACTGTGGCCTGCCCCTCCTTCAGGAATCGGTGCTGCACATCTGGACAGAGTGAAAAAGCTGTGAAGTAGCGGCATGTTTTAAGGAGGAACGATGAGCCAGGGATCACACACAACTTTCCCTGTCATCTCTCTCATTCGCAAAGAAAACTCTGGAAGTCTCCTCTCCTCAGCATCACCGATCCCTCGGCTCTATGAGTTCCCGGCGCTCGCTTGTACCTGCCAGAAGTCTGACGACAGCCGACGTACCGAGTGCAGCACCTGAAAGTGTCTGTGTAAATAACGTATAAGTGGATTAACAGTCTACAGTCCTGTGCTGTGTAAAAATGCACACGCGAGGAGAAGCTGTATTGGAGTCGAACCCACAATTCTGGAGGTGGGAGGTCACATCCTGTCCCTGCAGTATCTAACTGCCCACCTGTACAATATCTTGTCATCCTTTGTCTTTTCATGTTCAAATAAGTTTGAGGACACTAGTGACCATTATTAATTATTTTGTGATAATTAGCTGTTAATATGTACATATGACCACACACTCCTTATTTTTTCCCTTTTTGTGGTAAGACCCTTATCAAATATGAATCAAAGACATGGGTCTTGCGGTAAATTGGAGCCAGCAAATCTACATGAATGAAATGTGACTGAATATTTTTGCACATAACACTGGAATTTCGTCGCTTTTCTGTAGAAACCGAACACTAGTGCCACTAGTGAATGGGGTTTGAAGGCTTGTGTGCAGTGCATTGTGCCTGTCAGCGTGTTGAAAACTGCTGTTCATGGCACTGAGCACTTTTAAGAATGGACAATGAATTTTGTCACTGTCATGTCTACTTGGGAAATGTGTAAAAATGCAGCAGTCACTGCAACTCTATGCTTGATAGGCACAAGGAGTATGGGATGGTGCAATGGTGCAAGTGTCTCATTTAGAAATTTTATCTTGTGGAGACCAACTGTCTCTGCAAAAACCTGTTAAGTAGCTCTGCTCCAAACCTCCAGGCTGTTTAGTAGAAGTTAAAGATCGTCACTTTTACTGAATTTGATCCTTTTAATGACAATATATATCAAGAGTTATTTATATGATGGTGGTGAATCCTGTGAAATGCATATCCATCATATCCAGGCTTGTGGTTCAGCTCGGGCAAATCATGTGTTTTTGAGTTTATGCAAACTTCTGAGTCCATCTTTTCATTGCATCCTCAAATATTACGATTGTGCTGTTCATCTGTTTGTCTATTGATCTTTGAGCACATTTATTTTCCAGGCAGCTCATTAGTCTCCCAGGTTCGTATCTTGAAGGCCATTTTAACGGCACAGCACTGTGTTATGCTAATTAAGAGCCCTTGAATGTGCACAACAAAAAGTACACAGTGAACCGATTCTGCCTCATTGCATCACTGGCATACTTTGAAAATTATTCTTATTTGTTTAAACTGGAATTCTTTAATTAAGCGAAAGCCAAGACCTCTGCACTTAACGTATGTTTTCCACTCAATTATGTGGACCCATTAGGAGCCAGAAAGGCACATTTACCAGTGGAACCCTGGCAGGTCCAGGAACGTTTTTTTTTTTTTCTTGCTTGTGTGCTTGGTAATGTGTTCCATATTGTGACTTTAAATGGGGCGGACTCAGGAAATGCAGTCACATCACCCTGGTTTCCAAACTTCCAGTCTGTGGTTTGGCTCACAGCGATGGCGGTGCCGCGGACCTGTTCCTCCGGGGCGAGCCGATACTGGCTTTGCTTCCGAGGGGAGCCCGGATCACCACTGCCGCTCTGCTGGGTTCCTCCCGCTTGCTCTCCAGATCTTCCCAAGGACCTTCTCTGACTTCAGCGGAGTTGTACTTAGCAGTGATCTCTGGCATCATACTTCTGGAAACTCTCCTGTAGTATTAAATACTTAAAGTTTCCATTTCGCTTACGCTGATCATATGTAGGTGGCTAAATTTTTCCATTAAGCATATTTATCTTACACAAGTAGGGTTATGACAGAGTCCTGGTGTGGCTCCCTGCCCAAACTCTAACACTGAAGTTAGATACTTACACATATACAGTGGTGCCGTCCTGGACCTTGAACCTCCTTGCCTAAAGATTTGAGTCCTGCCTCGCCTCCAGATGTTTCCATATTCTCCTCAATTTCACACAGGTTCTACCCCCAGATATACAAAATCCACCGAACTGGTGTCTGCTTATACTGAACAGGGTCACACGGAGGTCCAACCTTAAGCAGTGTAGCCTTAAGGCTGGAGTCCGCTCTACATGGGATAGCATCCCTTTTTACAGCACCTGCACGGGCACCCACACACACGCACACACACGCACGTGTAGGGTAAACATATCCTTACTCATTCATTTCTATGGGAAAAATGCTAACGCTAACTATGACAACCTTAACCCCTACCCAGCCCTTACCATGACCATAAGTAACCAAACAAAATACAAGAGTTTTTGCATTTTTGTTTTTTTTTGTTTTATAGCAGTCGCCGTTTTTTATAAAATAGAGTTTTATAACTCTGTTTTTAGAATTTTATAACTCTATTTTATAACTCTCCCCATAAGGGAGAAAAAACGGACATTTATCACATTATGGGGACATAGTGTCCCCATAAGGATAGGTAAACCCGCTCGCACATGCACGCACACACACGCGCGCGCACACACTCACACATACGCGCACACACACTCAAACGCGTACACACACGCGCACACACATACACACACACACACACGCTCACACACGTGCAAACACACACACACGTACACACACAAGACAATTTAGAAAAGCAGATAGCAGACCTGCAAATCCTTGACTGCAGCAGGAAGCTGAACTATTTCCAGAGTAACCCGGGGGGAACCTGCCATGACACAGAGAACGTGCAAACTCCAGACATAGGAACCATATAGGTAAGAGGCCAAGCGGCTGGCCAGAGAGTCCTTAATGCAATATGGAAATAAAATATAGATAGACACCCCAGGACTGTAACCAGGATAATCGCAAAACACAACAAAGATGTAAAATCAATGTGAGAACCCATTAATGCATTGATTCCATATTTAATTCCATATTTCTGCCATGGGGGCAGAAACAGGCTGCACTGAATAGATTTGCCCTGGGGACAGGAACAGGCTGCACTGAATAGATCTGTCCTGGGGGCAGAAACAGGCTGCACTAAATAGATCTGAGCTGAAGGAAGCCTGTGAGGAGCAGCACCCACAGGATGGGGTTTCACCTTCCAAATCTGTGCATTACAGTGCACTTTGCTACTGACATACCTGCCTTAAGTTTCCAGGGGCTTCCGTGCAGCCATTTCCTCCCAGTGGCCATGCTCGTCATGCGTGTCTTGGGGCTGTTTCTCACTGTGGCCTGTGTTCTTTGGGGATTATTAGTACAGAAGAGGTGATTCTAATGAGAGGTTGAGGGAGAGCTGAGCTCACTGCCTCCTCTCAGCTCCACATCCTCATCTTTTACACCCAGTTCTCTCTCTGCTAGGAATGCAGAGCCTTTGTTGACCAGGGTGACAGACTCAGACCAGGGTGACAGACCCAGACCAGGGTGACAGACCCAGACCAGGGAGACAGACCCAGCCCAGGGAGATAAACCCAGACCAGGGTGACAGACCCAGACCAGGGAGATAGAACCAGACCAGGGAGACAGATCCAGACCAGGGAGATAGACCCAGACCAGGGAGACAGACTCAGATCAGGGTGACAGACTCAGACTAGGGTGACAGACCCAGACCAGGGAGATAGACCCGGACCAGCCAGCGCTCCCTTATACATCACAGCGAAGGCACATCAAAAGAGACCTTCCGGGCCTTCAAGGTCACATATGATAGATGACGCGACGTACAACTCAATTTTAAATATTCAAACTTTTGGTGCCTCTTTCTAAGATACTTCTGAACAATTTTCTGTTGTGAAATTGGTGGAAAAAAAAGAATTCTTCAGGTAAGCACTGCCAATCTGACGAACCATCGCATTGCACGTGGCAACTGGACTTTGTTCTCTTTGGAAAACCAGCTGATACATCTCAGCTGTGCTTCTGCATCACTTTACTGCGTTTGCCTGATGTTCCGTGCCCCTGTGCTGCGCTCCACACCGGCTTTCGTCTGTCCCTGTGACTTATGGGTCCTGTCAGCTTGGCAGATTTGTTTCTCGCACATGCAGCTGCTGGAAACTGTAACTTTTGCTTCCCACGCAGCAAAGTCATGACGGGCCCCTGGGAGACGGAGCCGCCGTCACACTGCAGCGGGCCCGTGTGACCAGTGACCCAGCCCCCCACACTCTCCATCCCCCCCCCCCCCGTT
>JAABNX020000008.1:9736093-9746178 GCA_015163995.2 Mormyrus lacerda
CCCCCCCCCCCGCCGCATTCCCTGACACACCACAACAGGTGTTTACACTTCCCCATGTGTCTGCTCAGGTCTCACTATGATTTATGGAGGATGAAAGGGAATTATAGCCAAAGGGATAAGTCCAGGCCGTGGTACTGCCAGGGTGCGACTTAATTGTCACGGTTCATCCTTTCCGACTCCAACATCAGGCAGTCGCCTACACGCAAACATCACACTTGACGTGCCGTCGTCCGTGTTGCAGACCTCTGCATTTTGCCCAGGCGTATGTCCCTCTGTTCCGGGTTCTGTAGAGGATACGCACAGGCTGGGGAACTGACACACGTCACCTGACGTGCCCATGGAGGTGCTATGGTGCCAGTTCGGGTCCGGCATGGGTCCAGATGACCCAGCTCAGGCCTGGAGTCTCACCAATGCTCAGACCCTGACTGACCCCACTGGGCTGCATCCCTGACTTCCATCTTGATGGGCCAAAGACTACGGCGTCCAGCTCTGATGTCATCTGTGTGACTGTGCTCTGTAAGTGCCGCTAATTGGTACCCAGAAGCACTGGCTAACGTTTAGCCAGAGAAGTTTGGGTTAGGGGTCTTTTAGCAGCACCGGTGTACTTGGTAAAGCAGGCTCTGTCCAGCATGCACAGACATAGCTCAGGCGTAAAGGTCGGGGCGTAGAGAGGCCTGGCTGAAAACAGTCCAGGCACAAATAAGCACCCAGGACTGCTCTGGAAGATCGCCTCTCCCTCCTATCCTGACCTCACCTTCTCATCCACTCCCCTCCGAAGGAGAGGTGCTTCAGGTTTGCTGCTGCAGAGTAAAGGGCTTCAATCAGAAACAGATGTTTGGGGCGTGGAGCTGAGGACCCGGCCGCTGTTACCCAGAATCCCGCTTGCTCGGCCGAAGGCCCTGCCTCAGCAGACGAGAAGGAGCTGCAAATAAACAGCCTTATTGTTGCTGCTGCAGCATGAGAAATGATTGCGTTTGTAGCCTCTTTAGTAACATTCATTTTGTGCTTTTTTTCTTTAATTAAACCTCACATTCCGATACCTGTAGTTTCGTCTCTGAACTTATCACCATATGAAAGGCTTGTTACCACGGATCATCTTACATAGGCTAGGAGGGTAGGCATGAACCAGTTTCTGCATGCATGGTGAAGGACCATACTCATCTGTCTCCTCCTTTCCTACTCTTTGACATCCATCATTCCATCTCAAATGCCAGGTGAACGTGGCAGAGATGCTGGACCACACAAAAACCATAGCTTCGAAAGGACTTTTGGGCTTTTTTTTAGGGCAATTCTTTCAGAAAGTCCCGCAAGGGCTTCTGCCAGTCATCAGTGCTCAAATTTTAATCGACAGGATGGGTGGACGCTAAATTTTTTTATGTGGAAAAACTTCTCTATCTGTTACCAGGAATACTGCTGTTTCTGGGCCATCAATATTTTAAATTTCCCTACAGAAGCATTTAAGATTTATATGCCAGGGGGAAATTCGGGTGCATGCAGGAGCGAGAAAGTAGAGCGCAGAGAAACACAAATATTGCCAAACTAAGCGCAAAGACAGTAAAATTTATTTAAATATAATTTACCTCACAGCTAGATTGAAATGTCTTGCTTTGGCACAGATTAAGTAACTAATATAGTTATTACATGTTGCTGATACGTTTAAAATGTTTACCAGTAGAACCAGAAACTTTTTTCAGTTGTGAAGATAAATTTTTATAGCGTGATCGCAGTTTAAAAAATGTTGATCCATGCTGCCCCCTTATGGTAATACCTGGAACTGACTTTCAGTTAACAAAGAACTGACCTCAAAACATTGTTTCGGGAGGATATTACCGGGTATGAGTCCTTTTCCAGCAGAACATTTTAGCAATGTTATCTTGTGAACATGAACTGTTATCAAAGGTTACATGTTAAACTGCTTTGTATATTTTGAAGGCAAGTATTTTAACGCACATATTACGGGGCTACTCATCACAACACAACTGACTCCCAAACAAAAAAATCACCATTTCAATAAAAGCTTAGTTTATTTTGAACATTTAAGGTAGCGGGGTTCTGGCATAATCAGACAAACACCAGCCCATTCTCACGCGTGCCAGATAATCTTGAAGGGCGAGTGCCACATTGACCAGCCTGCGGGGAGAGGACGCCCCCCAGCGGTAGAGACCACAAACTCTCCTTCCCGCCATCCCAGGCTTCGTGTCCGGTCCTAGGAAGTGCCTCATTAGTGGCTCCCAGCCACTTCTCCAGCCCTGGAGACTGTGACAGAAGAATGTTTAAACAACACAGGGAGCAGTTTGCTGGGAACAATGCAGGAACATGGTGCAGGTCAGGGATCGTGCAGGGGGGGGGGTTCATTAGGTTAGTCAGACCTGGCTTCTCGCCAAAGTGCCAGTCAAGTTAAAAAAAAAAACGGGTCTGAGCCCGTGCTGGTAAATGATCGCGCCGTTGGTCCGGCTTGCATCCAGTTTGCCGTAACTGGTTCTGTGAGGTAGCCGTTCAGCTTCCGTCGGGGCAGCTAAGGTTTCCAGTTAAAGCCAGCGTTTACGACACCTGGACGGCAGCAGGTCGCATCCCACATGATCTGACACGCACGCCATGGTCGGAAAAAGTCTGGAAAACTCGGACCCCCCAAAATGGACCGGCCTTGTGTTCGGGTTCATCCATGGCAGCTATTCTGTGGCACCTTTTAAAATTAAATGGAGGGTGTTTGTCTGGTGTCCTGCGAGATGAGTTCGCAGTATCACTACCTGCCGGGCTACTCCCAGCATTACATCCCTACAGCTGGGTGATTTACTGGAGCGACTGAGGTTAATTACACTGCTGATGCGTATCACGGAAGGGTCCCTCCGGGGGGGGGGGGCGCAGCGGGAGCTTCCAGGGTGCGAGCCTGCGCCCCGATCGGCGGAGCGCAGCCACGCCGGCATCTCGCTTGGCTGGGAAGGGAAGGAGCATGTCTCTGAGCTCTGCACGCCCGCCTGTCTGCCGCGTCGCCGGCCTGCCGTCTCCGCCCCTTTATTTAAATACCCCCGTGCACGTTACGGCTGGGAGTCGCAGGGCGGGTCAGCAGGGAAAATCAATAGTATTTATGCGGAGATATGTCATAAAAGCAGCACTAATGAGCCCTCTGCCTTAAAAAGCCGAGGAAATGCTTTACATATGGCTTTTCAAAGCAGCGCCATTACAGGAATGTTACGCATTTCTCTGTAATATATCTCTGTCGTTGCCTCCATTAATTTTTGCATTCTCATTTCACATAACCGTCATCCTTTATCATTATATCGTACTTCCAAGATATGTCTGTTCTTTCCGAAGTAGCACGTCGAATAACTCTGCCCCAAAAACCTTTCCCGTAGATTACGACCTGACAGCCACAAGGAAAAAGTCAGCACCGTCACCCTTATAACACTGGCTGTCACCATAACAGCCTCCCGTCGATTATTGAGGGATGGACACTGACGAGGTCATAGGGCGGCTTTGTGTGTCACCGTCTTAACAACTACTATCTTCATGCTATAGACACGTCCAATAACATTTAAAGCAACAGCACAATGTTAACCCAATCTTTAATATTAATATGGCTAATCAAAGTGTGTGTCTGTGTCTGGTCAGAGAGAGGGAGTCGAATCTGATGGCAAATGAGGCTTTCCACAGGAAAAGTAAGTAGGCTCGTGAAACTGAGATATGTGATTAAAGTATCCAGGCATGCTAGTTAAGCCGTACTACTGAGAGCTGGTACTGTCCATCTCTTAGGTCTTACACAGGAGTACGCTGCCATGGCAACATGCACACAGCCGCAACAGGCTTGGTCTTGATGTTCTTACATTATTCCTGCGGCACCCAGCCATCCACCCTCATGATCAATTATCCAGTGCGGGGCTGCAGGGACCCCGTAACACGAGGCACAAGGCAGGGGACAGCGGGCATGGGCTGCCAGTCCAGACATGGCACACGGCCACAATCCGTGGGAAATTGACAGCATTACACATGTAAATATGTAAGAAAATGTGCAAATTAGCAGACAGCATGAATATCCAGGTAATGAAGAAAAATGGCAAAATGTGCATGCTTGTGGGTGTGGAGTTTGCCATTGTAATGGTTTCTGTGTCGTAGCTCAGGCCCGCAGACACAGAGCGTCTACATCAGCGTCTTACTGCCTCATGCTGCCTTTGACTGGCTCGTTCGATCGGATCTTTGAGCCACACCTTTCAAAGTCAAACTAAATCGAATCACTAAGCAGTGCTAATTATGCTGCAGTCTATGAAATACAGTGTCAAGTTTGCCATTGTGTTGCAGTTACAGTGTGACGTTGGGTCTCCTCAGTGTTCTAGTATCTGGGTCAGTCAAGCTATTTATGCAAAACAGAGCAAGGGATCCGAGACCCGTCAGCACCGGGTGCGGAGACTGTGGTCGGCGCATTAATGGAATAACCCTCACCTCTAATAGACAGGATGTATAATCATGCAGTCTGGCTTGGTTTATATAACTTGACATTTTGGGGGTGACTCCTTCATAGAAAATGGAGGCCTAGTTACAGAGGACGTCCGTTACCGGTCTTTGAAGTGCCTCTTCTCGTAGCTTGGTTGCTTTCATTGCATCACATGCAAATCATGCGTCCAGGAAGTTGAAGTTGCCGCAGTCGTTTAGTTATTCATAAGTCGTCATGCATTATGCATGTGCCACAATGTTATTAGGAAGTCAGTGCTGTGGAAAGCTTTGTTTAATATTAACAGGAATGAACAAAAAGCAACTTTTGTCCATGTTTGGCCTGGTAGAGGTAAATACTACACATTTAGCCAGAAAGAAAGATATTTCTGTATCAAAAACACCATGCAAATGAATGTTCGTTTTAATGCTAAGTATTAAATCTACAGTATATTATGAAATATGTTATCAGCATCTGAGGTGGATTTATTGCCAGTGAATATGGAAACCAAGGTCACCGTTTTTGTAAGGTGAATGTATGTATTCTTTGTAGGCTGTTGCTCATAATCCAAGAACCCTGGGCATATGAAAGGGTGAGAGATTGTGAGTTTGTGCAAAGTCACAAGCTGGCGAACCTTCCATTGTGCTCCCTGCCCTGGACCGTGTTGTGCTTCTATGGGATTCCCTGCTGCAGACTTACATTGCACTGTACTGGGTACTGGGTACTTGAGTGGGTAAGTACTTGTGGACAATGGACTGATGTTGGTAGCAGGTCAACTCAATAGGTGATAAGTTGGGCACCATCTGCTGGGGGGGATTGCCTGGCAGTTCTCTGTCTGCTGGAGTCTGTACTTAGAGCAGGGGTGGCCAGTCCCTAATGAATTTATTAATTAGAGGACTGATTGGTGTTAGAGTCCTCACACCTGGGTTTGAACAACTGACCTAAAGGTTATCCCAAAAACCTGCATACACACCGACCCTTTGAGGACAAGACGCACCAGGGATGCTGGCTCACACCTGCAGGGGGCGTAGTGGGGAAACAGCGGAACAAAATAGCTTGTAAAACGATGTAAACATTCTGTCATTTGTGCTCTGTTAGGAGGGGCATTGTGTCACCCAGAACATGGCCTGGTTTAGGCCCGGTCCAACCTGGCTCACCTTAAATGGATACGAGGTTATTGAGATAGTCAGATGGACAGTTATTTAATACACAAATACAGTTTTTAAGTGAATATTGAAGTATATTGACATACTAAATAAATTTGCTTTTATTAAAAATTAGTCTGTTGAAGGTTCGCAGCCTTGAAAATGGTATGAGGGCAGATTCTTACTGGTAATAGGCTTCCCCATTATCCACCTACAAACCACATCCCCTGTGTCTGAATGAAAGGGCTACCTTTAAAAATACAACCCAGCGCATCTTAACCTCCCCTCCCCCCACCCCCACGCTCACAAACAGCGGATCCCGTGCCTGGCTTTGCTGGTGCGCGCTCGCTCGCACGCCCGAGACACACTGCGTGAGCTGCTCTGACCTTGCCCGCTCCTCAGCTCTGCACGTCGTTCCACCCCCGAGGGCATCTTTGGAGAGGGGTAAGTTATGCTATTTGCCCCCCGTGGAGCCGGCCTGGAGCGGGCGGAGAGAAAAATGAGGCAGGGTGATTTAGCCAAAGAGAACAGCCCAGAGCAGGTGATTTTTATTCCCAAACATCCTCCAGCATCATTAGCATATTTATGGAGGTAGACTGTGTTTGTTTACATTTCACTACCCCTGGCATCACCTTTTAATGACACAGATTACTTATTTAGATCAGAGCCTCAGAGGGCCAAAGACTCACTTTGAAAGTCCCCTGCTTCGTACGGCAAATGTTTCCACACACTGTCGTGTGCACATACTGTAGCAGCACAGCGATGGAACCAGCGTCTTAAGGGATGCATATGTAACCACTCCCACAATGCACCTGCAAAGAAGCAAGGCTTTTTAAATGATGTCACCTGCTGTTGGTTTGCAGCCATAATCTGAAATGTAAACAAATAAAAAATGTATTTATGAAAGTATTGAGCACTTGGTTATTGTAAATTCAGTTCACTGCTTTTATTGTAATCAGTATCCCAGGTCAACCTTCCCCAGTAGAAATTCTCATGTTATCTGAGGCCTGCAAAACTTCTCTGGTTTGGTTGCTTCTCGACCAAAAGAAAATCTTTATTCTCCACATGGCTGTAAAATGGCCTATAAGTCCATAGATATAATGAGGTTCTTATCTGAGCCAAAAAGAATGTCTTTTAATCAAGCTTTAACACAAAGTAGTCAGTTTCAGAGGTTTTTACTGTGTAGTATGAAAATAATTAAAATAGATTCAAGAGTTAATGATAAAATAACAGTAAATAAGTATTTCATGATAGCAAAAGCTATTGAAATTCATAATGTTTATATATGTCATCAAATATTAACTGGCTTTTACAGAGAAAATAAGCACTCAATTTAATTATATGACTAAGATAATCAGTTCTGGAACAATCTAAAATCTTTGTTGGTATTTCATCATTGACTTTTAATACACTTTTTTCCATGTTATTTGTTTTGTGTTTTTTGAAATGACACAACTATGATTTTCATAGGGAATCCGTATTTCATATTTTGCATTACTTGCTGAGCTTTTTTTAATATAAATATAGACAGAGACCCCTAATTTATATTCCAGTCTAAAAACTTTATTATTATTAGTATTATTATTATTGTTGTTGTTGTTGTTATTAAAGAATCGTGATGTGCAGATGGAGTTTGTTCTTCTGATTTAATGTTTTATAATACGTTTCATTTTTGAAAACTTTGAAGTAACCCGTACCAATCTAAACATTGTCATTTTTTGTTTATTTATCTAATTACTAATGACAGTGGTATAATGTGCTATATACGCAGCTCTCTAATATAGAGGAATATAGTCTGTCACGAATAAAATATTAATTACTTTAGATTGTTTGATACATTTCAAAAGTTGATGATTAGCAATGCCAAGTGAATTATGAAGAAGAGTGATCACATATTTCGCGGTTTCATATCATCTGGCGGTAAAGAGAAGCGGAGCGGTAGAACCGCCGTCATCCCGTCAGAGATCCGCCCTGCCTGCAGCTACCCAAACAGACCCTTTTTAATTTTGAATACTGTTTAATATATCCATACATGGCAATTTGCCACGTATCGCTTTAGGGGCCTGGTGTCTCAAAAGAGAAAACGGTCCCCAACTGAATAGGGTAAAAATACATTACTGGATGCAATCTGAACTATTCATTGCATCGCCTGCAATTCGTATGCCGCATTAACGTGGGCAATTTCATGCATATGAATATGGATCGTTCTGAATCTAATTTCATCATGATTAGTTCGTATGGTGGGCAGGGAAATGTAATGTCTGGGTGTGATCTGAGTTTTGGTGCGTATTTACATCACAGGGCTGTGCATTGGGTCCAGGGAGAGGAGGGGGGCCGGAGGCCGTGCGTGTCACCGTTTAGCCTGCACAGTCCCCCGCCCGGTCTCTCTCTCAGACACACGCACACACACAAACGCACTCTCTCTTCTCCTCTATCGCTCTGGGCTGTTTACATACCCGCTCACCTGCCACAAAGGAAATGAATAGCTAACATACTCATTTGCATGAACCCCATCTTTATAAGTGTTCATCTCACACTTAAAAAACATGAATGTGTTCCGCAGCCCGACGTAGGCACTTTTAAAGATGGATGAGCAGATCAGAGTGGCAATTAATTTCCCAGCGTAGCTTTTTTGGATTTAAAGCTCCCCAGAGTGCGGCAGAGGCGCAGTCTGTCTCCCCAACGCGCAGGACTCGGGCTCCGAGCAACGCCGAGTCTAAGCAAACATAACTGTCATCTTGCACCACGCCCCCTCCAAAAAACCTTGCCTGGCAGAGTAATTGAGAGTTTGAAGTTCCTGTGGAGTCCGCCCAGCATCTGCTCGCGTCGAGGGCCCTCCTCTACGCTGCCTTCCCTATGGCGACAGGAGCGCTAGGGAGGGACAGGAGCGCCTGGATGGGCTGGGTATAGCCTCGAAGTATAGCCGGCATCACAATACAGTGGATGGTGGCGGTTCAGCCGTGTTTAATGTGATGGCAGCTTAGTCAGGGTAGGTAATAGGCCTACAGGTTAGGACAGATCACGAGTGTGATACGGATGGGCAGG
The DNA here is from genome assembly GCA_015163995.2 of Mormyrus lacerda. Classification (NCBI taxonomy): domain Eukaryota; kingdom Metazoa; phylum Chordata; class Actinopteri; order Osteoglossiformes; family Mormyridae; genus Mormyrus; species Mormyrus lacerda. Next base: position 9,744,707 of record JAABNX020000008.1, read on the forward strand.
TTGTTTTTAGTGAGCTAAAATAAATGTGCATGCTGCAGGTCTTCGCCTTGTGCACATTGGCTCGTGAGAAGAGAATGAGACTTCGAGTTTCTGGAAGGCGTTCCGCTTTTATACCCTCAGTTATAACCTAATGTGCTCCAGATTTAAAAAAAAAAAAAAAAAAACACTTGGTGAAATTGAAAGTCTGTTTGAATTAAATAATCACCTAAGCGCTAAAATAATAAATTACTCATACAGAATGTGTTTTCGTTTTAATAATATTCATGGTCTAATGGAACTCATTTTAGCGTGATAGGTGTAGGCTTATCTGAAGATCTTTGGCAAAGAATAACGAGTTACCGTTATCACAGTCGTGTCCGCTGACATGGCCCGTATACCATTGCCCCCAATTACAGAAATCGTCACCATATGTTGGTATGTCTTCAGATCGATTATCTTTGGCGACAAAACCATTCCGTCTTTAAAACGAAAAGGCGAGGGGACATTGCTAGTGCACAATGAGGGGAAACGGTTAAGGTCCGAGTATAACAACTAATTATTTTGATTTATGAGCCGTGACATAACTCGCAATGGTAAATGCAGGTAATATTATCTGGGCTTAAAATATTAGGTAATAATATCTGGGCTAAAACGCTGTTAATCGTCAACATTTGATTAGTGTTTATAGACAAGATGTTGCGGTTCGGGTGGGGAATTTCAGATGAGCGAATGAGACACTCGTGATAATGATCCTTTGACACTTAAGTAAGAGAAATTCGCTTAGTGTGACATATGAATGATATTAAATCCCAAGAAAGAAATTAATTCATACTGAATGATTCAGATTACGTCTAAGATACCAAAATAATTTTAGTTTGATTATATTAGGCCTGTCGCTCCATTTTTTTTCTTTTTTCCCCCGTGAAAAACACTTAAAAAAAATCGTTAATTGAACGAAAGGTTTAAATTCTTCTTTTTCAGAGTATTTTTTTCTATCTGGAAGAGTCAGTTATTCATTATGTGGTTTTAAGGCTGCCTGAATGCCACTTTCATCTAGGGGACTGACTTCTACATTAGTGGCAACGACTTCCAACGACATCTGTATTGAATTATTTAATATTCTGGCGATTCTCCGTTTACTTTGTCTACACGTGTCCAAGTCATTTTCTTCGAATCCCGAGTCTCTTGAAAATTATGCCACGTTTCTGATACGTGATGTTTTACCCATCAGTTCATCTATAAATGTACATTGGCCAATACGATTAGTGCGAAGCAGGGGTTTTTGTGCAGGGTACATTCCGGAATGGATGGTGGTCCCCACTCTGTTTCATACACACACACACACACGCACACACACACACGCACGCACATACACACACACAACTACACACACACAAACGCTCACATACACACACGCAGGGGCGTAGCACCAAATTCTGGGCCCTATGCACAAACAGTGCCCATGGGCCCCCCCACCCCAAAAAATAAAATTC
>JAABNX020000008.1:9746278-9759858 GCA_015163995.2 Mormyrus lacerda
TTTTGACACCAGGAAACAGCAAATAGAATAATTTTAAGTTAATAATTTTTACTATCAGCACCACAATTTTATTGGGGCTTCTCTGGGCCCCCTCTCAGTCATGGGCCCCGAGAATCGTCATCGTTTACCCCCCCCTTTACAGCGCCCCTGCACACACGCACATACACACAAACATGCGCACACACACAGATTTATAGATTTATTTGTAACATTTAGCTGTCAAAAAGTTTCATCGTACTCAAAAAAAAAAAATCAGGATATTGTCTTTATTATGCACAATATATCTATACTACAATGTATATTAATTATATAATCGCCATACTTGTACAGGTACACAATTAATCACTGTATTATATTATTAAATTGCATCTACGTTGCAATTTATACTTTAAGTTATTCAACTGTATACACTGTCCGATGAGCTGATTGAGTGCAGCATAAAGCTGTTATTTATGTACGACATAGCCCCGCATGCTTTACAGAATATATTTTTTTCTATTGAATAACGCCGAAGAAAGTGTCCATATCACTGAAGTTACCTCCTGTATCTCTCTTCTGGAAACCTTCTTCGAGTCCTTTGCATTGCTTAAAAATAACCACTAGAGGGAGCGAGAAACCTTAAAATAGCCAAATTCCCAAAATCTACAATTTTTTTCTCTACCTAACTCAACATTATATTCCGGCAAATTGCTATATGTGTACAAGCAAAGTTTTTAAATATTTTAAAACGTATAGTGTAAATTTTATAGCTCATGAAAGGAAAATACTTGTGGTATATAAAAATATAAATAAATCAAGGCAAACGGAAAAATGGATCATAAATTTAATTTACTCAACGATATACTCAACGAGATATCTATATATGTGTGTGTGTGTGTGTATATATATATATATATTATTTTGAAGATAAAATTATAAAATTATATGTTCAAAGATACTTAGGAGATATAAACACAAGAAAAGTCATTCAAGAAATTTTCATCATATAGAATTGCTTGTGGCTGGCGAAGACAATATTTATTTAATGTTTAAACAACAGGGCTAACAAAGCATCATAATATTATGAATGGCTGGACAGTGAAAGGACATGTCAGATACCCATATAGGTCATGGCTGTCAGACTGTCTCTCGTTAGCTTTGGGTATAAGCTGCCTTTCACTCTAACAGATCATTCAGTAGCAGCTAATTATATTAATGTGTATGTCCCCCCCACAGAAATCTTCAAACCACTCTGAATGCACATTAATTTAGAAAATTATTGCTCAATTATTTTAAAAATGTTTAATTTAAGTATTTGATAAGTAAGTCATTAGCAGCTGCCTGAGTGCTCAGTCGTCAGCATGTTGATGACTGGGATTGTTGTTCATTTGCAGCCTGTATAATTAACACGGTTTTATGTCAATGTCAGTTCAATGCTGTGACCTCACTGCAGACAGATATTAGCCTAACTGCTAATGAAGTTCCGTTCTTTCACTTTAAGCTGTCTTTAGAATTTACAAATATAATGGTCATTTTTGCTATGATGCACATCTGCCTTTCATGTGTCATTTTTATGTCTGATAATTGTGTTGGTTCATATAAGGTAAATGCTGTCTGCTAATATTAGACATGATATTGGATATGACTGCTTGAGATCTTTTTATGAGGACAAAGCGCCCCTGAGCACCTGATTGGCTGGTTCCAGCAGTGAGTGACTGGCCAATCCTGGACCCAGGAAGCTGGAAGAGTTGCAGCTTGTTTATGGTGTTTGGTTCATCTATTTGTTAATCATAGGCAATTAAGCTAGTCATGTATTTAAAGAGCCAGATCAGACTGATGTACAAATGCTGCTTTGGGTTTGATCAACCGGGGGGTCATTTGGCCGAACACATGGAGAGCCGTGTGCATACCAAGATGAATAATTATTGTGATTTATTAACCTTGTTGAAGGGAACCTAATCAGCCTACTATATCACAGGTAGCTGATACCGGCAAACAGGCATTAGGACTGGAATGAGACTTTCATGAGTCCTTTAACATGTTTGTGACACTATTGCCATATATGGCTGTACCTTTGCTGATGGAGCCAGCCAGTGTGCGCTGCTCCAGAATGCGCTGCTCCAGTGTGCGCTGCTCCAGAGTGTGCTGCTCCAGTGTGTGTTGTTCAAGTGTGCGCTGCTCCAGAGTGTGCTGCTCCAGTGTGCGCTGCTCCAGTGTGTGCTGCTCCAGTGTGCGCTGCTCCAGTGCGTGCTGCACCCATGTGACTTTGTTTTTTTCTTTCTGTGACTTTCTACAACCATCGTCAACCATCAGCCAAGGCGTGCTGGCATCACCCATGTCACAACGGGACAGTCACATCGGTAGACTTTGTTCAGCAGTCAAACAAAAGTGTGACGCCACATGGGAATGACACGTGCTGGTGGTGACGTGCATGGTCTGAGTGGGGAGCGGGGGGGGGGGGGAGTTGCTTTCTATTGCCCATTCTTAGTCAGAGCAGGCACATGTGCGTGGGCAAACATAAAAAAACAGAGAAAACAAAGAAATCCTTGGCGAATGGACCTTTATGCACAGATAAACCATCCGCTCGTCCCCGCAATGTGTTATGTGGACATTTTTCATCCAATGCAAAGCCTCACTGGGGACCTTTGATGCTAAATAAAAACAACCTTTGAGATGTGCTGCTGCATTCAGACCTAATTCTGACATTTAAAAATAATTTACTGTAGCTCGCCCCCCCCCCCACAACATGCACCCTCAACTAATTATTTTATGCACGTCCATGCAATTTATATAGTTGCTTGTTGCCTGCAATTTGTGGTGGAATGTTTGTGCACAAATTGCACTGAAGTTTGCGTGGGATGGGTCTGGCTGGAGCTGGTACAGTCTAACTAGTCCATCTTATGATGTGGATCAAGGAGAAAGAAAATGTCCCGTTTTTCCTGTCCAAATATTGGGAGGCAGAGCCCTTTTCCTTTTTTTTTTTTTTTTTTTTTTTTTGAAGTTTCCAAGGCCTCAGTCAGTCTGTGGGATGGATCCCCTCCCGGTCACATGCAAACAGCGCCTGAGAAAAGTGTGTGAGACACACCTGCCCTTCATTGCCCTTTTGGACCCCCCGTCCCTATAGGCCGGATATGGGGGAGGGGGCGTGGGGTGCACAAGATAGGGAAGTTACTTGGGGGAAGTTTTTTTTTTGAGGCAGTGGGGGCTGGAGGTTGAAGGGCGGTGGGGGCTGGGGGATGGGCAGGAACGCCATGTGCCGCCACAGACTTGAGCTGTCAGGGCTGCCGAGAGATTGATGGCTGTACGGAGGAGAAAACAGCCTGCAGCGCTTTGCCAGATGCAGCTACGGATATTTCATGGCACATGGCTCCACGCCCCGCACCACTCTCACTCCAGCTGCGTCGCAGCGGCAAAGTGTGCTTTAATAACAGCCTTGGGTGCCTCTGTCATCTAAGCTGGCCCCTGGTCGGCTGCTGTAACAATTGTGGGCTTTGCAAAGTTGGGGGGGGCTCCCATTTGAATGTCTCAGTTTGATGACCGTGCCAGCCTGTCCCTTAACATTCTGCATCATGGGCTGCTACGCTGTAGTTTTATGGTTGCATGCTGACAGTGGTGAGAGATCCCAACGCCCGCATTCCGAATGGCCACATTCCGAACGGGCGCAATCCGAGTGGCCACATTCTGAACGGTCGCATTCTGAACGGTCGCAATCCGAACGGCCGCATTCTGAATGGCTGCAAGCCGAATGGCCACCAGGCTGGGGGGTGAAGCTGCATGTGAACACGATCGGATTACAGCTCTGTGCACGTAGACTGCAGGGTCTGAAAATCTGGCCGTACTGGGGAATATATTAGGCAAGAGTGAAGCCAAATGTTGCAGTAACAAGGTCGTAGGCCGCATATCTGGTTCGTGGCGGGGTCACACACATGGCGATGTCTGCCCTGCCCCAGTCCCTCTTTCTCACAGCACTTGTGTTACTTTCTGGGCTGTCAGTGCAGTCCAGACCCCCCTTGCATTCCCCTGGGGGGGCCGCCACAATGCCATTATCATCTATCGGATTGTGTTTGCCCATTACCCATTGGGAGCTGCCGTCTTGCCTTTTGTCTGGAGCGATTCCTCACCCTGGGCCCCCCCCCAGTCCGTCCCCTCTGCCCTCTCTGTCTGCTGCAGTCCATCTGCCCCCTATCCGCCCCCTCCCCCTACACACACACGCACACACACACGCTCACCACCAGCTGGCCATGCTGCCCAATCCCCCGGGATGCAAACAGGTGCAGGAGGCACTCTGCAGGACAACGCACCTCTCAAACCTGCCAGCGCAACTCCGGAAGAGGATGCATGGTAATTGTTCTCGCACTCGATCCAGTTGCTGGAATAGATGCCACAGAGCTGGACGTGCAGCCACTTGTTTGTTCTGAAGGTGGAAATCGTGCAAACAGAAGTGCCACTCATTAACAAGGCTTTTGTGTTTCTTCTTGAAATAGCCATACGTCCCGGGGACCCAGCACCTGTCAGACCTAAGATGACCACAGATAATCTTCACATGGGAACACTGTAGTCTAATCATTTGCTGTTCAAAACTTTGATTTCTTTGCACATCAGTATTTAGTGAATTTTGTCAGCTTTATAAATGAAACACTTTAGAATGCTCAGCTGAATTACATTTTAATGAGAGAAAATGTGTCTGTGTGTGTGTGTGTGTGTGTGTGTATGTGTGTATGTCTGTACAGCACTTTTGCCCAAAAGCTTTTTGCTTTTCAATTCAGAGGAACAAATATCCGGCAGATTTTTAATTTCCTCTGTTGCTGCTTGTGAGATTTCCTTCACTGACTGCTGAGTGTACAATAAGTAACTACAGGTGCGTGGGGTCACTCTACCTCAAGGAGTAGGGTGCACTGTGAAGGTCACACGGAAACTTTGTTAATAAACGGCTTTAAAGTACTATCGTCCATGACTCTTATCCAAGACAGGAAATGCAGACCCCTGCCAAGAACAAATGTAAAACTATACAGACGCGTACATCTAAAATAGATGAAAGGGAAGCTTGGATGCAGTGCTAGGTTTGTCAATCGACATTTTCCGATATTTTTAGCACAAGGCAGTAAGTGTGTTTTGGTGGTACGAATCCTTACCAATAGCACCATAGATATGACACACATTCAATAGTACAGGATGCCATAAAAAAATGTCTAAAAGGCACATACATTGAACTACAAGTCCTTGTAAGTATATTTCTGTTCTGAAATTGTTTTATGTAGCAAGCAGGATCAAAATCGACATGGTTAGTTCTAGCTTGGCAATCATGATAAAAAACAACAGCGATATTCTGGCAACAGCAACTTTGCTGTAACAGGTTAAGCACTTTACACACGGGTCTGACAATCGGACCCCTCTAGGAGCCTTAGACCAACACCCACAAGGATAAAGTGGGTCGATAAGGGCAAGATCAAAGTGCGCTAACTGTATATGAGAAGGAAGACAGTAGAAACATCATAGAAAATGTAGTTTTCTCAGCATAAATTGTGTTTTTGTCTCTATCTGACCTTGTAAGGCGCACATTTTTACTGAATTCTTTATATTTTAAGTCTCACCAACTTTTAATTGATAAATAAAACATAGCTTTGTACTTTAAAAAAAAGCACAAAAATGAAATGCAGACTTCAGACATGTTGCCCTTGTGTTAGAAAGGCAGCTGGGTATCTGTCCTCAGAGGGTAACATCTGGGTGGTACAGTGGAGGCTCCCACTGTGCCCCCCACCCCCACCAGGCTGAGAGCTGCGAGGGGCATATTGCTGACAGAAATACGCACACTGATTCAGGATATTCCCCGGGCAACGAGCCCGTTTTTCATGGACTGGACAAGCTAGGGCAAGCCTGATTGCATATTGCGAAGTGCCCCTCCCCCAGCACAAAGTGCACACCGACATAGTTTTAAGTCTGGATAGCATCACATAGAAAGACTGAAAACGCACATCTCACATTCACATTGAAGTAACGATCTTTCAGTCCGTTTATATGAAACATTCTTTAATCTCACTAACTAATCGCTGAATTTGATTCCTCTTTCTCAAAATGACGTGCACAATTTCTGTGCCATACGCCATTACATAAATATACTCGTAATAAACGAATAATGTGGTACAGTGTGTACCACTGTTGTGACCTCGTGTTGGGGGGGTCTGCCTCCCACAGACCGAGGAAATGCCGTTAGGTAAATTGGTGTATTTTGTTACCCACGGAGTGAGTGTGTTGTGTGCGACAAGCTGGCATCCCATCCATGGTGCAGCGGTCCCTGTAGCCTACTGCAGAACCGGTTAGAAGGTTAAATACAGCCGTCCACGTAACTATGCTCTTAAAACTACAGTTCTTATGCTCATCTAAGAGTAAACAAAGTCATTCGGGTGTACATATCAGCATCTAACTATATTCGAACTATCAAACTAGAGCATGTGTACTGATAGCATGAAGAAATCAGACACGCTTTTGTAGAAATAGTCGCAGTCTAGTGAGAACACGGCGAATCCAGGGCTTCCAGTACCGTGACCGACATTGCTACCCAGTGCAGATTTATTATTTTACCAATTCGCGGCAGCCAGTCCGCTAGGATTCGGCAAGAGCTCGGGGGTAGGCGCACATTTGCATTACCATCAGACTACCCTGAACTCCGGCGAGCTTTCCGCTGTATGACCATGGGGCGAGCAGCGCGGATGAGTACGCTGCGCAGCACAGGCAACTAAAAGACCAACTTTGCAACTACAACTCTCGGCGGAAAATACGGCGCCCGTTGTTATTCTCTCGTGGTCGTAATTTTAAAATTAATGTCCCGTATCGACTCGTACGGGAAACGTTTGGCTTATATTAAGATGGATGGGAAAATAAAGCGCACGGCAAGGGACTATATTTAGTGGCGGATTATTACTAGTTTCACTAGTGCAGAGAGGAGTTGTGGGGCGGACGTATTCTGTCTTGCCGAAGAATCGGAACAATCGAAGTTTCAGTCCCGATCGCGGCTGTTTCGTCCGACTTAATGTAGGTTTTTACGAAACAAAAAAAAAAAAACCACACCATCGCGGTCACGACGTCTGAAGAAGCGGCCCCTGTGCTCAATCCCAGTAAAGCGGCTCGTAATTGGGGGAGGACATCGGCGAGCTCAAGATGTCAATTTTGCCGTTTACCCCCCCGATCGTGAAAAGGCTTTTGGGCTGGAAGAAAGGTGAACAGAACGGACAGGAGGAGAAGTGGTGCGAGAAGGCGGTCAAGAGCCTGGTGAAGAAGCTGAAGAAGACGGGCCAGCTGGACGAGCTGGAGAAAGCCATCACCACCCAGAGCGTCAGCACGAAATGCATCACCATACCGAGGTAGGGCACCGAGCCGGAGCCCGGGGCGCCGCCGCCGCCAGCTGCTGCTGGAGGGTCTCTAACTTTTTGACAGCGGCGCCTCCATTTTCCCCTTTCGGCTGAAGGTTGCTAATTTTTAGGCTGCGCGTATGAGTTGAGGGGGGCTTTAGAGTCATTTTGTTTCAGGTTTGAGAGAAAGGACCATGTTTAGTTGGGGGAATAAATAGCATAGCATAGTGGAGTGGAGTGGAGTGGAGTTGGGGGGGGGGGAGCTCCCTAAAGCCGGAGCGTGTGCCAGTTACACCCGAGCTTTCCTGTCTAAGGGCGCGGAGGGGCTCTGCGCCCCCAGGCGGGCCGTCGGCCCGGGCAGCCACGGCCGGCCTAGCGAGCCCACTGCGGGGCGGGCTGCTGCTTCACTGACATGGCAGCGGTGCCACTTTGGTGCTCTCCGCCGGCGAACTCAATTCTGCACATTTATTGAGTGCAACTTGTTGCCTTGAGGGCGGCCGTGGTAGCCGACGTGGGCAGCGCGTAACGCGGTACCGGTGCCCCGTGCTTTTAGAGACTGAAACCGATCTCCTGGACGAAAACTGCAGAATCTGCCGCTGTCTGTGAAGTTATATAATGCGCCTCTTATGTGGGACGGTAGCTTAGGCTGTATGGCGAGCTGGCGGGTTGCGTAGGCGTGTAATAAGGATCGTGTGTGTGTGTGGTGTTTGGTCCCCCCAGAGTACTTCTGCCATGTTAGGAACCAGAGCTTAAAATATAATACGCTTATTCTAATATGCACACTCATTCACGGCTGTTGTGTTTTGCAATTTGACTGGAACATTAACTTTCATTTGTGACACTGTCTGCCACCGCCCGCACCGGGAGCTCATATAATTTGGTGGCCCAGTGGAGTAATTTTAATGTTATTTTAATTTCTCCAGTCGCTGCTTCCACATAACCCAGTTTCGGCTCCGCGTGAAGTTATCACTGTAAGCCGTTTATATAACGCGAGACTAATCACTGCAGCCCGGCCTCGTTCTGGAGAGAAGGCTCGCGCTCCCTGATTTCCTCCCCATTTCCGTACCGTTTCTCGTTATACCCGCTTAATGCGTCTGCACGGGCCTCCGATAGTGACATTGTGAGTCACTTCGGCGTAAGTGGCACTTGGCTTGACCGCGTGAAATTGTTCATCTTGCTTAAACCGCAAACGGCACTTGCCTAAAAAGTAGCCGTAAGATTTCGACCTGACTCAAGCTGAATTATCCCCCCGGGAGAAACGAGGCCCGTGCCGGGGTCCCCGAGGGTCCGTTTGTAGTCCCTGCTGGCTGAGCTGATACTTTGAGGGCTTCACCGGCATATTGCACTTGTGGCTTTAACCACAAACGGCCGCCTAGATAAGCCCCTATGGCAGGATGGGCTGCCTATTTCTACTGTTTCAGCTTTGTCTGGGTCTTAAAAGGATTGTTTTGCTGTATCCATAGTTCTTGTTAGGTGGTTGAATATGAAGTTTTTCTAAGTTCTGATTCAGTGTTGATTCAGTCCACTGAATCAAGACAATGCATTAAAGATATTAATAGCTAATAATGTATGAATAACTGAAAGAAGAATGTCGCTTTTCTGTTTGACAGCTGTCATATATTTTCAGTTTCATTCTCTACTTTCGTAAACGTGTATATATTTAATGCCATTAAATTTGCTCCATTTCTACCCTTAAAATCAGTCACTCCTGTCTGACATAAGAGCTGTATTCCTGTGTGTTGTACTATGTTATATTTGCCCCGAGCCAGCCGACCGCTTGCCACCTGAACACCCTTGCTGAACAGCAGATCCAGACCATCCAGTTAAGGCCTATCTCATGGAACTGACAAATTTTAACAAATCATTTTTAAGTGTCTTCTCTCTTGGCTGGCCTACGATTTTCCGGGCAGGTGGGGTTTTTGGTTTTAGGTGTGGACTGAGATGATTTTATTTCATTTTGGTTTGACAGCAGGTTAGAGCAGGGCAAATGGTCTCTCGCGCTCTCTCTCTCAGTGCAAGCTCACATGGAGAATGCCCAGATGTCACATGTCAAACCTGAAACTCACAACGGTTTTACAGAAGATGTGCAGCAGAATAACAGCATATATATTGATTTTTAGTTCCTTTTTTGTGCATTGAGAGAGAGGTGCACAGCTGGGTTGATCCTCTGATGTTCAGGGATCAGTCACACTATGCTGCAAAGCTGATCAACTCGGCAGCAACACTCTGTCTCACAACACCAACTGAAAACCGTCATGCAGGTGCAAGACATCATAAATAATAAGGGTTTCCTGTCACATTGTGCTCCGTGTGCTTTTTCTATGTATAATGGTTTATCTGCTTTCAGGTACTTTGCAGGTGGCCAACATAACATTGGTAAAGGAGAAGTGACCAGACTGTCATGATACTTTAAAATATATTGGAGAAATTTCTACAAGTAAAAACAAAATGTCCTTCTGGCTAAACTAAATTGTTAGAGGGCTCTAGTCGCTGGGATTAATACGCAGGGCAATAAGCGGAATTTTTTTATTTTTTATTTTATTTTTTTTTTACTGCTGCTAAAATTTTTATTTGAAAGACTGATGTTTAAAATCAGCAAAATATAAATTTTCTGTTTTCATTACCTCACTGAAGAGACTCCTTTAGGTTTCCCACATATTTTGTTTTTAGTGGGGTTCTACTAAACCAGTGCTGCTTAGTGGGACCAGTTATTTTCATTCACCGGTTAGGGGCACTAATGATTTTCAGGCTCTTGTCTATTTTAACAATTTTGTGCCGCCTTTTTGAGTGCCTTGCTTAAACTACTCAGATTCTGCTCCTGTTCCTATGTTTAAAATGTTTGCGTGCATCCCCAGATCTCTGCAACCTGATCACCTAGGCACTACTCTTACCAAATGTACTTCCAATTTACTGGCGTGGTCCTATGGCAGCTGCACAGGTATAGTACTGTGCAGTGACAACAGCAGTCTCAGGCACAACAAGTGGCAACAAGCACATTCCAACAGATAGCCGCCTGGTGCAGCAGCAGAACTGGATCTTGGGGGAGGAGTGAGGATTTCGCTAGAAGTACAGACATTTCCAGCTGTTGAAATGTGCAGATTTGAAATCACTTGTGCATAACGTTTCTGGTCCTCCATATGCTTCAGAATGAATGAATCCTTTATATCAGAGCCCACTTTGTTCCGCGAACATTGCTTGTTAAGTGAAAGCTTGTCTAATGAAAATAATGTACTGTCACTTGCCATGTTATAATTTTAATTGGTTCCAGAGGTCCAGCATCACACCGCAAATACCTCAGATTCACATCCAGACAGCGCTGGATGTTTCTGAAGTGTGAAGATGCAAATTATCCAGATTCAGTGCTGCCTGTCCCCTTTGACACAGTTGATCGAGATTTTCTGAAATAAGCGCACTTTACAGCAGCTGAGATCTTGAAATTGCTCGGGGTCGTTGTACTGGTTTTTTGTGCGATGACGTCCGAACAAACTGATTGAAAATTTTGTGAGCGGAAGGAGCTCTTAAGACCTGTGATCAGCAGTTCACAGAATATTATGAATTTATTTAATCTATACATGAAAACCAGTTGGGTGTTTTTCTGCATGACCAGGGATTACTGTACTTTGACACAGTATGGATTTTTTCCAGGGGTACTGAAATGATTACGTAACTGGTGTGTTTTTAAGTTAAGCTTTTTTTTTTTATTGTTACATAGTGGAATAATGGTAGATGTACTGTATGTTCCCCAGTGTCATATTGTTAATGCTGTGGGACATGTTTCTTTGCATTAATGTAAATGGTCTGTAGCCTCAATGAGGACTAAAATTATGTATGTCCAGTATGAATGGAGTGATTTATTTTCCATATGTATTACGGGTGAAAACACGACTGGCAGGGGGATGATAATCATCAGCTATATAGCTTGTAACTAGTTAGCTTAAGGCTGCAGTTTCAGCTGATATAATCATTTAGTTTCCAGTATTATCCGGGTGGTTCCGCTTTTTTTTTAAATTTTTTTTTTTTTAATATTCATGTTATGTATGAGTTGTCGCTAAACCTGCAGTATTTGTGCAGTGCAGTCTGCTAACTTTAACCTTCTTTATATTCATGGAGCAGATGATGCTGCCTTCTGCTAGTGGGTGATTGCTTGCAAGACCTTGTCGCATGTCTTTAACGTTGAATGCTAGATAGTCTCACTTTTGGGAAGAAACCAAACCTTTTGCCAAAGGTCAGTTCCGTGCAGAAACATGTTGCCAGGTTCAGTGCTCAGAATGGTATGACGACCTCGGTCTTCTGTCTTTGTAGGTAGGAGAGCATGTACCCCATTTAAATGGTACAGCTGAAGACTTGAAAGCCCAAATCTATTAATGTATTTCCTAACGCAGTCACTTAGCTTGTTGTATTAGTATCTAAATCTAGACCTTAATTGCGGGAATTTGAAATGATAGATCTTAAATTATTCTTAGCTTTACATCGTGCTACTCTGGATCCCCTGACTAATATTTGATGCACAATCCGCTCCGTTAAATATGCCCGCTTGTGCTTGGTCGTCCTTTTTGTCTTATTTTCTATAGCCAGTAAACAACACGTAATCTCAGGAATCACAGGAGTGTGCCAGCCAAGGTAACTCTGGGTTGAATGGGGTTTTGGAGAACAAAATTGTGTAGAATGAATAATGTTTGACCATGGGCAGCTTGTGTGACTAACAAGCCGGGAGAAACATCATGCTCATTACACTTGTAATTATGCTGTGATTGTTTATATAGTGGCTCTCAGTGTTTTTTTTTTTTTGTTTTGTTTGTTTTACTTAATTCTCAGCATGTTATTCAATCTCCCTGGATCTTCCACATAGATGTTAAATCTGTCTGGACAGACTTGTAGCCTCTAAGGCATGAGCTTCAGGCAGCAGCTGCCGTGTTTGCCCTTCGCCAACCTGGCACACTCAGACGAGAGTCGTGGCCTGAATGGCGCTTAGCAGCACGGTCCTTATTTATGCCGGGCGTGTAGAATCTAAAATGACTTTGGCCAAGGTGGAGCAGTCATCGGCAGTCATCTGTAAACTACTTTCACGACTGGCCTCGGTGTTTAGTGTCTGCTAGATTATACGCCCAGCTTAGCCGTGTTTGAAGACCTCTGCGGTTCCAGCAAGAGCTGCCTAAGTCTCTTACGGAATGACGGTTGTCTGTACAATAACGGCAGCTTCAGTTGACGACTCAGCATTGGTTGTTCTGCAGAGCACTTGTGGAGTCACAGTTCCGCAGCTCCTTATCCATAGAGGTGATGTTGGGGGGAGTGTTTCTCTCTCTCTAGAACAAAGAACAACCGCAGTGGACCTTTAAAGCCATAAAATAAACAGTTTAAAGGTGCAAAGTGTGTCATATAATTAAAGAGCACCTCTGAGTGAATGTTGAGGCAGTTGAAAGGGGTTTTTTTAAAGCTTGTTTTTCATTTTTCTCTTGTGTGGGAGAGATGACTAATCCTACTTTCATCACTAATCGAACTCCGTCTCTGAATTGAGATATCCGATCTTCTGTGCAGTTTGTAGGCTATTTGGGTTGGTTCTGCCCGAAAGGCCGTCTTTTTCATTTAGGAATATCGGAGCTCTTTAATGGCTGAGAATGCCGGTTTGCAGACGGCTGCCTCTCCATCAGTGCACGCGGACTGCCGCCCCAGGCGCTAGATTCCTTACAACGACTTTATTGTCAGGAATTCTTTCAGGAAGGACTTGGCCAGATTCCAGTACCAGGACCGGGTCATGTCTGCACACGTCTCTGAGGCTGGCTACACAGGAGTGGGTGTGCTGATTCACTGGGGAGCTGAGCTGTTGTTTAGGCGGGGTGTAGGGGAGGGGATTCCCAATGCCCCTGAGTGCGAAGGGCTTATTAAACCACACAAAGGGCACTGAGGTAGCAAGTTGCATGTCCGTGCAGCTTCACTGCTTATGGGAGCATTCTGGAACTTAAGTGATTGTTTATGGTCACTGAAAGCAGCTCTGCCTGACATTTACTGAAGGCAAAAAGGGAAACTGTAAACCAGCCCCTAAAGTGAGTTGTGGTATAAATACACTAGTCTTCGGTTTTCTCTTAATAGCTGAGTTTGGTGCTTTTCTTTCCTTCTTTAAAGATTGTTGGGCAGGTTGTTTTCGACCTTGTTGACCGTGATTAAGTTTACAGCCTCTGGGGGGTGGAAACGAAGATGCTGTCTTACTTAGAAATGGTCTTCCTTTGGTATTTATGCTGAAGGTACACTTCAGCATGG
>JAABNX020000008.1:9762894-9775635 GCA_015163995.2 Mormyrus lacerda
CCCCCCCCCCCCCCCCCCCCCCCCCCCCCCCCCCCCCCCCCCCCCCCCCCCCCCCCCCCCCCCCCCCCCCCCTCCAGTCCATGACAAATCCAAACCGTCCCCGGCCAGTTGAGCACAGAGGCAGCCATCGTCTGTCTGCTTCGCCGCTGCCCCCCAGGAATCTGGGCCCCTAACTGCTTTATGAAGCCCGGCAGTGACATCACCAGTGGGTCGTTGACAAATGCACTTTTTCAGGCACGAGCTTGATTGCTATAACAGCATAGGGCGTGTGGTTTCTTGCGTATGGGAACTTCACCAGCTTGGCTTAGGTTAGTGACGGGCCTTTTAGTGCATTGAATTTGCCCGTGTGAGTTTGGCATGTGCACTAAAACACAGACTGTTGTTTTTAAATGCCACTGGCAGTGGGGGATTGGCTGGCAGGTAATGCAAGGCCCTTAAATATCGCAGATAACAGGTCTGGTTTCACACGGCTTCGGTGTCGGTCAGAACGCTGGTATGATAGCTAGCCACAGGCGTGTGCCAGTCCCCGGCATGCGGGGGTGGGGAGGGGCCACGCGCCGGCCAGCGAGGAGATTGTGGCGTCAAGGCAAGTGAGTCGGTGTTTGCTGCCATTTAAGAAGGGCCAGGGAACTGGACATGTGTTTGTGTTGCTGAAAGGGTGACTGGTGCCGCAGCACCCTGTGCTGGGGGAGGGAGGAGAGGGGAGGGGGCCAGCTGGGTAAAGCCCACGGGCCGCAGTAAAGCACTAAAAGAGGTCTGCCACCGTGGTGTCTTTGTTCCCTTTTCCTGCCGCTTTTCTTTTCCCTTTTTGTTTTTGTGCTGAATGGTTACTCATTTCTCTCCCTCTCTACCGAGTGCAAGTTACGCCTGACTGACCTTCCCCCACCCGCCACAGTTGCCTCTTATTTATTTATTTATTTATCTATCAGATTGTTTTTTTTCCTGGTCACGTCTTCATACTGCGAGTCTCTCGCTGCCCCAGGTAGGGTCAAAGCTGCCCACGTCGCATGTAATGTGAGTGTCTCTGGTCTAAGGGTACGGGTTTTGCTGGGGGGGGGGGGGTTTGGGGTTGGTGTTATTCACCCATGTGTAGCGGTGTTTGTCAAGCAACCATAGTAAAAATGTCAAGTGTTAAAACCATGTAGATGCTGGAGGGTCTAGGAATAGCACTGGGGAGGGATCTGTTGGGGGAGGGGTGTACCTCAGACATGCTCAGTGTGGGCGTTTCAGGTATTTGTGCTGCTCTTCAGATTAGACCGGCAAGGCTGGACTAAGAGCAAGAGCAAAAGCTCCCCACTCCCCCCCACCGCACAAATCCGGTCCCCTCAATGGTGACAGCAGGCCTTTGCGTGGGGGGGGGGTGTTTATTGTCGGGTGGGTGACTCCCCTCTCTGCGTATGGGACTGCTTTCTGCTGCGCCCCTACATTCCCTTTCCACATTGATCCAGGCCTTTATGGGGTCTGTCCCTCACGCTGTATCTGGACAAACCCGCACGAGGCTGAAAACGCAGAAATTCGCTGCAGACATTAGTGACAGATCCTGCCTGTGAAGGGGGTTAAGAGCAGGGAACTTGAAAGGGGGGGGGGGGTGACGAGATTAAACTCCGTCACTCAGCTCAGCACTCGACCCCCCCCTAAAAGTTCTTAAAGCTTTCCCGTTGGTCACGGGTCCTGGTGGCTTGGGCGCCCTCCTGACGCTGCACTTGGACAGCGTTCCCTGCGGTTTTGACATGCATCTTACTGCTGTGTTGCTCCACAGTCATGTTCAAAAATACAGATGCCAGAAGCACGCGAGGCCGCTTTCCCAATCCCAAGCACGATGTTACAAGCAGTCCCTCCCCCCATGTTGGCCAGTGGGCGCCCTCTAGAGGGCAGGGCTGACATTGTCCTTCGCATCTCCATGCCCTCAGCCTGCCGGTGTCCCCCTCGTTAACCTTCGCTCTTCACCATGACTACCGGCTCATTGATGTGTGAAGCTGGAGGAAATGACCAGTTTACGGATTTCGTGCCACTCCTCTGGCCTCTGCTCTCTCTAAAGCTTTTATTGTAGTTTTTGCACTTTTAATAGCATGAAACAGGGAGTCTGCAGGGCGTTAAGAAGCATTACTGTCAATGTTTCAGTCTGAGGTGGTCTCTGGCTTTTAAGTGGCCAAATAGCGGCCTGTCTAATGACTGAGAATTAACAGCAGGGTGAATGAGTGAGTTTCCTGCTTCCTGTTAACTTGGCAGAGTGACAATCGCTGTAAAAAAACCCTGTCCTTTTGGACAGTATCTGCAGTAGAATTTAATGCAGCTCTGGGTCATCTAGTTGACTTTTTAAAAGCTGTGTGCAAATCTGAGCCCTGCTTTCCCTAGTGGTGAAACAACATTTTTGCTTCACCGAAACGTCAGTCTGTGATCTTCAGGCTTTGGCACAATAACAGTTTTCGATGTCAGTATGTTGGAGTGACTTCTGATTCGAAACGGCTAAGTTATAGGGTTGTGGTTATTCTGCACTGTAAGCGGTAATTTTAGGATTTTTTTTAGTGCCCCTGAATGTTTTTGTGGAATGCTTCATTGGAGCCCCATTGAGTCTAGCGTTGTATATTATTTCACATGAAATTAAATGTAGACTATGGAGCTGGTTTCTGTGGCTGCACATGTGACCCGCGGCGTATGATGTAGCCGGGGAGGGGCTCCTTCCCAGTGGTGCCTCTCGGATCTGGGTGAAAGGGCCAGTCTGTCTCTCAGGCAGGAGCATGGATCCCTGGCGGCGGCGTCTGCGTAGACCGCGGTCGGCCTGGGAGGGAGGAGGGGAGGCCGCGTAACCTCCCCCCCCCTTGCGCGGACGAGCAGAGTGTGAAGGGTGCTGCAGGAAAAGAAATCGAATATTCATTGACTCCTGAAATTCTGCAGGAAAAAAAGGAGATTAAACAGTATGGGTGCGGCAGGTGTTTTGTGGGCAGCCACGCTGAAGGCTCCTGTGTCCCCCCCCCCCCCCCCTTAGGTCCCTGGATGGCCGGCTGCAGGTGTCCCACAGGAAGGGCCTGCCCCACGTTATCTACTGCCGCCTGTGGCGCTGGCCAGACCTGCAGAGCCACCACGAGCTACGTGCTGTGGAGCTCTGTGACTTTGCCTTCCACATGAAGAAGGACGAGGTCTGCGTCAACCCCTACCACTACCAGCGCGTGGAGACACCGGGTAAGGCCAGCAGGGCAGCCGGCGGAAAGCGAGTAGCGTCATACAGCTGTAATCTCACCTGCTATTGTCAGAGGCCTCTTCTCTCCTGTTACTGTCTGTTGTGGAATATGGTGAATCACAGGCTGCGCTCATTTAGCAGTGCGTCTGATGCAGTCAGTCTGAGCAGCTGACATTTTCTTCAGTAAGTTCAGGTTATGAGGAGCGCGGCGGTTCTGCCACCTGCGCAGTCGTCAGTGGCCGGCTTTAATGACCGCTGAGATGTTCCCCCGTACCTCGACAGTCCTCCCTCCGGTCCTCGTGCCACGCCACACGGACATCCCGAGCGAATTCCCGCCGCTGGACGACTACAGCCACTCCATCCCAGAGAACACCAACTTTCCAGCTGGCATCGAGCCCCAGGGTAACTACATCCCAGGTGAGTGCGCGAGGCAGGCAGGCAGACGGGGGCCCGGTGTCTCGCAGAGTCACTCTTCCTCCTCGCCGAGGGTTTTCGGGTGGCCGGCTCCACTTCGCCTGGGAGGCCTTGCAGAAGTGTGTCAGGAGAGGAAATGGGGGAGAAGCCAGGAAGTAGCCGGCTCGAGCCGGGGCTCTTGGCACTCTTGTCGGAGCGTGTCCAACCCTGAGGTGGGGGGGATGGTTGGCAGGGACCCGCCTCGCTGGAGCAATGCAAAGCTGTCAGCCTCGGAGCTGACCATGCTACGGAAGCAAAGGGCGGCCGAGGCCTTAACCAGACCTTAAAGTAGACTTTCTTTATATGCCATCTGTCATGAGTATATATCCCCCCCCCCCCCCCAAGAACACTTCCTACCTAAGCTTAATTAACTGGCTTTGGACACAGCATGGCGTCAGCCTGGCTCAGAGAGGCATGCTGCCCGGTTGGCTAGCCGCGGAGGGATTAGCTGGTGCTGCACTGTAACGAGAAGGCCTTGTTTATGATGTTCTTCACGTGTCTCAGAAACGCCACCTCCGGGATACCTCAGCGAGGATGGAGAGACCAGCGATCACCAGATGAACCACAGCATGGATGCGGGTGAGCAGCGCGGGCTTCTCTTCTCGCCCCGGCCTCCGCTGGCCGGCCAGGACCCGATGGCTCATGCGCTTCTCCTCTCTCCACAGGTTCTCCTAACTTGTCACCAAACCCGGTGTCTCCAGCACACGGCAGCCTAGGTGAGGAGTGTTGCCGAGTGTGGCGTCATCCTCCGCAGATCTATGTGCACGCATGTTCACTTCTGCTGTCAGGAAGCCCTTCAGATGAGATGCTTGAGTTCAAAAAAATATCCCGTTAAATTTTAAACCCTCACTCTCACCCCGGCAAGCACGTCTCTGTCTCTGTAAAAGAAATCTGCGCCTCAGTGTTGGAAAAGAGGAGGACTTGATGCTCTCTGCAATTAGGTACTTGACCGCTCAGACC
This sequence comes from Mormyrus lacerda, assembly GCA_015163995.2. Taxonomy (NCBI): domain Eukaryota; kingdom Metazoa; phylum Chordata; class Actinopteri; order Osteoglossiformes; family Mormyridae; genus Mormyrus; species Mormyrus lacerda. The sequence goes on from JAABNX020000008.1 coordinate 9,767,486, forward strand.
CCAGATCAGTGCCTCCTCTGCATTTCCGCTACAGTGGAGGGGTAACGTACTTCAGACTGTGTACTGCAAACTACACAGAGCTGTGCAGAGGTGATTGCTGCCTGCATCCTGATTCCTAAAAATACCCCTTCAGATATCATCACCATCTCCCAGTGAGGAAGGGTTGACAGTTTTCTAGATGTACATCAAGTCTATTTTTGATTTGTACTTTGAATGACCCCCCTCCCCTCCAGTCAGCCTCACTGGCAGTGAGAGACCCCTGACAGATACTCTAATGCCCATGTTTGAGCATAAGCATCAACAGGACAGACGCCATGTTGGAGGGGGTTCTTGTAGCACCGCTCTCTCTGCAATGTCGGCGGTAATGTTGGCCTTGAGATCCCCGGCATACGGCGTCATTCCCTGACTGCTTCGACTCGCTTGCATCAGTTACTTGGTTGGCTGTCATTGGTCGAAGCCGTCAGAGTGACAGAACCTTGGGTTTTGAAGTGGTTTCTCCCTTCCCCAATATTGCTGACAGCGGATGCAGGGAGACGGCCGGCGCACCTCGCCTGTGGCTCTTGTGTGACGCCTTTGAGGGCAGGAGGAAGCCGCCGGTGATGGGAGCCTTTGTTTTCCATTTCACGTTATCGGCAAGATACCAGCCGCCCGCTCAGTGGACCATCGCAACATTATAATAACGAGACGCCTTTGAAATATATCAGCAATATGTTGGGATTTACATGACGGCACAGTGACTTCTGATGTTCTGATGAAAGGGTCAGGAGCCAATAGAGAAGCCTTTTCACTGTGTTTACCAAGAGCTCCTCTTACCCCTGTAATTTACCACTTTTACCCCCGCGTTCCAGTGGCGGCCATGTTTCCGCATCCCTGCCACGGGTTTCTGGGATCTGATGCAAAGGCTGACGTCAGAGTATCGTCGATCCCCTGCCGCCTCCCGCTGACCTCCCTCGTTCCCTAATCCACTCCGCCCCGTGGTTTGTCTCCTCTGGCAGACCTGCAGCCAGTGACCTACTGTGAGCCGGCCTTCTGGTGCTCCATATCCTACTACGAGCTGAACCAGCGCGTCGGGGAGACCTTCCACGCGTCGCAGCCCTCGCTCACCGTGGACGGCTTCACTGACCCCTCCAACTCAGAGCGCTTCTGCCTGGGCCTGCTGTCCAACGTGAACCGCAACGGCGGCGTGGAGCTCACGCGCCGCCACATCGGTACCCCTGCCGCTCGGCTTCCTCTGAGATCAGATCTGCCGCATTTTAGCCCAGTAGAAGTATATAAATGGAGGGACCCGACTCCCGAAATCCAGCCTTCGAACTGATAATAAGCCTTGTTTATGCATCACTGTGGTTGACTTCAGCCTTGGCTTGATGAGCCGATGTGATATAATGATGTTTTTAAATCTGATGTGTCAGGTTCGTTTACACGAGTATCGGGCTGAAGAGAACTCGAGCGGCCTTTGAGGTGGGGTCGCTTAGCGCACACTCGTCTCGCCCTTCCAGGTAGGGGGGTGCGACTGTACTACATTGGGGGTGAAGTCTTCGCCGAGTGCCTCAGTGACAGCGCCATCTTTGTCCAGAGTCCCAACTGCAACCAGCGCTATGGATGGCACCCGGCCACCGTGTGTAAAATCCCGCCTGGTGAGCCTCACCCACGGGGGCGTGGAGAGAGCAGAGCGGCCTTCCGCCCCACTGCCCGCTAGCGCGTGTTTGTCACTGTGGCTCCACTCCTTCCCCTGCCAACGAGGCGCTTCTGCTTGTTTGCCGTTCAGGCTGCAACCTGAAGATCTTCAATAACCAGGAGTTCGCCGCCCTGCTAGCCCAGTCTGTGAATCAGGGGTTCGAGGCCGTGTACCAGCTGACACGCATGTGCACCATCCGCATGAGCTTTGTAAAGGGCTGGGGAGCCGAATACAGGTGAGACCTCTGACGATCGCCCCCCCCCCCCCAAAAACATACCCACGCCTCTCTGGGGCTCCTAAATAAATGGGAAATATTTCCTGGGGTGTCCACGAGTGCTGGCACTGCCCTGCTGTCCCATCGAGTGCCGCCTTCACTGGCAAACGATTTTCAAAGCTCACAAAACACTCGAGAGGAAAAAAAAATGAGCTGTTGGAGTTTGAAGTTTCCAAGGCCGCGGCGTTGCGGTGATTCAGACGCCGCTCAGATGGCCATGCGTTCCCAGCGAGTCACGGGGTAGAGCGCTGAAGCGTGGGTCCGCGGCTCGGCAGAGCGTGCGCAGCAACAGGCAGGACTTGCGATTGCGTGACTCACGGCGCTGCGCTTATCCTCCAGGGCTTGGGAAAGGAAGAGGGTGACGAGAAGGGGGGTGAGGGTGGGGGTGGAGGTGGGCGGGAGGCTGGAGGTGAATCACCACATGAATCTGGGCCCGTCTGATCTAGATGGGACTCTGCTGCCCTTCAGTGCCAAGATTTTAAGCGTGTGCTGCGTCAAGAAGCACGTGTGACCCCCATCCCAGCATTTCCCTATCGTGAGTAAGTTCAGTGGGGGGATTCAGCTGTAATTGGAGCCATTCGTATATTCCTGACCGGAGGGGATTTCCTGGGCAGCCTAGCTTATGAACTGATTTTGGAGCTTGGTCAGGTTAGAGCTCTTTCTCACGCATCGGTTATCTAGGGAGGAGGATAACGGTTTAACAGCGTCATCACAGGTGTCTTAGCCCCGCCTGTCGGGTCCTGACGAGTATCTGCATGTCCCGAGTATAGATGCGAAATCTCAAGTCTGTTACGGCTACGGACAGAACCGTGCTCTATGAATGAGTGCTGATGTAGATTTCTGCCCTGACTTGGCGGCTGCAGTAGCTGCCCTGTTTGAGGCAAAAACGACCTTGATGCGAAGCTTGTCTCTTTTGAAGCTAGAATATGAATCTGGCTGCTGGGTTTGTGGTGGGACATGAAGTCTTCTCTCCTTTAGTCTAGAAACCCTTCGGCGTCGGCTTCCGCGGCACAGTCTGTTCTGCCTCCTCCTCCTCCTCCGTCGTCACGGTAATAAGGCGGGAGGTGGTGAATGGCTGTCTGAGCCACCGCCGCCGCTCGTCGCTCAGGCTTTGTGCGGGCCGTGATCACTCTGGCACCTGGGCAGCGCTCAGAGGGAGGGGGCCCCACGGAGCCCGTGAAGAGGATGCCGCCTGCCCACTCTGTGCAGCCCTGTATTTAGACCTGGAGGCAGGAATACAGCGGCATCCCTATAGACTCTCAGAAGCTGAGGGATGGTCAATAAGGCGTTTAATGAGTACAGGAGTGTCTCTCTCTCAAGGCTGGTGCTCTGCCTGTGTGAGATGCAGCCAAGGGCTGAATTACTACCTGGATGTCAGGCTTCTACCAGCTTAATTTGCTTTATCTGTCAGCTTGTCGTGCCGTCAGAGGCCAGCAGAGCACCAAGATGGAAAAGTGCAGCTTCGGCTCCACGAGACGTGGAAATTGCAGTGAAGATGCTTAATATCATCCTGGGCGTGCCCTCTCTCCCCCTCCAGGCGGCAGACCGTGACCAGCACCCCCTGCTGGATCGAGCTGCACCTAAATGGACCCCTGCAGTGGCTGGACAAGGTCCTCACCCAGATGGGCTCCCCCAGCATTCGGTGCTCCAGCGTGTCCTAAAAAAACCAGGGGGGGACCAGTGGGGGAGGGGGGAAAGCTTCCTCGGCACATACCAACGAAAGCACAGACCAAAACCCGAGACGTGAGAGTACCGCGACGCCCCCCCCCCCCCCGGGAGCCCGCGGGGGGAGCGAGCGCCGCCTTAGCGTCATGCAACCGTCTTAGCACTTGTTTTGTTTGTTTTTTTTTTTTTTTTTTTTTAATCAACGTGTTGGCAAAGGGGATGAGTGCATTACAGACAGTACAGCTAGTATGGCGGCTCCGCGTGGTGCTCGTCACTGCCGCCCTTTCGGGAGGAAAGAAATTGGCATTTAGTTGCAAACAGCTGTAGCATGTAAGCAGTGAGTGACTTTAAAACGTCAGCGGAATAATCTGCACATTTCAGTTGTACATATATCTAGTGTTAGATAATGAACCATGCTACGCTTTTTTTGTATAGAACAAAAAAAAAAATACAGATTTCACTGTACGATTTTAGTTTTATTCATAGGCCAAAAGAATAAAGATTGCTGGAGGTTGATCATAAATATGCTAAATGTATAGTATGTATAGTTTCCATGAGAGGTATTCCGCCATTTTCGCCTCAGTGCAGCTCTTAAAGGGATACCCAGTAAGATGCTTTTATGCATCGTGTTTTGTAAACACCCCCCCCCCCCCCCCCAGTATTTTTTTATTATTAGTTGTTGTGTTAGTAGTAGTTTAGAGCAGGGGCGGAGCTGCCTGTGTGAGTGATCACATCCGGCTCCTTGCATTGCCTGCTTCTTATCCGCCTTCAGTGCAGCAGTAAGGCTGCAAAGTCACTCGGGTATCCTGAGTGTCCTGTACAATGCTTAGGGCCGAGGCCCCCTTCTGTCCTGGGACGTCGCCATGCCAGGCGGCCGGCCCGGCGGGCGCTAACCTGTCTGTCAGCCAGTCCCCAGCTGGACGCGTGGTCTCTGCCTGCTGGGAGCCTCTGGTGCAGGCTGGACGCGTTCCCAGTGCGGGCTCATGTGTGCGTATGCTTAGTGCTTTATGGCGGTAGTTTTCTATCGGGACTGTAAAATGCGTTCGTTCAGTAGTGCTTAAGCCAATCAGTATATTCACTTCTCGGTGTCTCTTGGACAAAACGCAGCTAAGTTTGTTCCAGCTGTTTGGGTCTATTTTTAGATGCGCATTTTGACAAAGCTAAATATTTGAACAAAACTTTATGAAGAGAGAAACTGAACCAGTTTATTATATATATATTATTTTTTGCATGAAAAAGTCCTGTATTGAAAATACAGGAGCGTATTGCTGTTTGCTCTCTTTCGCCATATGGAGGTGGTGTTGCGTAGCAAAGACGTGTGATTTAAAGGGCTCTGTGGCATTAACACTAATGGAGAGAAGCTGTAGAGTGCCCTCCCTTGACAGAGTTGTGTGGTGCTTGTTCTGACCTCCAAGGCATGGTAAATAGGAGCGAATGTGTCGGCAAGACATGCAGATACCTTCAGCTGGTATAGCTACTCAACTTCGTTTAATTTGTTTTTCTGGCCATAACCCCAGATAACGTGAGTGGCCGTCGGGGGGGGGGGGGGCCTTGAAACCAGCCATTTCTCTTGGTTACTGTGCGTGTGACGATACCAGAGCGCCACCAGACTGCCAAAGCAGTGTGTGTCGGTGCAGGACCATCCTGGGTTTTTAACTAGCTTGAGGAAAGAATGAATCTTTATATATATCTATAAAGATGCATCTTTTGAAGTTTCCACTCTGTACTGTAGACTTTCGTACCAAGTAGATATTTAGAAAGGTATTTATTTTAATGTGGTTCAGCACAAACAATCCTCTGTAATGTACCAGGAGAGGGGCAGATGGTGGGGTCTGCTCCTCAAGTCCACAGAACCAGTGGTTTGCAGAGACTGGTTTTTTTAAAAGTGAAATTCCCCCCCAGATAAGCCCCCTTTCCCTTCCTGATTTGCTAAAAATTTCCAGTGAAGATTTTTTATTTTATTTTTTTTTAATTTGAAGAGCTGGTTTTTTCCTTCCCCACAGCCCTCAGACCCGGTGGCGTGTTTTGGTGTAGGGCGGGACACTCGCTCTCTGAGCCCCCAGCCACAACAGGAGTCTCTCACATGATGGGTGGGCAGGTGCCGGGCCGGGGGCCCCGTCTGCAGGGGCCAGCCATGTACGGGGATGGAAAGCAGGCACACGCCCACTGCATAACACGATGGTGCACGTGACGTTTAGCAGTTATTAAATCCAGTGCATTAGACAGTGCTTTGTTTAGCGGTTGTCTTGTTTAGAGATGGTGGATGGAAGTGGATACTGGTGGGTTTGAAGTTATTTCCTTTCAAGGCAGCTTGTGTGTCCCCCTCAAGCCACTCTGTCTCAGAGCGCATTGCACTGCACTGCAGTGGTACAGAAGCGAGTCCCAGACCTCTCCGCCGTGGCCTCTTCCTGCCATCAGGACCCGGAGGTGTTCCTGCCCCTGTCATCAGCCAGCCTGACTATTATAAAATGTCCTCTATGGATATTTAAAAGTGTATTTTTAAAAATGTACTCATCCTGCGTTTCAGTACCTGTTCTTGATTTCCCAGTGTAGCCTTTAATTGGTGCTTAGTCGTGTGTGTGCTTTTTTCAGTCTTAGGTGTCCTTTTTGTATAAAAAATATATATATCCTTTCCATTTAAAATATTGCTTTGTATTTTGTTGGTCTTTTAATAAATACTGAAAGTGAATTAAGCATTTTTCATCTTTTACAAAAGCGAACAAAGTCTCCGTGTGCCGCAATGACAAAGTAGTGTACTATAATTACGGTGAAAGACTATCAGCCCAAAAATACTACCAACTGGGTCCAGCAGGGTCTCGCTGCTCTTAATGCTTTAGATCTGGGTCATACCCTCCTCCAGTGAGTGGGCTTATGCTGTATGCTTTCCAGTCTGGAAATGTTCATTGACGTTGATGCGCACACACGTTCCTAAATAAGGTCAACTTGCATGCCTCTTTCCAGCAAACCAGTCCAGAGAATTATTTTTATTATTTTTTAAAAGCTCCCTCCATTGGTTCCAGCTGCAGCGACCACAGATCTGGGCTTTTCCTCCTGACCATTCTAGCCCTCGCGCCCTGGCTGGGGTGTTTGTTGGCCACAGGCGTTCCCTCCTCCGAGTGGGGAGTGGGGGGGCGCCTTGACGCAGTCAAACCAGTTTCTTTCCGGCTGAGATAATGAGCGGTAATGTGGTCACCCCCCCAGACAGATGTTGTCGCATAATTACAGGCCTGCCACCTGCAGCAGGCGGCCCCCTTCAGCTGCGTGGTTACGGGTCACATAGACCGTAACCCCCCCCCCACCACTCTGATGTGAAATCTGGAGTCACTGATGTCAGTGGCCGGCTGGGAGGGCAAGCAAGCAAAGAATGCATTTCACTCTCTGCAGCTGAGATTTCCGACACAGAGAATAACTTTGGAAAAAGAAACATCTGCTCACAGAATTGTTTATATTGGTGTACAATCTTTAATACTCCTAAAATACTATAATTACCCTCCTGTTCCCGTCTCGTGTAACAAAACAATCTGTTCTGAAGAAATCTGAGAGGAGTTGCTGAACATCTATACTGAAGATGAATCAAAAGTGGTTTGCTTTTGTTGAGTCTACTTCACATAATTACAGTAAAAAAAAAAAACCCAGAGACATGCTTGTACACAAACCTTGTGGAGTGTAGTTTTGTTTTTTTGGAGGGGGTCACTTTATGACATCAGTAGAAGACAGTCTTGAAGGATGAGCTGAGAGCAGGTTGCATTCTTCTGCAGTGGGGTATGATGCAAGGCCATCTCAGACCCTCCACCATGATCAATGTTAAGTAACGTGCACCATGTTACTGCGCGTTACTGCCTCGTGTCCTGGGAACACAGGGCACTACAAGCCAAGAGAGAGGTGGTCATTCTCAGCCCCCCCCGCCCCACAAAATCCTGGGTCCTGGACTTTGTGGGCCAAGAGAGTGTCAAGGCAAACAGGATGGAGCATCTGCCAGCCAAGTATCAGCTGTCCTCTCCAGATGACAGTCCTTCAATCTCGTCCTGGTCTCCTCCAATCGCCATCCAGAAGGCTTTGGCGACCTGAGGGACACACCGTCAGTGTCTGTTCAGCTGTGCCGAACCAAGGACTTAAACGCCGTTACAAAACCAGCCATGCCCCCCCTCCGTACAGCTGAATCTCACCTGGTAAAACGTCACAAAATTCCTTTTAGATTTCACAGCTTGTAGGTCCCTTTATGTTCAAAAAGCACTATTGATAAATACCACCAGGCTAGCTATTACTAATACACTCTGACTCAAAGCACCTGCAGCAAAACCCAGCTCCGTAAAGCTCATTTTACAGAAACACTCCTGCAGACGCCTGGAATTAAAACAAGCAAAAAAAAATTCAAATAATTAAAAAAAAAAAGGTTTAATGTTTTAAAACTAGCCACCATACTATTGACTATCATTAATTCCAGACACTTAAGGTATAATTTGAGCATTAATAAAAGTGTTAAATCTAAAATTAATTGCTTTATCTATCTGAATTATCAAAACCCCATATTTTTAT
>JAABNX020000008.1:9775735-9789043 GCA_015163995.2 Mormyrus lacerda
AAAGCCCCCCCCCCGTATATCTGTCATTGAACAAACACAGTAAACCATAGCAAACAATCTGCATCCTGTTCCTGTAGTTGCAGACACCACGCCTGCGTTATTACAGTGACACACCAACACAGACCTTCGCAGCCACAGTATTTGCACACCGTCCTGTACAGTCACTGCTGCCTGCCACAGTGCTCATGCAGAAGGCGCCGTCGGTCAGTGCGGGGGCTCCTACCTTTTCCGCATGGACCTTCCTCTCTTCGTGGGGTAACGAGGATGCCTTGTCTGTTATTCAAAGAGATCAGAAGAAAGACTTAAGATTCCACTGTGGATCGGAGATGCAGGACACTGGAATAAGACTGTTTTAAAATCCTCACATGCAGCAAATTTATTTACAGTGCGTCTTTGATAATGTACAGTGAAATACTGCACTACAACATTGTCCAGCATTGTGGAACCCAGTATTTCCATTTAATGAAATTGTTAATCCTTAAAAATAATGAACTCTCTCTGTGATGCATAATGTATGAGCCAGTGTTTTTGTTTTACCTTTCATCTCTTTCAGCTTGGTAAATAAGCGTTCAAAGTTTTCTACATCTGCATCCCCGGTTGTGAGACTTGCTAGTTCCTGGATGTCTACGTCTATTGTGGGGTCTGAGAAAGTTGAACATTATAAGGATTATAAGTAATAATACAAATACCGCATGATATCACTGTTCAGCATCACTGTCCACTCACCCAGTATGTTATTCCCTGGCTCAGCATTGGCAGCCATTTCGGTCCTCTCTTCCACGTTGTTACCACTGGCACCCTCTGCTGGCGGGCGGGGGGACTGTCAGACAGGACGCGATTAAGAGTTGAAGTTTCATCCAAAGAAATTAAAAAGGTAGAAATCCTTAACAGTCATACTCAACACACAATCCTTTAATTTTCAGAGTATACGTATACTTAAACAGGAGAATACTGGCACTGACATGAGACTCCTGGCTTGCGTGGCGGTTGCCGGTTCGAGATGCTACCAGGCTACTCATCAAGCCGATACCTTGGCTGTGCTCTGTGAGAAGGTGGAGAAGGTGAGACGGGCTCAAAGCATCTGGAGACGCTTACACACAGCCCCTCCTGTAAACAGGACATCTCATAGGATGCTGGGATTACTGCAGGAGGACAGAATGCAAAGGGCTGAGAGGACAGCGAGGTGATGTGCCGGCCGTCAGCCCTCCCAGCGTGAATGACAGACACTCCCATGACTGCTTAGGTCACTCAGAGTGCCGTCTGTCTGCTGGGTGCAAGTGATTTAATTAAGAAAAAGGGGCCTCATTTTTCCAGGAAAACCGCCTCTCAGCCTTCAAACACCACAACAAAGATGTCACTACCATAGAAAGCAGCCATTAACGCAGATGGATGCTGAACCGTTTACTGCAGCAAACACCTCCACCCTACCTTCCTTCATCTCGACGGTCGACCAAACATTGGCATTGAGAGCTTGGATGATCCTCTTCACTCCTGTGGATTCTGGAAAATCATCTAAAAAGGAGACAGCGGAGGACAGGAGAGTTAGAGCAGCCCGGCACTGCGGCACACGCACGGCTGCGGGCGGCACACGCACGGCTGCGGGTCTCACCGTCCTCATCCGGCAGGTCCCGAGGGTTAAGCTCCACCAGCTCGAAAGTGTGGGACAGACACCACTGCTGTGCCTGGTGTCGGCTCACTCCTGTGAGGGTGACAAACTGGCTCACGTCCGTGCACCCCGGCGCTCACTACCCCCGCCCGAGACCATACCGGAGAGAAAGTACCCACCACTGTCCAGCACGTGGTCACAAACCAGGATCAGTATCTCCGGGGCCAGCTCCTCCACCACAGGCAGCCAGGGTGCCACGCCGCTGAGACCCCCGCTCTGAACATGCATGGTAAGAGCGTCCACACCAAACAAGGTCAGGGAAATTAACACACGACACAGAGGAAAACCAGTCTCACTGCATCGGTCTTTCCCTCCCTCCCTCTCACCTCTCTGCTGTCAAAGTAGACGATGAAAGCCTGCACCGCCTTGGCAATGTCCCCCGTCATCTGAAACGTGCTGGGCACCGCGCACAGGCTGACTTCTGCCGTGTAGTACTTATTGTTGATGGTCCATGGATACCAGCACACTGCCCCCTGCTGTTGGGAAGGCTCTGGCAACATCGATACACCCAGGATCTCTGAAAACAAGGATTTACCACAACTGGTAAATGTGCTGCATGTCGGATTTTCGCTACAGTGCAAACCAGGTTACCGATTTACACTCTCTCCATTTAATTATGGTTCACCACAGGACAGCTAAAAATACTGTACTCATGTCACACGGTAAACAGCACATGGTTTATATGTGGGTCTGCTACACTGCTGAATAAAGTGCGGCTTGATTGCAGAAAAGGTTCTACTTTGATTGGTTTGTATTTGCGAAATCTGTCACAGACCAATGTACCAAATTTTGTAAACTTTGCAAAGGTCCCATTCACAAAAAAAGGTGCCGACACATAGCTCGTCATTTTAAATGATTAACATTACAACATACAAAATATCCTGACCCTTATTGTGGATTGTGCGCAAAACCAAGTGTCATGACAACATTTCGGCCATATTGCTCACCCCCGTCTCCGTCCACAGGTTGTATCGTCACCTTTCCTGCCCCACTAATGCGTCATGACAGGTGAAATACAACACTTTACAGTGTGGGATGGAGACATTAGATTCGCAGCGTGTAAGTCATGAGTTGTCCCTGGAGGAAGTACCCCTAGAGACAATTTAGAACAACCAATTTAATTTGATACTTGCGTAAGCATTTTTTTTTTTTGAAAAGGTCATTTAAAATATTTTGCTTGCAGAAAGCTGAGTTCAGTAAAGAAGTGTAAAAAATGTTTAGTTTGCTAATTATTCTGAGACTAAAACGATCGAAATCAGCCAGGAAAGGTCTGGGCAGGTCAGGCTTAAAATGAAATTGGCAATCAGGTTTGGCTATGGAAAATACCATTGGCGCATCCCTAATTCTTACAGATCTAAACTAAAGCTTGTGGAAAAAAAAGTGCCATCTCAGTATTCCACTGTTTGAACCTTAAAGATTCTGCTCTACATTCCAAGAGGGATGACAGTGTATAAGAATGACAGCTTTTTGTTGTTGCTGTATTTAATTGCGAGAGCGCTGTTGGTGTGTTTCCTGAGCCTGAGGCTTCAGTCGCGCCGTGACCTTAACTCTCCCCCTGCTGCTACAGAGAAGCTTCAGCACCAATGGTAATGTGGCACTTCTGTTAAAAACCAGACCTAAGTCAGAACTAAATATGGGTCACATCTGGTTTTGTCATGAACTCCATTCATTCCCAAACCTGGGTGCCCCCGCCCCAGCTCAGTGGAAAGGAGAACGGAAATCTGACCAAAGGTGGCCAGCTTTTGGACGCATACGGCTGACATCTGGTTTTCTTCGAGATGAGATGAGAGGATGAGGATGAGTGACTGGAGTGTCACTGTCACCCAGTGACCATGCTGTCATGCTTGGCTCAAGCAGGAACTGCTCAATCCATCAAAGCAGAGGCCCACCCCCCTTAACAGTGACAACTTCCTGGAACTGTTTATCCAAATGCAGACTCACCTAAGGTACTAATGGCCAGAATTTTCTACCAGAAGAGTAGGTTTGCACAGATCAAACTTTTTCCTTTCTTCGGATGTGTGGCTAATGTGTGAAAAAAACATGTGACTGGAGGTACTATAATGTAATGTAACAACTGACTTTAATAAACAATAAAATGCTATTATAACAAAACAAAGTGACCTCAAGGTTGGACCTCCTGATCAAAATAAATACACAACCCCATTCATTATTAATACCGGGGCTATAGCCCCGAGTGATCCGACCTAACGACGCCCATGGTTGTTGCTACTCAGTCCTTTTGACTGCGGGTTGCTGCTCTGGTCCCCACAAGCCAGCTAAACACTGCCACCTGGTGGAAAGCAGTCAGATGCAGCCTCGTGGCCTTTAAGACCAGGACAGAAGTTGCAACACGTAGCTGAGCGGTTGTAACATATTATACTGCATGTATCTGCTGTTTAATTCATGAGAAGGCAGCCGGCAGCTCGCTGTGTAAATTATTACCGAATCTGCAGGCCGTTTGAAATGACAGACAGCTCCATTCACACGTTCTATAGCTACTAAAATAATGCTTCACTGACACAAAAATTAGATATTTTCGTACTCTGTACCACTGTAATGCAAATGGTGTTTTCTATTTTTACAATTAACGATACATGCTTAGGACGAATACAGAAAAATACTTCCCTGTGACACTGGGCACTGTAAAGCGAGCATTGCTCGCACAAGCCATGGAACACATTTAATGATATAATATCAGCTTCACATTAAAGGTATAAAACATTAACTGCGGTGTGTCGCCATTTAATTCTCACGGACGTTAACGCGGAATAAATGACGATAATCTTTCTGTAGGAAACAGGCAGGGTGTGGAAACCCGCACCGCGCAGCAGCCGGGCGGCCTCGGGGGGAACAGCAGCCAAGGGCGGCGGTGTTGATGTGAGAAGCCAGAGCTGCAACTACTAACTAACCCGCCCGAACAGCCAGCGACACCGCGGGGAACCAGCGGGGAAAGCAGCGGCAGCTGGGCGGCCCTGGCTCGCTGTCACCTTTATACGTGTGTCACCGAGGGTCCCGTGGTCGGTTAGCAGCCCAGCTAGCCGGCTAAACCAGGCACGGCTGGCCGGCGTATGTAGTGTGCTCGGCAGCCACTTACGCTTAATCAAGTCCCCCTCCCTGAAGCCGGGGTCGCAGCTTGTAATGAGGACGCAGGGCAGCGTCGCCGGGCCGCCATCCTGCTCGACGGACATATTTACGTCGGGAGCCGAAACGCGGCCACACAGCGAGATGGAGCGCTGCAGGTGGGAAGCGCCGAGGCGGGGGCAGCTCCTGCTTCCAGCTGGGGGCCGGGAACGGCGTCGCCTCCGCGGCGCTCAAGTTGCCGGGGGGCGCGTTTGCTGATAAACGGTGCGATGAATCCCGACGAAGTCAGCTGCACGGTCTAGAAGGGGCATGGAAGGGCCCTGAATGCTTCCGGGATACCCGACGTTCTCTTATAACAACCTTAATTTACGCTACGCTGAGCAATCATACTAAACCAACAATGACGTTATAGATGCCAAAAATGTTAGAAACTTCAATAATTCTAATTCGGTGGATTTCTATGTATTTTAGAATATAAACATTAATTGTTAAAATGCATATCGCCACCTAGTGGATTGGGGTGTTTCTCGCACAACGAGAACGTTCACCCTCCGCAAACACAAAACGTGTTTTAATCTCTTCATTTTAAGTTTCAAATGGTACTTTGGTAAGTTACTCCATAAAAGACCCAAATGTGAATAATAATAAATTAAAACTTATTTTCCCGGGCAGTATAATACCTTATACAATCCGATTTGTATAACCTACGCATACAAATTACTTTTAGTTGTATATTTTAACACCTTTAAACAGCAAATGAATTCCTGCCGGTGTTGTAGAGAAGTAAAGAATGGGAAGAAAAAAAAGGTTTAAGGAAAGCATTTTATTATTAAAAGGCATTATTTTAAGTCGTACCTATTTAAAAAGCTGATTAATTTAAAATGATGTTTATTGAGTTGGTATATGCTATAAACATAGGCACATGTATATAATAATAAAGTCAGTTCACAGGTGACGTTATTTAAAGAAAGACCCTCAGTATCCATGTTTTATACATACATCTCGTAGCAAAGACGTTATTCTTTGCTGATATAGTCCAATGTGGCATCGCCTCATACATCGATTTCTACCAGAATACAATTACTTTCACCTGTCACACCCTGCAATCTAATACGGATGTCTGTCGCGGCGTTGTGATCTCACCTCCCATGCAGGTTTTACCTCAGATGAATTAAATTCTGCAATTTAGTGGCTTTGACAAAAATATGACTGTTGCTTAGACAGCAATCAAAGTTATGCCTCTTGCCAGCAGTGAAGGTTTTTCTAATCTTCAATGAAACATCGAGAGAAACATTAATCTGAAATGTAGTGTCACTGATGTCAAGCATTCATTTTCATATAACCCCCATTAAGCTTACTGTTTAACTGTCTATTACAAGTGTCTATTAAACCTGAAATCCGTGTAACAGGATATTAAGCTGGAAAATAGCATGTCTTGTCTCTTTTAAATATATAAATCTCATACAAATATCCATCATCTGTATTATTAGTTTAAACATTGAGGCAATTTTATAAAACAGCTAAATTCTCTACATCAAAACAGAGACGGGCTGCGAAGCGCTCCGAGTTAAGATTGCTCATACTGATTGAAATAATTGCTTTACACAGAAGCAGCATTATCACTGAAAATAATATTGCCGTTCGGCGTGATTAAAAGATTAATGAATCCCGTTTTAACGGGCAGTATTGAGAAGCATAATTCGGCATACCACACCGGCAATGCAGTGCGCCTCGGTGGCGTTTTCGCTGCACCTTTCCGAATTTGCAGGTTTCCACGCAGCTCAGAACCTGCGCAGTTTTCATGTACTTCCACTGTTCGCGTCTTTTCTTTTTCCGCAATGTGAGATTAGTTGGTGGATACATGTGTCGCCCCTGACTTTTTACTCGCTGCTTTACACCCTGGCGTGTATCGTCCGATTCTTCCTGTTCTATTGGAAATGGCCTCGGGTCACCGTGACTCTAACTACCTAAGTGGTTGTTATTTATTGCTCACGAGATACATTGTTGATCTTGCACAAGGTACATTGAAATTCATTAGCTTTTTTTTCCCCATCTTGCTCTCTCAGAGATACAGTTTTGGTGTCAGAGCAGAGTGTCAGTCCCCTTGAAGTACTTGGGTTAAGGGCCTTGTTCATGGACCCAGTAACAAAGCAGTCCTTCTGCCAGCCACAGGAAGTGAACCTACACCCTTCTAGGCATAGGCTCTGATCCCTATTGCGGTGGGGTGAACAGCGGTGCATTCCGCCCAGGGTACTTACATTTGCTTGTAGAGACACGGATTGATTTAGTAATTTTAATGTATGCAGCTGAGGTACGTGATGACCAGGTAGGTTCTTGACCGAGTGCTGAAATGAAACAGTGCAAAATTTTCTGACATCTTCATTGGAAGTGTGACGTCTGAACTGTTACGCTGACTACAAAACCTTTAAGGCACGGTCAGCGTGAGGCAGACTGACCAAACGCCACCCAAAGCAATTAATCAAATAAGAAAATGAATCTCATCCCAATCTTTGGAGGAACTGCAGGTTGCACGGTGCCTGCAATGATCTGCTTTTTTTTAGTGGTCATACATCTATCCATCTAGTCATTGATCCTCCTTGGCTGTTTATCCCGTGCAGCATCAGGGTGAGCCTGGAATCTCATGCTGGACGTCCAGGGCACATGGCGATGGGCATTCATGCACTCTGGCCAATTCAGAGAGACCATTGCTCAGAACCACATGTTTCTGAAGGCAACCAAGGTACTTATCCTGAACATGCACAAGGAAGCACACGCAGACACACAGGCACAGACGCAGAGGGTGCACTTCGGAACCCAGGGGAGCCGCTGCAGTGATACCTCCCTCTCCCCGCACACATATTACTGAGAGAGTAATATGTGTAATGAAGCGATCTGGGCGCTTTCTCAGCTGAATTAAATATGGAGTTAGTACTGCACATGAGGGGTTATTGAGTTTTGGAGGCCTATGGTCTTGTTATGAGAACATGACTCCCATTGTGCATACTTCCCGCTTTTATGAATTTTTCCACTGAGGATATTGACTTTCTGCTGCTTCCATTTAGCTGAATGCAGCACATCAATACGGGCTTGTCCATCCTCCGGGAAAAATTTGATTAGGAATTATTACAGGAATTATTACAGCTAATTGAGATGAATTGGATGTTATTATATGATGATGGACTGAATTTCAGGCTCCGTTCGTTGCCCGAGACCCCGCAGATTAATCGGCCGCCACCATTGCAGGCAGCGGAAGAGCGATAGAGAGCTTCCTGCTAACAGATGACGATAGTCAGCATCCTCGCAACCAGGAGACACAGGAGTGAAGGTCACCCAGCCTGACTATGACAGCAAGAACATTTGTTGGTAAACAAATTAATCTTTCTAAAGGTCGCCATTTGTTCCACAGTAACTTTTTTTTTGCCTGCCCTGCTCGATGTCGCTCCGCCCCCCCCCCCTCAATCCTGTCATAAGGAATAGGGCCGGTGCTGTCACTCTCCCGTATGCAGGGTGATGCGTGCGACCAACGGGGCTGCAGATTGTGACGCCTCAGCATCCTGCAGCGCCAGCCAGCACCTGATTGCTGCGCCATGGGCTGCTAGTTTACAGCTGTCTCAAGACAGGAGTGTGTACCTGGCCCTGCATGCCAATAGGAGGGGTGCCTGCGTCCCCAAATGGTGCCCGCTGGCCGCCTGCCCACCGCCTTCCCAGCTCCAGAACTCCTCCACCGCTGCCGTCTGTGCAGACAAAGCTGCTCTCACACTTCATTTTTGTCGTCCTGTTTTTTTTTTTTTTAATTTCCCCGACGTCGTAAAAACAGATGTGTGCCTTTCAAAAGAAAACCGCAAGCACCTGGCGAGCGCCCGAGCTCCGTAGGAGACTAACGGCAAGAAAATGATTGAGCAAGCAGAATCGGACGGCTAACACGGAACGGCGCGTTACTGTATTAAAAGTCTGTGCTTCTTGTGCTCAAGTTTGCTTTAACAGATTGTGCTCACAATATGTAAGTACTTGCAGTATGTAAGTACTCGCAGTATGTAAGTATGTAAGGCTTTGCTCTTTAAAACGTCACTGGCCTGAACACAGTTTTAATACTGCTGTTTGAAATCAAATGTAGCAAGAAAAACCAGGATCAGAATGGAAGAGGGATCATTCTGTGTTTGCCCCCATTTTTTGGGCTTAGTTATGTGTTGGAAAACCCTGAAATACATTTCATTGTATTTCTTACATAAAAATTAATTGTTAAACAGACAGAAAGGGAAAGAAAGAATGAATGAATGAATGAATGAAAAGAAAAATCCAATCACTGCATTGCAAATAAGCTCCCCTTCTCCGACACGTGACCGTCCTGGACGGAGGGTGATTGTGTTGCCAGTCTTAGACAACACAAGGCGAGGGTCCATCCTGAATGACATGCCAGTTTACTAATAATTCTTTAATTATATGTTAAGCTATACCTGCTATGAAGAAAATGAGGAACGGACAGGCCAAAGGTTTTTGATGCCACAGAGTGTCGTAAACTGATGAACGAGGTTGAATTACAGATTGACAGTAGGCAAAGAAACTGAACAGGCAAACAAGCGCAGCTGTCCAGCAGGAGGCCAGGGAAAAGTTAGCACGCAAGGAGGCGGTCGGTCTGCACCGGCACCGGTCTCTTCTGCGCCGCTACCCATACAGGTGGCGTCTCACGCAGCCACGCATACGTTCCGTAGCTATGGAAACCATTGCAGTGTGACTGGCGTAAGTGGGTGGGGATTAATTATGATTGCTGTGAGAGAGAACATGTTCAGTGCAAAGGAACACCATCAGAATTCAGACCCCAAAGCAGTCCAACTGGAGGAATAAATAAATTACACAAATGCTGAAATTGCCCCCCCAACCATAATTGACCAAAGCAGTGCCAACTCGTGATTGATTGCTGCGGGGAAGGAGCTTATTGGCTGGTTTACAATGTCATTATCTGCTGTGACTTAGCGCTGACGTTCGGTAATGAATGCAGGAAATCTGTTAGCTGTAACTACATATTCACACGTACATGCAATCATAGCCGCACCAAAGACACAACAATCATCTGACATTCACACGGCGGTGCTGCACTAATTAATAGATTTTTTCCCGACTGATATTTAAAAAGTTATGTTGAGAACTAAGTCCAACATTAAGCCAATACAAATATTTAATAGGATGGCTGAAAAGTGTCTCAGTGTTTTTAAGTAGTAGTATAAAATATCATAATTTTTCTTCTTTTTTACATACAATTAGCATTGCTATATGCATTATTTACAAAATACTTTGTATCAGCCTAAATAGCATTACGGCCAAATTTCGAATAAGAAGAGTGAATAAATGATTATTAGGAAGAAAAAATCATGGGAACAAATTATTGTTATGAATTATTACATTTCTGAATCACATAAACACAATAAATCCCTAGCAATGCCAAAGAGAGACGCACTCGGTACCATCTATCGCTTCTCTCAGCTTCCATTTCACTGGATGCCAAAGCATGATTCGCTAATGCGAGGCTTGGATTTTTTTGGAGTTTTTATTCACATTTCCTGTTTTGAGACCAATAATTAATAATAGCCAGGTAACCCTTTGAAAACATGCAGATTAGCATAGTAGCAGATTAGCCTAGCATTATTAATCACAGAGAAAAATGTAGAGATGCCCAAAGTACTTTTGGTGAATGCGTTCACACTTCAGAGAAGCAGTCTAGCGGGTCAGCGTCAGTGTTGTGGCAAAGGACGTGGACCTAAAGCGGTCCTTAAAGCGGAGCCTTTAGCATTTAGCCTGAAACAAAGCTTAAAAAAGCCATGTGAATTGAATAAAAAAAACCACGACACTGTTAGATTGTCTTGGACAACTATGTCAGCGATGCGTGTGTTTCTAGTGCAGCGTGAGGCTCCGGTCTGATCAGCCTGGGTATTTTGCATTGCTTTAACAAAACTAACACACAAATAGGAACAAAAAACACACAAATAGCAAAAAAAAAAAAAAAAAAAAAAAAAAAATCAGTTTGCCCAGCGCTTGCTGGTTAATATGCGTATTATGCAAGCTTCACTGCAAGGAGCCAGCGTACAACAGTAGACACATAACGCACCCAAAGTAAACCCGCTCCCCGAAGATGTCATATTATGTTCCCCCCCTGTTTCCTGCCAGCTACTTGTTCGTTTTGTAGTGATCATAGGTGAGTTAAAATGCATGAGTGCGATCCACAGTGACGTTAGTATCCGTACAAGATCGCAGGCCAGCTAACTGGGGAGCACAACAGGAAACGAGCTCCTGCAATACACTTGTGAAGCGGCTGATTCTCTGTGGCCTACTTGGTTCAAAGCGCATATAGACTCTATAATGTTTTCCGCTCATCCATTTTATAAACTCATGTAGTCTGGGGTCGCAGTCAGCCTGGAGCCTGAGCAGCCATGAGGCGTGTGGGTAACAGACAGATACACATGGGGGCCCCCTTTTTCTGACACGTCAGCCCCTTCCCAGTCACCGATAGCCCATGATCACAGTCCCTCTCGTCATGGTGGAGAGGAGGCTGTGGCAGGCAGCTGGCACCAGGAGGCGCTGCAGAGCTGGTGCTGTCGGTGAGCAGGAAGGGGCTGGTGGAACCGGCGCCGAATGGGAAGCAGGAGGAGGGTGGACCCCCGTGGATTGGCTGCCTCCCGTCCGAGAGCGCGGCACCTACAGCACTAGCAGGTGGGGCAGGGCGACGCAGCCCAATCGGAGCGGCCGGGTCTCATATGGTGCCGGCGCGGCCTACCTGCCCGCTGGCCTGGGCCGCTCAGATGGCCCGCATCTCACATGCCCCCCAGGCACCGTGCCGCGACACCTGGAGGACATGCTCAGTGGGGGGCAGGTGAGCGCGGCCCGCCAGCTGTCGCGTAATGCGCCGTCCCCACGTTCCCGCTCCACTGCACACGCAACCGCGCCCCCCCCACCTCCCACACACTCCCCTTTAACTCCAGAAATCTTCTCAGGACTAAAATATACATGGAATCCTACAGAATTCCTTATGGATTTTATTTCCATTTCACTCTGCGAAAAATGCGCCGCGGTCAGAATTCTTGAGATGCGTAGTGTCAGCTTCCATGTCCTCCAAACATCATGTGGGAAATGAGGACTTCAACATCATTAATATACGGCAGAGAGGATCTTTCTTGCTGTTAGTCCTTATTTGTTTAAAGCCGTCTGGGCAAGGCTGTCATCTCCCAGTAACATCTTTATGAATGCAGACAGCCTTTTAATTAGTGATCACAACTTCATTTATGTGTGCCTTCACTCTGTGTATGTTTTCTTGGTTTAAACATTCATATTCTGTTAATTAAACCCTCTAATCTTCCCCTGCCAGTAGCATCATGTAACTGGGTAATTGAATTAATTGGGTGAAGATGTTTTTAAGTATGTAATTGATTTAATTAATATAATTTATGCTTGGTTCGTTCCTGTTAAAGCAGGAGAGAGACAAGCTCGATCCTGTTTTTCCCCCTCCCTGCGACTTGATGAATATGCGCACTGTCCTGTCACTGATCAATGTTCGTCTTGATTTCCAGCATCTGGCAGCCAACTGGAAACACATCAGGTCTTCCAGAAGGACTATTACCCACCTCCCATCATTAGGGATCTCACTCCGCCGCCTGCAGATCCATCAGACATCACTATTACCAGGCCCATTACGGCTCCTCGATTGAGTTCAGGGAGGCTCTCTTGTCTTATTCAAATTGGTCTCGGCAGGAAAATGTGCTGGAGATGATGAGAGTAATAATATCAGGGAAAAGAGCCTTTCGCTTCAGACGCCATTTAATTTGGAGATTAAGCAAATAAAAAGTCATTATGCAGCGGCGCTTTAGATGCAAGCGGCGGTGATTTGTTGTAATTTCCTTGCATTTATAGGAAATGAACTAGAAAGGATTGAGATTTTACATCCTCATGTTTTTATGTGTATGTTTCTCCCTTTGTGGGGGGGCGGGGGGCTTTATGGGTGTTCCGTGGTGTCGGTCCGTTCTGATTAGCTGTGCCCTGTTTTAGTGTCGGTGTCGAGGGGCTCGGAAACCCAGGAAGTCTGGGTCCGGGGGAAACCGAAAGCGGACGAGATTCCGGAGCCGCTTTTAATCAAATGTGCAGTCAAAATGATAAGCTATGTAGTCGGAAATTATTTAGACCTAATTACGAGCAGATGGGGCTGTTTTATCTGCACTTAGGGCGACTGAGCGAAAAAAAATGCTGTGTGAACAAGAATGATTAAGAAGTTGGAGAGTTTTTTTTTTCTTTTGCGCTTAAATAATCAAACGCCTTCATGTTAATTAGTGCCAATTTATTTATTTAATTACATTCTTGCATCTCAAGCAGCCAGTCCCCCCTGCACTTGGAGGTCATGAAGCTAGCAGGCTGCACTCCATTATTCATCACCCATCATCTTTGTTCTTTGTTATTTTTTTTAGCTGTTATATATTTATTTTTTGGCTGCAGCGTGACAACATCGGCGCTAACCTGTCCTGGGTGAACTTCCTGGGTGTTTAGTGTGTGTGTGTGTGTGTGTGTGGGGGGGGGGGGGGGGG
>JAABNX020000008.1:9821514-9833267 GCA_015163995.2 Mormyrus lacerda
CCCCCCCCCCCCCCCACACGGGCTGTGTCCATGAAGTGCTACACGAGGACAGTCACCTTGCTTTGATTTATGTCCCGTGTCGAGTTTTTATGAGGGACTCTTTGACTACAGTTCCCCTGTGATGCTTTGAAGGGTGTGGCATATATATATATATATATAATGTGTGTAATGTCTGTGCGAGTGTGTGTGTGACTTTGGCAATTTTGGTGTCCCGATAAGGTGCCGTGACTATGGTACTGCTCAGACCTGGCCCGTTACTGTTCCAAAGAGGCCAGAGCTTCATTAAATTCCGCGCCCGAGCCCGTCTGGGCCTCCGGCTGACCGGCTAGTGTAAATCTGGAATCATCTGGGTTCAGCTGAGGTCACACAGCTAATATCGGAGGCCATGCTTCATCTTCTTGGGGTCAGCGGCCTACAACAGGAGTCATAAGTCAAGGTGGAGGTCACTGGCCTCATCTTCACAACAAATATGGATTTTCTGTTACACTGTCCTTTGTGAACACCGGAAAGCCATGACCCTTTTCTTCGTATGCCGGTATTAAATAACAATACGCGCTAAACCACGCCGATTAACCACTGCGCGCTGAATGTTCATCTGAAGGACGAGTCTCGTGGAACTAAGACAGTCGTGCCATGAATCACTCTGTCCCGATGTATACAAAACAGGAGTGATGCCCAGCCTTCTCCGCATGGTGCTGTGGGTTCCTGTCACAGGACCCCTCCGGGGATGTCTGTTCTTGCTGAAAAGCTTTGATTGTGATTCATGTGTGAAGCAAGGATTTGTAGGATTGTTGGAAAAGGTTATACCTTTTGTCAATTACTGTTAAAGCTAATAAAAGAAAATATTGCTTGGATGTCCTTAATTCCAGTTCAGTGGAGAGCTGTTGTGTAAAGCAGGAGTGGCCAATCTTATCCAGAGAGGGCCGCAGTGTGGTTTTTGCTGTGACTCCCTAATTAGATTATTAATTAGAGGCCTGATTAGCTGAAGAGTCCTCACACCTGGGTGTGAGCAGCTGACCTAAAGGTTACCCAAAAGCCCACATACACACCGGTCCTTTGCTGGTAAGATTGGCTACCACTGTCTTAAAGTAAAGATAATTAAGACGGGGAAGTGGATAGGAGAAGAATTCTTCTGGGTGTTTAGAGGTGCACTTGCCTTTGGAGGTACGTTCAGAGGCTGTTAAGGCAAGAAAGCTGCTGAGACTCGACTGCATCTCAAGTACTTTGTACTTGTACTTAGTAGGAAGGAATCTGCTGGCCCTCTCATTTGCACTGTCTAAGCATATATCTGCAGGGTGTAATGCTTTGCCGATGAAAGTTTAAAGTTTTTTTCTCAGTTTTTGAATTCTTCATTTTTAAGTAAACATTCTTTTTTTTCATGCTGTTGAATAATGTGTGAAGATGGAGAGTAAAAACAGAACTGAAGTGTTCAGCGCTTTCAAACTTTCTGGCAAGTTCTCCTCTAAGGGTGTACTCATGCTAGCCGATCCGTACCATGTCTGCGCATATTTAACCCCCTAAACACAGTTCGCTTGACTAGTGTGATCGCTCTGTATGCTTAACCATGCCCCGGCCTGCTTGAAGAGGTGGGCCTGAGCACAATTAGTCAGACTAGGGCATGGTGCACACCTCGTGTGATCGCTAGTCGTGCCCAGATATGGAACTCGGACGTGACATTAATGATGTGACTGGGACACGCACGTGCGCATGTACACTATACATCAACCTAACCTGGTTGGAACAGATTGGGGAGGCTGTACAGATTGGGGAGGCTGTACAGATTGTCTGTCTCTTTTTCCTTCACAAAATTGTGTTACAAAAAAAAAAAAAATGACACGTATAGATCGTATATCAACAAACATTTAACAAACATCGTGGCAAGAGGATCACTTTGGTCTATGGCAGAAGTGCAATGCTTGCCAGATATTTGAGCTGACAAGACTATCCAGGAACAACTCTATGCAACACACAAAAGATATTTAGTAAAATACGGAACTATCTTATACATGCAGCACAACTAAATGAAAATCGCAACCCTGCATACTCGATAAATCTATGAGGGCCATTTGTCATTGCGCCCAAAGCAAGTCCAAATAAACCACAAAACAAGGGCATTAATCGTGAACTTTATTGTGCTGTGCGATAGCGCTTTTCTTTCTATGTTTTCTTTAACTCAAAAGTCGCACCATGATGAAGAAAATGCGCTCGGGCCCAAAATGTGAAATGTGAGCGCTAGGCCTGTCACAATAATTATGTTATCGCCTTATCGCATAATATTCGGATATAATTTTTTTTCTAACGGGTCTATTGGCAAATTGTGTTTACATAAGAGTGACTGGCCCCAACATTTTAGCCAGTCGCTGCTTCTGCTTCGCTGCTTCTGCTTTGCTGCTTTTGTGGTACAAGCGCGGCTCAGGGCCGTTTCACATTTCACGTGAAAAGGTGTGTTCCACGCCGCGTGCAACACGGCGCCGGCCCGTCTGCAGTTCTGATTGTTCATATTTCCAGCTCTAATACACCAGGCAAAGTCACTTTATGAAGTGTAGTATGGATGTTACAAGAATAAATAAACTAACTGTGCCCTATGTACTTATAGCATGCAAGGCAGTTAATGAAAACATTTCCATGAATTGAAATAAAACAAGATTCCAAAATAAAAACTTGCACCTAAATGACAACTATAAATATAAATCAAAACCAACCGCGATAAAATAAAAAGGTCAAATACTTCTCGTCTATACTGTGTAGCTCAAGTAAAGCTTTGTTTATCATTGGCTCTCTTGCAATCTATTTGAACCATATAAATAGCAAACGGCGCTACATCGTAACACTTTGTAATAGCAAAGTCCTACAACCTTCTGTCTATCCCTATAAATAAAATTACTAAAACCTAAAGTAGCATATATAACAACTAAATAGATTTACGATTTTTAAAATAAACATAAACTAAAACCGAAAACTAAAATTAAACTAGATATCAAATGAAAATAAACAGTAATATAAAAATAAATAAATAAATAGACAAATCAAAGCTATAATAACACTGACAGAGAAGCGTACGCTGGCATATGGCGCTGCAGTACAAACGTTTTTACTTTGTAGCCATCTGGGCGTCTTTATAATCCTGTAGCGTGGAATCGTATAAATGATGGTATTTCTGGACTTTCTCAGTCAAACATTCTTAATATCCGGTAGCCATTTTTGTTACCACTCTGATCATAGACAGTAGATGAGGTGTTTATTTGCAATGTTTGATCTGACTTCTTTCTGGCTCCCCGGTACTGTTCCCCTGGCTGATGAACAGTCGAGGTTTGTTTGCATTGCTGAGTGGAGCCTCCTCAAAACTGGGTTGGCAGGATGCTGCCTGTAAAGGAACGAATGATTCTCTACACCCTTTTGCCAAAGGGCCTCGGTTCAGACCATTAAAGGCACATTATAAAACTAACTACACTGTTTAAAAAAAAACAGTGTCTGGCTGAAGACTGATGGCTGAGTTAAGATGAATAAATCCATGGTCAAATGGGTTATCAGGTGGCTGCAGTTGGACCTTTGCTTAAATGTGTCAGGAACCTGCAGTTGTATAAGCAGATGTGACGGATCACATGACCAGCCCACTTGTGGGTCCTGCTTTTTTCTCTTGCTTTTTTCAGCTATTTTTGTGATTTAATTAACATCAGCTGTAGTAATTACAGGTGAGTATGTGAATTACAATAAGGCCTCTTCAAAAAGACCCGTGTAGATTTAAACTGGATAGGAGCCTGACAGAGAGGCACGCCGACTGCACTCTCCTGGCATCAATGGAAGCAGGACTGACTAGCAAACCCTTCATCTGTGCCCATTCAGCATTGGAGAGGCCCCCACTTTATCGATTTCTCTATTTTCTTCATGTTATGGCATTAATGTGATTTGCTCTGTTTGATGTCATTGGCCTTTTCTTTATCGGTCATTTCTGCTATTAATTAATCTGTTTTCCATGTGCTCTGTCTTGTAATTAAAATTACAATTGCATGCCCATTAACAGAATTTCTTGGGCCTGGGGTGACTTTTACACGCGGATTTGCTCAAGCCTCCTTTTGATGGCCGGTATGCGTCGCCTGACTCCACTTCAGGACCAACTTGCCCCCCCGCCCAGTCCTGATCCTGGAACTGCTAATGATGATGAGACGTAGGGGACGTGCGTCCCCCCAGGCTGCGGGACAGCATTGCGTGAACCTGCCAGTCGCTTACTTACTGTCCAACAAAGGGAGATCCCTTTAATACACTGTAGCACATTAGTGGGTAATTGCAGCTTTAATCAATAAAGTAGCAGAGTGGAAAATTAAAGGTGTTTGCACAGGGATTTTGTGTGCGTGCTAGCATACGTGTGTGTGACTCTGTGTGTGTGTGTGTGTGTGTGTGTGTGTGTGTGTCTGTCTGTCTGTCTGTGTGTGTGTGTCTGTGTGCGTGTGTGTGTATGTATGTGTGTCTGTCTGTGTGTGTGTATATGTGTGTCTATGTCTGTGTGTGTGTGTGTGTGTGTGTGCGCTTGTGTGTCTGTGTGTGTGTGTGCGCTTGTGTGTGTGTGCGCTTGTGTGTCTGTGTGTGTGTGTGTCTGTGTGTGTGTGTGCGCGTGCGTAAGTGTGTGTGAGGCCGCCTGCATGCCGGCGGGGGATGAGCCTCATTGTTCCGGCGCGGCCTACTGACAGAGCTCGCAGGCAGAGGAGGGTGAAGCCTAGGGAGGGGTGACAGTGATAAATAGCCCTCTTAATAACAGCTGCAGCACTTGGCCGGCCGGCCCTATCCTCACTCCTCCGTTCCTTAATTCCTCTCCTCGTTTACGCTTCCGTATCCAATCGGTGGGCGCCGCTCCGCACTGCTCCTCCTCCCATCACGTCGAGGAAGAGGAGGGACTAAGAGGAGAGACAGTTGCCTAAATCCTTCATCCTGGCTGTGTTTAAATCCCCTCATCCCCAGCAAAGCCTAACTAGTGGGAAAAAATAGGCACGAGATTTAGTTATGCTGTTATACGGTTATGCTGACTGTGGCGTCCACTGGGCGCTGCTTTCAGCAAGAGCCTGATGGTGTTTCGGAAGCCGAATTTGCCAGACGTGGCCCGGTTATTTCAGACATGCTGCTGTAGGCTGAGTGACGGCTACGAATGAAGCCACCTTGTGTGTTTGTGTCCATGCCTTGAGTCTCCTGCTGTGTGTTTATTCAGGTTACTAGATAAACCTGCCTTAAAATGGGCAAAAATGTCGGGGGGATAAAGCCAAAGTGACCAGCCAGGCAGCAGGGTGCCACGGCGTCATGCAGGAGCAAAAGCGCCTCTTAATGCCCCTGACTGCTGCGTGATTGGATTGTAGCTGGCAGGCATTACAAGGCGTGGATCAATAGAAGGCAAATATCCCATTAAAGACAGATCACCTGGACAGGGCAATGGGGTGGCTGCTGGCTCCACTCCCTGCTGGCTCACCGTGCCGTGTTTTCTCCACAGTACTGCAGCACCGTCATGGAGCAGTGCATGAACGGCGTCCTGCCCGAGCCACTCCACATCTTCCCTAGAGGTAAGCCCAGTGTGAGAGCGATGTCCTTTCACCCTGCCCTGAGTCGGCTGACCTGTGGCCCACATGTGGCAGGTGACATCGGACCTGCCTTTACCATTCAGTAAAGGTTTGATGCTTAAATGGAGAGAACCGTAAAAAGCCAAGTGAGATACAATGTGACAGAACTCACCACTGTCATTTTCACTGAGCGGTGTTTCTGTGCATCACCACTACCGCTGGAACAGCGTGTTGCTCACTGGCTGCCAGTGACATCATTGCAGTGACTTGAGGTCCCTGGTCCAGTGCCGCCCCACCCCGTGCCCAATTTGTGAGCCCATCGGCAGGGCTCCTGGATGCCCAGCGTCGCGGAGAGGCCGATAGGCGTGATAATTACAGCTCATTGGTTAAGCGGCGGTGGGGCGGGTCAGCAGAGGCCTGCTGTGTGGCTTAGTTAGGGCTGGGGGGGGGGCATTGGGGGATCAGTCAGTCAGTCTGTGACTTCCTGCGTGGTACAATCAATCAAAACCGACAGCCCCTTCAACATATAATTTGTAGGTATTGTATTTGGGAAATGAACGCGCCGGGTGACGCGGCCGAGATCTCCGCGTAGTCCTCAAACACTCCGCAGCACTAAACACTGAAAGCAATTTGGCGCCGTGTTCGCGGCTCCGCGCGCTGTCGTTACTCTTTCTCCTCTGCTGAATAACCCAAAGAGTCTCTCCGACAGAGTCGGTTCACTGACTCACATTATTCCTTCTTGATAAAAGAGCGTTTTTTGGCTCTTTGGCTTTTGTTAAACAATTCACAGTATTTCGAGGCAAAAAAAAAAAATCGTACGACGGTTTATATGCTACACATTGAAGGCTTTCTTTTGTCGGCCTTGTACTTGTTTGTGTTCATATGTTATTGTAGTAATGCATATATTATACTTCACTGTTCTCCACAGCCTTTAAATTAAATGTGTGCTGAATATATATTATGAAATTACAGACAATGATGCATGCCAAAGCCCATTTCAGGATAATTTGGTGGTAAACCGTTTCTGTGACTCATGAGAGTATTGCTCCAAATAGGATTTAAAAAAAATCTGGCAAATGACTGAGGCTGTAATCCGGATTGTGCCGCATGCCCCTGTCCTGTGTGTACCCAATGTTCAGCGCCGTGTGTAAATAGGCGCCATGGACCCGCTCGGAGGCGGCTGCTCTCGCCGCTCCTAATTCCGCGGCCTGGGTCTCTAGAGCCACATCTCAGTCATTTTCCCTGCTAATTTCAGAGTCACCCTCATTTCTTTTTAAACGATTCATTTTGAGCAAATTTGTAAATGGCTCTGATGTGTTCTACAATTTAGTCAATTACTGTTTCAGCCGGGAAGACTCCAGGGATCCGGAACATACATGGCCTGAAGGTACCCATTTCAATAATTGTTTGAGGAAAGTTGGGAATGGATTGGTAACACTGTGTTCCACTTACTGAAATATTAGTTGAAGTCTTCCTAGTTCGCTTTTTCCTGTTCTCTGGTTCCCCCCACCTCCAGCGTGTCCCCGTCCCCCCTGTCCATCAGTCCTCTCTCTCTCAGGTGCCCTCTGAGCCCACTGAGTGGGGTATTACTCTGTAATCTGCCCCCCCAAATGGGGAATGCCTGTGGTCCTTGTGCGCTCCATTGCTGGATGGGATGCAGGTCCGAGCGTTTCTCGGGAAGGATCCGCCGTTATCCACCAGTTCCAGAACATCAGCCTGGTTTCCCTTAAACTTGCTGATTTATTATTTTAAATTATGATATTGGATTTTCATTTTTTTAAACACCCATCAGCCTGGAAAAATGGCTTTAAAGCATTTCGTGACATCAGCTGGGGGGAAAAAATGCTGCCTAGAAAATGAATTTGATTGGTTATTTGACCAATTGATTCATTGAATGTTCCTCTCTGATCTCTATTTCTCTATTTTCGTTTGATGAAAAAAATCATATATATTTTTTTCCACTAATTGTGTTTCTGTAGATGCTAAGAAACCTTGGGTAATCTTTCCCCCCCACTTTTCTTTGATTAAAAAAATTAATTGGCTTGGAAACAAGGAATAAAATAATATACATTTAAATTAGGTCTTAATGGGCACTAATTAAGGAAAGAATCGCTGCTTTACTGGACTGAACGAAATGACCTGCAGACCTCAATTAAACATGTTATTTTTAGCTGCATTCCCTGTGTTTTCCTTGAGTCTTTGTTGAGTCGGACAGCTATGACGATCAATTAAACCCAAGAACTGTAATCTGAGAGGAATTAAGAGCTCTTGGAAAGTTTTATTTATTCTTGTCACATTTGTGTTTCCTTCCACGCATCTTCTGCAAGCTCTTCATTTTTTCCTTTAAAATTAAGTGCCTACCCCCCACGGCCCCCCTCCCATCCATCCTTTCTCGCTCACAAAAGCCAATTAACCTTCAAGCTGAACTGAGGAGTTCTGTGGCAAATCACAGGTTAATTAGTGCTGTGGAGGCCTTGCTTTCGATCGTCCCCGTTTGCCCGCAGGTGAACACGCGTCCCGGCTCTGCCAGTAGCTGTGGCCCCGGCACTGTGGAGAAGCTGCCCAACAATAGGTGAGGAAGCAGAGGTGGGGTCCTGTGGGTGTCAGAACCAGGGGGGTGGGGGTTCTGAATTCCTTATAATGATATAAACTGTGACCCTACATGAGGTTTTTGTTTTTTTTTTGGCTTTTATAAAACGTGTGCTTTAGAATGAACCCTCTTGCGGTGTTTAAGCAGAGGGTCTTGTGTTGAAATGGGACCTCCCCAAAATTTGAGTTTGACCTGAAGGTGGCACCTTTTGGATCCTCAGCGGCGAGCTGTGGACATCACAGGCCTCTTACAAGAAACTCAGACCTTAATGAGGTTGAGTATAAAGAATATTTCAATTTCCTTTGTTAAAACTCATTTCTCAGCTGGAACTGTCAGGTTCATTGCATAATTTGTGCATATAGTGAGTGTAGCTGAACAGTGCTTTTGTACTTAATTGTTAAAATTTCCCATTTAGAGCTCTGATGTGATTACCGGTGTGATTTTCTAGCAAAAAAAAAAAGATTTTGCTTGGGCTGGCTTTTCTGGATGTTTCCAAAGCAGCTGCAAAGGTAATTTTTGTACTCGTTTGTGTCACTCTCAAGCATTCCTGTATATGCTGTCTTGCCTGTCACAGCTTGAAGAAGTCATCAGCAGAGCTGAAGAAGATTCTGTCCAATGGCCAGGTAAGTGTTCCTGTGGTCATAATGAGTTTATATATTTGTGTTTACATGTGTGTTATTGTATATCATCCATCCATCTATCCATCCATCCATCTTCCATTTATGCTTTTGCAAACTGAGGCCTGTCATTTACAGAAAGCATATAACACAAGGCAGGGGATGCGCCCGGGATGTAGCATATAACACAAGGCAGGAGACGCGCCCAAGATGTGACATATAACACAAGGCAGGAGACGCGCCCGGGATGTAACATATAACACAAGGCAGGGGACGCGCCCGGGATGTAGCATATAACACAAGGCAGGGGACACGCCCGGGATGTAGCACATAACACAAGGCAGGGGACGCGCCCGGGATGTAGCACATAACACAAGGCAGGGGACGCGCCCGGGATGTAGCACATAGCACAAGGCAGGAGACAAGCCCGGGATGTAGCACATAACACAAGGCAGGGGACGCGCCCGGGATGTAGCACATAACACAAGGCAGGGGACGCGCCCGGGATGTAGCACATAGCACAAGGCAGGAGACAAGCCCGGGATGTAGCACATAACACAAGGCAGGGGACACGCCCGGGATGTAGCGTATAACACAAGGCAGGGGACACGCCCGGGATGTAGCGTATAACACAAGGCAGAGGACACGCCCAGGATGTAGCATATAACACAAGGCAGGGGACGCGCCCGGGATGTAGCACATAACACAAGGCAGGAGACAAGCCCGGGATGTAGCACATAACACAAGGCAGGAGACACGCCCGGGATGTAGCATATAACACAAGGCAGGAGACACGCCCGGGATGTAGCACATAACACAAGGCAGGAGACACGCCCGGGATGTAGCATATAACACAAGGCAGAGGACGCGCCCGGGATGTAGCATAGTTACAGTTACATGCCTAAAAATGTGTCTCATCCAAGTGAACAGAATGATTGAACCTGAAGCTGATTGTCTGCTGAATTGATCATTTCACCTCATATCAGCCTTTTACTCACTCTGTGTTAATGGGGGCCAAAACAATCCTTATTTATTTTTGTCTTTCAGAAATACCCGAGTTATTAACGCACTTTGGGTCTGTATGTGTATGTATATCACTTTGACGCCCATCTGTATGGGCCGCATTTATGTGTTTAACCCTACCCACTCATCATACGCGTAAGTGCATTGCAGTCCCCCCCCCCGAGTCTTAAGGCCCCGACATCCCGCTGTCAGTCTGTCAATGCGAGTGACACACTCGTGAACTGTGTCTCATTGTGCGCAGCGGCTCACTGTCCCCAACAGTCCTGTGCTCAGCCCAGCCCATTAGGTCCTATTGACTGTGATACACGTGTCTCCCCCCCACCCTTCTAAATGAGAGGTTCCCCATTGATTTTTCTTAAACTCTGTCTGCTTCCCTTTTTCACACTGGGGAGAATGAGATCTTTATCCTGACTGAATGTATGTGTTAGCCACCCCCCGCCTCTCTTGGCTGCAGCACAAGCCTCGAGCCGCGTCACTTGTGACACACCAGGCATGACCTAGAGCTCCACCTGTTTTCTAACCGAATCGATTGGGGGGAGGGGGGGGATCGGCTGCCAAAATGAGCCGCAACAGCGGCACATCGACCCACATAAAGGAAAAGTTATTATCCGTCAGTAAAATCGGCTATCGACAAGCTGCGGAATAGCCGCCCCTTCCTCCCAACAGTGTTATTGATACGGGTCATGTGACATAAATATTTATCTAATATCTGTCACTCAGCTTAAACGGTGACCTTTGGACTGGAGCTGAGGGTGGCAACCGTGGATTGATGGCTTGTGCAGTGCGTCTAGATTAGTCTGCTCTATAAAGAGGTTTTTCCTAAACCTTCTTGATTTTCATGTCCTCCTTCAATTATGCTGCATCTTCCCCTTCGTCTTGTTCTCTGTGACCAGATTAATCGGTTTACCAAAATCCTCTTACAGTGGGATTCTGATTATTCTGAGTAGGTTATGCCTTTTAAAACTCAGCTTCTCAGTTTGCATTCTCTCTATCTGACTTTGACTTAGGCTCTGGCCCCCACCTGCAGGAAGTATCTAATATTCTTTACAGAGATGTAGCTTGTATCCTGGTTCTTAAGGGTAATGAAGCGAGTTCATAATTCCTTTGTCACAATGTTCTAAGTGTGCAGAACTTGCAATTCTCTAAGAAACCTCGACAGCCTCAATGCTATTACCACACCGTCTGTTCCATCCGGCATAGGCAGTGAGAAAGTTCATCGTCACTGTCAGTTTTAACTATATAATGAACATGTAGCTTAATTACCGTCAGCTGAGTTAGAATTTAGAATCGTCAGACTGTATAGGCAGTATATTGTCATGTGACCCATCTGATCATGTGACCTATCTGATCATGTGACCTATGTTCTCTATGGCCACAAGTCGTCTTTTCTTTCTCACCCGTTTAACCTGGGCGAGTATGAATGTGCAACACAACCAGACCCCATTTTATAGTGAATGTGACCCCAGCGGCAGGTAGCCCCTGAATAATTAACAGCAGGCTGATGTGGTCGTCACATGGTGACACTGATTCTCAAATGGCCAAAAGGCTGTTTCTGTGCATTCACAATTGAGATGACTGGAAGCTGTCGTTCACCACCTTCCATGACTCTAAAGAATTGCACTGGTATTTTAGCAGCTGTTGAGTCATCTGCAATTATTTCTGAATTTTTAGAAAGCTGAAAAACAGACTTGGGCCCTGGGTCATTGTTTTTTTGCTGCTTAGGAAGCTTTTCTTGGCTGATAAATGAAAGTATTTGATGAGTGAGATCAGTTAAGGTCTTAAAATTTGGCAGCCATGCCTAACTCCCTACCTGATATGCTTTTATTAAAAACCAGAACGCGTAGTGTGGACTGTGTGTGCCGCTGTCTGTATCTTTTTTGAACATCCTAAAGGTGTAAATTACCTTGTGATTGGGGGGGGGGGGGGGGGGGGGGGGGGGGGGGGGGGGGGGGGGGGGGGGGGGGGGGGGGGGGGGGGGGGGGG
>JAABNX020000008.1:9851669-9861855 GCA_015163995.2 Mormyrus lacerda
CCCCAACCCCCCCCCCCCCCCCCCCCAAACGCTCATTTGTATCAATTCAATCTGTGGGCAGCTTCGCCGTCATAAAGGCAAAAGAGTGATGCACGTGTGCCTTTTTCTGCAGTTGGTCAACTCCATCGCTAAAACCTACGTGGGGACCAACGTGTACATGGCGGTAAGTGTGACGCGCACTCATGCTGCTTCTGTGCAGGACCGCGGCCATTTGCTCTGCACAACGTAGCTTTGTGGCCTTTCGCTTCGGTGCGGAGGTGGAGATCATCTAAGCGCTACCAGTCTCTCGGCTCATCATAGGCTGCCCACCTACCTTTGAACAAAATTAAATAATCTGCTCTCTCCTTTGCTCATATGTTACACTACCCGCTTCTCAGTGCCTGTGAATAATCATCACTCCCATAGAATTCAATGCACTTGTAAACATGGGGTCTGTCCACCTGTTGCGTGTGTCGTATAGGTGACGCAGGAAGCTGATTGGCCTGCAAACACTCTCCGCTGACCCTGGCTGGGTCCTCACTTTTCCCTGCGGCAGTCCCCCCCCCCCTCCCGTACAGAGAACTCAACTTTCTATTCTGATCTCGTATCACGCCCCCGGAGACCCAGACTCAATTCACATCTCTATGTTCTGCGGTGCTTGTGTTTGAATAATCCCCGAGCTTTTCCAATGACACTGAAGTGGCCGTCATGGCCGTTTCCCCTGCGTTTGTCTCTTCTGCAGCCTGAGAGGATATCGGGTGAGCAGTATGGCATCCACTCGGATGTGTGGAGCGTCGGCATCTCGTTCATGGAGGTAAGCAGTCTGCCGGTTTAATTACCTCGATCACGGAGATGGCACTGCTCATGGTGCGGCTCAGAGATCAGCAAAGCTATCGGCAGAGGCCGGATCGCCTGGGAAGGCAGCGAGGGAGTGCGGCAGGCGTGGAGACTTTGAATAGAGGGAAGAGTTGTGGGAAAGGGGTCTTCGAGGGAGCCGCGCGAAGGACGGCCGCTCAGGGAACCAAGCGGGGGCCGAGCCGTCCTGGCATCCGGAGGCTGCTGGGTGGAGAAGCCGAGGCTGGGAGGAGGTGTGGCGGAGGCCCATCAATCAGGCAGCCACCTGACCTTCCAGGAATTGGAGCACAGCCCCCTCGGCCTTACCACCACCACTGAGACGCACGCGCTCCACTCAGCTTGGGGGGGGGGGGGCAGGCCAGGCCTCAGACAGGGTTACGTCTTAAAGTAACGTCTTAATTTTGCATTTCGATGCGCCGAGCTTGTTCTGATTAACATTATCGATTCTCAATCCGTTACCGTTAAGGACTTTCTGCCGCCCCGACAAATTGTTCCGTGCCTTGCTCCACCAGCACTATCGATGGCGATGCATATCAGAGTGTTCGCAGAGCTGGTGGAACAGTGTGGGATGGGGGGGGGGGGGGGTTCGTAGCCAGTGTTTTCGGGCTTCATTGTTTCAAGACGCCTTGACTTAATAAAGATTGACTTCACAAGCCGCGATCAAGACATTGTAATGAGAGTGAATCCCAGCACAGTAAGTCTCATTGGGGTTAATATGATGAGGTCCAGCCTTCACTTCTCCTGATTTGGATTAATCTGCAGGTAGCGGCTCGCCTGCTCACGCCAGACAGGCTTTTTGATGAGGAATTACTGCCAAGTGACATTTTTCGAAGATGAAAGCGTCTCCTTGCACTTTGGCTGAATCGCCACGTCTGGGTGTCATTCTGCCGCTGGCCTTGTATCTGGGACGGCTGCTCCTGTCCGGTTCCGCTGCAGCCCCTAATCCCCAAGCTTCTTGGCTCTTATAGGTGATTAACTAATGGCTGGGAGCCTTTGAGGGCGGTGCTGTCCGGTGGGGAGCCGCGTAGGTTCTGTCAACGCTAATCCAGCCTCAGCTGCCGCTCCTCTCATCAGCAGATTGGACCATCATGCTTCCCTCACACTCCGTCCCATCTGCCCAGCAGCGCCCCCCACCCCCATCGAAATGGTCCAGCAGATTGCGGTCAGCGGGAGGGGATACTGTCCCCCCCCCCCATTCCATGTCCCGCAATTGGGCCTGGAAGTGGTACCCAGGCCAAGCACAGCCGCTGTGTGACCTCTGAACTTATCTGCTCCCGGTGGAACTAATCCGATCTCTCTCCATGTTTGGGGTCGAAACGCTTTGGTTAAACATATGAGCTGGATTCCGGTTTCCCTCTCAACACAAACGAAAAGCAACAGGTCGTCACGGAGTGGGTGGGGGGGGGATGCAGTCGGCCTCCTCTCACCCAAACTTATAACTGTTGTCAGATCCTGGGAGCTCCCAGTGCCATGCCAACTGCTTTCACAGGTTCAGAAAGTCCCTGACCTCATCTGAGAACGTTCACTCAGCTCAGCTGCGGTTTGTCTCCACGACCCCCCGCCCCCCTCCCACAGCGGCCCCTCTGTGGAGATCGTCCTCAGAAATGTCCAAAAGAAAGAGGCCCACAAGGGCCTTCATTAAATGGCAAACGTGGTTAACAGTGGGGTACAGCCCGAGGCTACTGGGGGTGGGGGGGCGTCAGCTCCTTTTTCCCCTGGGGGGCTGTTCCTTCAGTTGGGCTCAGAGGAATAGCCATAGAAACAGCAACTGAGCTTAATTCACATATGAATATCAGAGTAGCATTCTGGTCTGGGGGGGGCATGGGGGCCCTCGATGCTGTCCTCCCACACTGACAGCCGCATGCAGGTGGGGGAGGGGTGGTGGGGGGGCACAGACTTCATCTGTCTTCAGTTTCTCAGGCCAACGGTAAGGAGAGGCCAGGCCATCAGAAGCCTTTAGTCATCCATCTTGGCTACCCAAGGAACGCCATAGTAACAGCAAAGAAAAGAGCTAATTTTTTCCAGTTTTCAGATTGTTTTCATCCATTTTATAAGACAAGACGGCTACTAGTCATTTCTTTTTGTCATTTATGCCTTGTTTATTATTTAATAGCTTTTTGTTATGGATGTGTTATTGAAGTTGAGGTCGGCTTTCGATCGAATCGCCAACAAGTCAATGATGTTGCAGCTATGCTAACAGTGTTAGCATTACTACTATCGCCAGAAAACTGCACTGCATTTGTGTTTGCTGTGTTTATTTACAATGGCAAAAAGATTGCAGATTCCTTTTCCTTCAAATATAGTATTGCATATATCGGGGAAATACGAATCATTATTCACCATAGGATTATTCTGACTTCCTGATGAATGTAATGCTTATGACTGACCGTTCTGCATATTCGACAGGAAGTGAGTATACAGGGTAACGCCCAATGCACACTACCGCTCCCTCTTCTTCCTGTAGATTGCCTGGGCTCCGGCATCTTCAGCGGCCCCTGCCTCGCTTGCCATTTCAACTGCAGAATGTGCTGCTTTAGAGGGAGTCTTATCCCAGGGACCCCTGGCAAAGGGAATAAGGTGTCGCAAGCCGTTCATTGAACATTGAAATACTTGCTTGTGTTCTTACCTCTCTCTCTCTCTCTCTCTCTCTCTCTCCCCCTCCCTCTCCCCCCCCCCTTTCCCAGCTCGCTCTGGGCACTTTCCCTTACCCACAGGTAAGTGCTGATCTAGCCAAAACGGCGTGGTGGGTGAGTTGTGGCTGTTATCTGTCCTGTGGTTGTATAGGCCAGGGAAGACCAAGCACGTTCTTCTAATGCCATGTGGGAATCGTGATTTGTGATTTGTCTTGCACACTAATGGCTGTCAGATGTAGAATTTTATTTTAAAGTTCCTCCTTTGGATTATTATTGCTATTCATTGTTATTGTGTTTTTTTATTATTTTATTTGTGATCATTCTCCTAGTCTGAAAACCACCGAATAACGTTCAGACATCCCCCAACCTATTTAGTGCTGGTCTGTTAAATAGTGTTGGGTTCATGTTTTAATGCCGTCCTCCTGATAGCAGGTTGGACAGCAGCAGCTTTTGGTTGCTAATCGATGATTGCTGAAGTTGATATTCAGAATCCATTTGAAACATCCGTCGTTTCAGCCTTGAGAATATGGTTCTTTCGTGTGGCATCTGTGTTTGGTGAAAAACGTGGGGTGTGTTATTTTTTTTTTGGACTCCTCCCCCCCCACACACTTCATGCACCTAACACAGCAGAGAACGTTTTGCATGCAATTAATAACGTTGTCCTGCAGGGCTGCAGTCCAATAGGGAAGGGTAATAGCGTGATGCCAGTCTATAGGCGGCTGGGGACAGCCCCCCCCGCGCTGCCTTTCACCCCTGTTATTTAAGTGTGCTGTCATGGCGTGGAGGCCTCTGTGGATATTCCCTAATGCCTTGTGTGTCTGCGAGCCCGCGGCCTGCGGCGTTCTCATTTCAAAGTGCTGTCGCTCTGTTCCCCCAGCATCTATTAACACCAGCCATTATCATGCTAATACTCATTGTGTTATTACATAAACTAATGTATGCACACTTGGATTACGTGGCTCTGCTGACACAAACACGGTTATTGAATAATAATTGGCCGGTGAGGCCATCCCCTCCCTCCCCCTCCCTCTGCTGCCCGCGAGGATGTCCGGGTGTTTCGCGCTCAAGAGGAAAGGGGGACCCCCCCGACCCCCGACCCCCATCCTTCCCTGTCCTGCTCAAAATCGCGCGCTCGGCCACGGTGACCAGAGGAGGGACGGATAGTGAGTGGAAAGGCCTGTCCAGGTTCTTGTTGCTTGTTGTGTCTCTGTGACCGGCCGTGACGGATTTACTCCACACACAATGCCGGCATTGTCCGTTTTTCCTGCTGGCCGCTTAAATGGCTACAAGGCGGTACTTTAGAATTTCCTATGTTAGAAAATAATAAGCTCAAATCCCTGTAAACAGAACTGACCTTCCATTCATGCTGGTTTAGGAGACCGGCTAAAACAAATGTCTGAGCAATTATGCCATTGTAATTGATGGTTTGCTTAAATCCGGTAAGACTGGCATGACCGGTAACTAATAGGACTTGTACCCTCTTAACCCCCTTTTGTAAACATTGTTTGGGCATTCAGTGGCCCTCCAGCATGTGAGTGGTTGGGGGGGGAGGGGGGCAGGCAGTGGCAGCTAGGAAAATAAACAGCTACCGATTTTTATTTATTTATTCCCCCCAGTTGTAGTGTGAGGTAACAATGTTCGAATAAATCGCACCTGTTATGTACAATCCAGGAGGCCCTGTTTGGTAAAAGCCCAAACGGTGGGGGCGGGGCCACAGCAGGCCCCGCCTCTCTGCCAATATAAACGCACCAAGATGCACCACAGTCACAGTCGGGAAGCGTCAGCTGTTTCCTGCGGCGCTGTTGGCAGGGGGTACGCCATGAAAGTATATTTATAAAACCCGCATCGAGAAAATCCTTTGTCTTCCCGTATACTTAAGACTGACTATGATTAATAAATTACCTCAAAATGACCTGAAGTGTAAAGGGAAGGGAAAAAAAAACTTTTTTTTCTGTGCAAATAGTGCCGCCGGTGTTGTGTTAAAATGTTGAATGTTTTCACACCCCATTAATTTATGACTTCTTCCTCCCCCCTCCTCACTCTTTGCACACTTCTTTTTTTTTGAATTTCATTTGGAGCAGCGACAGGGGAAGGGGAGCGAGCAGAGAGAGGCTCCCCATTGCCACAGCCATTCTCATCTCGCTGTTAATTTTCCCTGCTCCATATGGTGCTGCAGACAGTTCACCTGCGGGCTTTACCGGGCCCGGTGCAGCGAGCAGGCTTCCGCGGGCCGGAGCTGTCATTTCCGCAGCCCTGTGCATCTGTCTGCGCCGAGCTCAGCTCGTCCGCCGGGCCGTCGAGCGACTCTAACAAATTGGATGCGCCTGAGATTTGCATGACTGCCGCGTTTGTTTCTTTTTTTTTTCTTTTCTTTTCTTAATGGGACAAATTTTTTGCAGCGGGAAGCGAGACGGGAGGCGCCGAGCGTCCGGGACGCCCGTTCTGGCCCCGCCGGGAGCCTGGGCACTCACTCCTTCCATTTGGGGGGCCGATTTAGAATAGCCGGTATTGAGGCTTGGATGGATGGGGGGGGAGCACGGTGACAGAGGGGTGGCTGAGGGGGAGTTTCATCCTGCCTTGTCATTGATTAGAAAAGGGTCTTTAATTCCATTTCACCCCATGTTGTGATTAATTTGCATTCTTTGTCAGGAGTTAATGGAGTTTTTTACGGTTCGCTCTGAAAATCTTTGAAGACACCAGGCTCGGCCGTGATGTGCACGCAGCCTCCAGCTCGGTGCCCCCCGATTGCCGGCTGCCTTTGTGTTTCCTGCCTCTCTTTATTTCTCTCCATTACATTTCGCTCTCTCTCTTTTTCGCATTAGGCTTTTCTGAGGCCTCTGGAACATATTTGATCAAAATTAAGTTACATCATTACCCATCTGTGCTTTGGAGATGCAGGCATGTGGAAATACACACTCACAAAAATATTCCGTGTTTTATATAAAACGACTGATTTTATTTTACGTTTTTTGTTTCCATTTCGACAGAAAGTTGTTTCACATGTTTTTTCTTTTTCCTTTTTATATTCTTTATTAAAAGAAATTTTAAAAAGAACATATTATATTATATTATATTATATTATATTATATTATATTAATATCTGTTTGTGGTGTGAGAGTTTCTCTCCTATACACTGACATGGAGCAGAAATGCACTGGTGTTGGGTATTCTAATGCCCCCGATTAGCCCTCGATTTTATTAGCCCTGTGTGCAGGGCCTGGCGTGTGGCGCCCCAGCGGGCGGGGGGCAGCGGAGGGTCACTGTCCTCATCAGGGGAATGTTCAGCTGTGGAAGCGGCATGTCACTTTACATTTGAGTTGTGACGAAACAGCGCTGAGCTTGTTGCTCTCAGCTCGGGCAAAAGCACTAAAAAACAGATTTAAAATCTCCAGTGGCCCCATTTTTTATGCACATAATAATTTCTTATGTGCTAATGTTCTGGACTTTTAAAGGCTCCCGAATGAGACTCATTCACTGGCGAGTACTGCTTTGTGTCCATTAATCACTGAACAGACACTTCTGTTGTACCCTTGAAAAGGGCTCTTTAAGTTCAAATGGACAGCAGCTTGGATGCAGGGCTGGGCTGGGAATCAGGTTAGGACCAAATGCTGCACCTAAACCCCTGATGTGACTGATGGCAGTGGACTGTGGGGTAATAGGCAATGTGCAGGAATGCAGAGGGTTTTTTTTAGTGAGAAATGGCTTTTTACGAGACCGTGGGCTGCATGTTTGCAGTCAGGACAGTGATGTCCAGGTCCTGCTCCATCTTGGGTGAAGACGTCTGCTGAGCCGAATAACATCATAAATACATGAAAAATTACACTGTATAAAAGTATAAAATCATGTTTAAAAACTCTAGACATATCCACTGCATTTTCAGCAACTGTTTTATTAGCTAGATAATTAATATATATGAATATATGTAGTAAAAGTTGGTTAAAAAAAAAAAGTTATACATTTCTATAGTTTTTTGCTGAATAACTGAAGCCAATTGTTATTTTTGTATTCTGGTTGTGTGATTTATAATTATAATAATAATTTAATATTATTATTAATGATGATAATGATAATAATAATAAAACCCTGTACTTTATATTCTTGTGGATCCTGATGCCAAATTGCATCCCTCAGTGCGTCGATTTTGTGTTTTCATGGCCACTGCTGTGGTTTTGACAGCTGTCCAGAAATGTTAATGACTATTGTTCTGCAGCCTAATTTAGTTATGCAGCATGCAGAACTGTCACATATTATAATTTGATTGTGATACACATCACAGATTGTTCACAGTTGAGCCAAGACTTTTTATTTGGACGGGCAGAGATTGCAGCAATAACAGCAGTCATTTGTGACTGTTTGCAGAGACACAATCCTTTAGTAACTGAACAAATGAAATTGTTACGTATTCCCAGCATCCTCTTTAAGAGTAAGATCTGCTGTGGGATTTCCTGGTGACCTCGCGTGTGTGAATCTGGTGTACCATAATAGCAGATCCCCTTCTCATTAAATCTCATGGCTTCTGTTTCTTCCTCCTGCTGTCAACAGAGTGTGTTTTCCAACTTCAGCCATATTGTCAAGATCGTGGTGGGAATTATGGGCACCCCTCCCATAATCCTCCACTTTCAGTTTTGTCGGAATAATCATGAGACTGGGAAGGGGAGCACAGAGCGGGGGTGCAGGTGTGGGGGGGGGGGCACTGAATGTAACATTTTTCCTCTCATTTTCCATGAATCTTAAAAGATGGCACGACACAGACGTCTCATTTTCTAGTTAAGGAGGAGATGAGATGGGGGGTGGGGGCTCTGGGGGGAGTTGGGAAAATGTGGTGATAAAATTTGTCAGCCGGGGGAGGCCATGCCCTGGGTCACTGCTAAATCTGTGAGCCCCGGGCGGCGTGCGAGACCGTAATTCCAGCACAGACGAGCGGAGAGCTAAAGTCAGCGCAGCGGAAGGCGATGCGCAGCCATTCCATTTTACTGCAAGGATTGTCATTTTGGTAACAATGAGGAAGAGGGGACAGCGATGGAACATTCTTCTCGCTACATACTGTACTCGTATCTCCATGGAGACCAGAATGGGGTGCCCCGTACCACTAATGAAAGTTTTTTAATACTCTGCCTTTAATTCACTGCCTTGATCAAAAGGCGTGAATATCCCCCCCCACTGCCGCCCGTCAGGCTCTGCGGGGTTTGTCCTGGTGGGGGCTTCCTGCCTGTGTGGGGCCCCTCCCAAACTTCAGCTGCTCCCCGTTCACCATGCTGTTGCTGCTCTGAAGCTGTATGTCAGTAAGTCTTAACTGAGGAGCTGTCAGTGTTATTTAAGGCAGACTCTACCATAAGAACGGTGACCTGTGTTGAATTGTTTGGGGTTTAATGTTTGGGCCAGAGAAATTTAGTGTCACCCCACTCATTAATTCATTCTTTCACTCATTAATTCATTCTTTCACTCATTAATTCATTCTTTCACTCATTAATTCTCATTCCTGTATTTCTTTGTTTTTAGGTCATTGCTGATTCGTTTATTTGTTGTTATTTTATCAATCTCTATTTAGTTTTTTTTTTCCTTTTCTTGGCTCCTGCCCCCTCGCCTTCCCAGTTAATTTATGATGGTGTGACAATGGTCAGGGTGGGCTGGGGGAAGGACAGAGTTAAGGATTTGGAGATTTGGCCGTGGTTAACAGCTGACGGCTGGGACTAATGCCGTTATATGGTACTTCTCTATCTACTGTATGAATATGTCAGTATAAGGGCCCAATAAAGAGAATTTTATTATTAATATAAATTTTTTATCATGCGTCCGTCCAGCCCTGGCCATGGCCTGCCTACGGTCAAACGTCCTTCTGTCTGTTCTCCAGGTTAGTTCAGGTTAGCTGTTTGCGTGGTCCTTTGTTCCTGTACCTGTTGCAGGAGCGCAGTTATTGACAAGCTGCTTTTC
Source organism: Mormyrus lacerda (assembly GCA_015163995.2). Classification (NCBI taxonomy): domain Eukaryota; kingdom Metazoa; phylum Chordata; class Actinopteri; order Osteoglossiformes; family Mormyridae; genus Mormyrus; species Mormyrus lacerda. The sequence continues at coordinate 9,861,068 of JAABNX020000008.1, forward strand.
TCTGGTTACTGCTGCTTAGCTTGGATCGGTCACCCACGCCAGACGCTGCGCTCCAGTGTATCCACACGCCAGACGCTTGTCCCTTCGAAAGAGTGAAAATTACTCCAAGTTGTTTCTCTGACATGAGATATTAAACAAGCCGTTGTATTCCATCGTCCGAAAATGAGGCCCGTTATCATGTTCAGCCCTGATTAGGCTGCGTGAGCCGTTGTCATGTGGGGGAAATGCAGGCTCTTAGAAGCATTGGAGGTGATTGTTGAATGAATGAATGAATGACACTGAAATAAACGCGGGAACATAGGAAACGTTACAGCGCTGCTCTGAATTCGCACAGCACTCTGTTGCTCTGCGTCACCAGTAAGGAGTTATTCTATCATTGCTGAATGACTTAATTTTCTGCTGCAGCTGATAACACGTCTGATTCAGGCAGAATGGGTATTGTGCTGGGGTGGGTCTCTGGGTATTTCCTGAGTTGGGGGGGAAGGGAGGAGAACAAAGCTTTATTTAATTGAGGGAATAAATCAATACCTCTTCAGTCGCATTGTCAAAAGTAGCTACGAAATGAGCGATTCATTTGGCTGATGCGACCGGGGCCCAGAGCAGCTGCTTGAATTAAGATTCACTGGGCCTCTCATGACCAGACAGCGGCGTTTCGGTCGGCCATCTTTAAGCCCCACGCAGCCTGCGGTCACTCTCCATCACGGGGCTAAGAGGCTCCCGGGGCCGTGGTCTGCTGCTCGTCTCCACGCCACTCTAGGCGCGAGGCCGCCGCACGGCTGTGGGGGGGG
>JAABNX020000008.1:9865209-9877774 GCA_015163995.2 Mormyrus lacerda
CCCCCCACCCGGTATCACAGATTAGCCAGGCTTTGTGTGCCGTTGCCGGTGCGTGCCCAAGGGTGGCATATGGAGGGGGATCGTGATAGCACCACTATGCACACCAGGTGTGAAATGGCCTGTTTAATTAAGTGCTGATGTTGTTTTAATGCAGGCCAGGGTTGCGGGGCAGGGCCAGGCTGCCCTGGGGGGTTGGCGAGGGGTGGGCATGCATGCATGTGTGCGCGCGCATGTGCCACAGTTCTGCGGTCACAGCCCCCCCAGCTTGGCTTGGGCAATCATGCGGGGTGGCCGTCTTTGAGGAGTGAGGTAAATGCCGGAGCCCATTGAGACTGCTGCTGCACATTAATCATACAGACCTCAGAAGCACCCCCACCTCAACCCCTCCCCCCCGCCGAGTGCCTCCACCCACGCATCGTCCCCGCTGCAGGCCGCAGCATCCGCACTCTGCTCCTCACTGGGGCTGCCCGCAAAACCTGGCCGGGCTCGTTGCCGGAGCCGAATCAGGATTCCGGCTTTGAGGCACTGTCAGTGGAGGAGCCCCTCTGAAATGGGAGGGGGGGATTACCTGCCAAAAAGCTGCCGCTTGGGAGTTAGCACTCGGGGTTGCTGGCGGAAACGAGGCGGTGGAGGTTCGCGGATGTGGGGAGCTCGTTTAGGCGTTCGTTTGCAAACACGTGATGGCGGGAGTGCGCTCAGACTCACACGCACACATGCCCCCCCCTCACTGGAGCTTACGAGGCGGCCTCCTGTGGCCAGACCACACTGAATAGATTTAAATAGTATTTGCATATCACAAAATGACACCAGTTTGCAGAGATTGGGGGGCCTGCGCACTGCTGACGAGCCCATCTGCCTGGGCAACTGTGGTCCAGGGGCTGCCAGTGGGGCTTAAGCAAGGAAGAATGCTGGGGGGGGCTTGTAAATAGGGCTCTTTTGATGGATTGGTGGAGGGGGGGTGGCTGAAGAATTGCCGAAGCAGGAGGAGACTTTGGGGGAGGGTACTGTGGATAAAGGGGAGATTAAACACGCTGGAACGCCGGCCTGGCCCTGACCACTCCCCTGGCCGTGTGCTCCTCTGCCCTCCTCCTCTCCCCCCCTCTTTTTTCCCTTCTTCTCCCTTCCTCTGTTCTCCTTTCCCCTCGTCTCCTCTGTTCTCCTCTCCCCTCCCTTCCACTCATCTCCCCTCCTCCTCTCCCCCCCTCTTCCTTCCCTTCTTCTCCCTTCCTCTGTTCTCTCCTCCCTTCCTCTTCCTTCCTCTCTTCTTTCATTTCCCTCCTCCCTTCTCTTCTACTCTCCCCTCCTCTGCTTTCTTCTGTTCCCTCCCCTCCTCTCCTGTACCCCTTTTCCTTCTTCTCCTCTCACTTCCTCTCCTTTTCTCTCTTCTCCTCTCCCCTCCTTTCTCTCTCCTCCCCTCCTCTCCTTTCCTCTCTTTTGTTCTCCTCTCCCCTCCGCTCCCTTCGTCTGTTCTCTTCTCTCCCCTCTTCTCCCCCTCCCCACATCATGGTGTAGTCTATATGCCCTGCAGCCCTTCTCTGAGCTCCTCATGGCAGTGATGGTGTAACACTGCATTGATGACTGCTCTGGGGGGGGGTGGCTTTGCTGGGTGTGTGACTAATAATGACTGTAATGATTATTTTAATCTATTATTATTTTTTTCCAATACACGAAAGCTGGCACTGTCTCCATCGCAGACTCTCCCCGCCTTGGTGGGGTGGGGGGCATTGCAGGGTCGTGGGTGGCTGGGTACAGGGTGTTTCCTCTGGAGAATGATGCTGTTCGGCCGGTTGATATCCCAGTAATGCCTTGCCCCCCCCGGCAAGTAGACGGAGCACAGTGCATTCCGGCTGGGGAGGTGTCAGATGGCACCCTTGTCCCCCACCCTAGCACTTTCTGCTTGTGCGGAGGCAGGATGTTGAGCCCTGTGGCGTGCAGCTCTCTGGGCATCTGCATCTGCTCTTTCGCAGCCTCTCAAACCCTGATCTAGCTTCAAAGGCTGCGGCTGCTCACCACTTATCACCACGACTGCGCAGGCCTGCTCGACGCACGCGGCCTTTTTCTTAAGCTTCTGGTAAATGGAAGAGGTCGCTCCCCTCTTTCTTCCTCGCTCTCTTCTTTTCCTCCAGGATACAGGCAGCAGCGGTGTTTAAGTAACCGGAGGCCTTCCTACTGTCCCGGCTGCTTACCAGGGGGGGGCGACATTTCCAGTTTCTCATCAGGAAGAAACGTACACACTGATCCCATGAGTGTCTAGTCAGTCTCCTTCACGTGATGAATAGAGATGGGGAAAAAAGTATGCTATTTTCTAAACAAGTGTAGCTCGCTCTGACTTACTGTGTGTCACAACACCTCCGAGATCCCTGCAAGCTGTCTTGCGGTGTAACATGCTCCATAAATCATTAATGACGTCTCTTTAAGCCTCGGCACTGATTCAGTAATTGCTACATCCACACATGCGACTCGGGCTCTGATTCATTTTCCTTTGCGGCACCCCCACCGCTCGCTATCGCGACGAACCCTCCTTCTCTCTTATCTCCCCTTTAAAAGTCGTTTCAGGAGAAATGTCACCCGTTGCTCGGAGGTGGAGTGCCCCGTCTGCCGCCCGGCTTGTGATTGGCGATGGGTTGGGAGAGGGGGGGAGAGGGGGCTGGTAAGCAAGAAGATGCTCGTGTTCAAAGGATGGTTCCAAATTAGCGGCCAAATGTTGTCAGTGGCCTGTTTTTCTTCTTAGCCGCTCTGTCTCGCATAGCCTGTAGCTGTGATCTCCTCGCACGCCCCCCCTTTCCTACTGGCACCCGTTTGAGCTGACCCGTGTTTCTCTCCCAATTGGTGGGGGGGCTGTTTGCCTCCATGTTAGCTTCTGTCCCACAGCGTGACGCCCGCTTCCCTGACAGCAGGCTGCCGGTGTAAATCTAGTCACTCTGTCGTTAAATTGACTGGTTAGCGCCTACTGCTAATTCTACATGAGGACTGGGTTTAACTAACTAGGGCCAGATTGTAAATGTTTGACATGGAGGTTAGGAACCCGTTTAAATGCGTGGTCATTAAACCTTTAGAACATATTTAAGCCTGAATTTAAAGGCTATAAATTAGTCCTTTTGAAACCAGGTGCCCCAGCATTTTTGCATTTCTGTACGCGCGTTTCCCCCGCTCTGGAATCGGGATCCCGCCTCGGTATCCGGGTGACAGTGCCAACGCTCGGTCTGGTGAGCCCCCGCCCTCTGACACACCGCGTTGGCACTCCGGGGGGGGGGGGAGGTTTGCATACCTCCCGCTTGTCTCTGCAAGCGGGGGCTGCCCACGCAGTAGCGGCACAGAGCGAATAAGCCCTGCGGACGTGCATGTACACGCTTTGCGACGGCTTCTGAACAGATGCCTGCTTCAAACCAAAATGGAGATGCATGATGCTCATTTTCTTGGAAGAGCCTGTGATTGGCAGGCTGGCGTCCCCCTTCCCCCCCTGCTGGTTTACATCAGGAATTACACCAATGAAGGTCTCCTCTGTTGCAGGAGACCCTCAGATGAACGGGTTGTGTGTAACCTGCCACCCCCCCCCCCCTCTCTCTCTCTCTCTCTCAGCAGGGTCGTCCATCAGCAGTGAATCTTCTCCCGTCTCGTCCCCAGCCACCAATCACAGCTCGCCGGTCAGCACGCCCAAGCGGGGGCCCATGGGCCCCATCATAGTGCCGCCGGGGGGCCATACCGTGCCAAGCACCCCGCCCGTGGTCACCATCGCCCCCACCAAGACTGTCAACGGGCTGTGGAGGAGCGAGAGCCGGCAGGTGAGCGCGGCCCCCCACCCCCCCGCTACTGGCCGCGTTTTCCCAGAAGCCTCTTCGGGGATCTGGTTGCCAGGGGCTTGCGGGCCATTTAGAGTCTGAGCAGGAGGAAGCTGCTCAGATTTTGTAGCGCCGGGGGCCGGGTCAGGATGCAGCCTGGTGAGCTGAGAGCGCAGCCTCTCTGTAATGAAGCCTGGCCTCTTGCTGGGGGGGCAGGCGCCGTGTGCAGGCCTCATTAATTCACAGGAAGCAGAGTGGAGTCGAATGCAAGGCCTCTGGGTGCTGACCATCAACAAGAAGCATCCCTCTCTCTCTCTCTCTCTCTCTCTCTCTCTGCTGGCACACACTGAATTTTGGGTACTGCCAAAGCAAGGCAACGAATATTATGTAAATAATACAGATAAATCAGTTAAACAGCAGACACGTCAAACACAAAAGGATAAATATGACGCATGTGGTTGGTATTCGCATTATAAATGAACACGCTATGGAAATGCGTATGTGTGCTGCAGCATGCGCTTGCTATATATACGCTCGGTGTAATGTGCATCTCTGGCTGCTCCCCTCCCCCTTTAATATGCTCTTGTCCCTCTGCTAAGGCTCCCCCCCCCCCCCTTTCAGTTTTCTGCCTGCTTTCGGCAGCTGGTCGCCCCTCTGCTCACACCACAGGAAGCCTATTTAAATCCCCACCTCCCAGTGCAGCCTTTCCCGCACATGCACTCGCACGCAAACGCGGATGACGCACCCCCGCATGGCCGTGCCGGGCCACTTCTGCAGCCGCCCTCATTCTGGAGCTCTTATGCTTGTGGGGGGGTGGGGGGGGGGGAGTATGTGAGGCCAAGGCTAGCTCTGATAAGGCTTGACTGGATTACTCCGGGAGAGCTAATCCGTTTGATCTGCCCTCTGCAGTTAGCGGAGAGCTTTAGCACGCTGCTGCTATCACAGCATGGTGGGTCGCTATCAGTGGACAGGGGCTGGTGGGGGTAGGAGGGAGAGGGGGACGGGGCCGGAGGGGTGCTGTGGCCTCCTGCTCTCCAGCTGCCCCAACTTATTAGCCTATCCCAGAGGAGGTCAGAGGTCATCTGACTCCCCTATAGAGGTGTGTCATCAGAAGGTCAGACTGTCTATAAAACAAAACACCCCCCCCACACAACCCCTCAGGATACAAAAAAAACAGCAGATGCTGCATTTCCCATCAGAACGCCTCATTCCTCTGGCTAATTGCTGTAGACGGTTCCTCAAAGGAGGGGAGGCTGAGCTGATCTGCAGATTAGCGCGCGCCCGTCCTGCGGGGTCTGCCACCGCGAGAATGAGCGTGTAAGCGTGCAGATAATGGGGAGGGGCTCAGGCATCCAGGCTGGGATGGTGCGGGGGGGCAGGGTGGCAGGAAGGGGGTGGCAGAGGTTCAGAGGAGGATATTGTTGGGCAGAGAGGGGTGACGCCCCCCCGCGCACCATCAGGCTGAAAGAGGACAGATTAGTTCCGACGTGGTGAATAACGGCGCTGTGGCAGCTTATTGGAGCCGTTATTCAGCCAGGGCTCAGCGGGCTCCTTTAACTCCACCGTCATCGGGACGGGTCGGGGGGGGGGGCTCCTCCCACACCAAAACACACACAAACGCACTCGCTCAAAACTGCCTTTCTCTGCCTGGACAAAGGGGCCTCTGTCTGCTCCAGCTTCATCCTTTGAATCATCACTCAGGGAGGGGGATGAAAAAATGGAGCCGAAATGTGAGTAAGAGTTCACCCCCGGGGCTGTCAGTTCAATTAGTTCCCAAACTTTGGCCTTGTTGTCCTCGCCGTTGCCCCAAAGAGCTGCCCCTCTTGACCCATCCCAGAAAGCCCTCTTCTGGCTGAATGCAGCGCCCCTGCTGGCTGTTATGCACCATGACAGGGCCAGTCTGGGGAGCATCTGTGTGACGGTCTGTCCCTGTCCCCCCACCACTGCGGTCTGCTTGAGGGCCCCCTGTGCTGCCAGGAGCAGACGTTTTTAATGCCTAAGCGGAATCCAGGCGGGCGGGGGGAGGGGTTGCCTCACCTTTCGGTTATCTGCGTTGACTTTGTTCTGCGATCAGATAAACATGCATGGCCTGACACTTTTCACCCAAACACCTACACCGTGTGCTGCACCCACTTTGCAAGCATCAGCAATCAGCAACCCCCTCCCCACAGAGAAGAATCCCTTGTAAGAACATTTTTTCTGCATTTTTTTCCTCACATTTTTAAACCTCAAATTTTGATTCTTTTTTGCAGTTATTCTTTAAACTTTTTTTTAACATGTGTGCACCATTAAATAATCAGATTTAACTTTGTTTTTATTTTTAAAATGAGCTTTTGGAGGATTCCCGTTTGCCTGCTGCCTGAGTCGCCCTGCTGCATCTGTGGACCGTAGACGAGGTCCTCTTCCCTCTCTGGTGTGTGTGTGTGTGTGTGTGTGTGTGCGTGTGTGCGCGTGCGCGCAAGTGCATGTGTGTATGTGTGCATTTTTGCAATTATGACATTGTGGGAACCAGACTTCACCACAATGTGATAGAAACCTTTATGCTTTGTGGGGACATTTTTTCTCTTGCCACAAGGATAGCCTCAATTTTATATTAAAAAGGGTCGCCCCTGCTCGGATTAGGTTTATGTTTATTGGAGTGAATAGAGAGTCCCGACAAAGATATGAGTATGTGGACTGTGTGTGTGAGTGTGTGTGTGTGTGTGTGTGTCTGTCTGTCCATGAACGCTCACCTGGCAGCCCTGATGTGGGACGTGGAGGAGTGCCGGTAGGGTGGGGGCAGTCGTTACTGTTATCTTGCTTTTCGGATATGTGTGCGGAGCGGAGAAGTGCCTCGCATGGTCGCGGCCCGACCTTACGCTCCTTATCGCAAGCGGTTTTCGCTAAGATGCACAACAGCGTGAATTAGGAATTTTAGTTCAGGCTGTCATGTGAGTGCAGTGCATTTTTAACATTGGGTGCTGCTTAAATAAAATTAGTGATGCAGTAGAGACCCCCCCCCCATGCTCTCACACTGCCCCCTACAGGTGAGACTGTTTCTCACACCATTTATTGGCTGGATATGCCCAATCACGGATGCCGTTTGCAAGTCACGCACATGACCATAGATGTTTTCCTCTTCAGCCCCCTCCTGGTCCCCCACCCCCCCACCTGCACACACACGCAGCTCACCAGGCTTCAATACCCTCCACAGAGTGTTTTGAGCCACGTCTGTAATTGAAGCTGTCACAGTTTGACATGGCAATTAGAGAATTAGCAGCTAGCTTAGCACTTTTTTAGCATTAATTGAATCATGAAGAAATGGCTAGAGGGGCAGTCTGCTGTTGGAGGGGTTGGGTGGGCGGGGGGAGTTTTCTGTCTTTAATGCAAGTGTTCTAGCACTAAATGCCCTGCAGTCCCACAGTAAACAGTGCGGGGGAGCTGTAGCCCAAGCCGCTGTCATTCGGCGTCATTTATTAGGTCATTAGCGCGGTCATAATCTCTCCTCCTGCCACAGACAGCGCGTGCGGCGGCACAGTTAAATGTCAAACGTTTAAATGTCAGAAATATCCAAATGGTGACCATCACTCCCGCTAGTCCACCTTAGAAAGGCAAGAGAGTCCAGAGTGGGGCAGGGTACGGGGGGGGGTCGCCTTTTATGTCTCCTCAGTTTGATCTCTGATTTTGACTTCTTTTGGCATCTCTGAACCACTTTCCTGCTTGACCAAGCATTTGGATGCTCCTGAGAGACGGCCCCCACCAGCTCTCGCTGTTCACAAAGCCATTAGGAGCCTTTTCTTTCTTTAAGGGACCTCGGAAGCAAAGGGGGGCGGGAATGGGGCTGCAGGGGAGTGGGGGGAAGCGACGCTCCAAGGGTGATGTGAGTGGATCTGGCTTGCTGCCAAGTGAAGCGGATTTAAATACAAGCAGTGCGGTGCCCTGGGGGAGGTAGAGGAGAAACATCTCTGCCATTTAATATTACAAGTTAACGTGGCGGAGTCAGGACGGGTCACTGGTTGGCGGCGGCCACTCGCCTGGGAGAGACCTTGCCTTCAGCAGGGAGGTAATGGATCACTAAATGGAATTTTCTTTATCTTTGACAACAGAGCGGGACTGCTGGCCAGCAAGTGACATACAAGTAAATCTCCCACAATGGGTGCAGGAGATTAGTGTTTGTGTGCGTGCGTGTGTATGCACCCCTCCTCCCGACTCTCAAGGGTCCCCTCCCATCCGGATGTAGAATGTCACCTGAAGTAGCAGCAGATGTACCCTCTCAGTCACATGACCTGACGCCTCCAACCCCCCCCCCGCCCCCAATGGCTGTGTGAGGTGGGCGTGGCTCCTTCTGTCCCTTATGTCTTTTCTGCCCCAGTGGTCTTGTAATCATCATCATCATCATTATTGCTTTTGGTTCCCCCTGTGCTCTCCCTCTTGTTTGGCTGGTGTTCCGGACGGGTCCGGGTCACCGCTCTCTCTAGGGCTGCAATGTTCTCTCCTAGCAAACCTCGCTGCCACGGTTCACACACTGGGGGTGTAGGGCTGAGCATTTGGGGATGCTTGGCTTGTGAATTGTGACGTGCACTAATGGCACCTGTTGGGTGGTGTAGAGCCAGGTGTCAGTTCTGCCCCAGTGAGGCTTTCCAGGGTCTGACTGGCCAGAGGCGAAGGCAAGGCGGCTTTCGCGGGAAATGAGTTTACGGTGATGCTATCAGAACCGGCCCTGTCCATGCATTCTTAGTGTCGGTCATAATCGCAGGGGACAATGGCAGCTGAAAACCTGCGCTCATGTCCCCACAGGCTGATTCTGGCCCTCGGGGGGCGTCCCGGGACCGTCTAGGCACAGAACCCGCCCTGGCCCAGGAGAAGGGGGGGCCCTCCGTGCCTGCCCACCTGATTGGAAACCCTTACGCCTTTGGCCTGGCCCCCGGATCCGTCGTACAGGACTCCCGATTCCAGGCTCTGAAGTGAGTCGCCGAGCCGGCCCACGCTGGAGATAATCGACCAATTTATTCATTGTAACAGTCCTGTTTGCATACTCCAATCCCCCCGCAGCCTGCCTCGGCAGATTTCCCACGTGGCGCCCCCTGCAGGCGTCCCGGAGGAGTACCTGCGCAGCTTCAGGCCCTATGCCACGGCGGAGGAGCTGCGCATGCCCTCGCTGCCCCTGGGCCTGGACCCTGCCACGGCTGCAGCCGCCGCCGCCGCCGCATATTATCATCCCAGCTACCTGCCCCACCCCTCATTCTCCGCATACAGGTGGGCCTAAGGCATTTGAGGAGCTACACACTAATAAAAGAATATTAGGATTTCTCCCCCCATGTGATGATAGCGGTCAGAGCCTCGTGACTTACCTCTGCGGTTTGAGGACGCCCCCCTGCCGTGCACAGCACTGACCTGTGTCTCTTGCCCCCAGGATGGATGACTCGTTCTGCCTGTCCTCACTGCGCTCGCCTTTCTATCCCTTGGCAGCAGGGGGCGCCCTGCCACCCCTGCACCACTCCGCCATGCACATGCACCTGCCCGGAATGCGTTACCCGGGAGACCTGGCAGCCCTGCAGTCTGAGAGGTACCCCCCCCTCGCATACATCCACATCCACATACAGCTGTGCTGATCCAGGTCTTTCATCTTACTCCTCTTTCTTTCTCTCACTTTATCTGTGACACACACTCGCACACATACGCATTCCCCACGCCCTGCTAGGCACTGTAATCTCACACTGCGGGGGTGTGACAGCATTTCACCTTGGTATTTTTAGCAGCCATCCGGCAGTTATTACCTGTCAGTTGAGCAGCTCCGTGACTGACAGGACCACTCCTGCGTCCCGCTCTTCTGGCAGCGCCTCCTCATGGTTAAATGCCGGCCCTACCGCCGCCCGCAGTGTCTTCTGCCAGTGCGGCACTACTCTGACACGCCCGCTCACTGCTTCTCGCTTGTCGCACACCCGTGACGTCCCTGCAGCTTCTGGAAGGTCTTATGCCCGTGATGTCTCTCCCCCCTCCAACCCCCAACCGCCCCCCCCTCCCCCAACAGGCTCCAGATGGAAGATGAGCTGCGTCTGCGTGAGCGGGAGCGGGAACGTGAGCGGGAGAAGGAGAGGGAGCGCGAGGCTGAGCGGGAGCGGGAGCGAGAGCGAGAACGGGAGCGGGAGCGAGAACGGGAGCGGGAGAAGGAACTGGAGCGGGAGAGAGAGCGAGAACGGGAGCGCGAGCGGGAGCGGGAGCGTGAGCGGGAGCGCGAGGCCGAGAGGCTGAAGGAGCGCGCCCGTGAGAAGGAGCTGCAGGCCTCCAAAGCCATGGAGAGTCACTACCTGACAGATCTGCACAACGTCCGGGGAGCGGCAGAGGACAGAGGCAAGGCCGGCGAGCGGCTGACCCCCAACCGTTCAGGTGTGACGCCTCAGCGTTAGCATCGCCATCTTACTGTACTGTCTTTGTGGAGCTAAAGCCAGGGAGGGGCTGACCCCCAACCGTTCAGGTGTGACGCCTCAGTGTTATGCTGCGTTCCATTTACCTCGGAGGTCAGAACACGAAACTAGGAATGACATCACACGCACGAATTAACAGCGTTTCAGTACAGCAAGTCGGAAAGTCATCTGGCAGTACCAGGGACCCGTTTACAAAAGCAAGATTTCTTGCTTTTCTGGATTTAATTTACCCCGGTTTAACTGGCCTTAATGTTCGTTCACTTCCATTTAGCCCAGACTACCGTAAGTTTGACATGTTGTCCAGTTAAGCAAGAAATTCTGTTTAATGAAACAGGCCCCAGTTCCAGCCCAGTTAATTGTTAGCAATATCAGTGGCTACCAACACATTATTTTTCACATAAAAACACCACAGCAACACGTCCACAGATAGCGGTTGGACAGTACTGTGCATACGACCGATTTAATGAGCCACAGATAAGATGCAAATTCTAATAAACAGTATAAAACTACAGCTTTAACTTCTGTTGATAAAGGGTGCAGCCATCTGAGCTCGGGTTGTGTCGATCCCGTCCTGTTCGGAATTCCGACTTGGGAGGGCGTTCCAGTTTAGATTTCCGACAACGAACTTGGCATTTACGAGTTACGAGTCGAAATGGAACACAGTGTTAGCATCAGCGTTAGCATCGGCACCTTACTGAACTGTCTCTGTGGAGCCAAAGCCAGGGAGGGGCTGGCCTCCAACCGGCCAGGTGTGACGTCTCAGCGTCAGCATTAGGGGAGTCACCTTGCGGTCTCTGCGAAGAAGGCCAAGGCCATTCTGCTTAAGCGTTTTCCAGCTGAACTGACTGGCACCCCCCCCCCACACTCTAATGCTCTGGGGCTTGCTCCCATAGCTGAGTGGGTGCCGAACTATAAGGGCTCGAGCCCATAGCACAACCCTGCTCTCCTGAGGAGATCAGTAACCTGGGGTGTTTTGGTTTTCCAATTATTATTATATATAATATTTTTTTGTTGTTGTCATCATTATTACTATGAATAATTTGTTTTCTGTGTTAGATGTTGCCCATAAACATTTCAGTTCTGTTCTTTCACCCACAGTTACAGAATGAGTCTCTTTGTAAGAATCCCTGACCCTCATGGCACTAGCTGAGTGTCACTGGGGGAGGCCCAGGCTGTGTTAGTGCCTCGCCTTCTCCTGTCCCGGCCCAGCACAGGTGGCACGTGTAGCTGGCCTCGTGCTGCACTGCGATGCCCCCCCTCGCCCCCCCCAATCCTATTTTTACTCTCCTGCTCTCCTCCGTCACCTGCAGCCTTCCGCTCCTGGCACGGCAAGCGCATTATTAGCTACTTTCTCGCTGTGAGATGCTATAAAAAGGGAGGGGTTTCCTCCCCCCTGCCGTGTCACGGCACCGGCACTGTGCTCGCTCTCTCTCTCTCTGCCTTGACACACAGCCGTTCGCTCATTTTGTCAGAGCCGTCGGGACCCACCAGATTGCGGCCGATCGGTTCGGTCTGGTACTTACGCTCCTTTCTTTCCGCCCCCATCTGCCAGATAAAACCAAAGAGACCCTCCTGCCCGCCCCCAAGCCTGTGCAGCCCCCTCTGCACCCTGCCCTGGCCGCCGCCCACCACGCCATGCCCGGCCTGCTCTCTGCCCACGGCGCGTACCTGGGGCCGGGTGGGGCGGCATCGGGGGCCCTGGCGGCTGCCATGATGCTGCAGCGCGCCAATGAGGAGGAGCGCTGGCTGGCACGGCAGCGGAAACTGCGGCAGGAGAAGGAGGACCGCCAGTACCAGGTGTCCGAGTTCCGGCAGCAGCTCCTGGAGCAGCACCTGGACCTGGGCCGGCCCGGTGAGGGGGCAGACCCGCGGGCGGAGGGACACCGGTAAGTCGGCCGTCTGGCTCCGCGCCCTCACACCCTGGGGGGGGGAGGGGGGGTCAGCCTCGCCTTTCCGCTGTATTATCCGCCCCTGTTATCTGCTCCTGCTGACGTCTGATCCGGCTGGGTCGGGCAGCCAAAACCTGTGGGCGTCACCTCTACTGTCGGGCCATAGCGTCACCATGGCAGCTGGGCGGGGCGGGGAGGTAGTTCTCATTGTGAGGATTAATTATCCGTGTGGGTTTAAAGGCAGGGGACGGCAGAGCAGCCTCAAAATGGCCGATTTTTTCCTCCATCCTCCCTGCACGCTTAAAGTGTTAAAATCCAGCTTCCTGTTCCCATGAATGATACCCTAACACCCCCCACCCCCACAGGAGCCGTGATTCGTCCGCTCTTAGCCTGGTCTACATGCCGTTATTGAGGTCAGCCCTAATTAATACTTTAATTCGGGGACCGATGCAGCCGTACCCCCCCTCCCCCCCCATCTGTAATCCTGCCTGAT
>JAABNX020000008.1:9884255-9912074 GCA_015163995.2 Mormyrus lacerda
GGGGCCCGCCCCCCCCCCCCCCTCCCCGCCACGGTCAGTCCGGGCCTGTAGCATTGACGGGGGGTGGTGCCTGTGAGAAAGCCCCCCCCTCTCATAACCGGCCACTGTCTTTGCAAGTCAAAGCTCAGGAGGCCCTCCCACCCTATGGGCCGGTCTGTGTCCTGGGGGGGGGACGCTTACCGATACCAGAATGGCAGCAGCACCCCCATGAATAGCTCTGTAATCGGTAGCAGTTTAGGAATCGCTTCTTTTTCCTGCCAAAACTCAGACAGTATGAGCTGCACGTTCCTGACGCCGTCCCTCTGACTGATTGACCAGCACAGCCTGAGCGCTCAGGTTCATCTTAAAGGTACCAAAATTGACAGCCCTTCAGCATTTTTTTATTTACATAATAAGCAATACATATTAATTAGCAGAGCATTTGATGTCCACGCCGCTCACAGACTGGTATATAGGATATCACAGTTCATTTTCCTCTTCATTCATGAAGCGTATAGTAGGAATCCCAGCGGACAGTTTGCATGCCGCAGCCATTAGTGACTCGTAGGCCTCCTTGTCAGTGATAGGGAGTTGCGCCACACCCCCTCCTGATCTCTTTTGTCTGAATTTCCGCAGGCAAGATTAATGAGGGTAGAGGTGTATGACTCCTCTCACCACACACACAGTGCTGAAACCTGCCTCACTGTGACCCGAACCATTTTTATTTTGCCATGTTTTTTTTCTAATTATCATTTTTTAATTGTGCCAAAATCATTTTAAGGTGGCCCCAGTGCATGAGGCGTTACCGGCCGGCCTTCTCAGATACTGAAGATGATTTAAAGTGCCCTGCGTTTCCTACTTTGTCCACCAGAGGGTGACTCTGACTTGCTCAAAGTATACTGCAAGAAAGGCACTTGGGTTTCAGCAGATTCTAATTTATTCCATTAGGCTTCACCCAAAAATGCACCCCCACTGAATAGTTTTATTTTTTCCCAATCTGGGGAAACTGTAATGAAAAGGGTCCAGCATAAGTGACATTTGTAATATTGTTTCCAGGAATTCCAAGCAATACAGTTTCTTACATTTCACAGGTTACAGCATTAATAAAGAAAATGATAAAAAAAAAAAAACATAAGTGCGCATTCGAGCTGCCCTTCATGCATTCTCTGCTCCTGGCCTGCTCTCCCACCCCTGTCCAGCCAGCTCTTTGCCTCTGTGCCAGCCAGTCTCATGGTATCTGGGCACCGACGGCAGCTGCCACATCCATACGCAGATTATACCCATTTTCATAAATGCATCTGAAGGCTTTTTTTTTTTTTAAAATAATTGTTTTAATGCTGTTCCAGTTAGAGAGGACTGGTCAACATGCCATGTGACAGACAGGAAGATGTTTACAGACCCCGTGCAGAACTCTCATGCAGTTTAGTAAATAAAGGTTTAAGCACCACGCCACCCACCAGCTGATGTAAAGCAAAAAGGTGACACCCCCCCCCCCCCTTAGTCAATGGAGAATGTTTAGATGCTGTGAAATCATGTTTTTAATTGTACTTGTTTGAATTAATTGTAATGTAATATATTCTTTGTTGAATGTAGTAATTAGGTATTTATGAATATATTGCTGTAATTTCAGACAAAAAGAAATAAATTACAAAATGTACATAAGTGGTTTGATTCTTGTCCGATAAACATACGCCCAGTGAAGGTAACTGGACCAATCACATCAGAGTGGGGCACTGGTGAGCTCACACTGAGAAAACTGGCCACAGAAGTTACAGTGTCATGTTTCAGTATCAGGAACCAAGAGGGTGAAAGCGGTCAGGCGAGGGTCCCATACAACCTGACTCCACACGCCTGCTTACCAGGAGCCCAAATAAGCACTGTACAGCGGCATGCTGCAGTCTTCCTGCAAGACCTTCCCTGCTAATAATGGTGTCCCTTGGCAGCGGGCTGCGGCTGCAAGCTGGCGCGCAGTTTGTACATGTTGTTCAGAGAGTCCAGGAGGAATGTCCGTGTGGTGTTGATCTCCATTAAAGTCAGGTTGTCCAGCTACATCGACAAAACAGAATTTTTGAATGCGTTACTGAGGCAGCAAACAGCACCCAAAGATGCACGCAGCCGTTGTCTAAAGACCTGGACCTCCAGGGTGAGCTATACCCAGGATAAGTGGGTAAGTGATCACTAAAGACAGCGACAGCTATGCAGCGGAGTAACATTACAGGGCAGGATCACAAGGTACTGCTTTATTGCATTTTTAACTTATTAGTCTTTTCATCATCGGTATGAATATAAACATTTCATTTCATCCATTGTCCAACCACTTTTCCAGTACCAAAGGTCTAGAGATAATACCAGGCAGCGTGGAGCACAAGGCAGGGCCCCCCCAGGCGGGACACTGATCCATCACAGGGCTGCACAGGCGCACCGTCACACATGGTGGCCAATTTAGGGTGATCAGATCCCCCAAATGCAGGACAATGGGAAGTGGAGTACTCAGAGAAAACCCATAGAATGCAGGGAGCGTGTGCAACCTCAGGGGAGCAGAGCACAGCGCCGTCGGCACCCGCACCTTGGCGTGGGCCTCAAGCTGGCTGATGAAGCTGTCGGCAGACAGGCGCAGCTTGGCCACACGCGTGTCCCAGATGTCCTTCACCAGGGTGCGGATCTCGTCCGCTTTGGGGATGTTGTCTGATGCGCTGCTGGGAAAGGACAAACGGTATGCTGAATACGTCATGGTGGGTAACTAAGCAGGTTAGGCAGAGACTAGCAAATGACCTGGATGATGTCACTCACTGATTGAGGAGTAGCTTCGTCAGCTCCATGTAGTGCGCATTCGGGATCGGACTGAAAGTCTCCTCCTTCCTTTCCTGCTCTCTGATTTCCTCTAGTTTTTCTGGGGGGGGGGTGAGGCAGTTAGCAAGTGCATCAGTCAGTCATTTGCAGCCATTGTGACATTCAGATCTTTTCTTACCGACATCCATCCACTCTGGGGGCACGATCCTGCATTTCTGCCTCTGCTTCAGGTTGAGGGCTAACCAAAGTGGCACATTCACAGGCAGCCCAGGGTTGAAAGGGCCAAGGTCCCCCTACAGACATAACTAACGAATTACTGACAGCCAGTAGCCACAAATGCTGAAGTAAAAAGCTTTATTCAATAGCTGCACAGCTGAACTTAACAGGAATTAAGTTTAACAGGAGTTTGTAGCACGCTCAAAATAATTTTCCTCTGAAAACCAAAGGCTGCAATGTTTCTCCACCTTGAATCCAAACACACATAAATTATAAATTAATTTAAGAATCGATTATCAGAGTGCATGAACACACAAATTACCCCACAAAAAGAAACATATATAACTGCATGCAAAATTTATTTTGTATTACGCAGGAAGGTTACCAGTTCAAATCCCATAGTCAGCAGAATCATGCCACCACTGAGAAATGCTGTCAAGCTCGATTTTTCCAGGAACCGACTAACTGTTTTCTCAATTGGGATCAATAAAGTTGATCTTGGATAACGGTGTGTATCAGTCATAAATAGCTCGTGCATACCTTAAATGCACGTCTACCTTATGTTTAAATCTCTTGTTTCGGTTTTTATAACACTATAAGTGTCGAAAAACTTCACATAACACGAGCCCCCTACACCTCCTTCAATCATTTAATCATAAACGATTAAATGTAACCTCTTGAATTTACCCAAACTCTTATTTTCTAAGTGGGACAAGGCGCTTCTGAATACAATTTCATTAAGTTATCGTAGCTTAACAGAGGACAACACAGAGATCACTGGGCTTTTTCAAATTCCACTTCATCTTGACATGTCAAATAAAAGGGAAAGAAACGCAGAAGCAAAGAGTGTAAACAGACTCGGTTATGTGTTGATGCGCACGCTGTGGGTGTATTACGCATTACTTGCAAATCATTTAAAAAAAATAATATGAATATAATTAGCACAGATAATCTCCGGCTGACTAGTATAATATAATGTACGCCTAGAAAAAGTTCTTAGTCCTTTAATCACTATAGGACTAGCATAGTAATTATTAATTATTATTATAATAAATTGTGTTGTTTCTGAAGCGCTTTACTGTTGTTGTTGTTGTTGTTGTTATTCTTGCTTCAAACAGAACGACAGAACACATAACAGAAACATAGCGTACGGCGTACAGAACCCGAACAGCAATTGGACTACTAACCTATCATCATAGTTACTTGTTCACCATGCGGCTAAACACTTACCCCAATCAAATACATCTTGTCGAGACTGAAATTGGGAATTATCGTCACCATTTCCTTCTCAGCCAGAAACTCAACCTCGGAGGGATCCATCTCAGTTATCAGTAACTGATAACTTGCTTGTCTCCGACAAGCAAAACACGGGGCGCACACGGAAAAGTCCCGCTCAATATTCATAGAACGCCCTTTGACCCGGAAGTGATATTAGAACACCGTCTCCTTACTCGGAAGTGAAACTAGATTTGGTATCAAACCTGATATAATTATTCTGCTTCTTTGTACACAGTACAAAGATAAAATGAAATGTATTGTTCCGATTTCTTAAAATAATCAAATGGTCAATTTCGTGGAACTTTAATGCCCTGTCACTCTCTTTAGGGCGATCGCCACATACCAAGGTTTCCAGCTTTGGTCAACAGGCTGGAGTGAGATTTTCAAGCCTGCACACTCATGCACTCGCATTTACATGTATGTAACAGTTTTAATACATTGCAAATCGTCTGTAGAGTTTGCAAACTACCCCAACGATTTTGATGTGACTAATTAAAGAGTTATAATGGTACAATATAAATTTGCCCTAAGTTTTCGTGCGTGAGCGTGTCACGCCAGACGCGGGGGAGTAGGCAACCCTGAGATATGCATGATCCTTTCTAATTGTGACACTTTTAGTTTAGGTACAGTACATAGGATTACTAACATCCTTCATACTATATACTTCATTCTCCCTTTACCATAGCAATAATTCTACTAAGTTCCCTAAAAAATCGACTGTGGTCGAATGATTTTCTCATCAAAACCAGTATGGTCCTTCCACCATGT
The DNA here is from genome assembly GCA_015163995.2 of Mormyrus lacerda. NCBI lineage: Eukaryota > Metazoa > Chordata > Actinopteri > Osteoglossiformes > Mormyridae > Mormyrus > Mormyrus lacerda. Next base: position 9,889,287 of record JAABNX020000008.1, read on the forward strand.
TCTTGAATCATCCTTTCTATTCCTTTAAGGACATTTCTGCAGAATGTATATTACATTGAAAGTAGTAAATCATGCAAATTAACTTGGATTAGAGATAAGATGACACAGACCATAATGCAAATAACAAATATTGGCTAGTCAAAAGATCTTGGGAACAATTGTTCTCAAAGTTATTTATTTGTAAATTCAAAGTCTTTTAAGTTGCATTTACATGCAGCCTTAAATGACGTCTTAAAACTCATGTTTTAAACCAATATTAGTTTTAATTTAGCCAGAGAAATACTTAAATAATGAAACTATTATCAAAGCTTTCTAATCTTTAACACAATCTACCATTAGTACCAAACATTGGTCAGGAGATCCATTCTCCTAGGATATAAATATTAAGACTAAATAAAGAACATAATTAAATGAATTTAAATATTTTTCCACACAATAATTTAACACTTCAACTAAATTTAGTTTTGACCTATATACTTTTTTATATGGCTACAGTATAAATGTAAGCAACTCAAAGAATGTTAAAATTTATAATGCAATAATTTATGTTTAACTAAGCTCATGTACAAACACCTATCCAAGGGGGTGTCATTAACCATTTTTAGCTTAATTAGGACACTAATGTCTTACTTACGGATTCCCAAAATATACAGATCTCTCTTTCTGTAACCTGTAGGTACTTTTGAAATTATACCAAGGGTTGTGCATGAGGTCATTTTATGAAGGCAATTCACTGGAGACAAAAACAAGTGTGATTTGAGTCCTGTTTTGGCAGACATGGCTTTGAAGAGAGACACTGTGCCCTTGTGTTTTAGCACAGGTGCAGCACAGACTTGTTGATCTCTGGATTTGTCCAGTCATTCCGTAGATCATCCAGGTGGTTGTCAAAGTCTATCAGGTTCTCATAAGACCTGCTCTCCAAGAGTGCCGATGTAATCTTCCGAGCCTCCGCCCAGTCCTCACAGCAGTCTCTGTACAGCAAATTAAACTGATTCCTTACAGAAGGTCATGTCCGGTGGCAAACAATGTATATCACTAACTGAAGAGTTAAACAGGGCAATATTATGAGTGCAACTCATACACTACTGGCACTACAGACATGTACACAACCCCAAATATATTTAAGGTTACTAATAAAACAGAATTATTGTTATCAAAATGATTATATTTATGGTAAATACAATCTATACTTCAATGACAATATAAAAAAAATGTACTTACACATCAGCATCCCGACATTTCCATTTGTTTTCATGATGTTCAAAAATAGTGAGTATAGGTTCATAGCAGTCCGGGGTAAATCTGCTGTTATCCACCTAAAAGAGAGTAAGATACAAACAATCCTTTATGAATTTTTTCGGGTTCTCCCTAAATTGGCAAATATTTGACAAAACCACGTACCACTATTAAAGCCGCTTCATTGAAGTTCTCCGAGATCCTGGCCGCTACTTTCTCGGCAACTTGGTTAGGCCTGAAAGGGAAACATCGAAACCTATTAAATCGGTCAATGAAAGCAATAAGGATGTCCTGTCCAGGTTGGTATATGTAGCGTACCTGAAATCTTTGATCCGCTCGTTAGCTTGGTAATACCCTGCGATCACATATCTATTTTCCTTGCACCAGGTATCAATCTGAAAGGCAACCGGGTATTATATTTATGTCTGTATTGTAATGCCGTTTGAAAGTAGCACATACGTAGGCAACTTCACCAAAAATAACACTTAAGTGTGCAACTTCACCTACTAAAGCAGATTCGCTTAGTAAATCCATCTATATAGTTCATTGCAGAGGGTCCACACAGTCATGCCACAGAAGCGATGAGATGGCATCGCTACTCATGCAAAGGTACTGAAAACGCTCTCACCAGATTGAGTGCCACCTCCAGCATGGGTGCTAAGGCAAGCGTTCCGTGGAAGAGAGGGACGCAATCCACGTAGAGCACCGGCGCCGGCTGGCCGTCCCTCCTGCGCTCCTTCTGCTTCTCGGCCACCAGGAGCCCGTTGACCGCACAGTGCGGGTACTTCGCTGCGTGCAGCAGCATCTTGCAGTACGCCTGGGTGGTCAGCTTCACGGTCATGTCTGGAGCTCTGCCTGCCTGTCGCTTTCGCTAATAACTTCTATCAAGTTATCGTAAAGAAACTTCAGCTCCCTAGCGAACTAGCTGGCATACCGACACGGGAAACCTGGCAGACACTATCAGCTAGGCACCTGTATACTAAATAAATATCTCAGATCTTTGCAAGCGTGAGTTCTTAAACTCTACTGTTTAAAAACGACGCGGTAATAAAACGACCTAATCAGTCATCCGCTATTTTCTCGCTAGTCATTCACACCGGTACCGTAAAGCATGGCGTATTGTGAAACGGCGGAGGTCCGCCATTGCGGCTCAAGGCGCCTCGTAAACGAGAAAAGCGGAGCCAACATGGTTTCTTAACTAATGAGTTTCATCACGAAGCCATGTCGTAAAATATTATTTTGTACATTATTATTATTTTTCAAATATCCCTTTTTATTCCAAACATTATATGAAATTATGCCGAAATTCGTTATATTTTCCTTAATTAACCAATTTTCAGGAAAGCACGTACAATTTCAATCGTATTACGTAATTACGTCATCGTGTCACTTAAAAACACAAGTTTAAAAACTGCTCACATGTCAACATAAGCTCAGTATGTTTACGAAATAATAGTCAGATATACAAATATTGCAATGCCAATTACTTATTATTTTTTTAAATAAAATCAGTGCTTTCTTAGAATATTTTTTAAAACACAAAGGATCCACATAAAGGATTCAGTGGAGTGAATATACTGTCATAATCGTGTTTCAGTATGCGTTATATAACATTCCAGTTCTTTGGAAATATTATGTTTTTAGAATTTAGTTTTTTTTTTTTTACTTTATTACAATTGCCGCCTTTTATGGCGTTTGCATGTTCTTCTTCTTGTTGTATGACTTTCTACTGAGTACTTCAGGTTCTCTAACTCACTATCCAAAGACATGCAATGAGGTTAAACGGTGGCTCCAAATTATGAGAGCATGTATGTATTCTGTGATGGACTAGCATCCCATTCAGGAGATATGTATTGTAAATGATTGCTAAAAAATTAAGGCAGTTATTATAGTTATTACATGCAGTTATACATATATTCACATAGACTTTTAAACATACATGTATATTTACAGCTGCATACGTTGCTCACCTATTATGATAAACGATATTTTAAAATATTATCGGATTATACAGGAGCTTTTGAGTAGGACAAGGCATCGGAACTGAAGATCCGCCTAGAGTTTCCTACCGGAAAACGTAGTTTGCTTGTACCCGACATGAAGTCTGACGTAAGATCCGCTTTCCTGCCAATGCTTTGAAGGGTAACTTCCGTTGTCCGCTTTCTTTACGATTCCCGGAACGACAAGAGGTGGGGTGTTGTGCTGTGGTTTAATGTTTCTGTTTGTTCGAAATTTAGTTTAGTGCTTGATAATAACAATGATTAATTACACAGTGCTCAATTTTAGATATTTTATTGTTAGTAGAAAAGTTGCTTTTGTTTAGTATGTTTCGCACAAAGCCGTTAATTTTTTCTTATCCGCGTAGCGTGCGGTTAGTGACATTGAGAAGGTAGGATGATATTAGCGAATTAGCAAAGGAAGCGACACACCAATTTATCTAAGTGAACTCTCGAATTCGTCTATATCTGGTTGCCACTGATGTTTTTGTGATGTAGATTTTATTAGGCAATAGAATATTGTTTGTTTGCTTAAATTTAGGAGGGTAATTTTTGTGGTTGAATGTGACCTTGTGATTCTCCGGCTGGAAGTCCAGAAGACAGCTTGCGCTAATCTTTGCCTAGTGCTAACCGCATAGCCTGCTTTTAGTTTTTTTTTCTTCAAAACCAATTGAAAACCCCATTCGAACGGAATTTGTAATTAAGTACTTAAGTAAGTATGTTCCTTTATATAAGTACGAATGCCAATTGCGTTGCCTTTTAACAGACCTTTAAGTTATAACTGGGTGAAATAAGATCTCGGTGACCATAAAGAGGAATCTGTAACATAAGCACAATTTTAGTGCCGATTTTCAATGAACTTTATATGTGGAATTGATTATAATTTGTTTTTTAAAAAATGTTATTTAAGCGCGGCTAGATTAGTCATCCACTATATTGAAAAATATTGAAAATCACGTTGCTTTTTGCAGTTTTTGTGAGTGATATTGCGATATTTATGAAACATAAAGATGAAACATACCCGAAATAAACTGTAGCCAACTGCTACTTGTTATCTATCAACGAAGTGTCAAGTAGTAGGTTGGTGGTGCCATCGCGAGCTGTCGACACAAACCAGCGCTAAGAAAGCGTTCGATATTGCTCAAAATCGTCTGGAATAAAAAATATTTACATACAGCAAAAGGCGAATGCATTTTGATAGCTAGTTCTCGTTCGGTTTTCTTGTCCTCCCTCAGTTTTTCTAAATTTCCCCGTCACACAGTCTAATAAGGTAGACAAAGTTGATTGACTGCCTGGAAGACCGCATGCAGAGCTCATGCAAAAGAAGGCAGTAAAGTTCAAACTGATTTTTTATTTTTTTTTACATATACTCCATTTGTCTTGTAATGATCGTTAGGCTTAAGTTTTGTTCCCTATAATAGTCAAATGTTTTTAGTTATTGTGACTTATCCTAACCAAGTTGACACTCGCGCTTCTTACGACAATTTTGTACGATGCGATGCCAGTCATGATATTGCACATGGTCCAGTTTTTTCAAGAATGATTGTATTTAGTAGTTCGCTGTGCATTGTAAGCCTCCTTGTCATTCATTAGCTGCAAACTGCAAAAACCTTTAAATTGCAGTAAATTACACCAAGCAGACTTGCAGATTAATCATGGAAAACGAGAACTGTGCAAATATTTCTTCAGTATCAAGCAGCAAAAGAAAATTTTAGCAAAACGTGCTTGGTTTAATTTGCTTTGACAACGCACATCCTGAGATGTAATTATTGGCATGTGCACATCGCGATTACGATGCTAAAATGATGTATCGTGCAGCCCTAGACTGGATGATAGTCGCAATTAATTCCTCTGATATTTCCTCCCTAGAATGTTGGCATCCAGGGTATTATCACTCGTGGGAAAACGGGCCCTCTCCACCTCTGTTTGCCTGCGTGGTAGCCATGGTAAGCTCTGCTGCCACTGACAGTTTGCCCTGTAGTTTGTCTCTCTCTTTTCTTTTCCTCCCAGTCTTATATTACAGGGACAGATAGTGGTGTAAGGGGCTGGTTTGTGAACTTTCCTGAAGCTGTCCCTTTCTGGCCCTAGAATGGAAGGATCCCCATGCAACTATTAAAAGCTATTACATGTAAATGCAAGCTGTGTTCAATACATAGCTTTCTGGGATGACATTTCAATTAACATTTATGGGAGAAATTAAACCCTTGACTGAATATATTTTTTAAAACATTAATTTGGGGGGGGGGAGTGTTCATTCCATAGTCTGTTGGCTATCTTATTTTTTTGAAGAAAACCTTACTAAAAGTGCTCTGTGCATTTCCTCAGGAGTTGCCAAGGTGGAAGACTACGCACTTCCAGCGTACTTCGATAGACTGGATGCACCCCTTCCTGAAGTCAAGTACGTGACCAGTCTGAGTGCAGAGCAGAAGGCTCTGAAGGAGAAAGAGAAGGGATCCTGGGCCAAGCTCTCCAGCGAGGAGAAGATAGCATGTATGTGTTCGTGCCGCTGTATATGGGGTCGGGTGGTTGTAAATTTAACATGGTTCATGTAGGAACAACATTTCGTCTGGCATGTTTTGAAGCTGGGGTTTTTGGTGATGTGAATAATATTGGGATACTTCAGTATTTATTTTTCATCATACTCCTGCAAATTCATTTTCCCCATGATATGGTTTTATGACATTAAATTGGAAAATACCATCCCTTGTACCCTGGTTGTGTATAACTTTCTTTCCCGTTCCTCATTCCTTCTAAAAACTATTTGTTGGAAATTGACATCAGCCATTAATCAGTTGTGATTTGCATATTTATTAGTGTAGGCTGATTTCTGTGCTTTCTGCATTTATTACTATAGGACTTTATTGATCCCACAGTGGGGAAATTTGTGTTTTTTTTATCTTTTATCTGTTCTCTTTTTGACAGTGTACCGCATTAGTTTCAACAACAGCTATGCTGAAATGAACAAGGGATCAGCCGAATGGAAGAGCGTCCTGGCTGGGATCTTCTTCTTTATTGGTTTCACCGGCCTGCTTGTTGCCTGGCAGAGGAAGTTTGGTAGGTTGTTCTTTTTTTTACATTGATTTTTAAGTAATAGACAACATGCTGGAAGAAATCTATATGTATAAAAAATTCTGAATATTATACTGAGCATTATCAAAGTCAAACTCTCTTGAAGGTTGGACCGAATGTCTAGTATGAACTTGTGATATGGGTCTTAAAGTCGCCTGGGTGTCTTGTGTGATTAAAACGATTCATTCAAAATGGCATCTGAACTAGCATTAGCTCGGAAGATTCATGACTGAGAAAAAAAACAACACTTTATTGGCACCTTCATAATGGATTCATAACACACTCTTGTCATGCATACATTATGAAGGCATGGGGCTGTACTGAATGTTCTAAGAAAACATTATAAAGGCATCATGAAGGCGCAGTTAATGTAAAGCGTTACCTATAAAACTTAAATTCCGGTTGAACGGGAGAAGTTCATGCCAAAATTCCAATTTGAGTATTTACAGGAAACTAGCAGAGCTGTCTGGCCTTTCCGGTTCTTGGGTTTAGCCCTACCCCAGGGTATCATACCTTATGCAGATACTAAACTGGAAATGCAGCCCTGCGTGGTACAGCCTGGTACGGGGGCACAGGGCAGAAAGGAATGCTATGCTGCCGTAGGCTTCAACTGAGGCTTTTCCTTTCCTTAAATCAAAGGGTGCTGTAATCTATAATCATTATGGAAAATTCTGCTGATGAACACGATGTTGTGATTTTGGCGTGTGTTTGCTTGCTGATATTAGCAGAATATCCATCTGAAATAATTATGTTCCTGCTTATTACGGGATAGTAGGACCTTATGTGAATTGTCCCGGTTCACGTTGCTTATCTGTATTCTGATGTGGTTTCCCTCTGTAATGCTAATGCTAACGCTGTAATGCTATATGACCGCTCATTGCTCTGTGTGTCTGCGCTCAGTGTACGGCGACGTTCCCCACACCTTCAGCGATGACTGGAAGCAGGCTGAGGTACAGCGCATGCTGGACATGAGGATTAACCCCGTCGAGGGTTTCTCCTCCAACTGGGATTATGAGAACAAGCAGTGGAAGAAGTGAAGCGCCTGGATTAATTAATTTGTGCATCATTTCTCAATGTTACCTCAGTCAGATACATTCTGGAAGGCTTCTTCCTCTTAAGCTTCACATGTAACTTAAAGCAAATAAAATTCCTGTGTTTCCCTGAATGATGTCCTTGATCTTTATCTGTGTTAAATGGGTATGTGATTTCCTTTTAGCGCACAATTTTCTTTACACAGCAGTAGGGGCCCTTATTTTAAGGTTTTGGAAACATCGTTGCAGGTGGGATTTTACACCCTCTCAAAGGTGTGCACCTGCAAACACTTAAATTAGTTTTTCATTCATTTCTGCTGACTCTTCAGCCCTGTTTCACAACTGCTTTTTCCCATGAAGTAATTCAGCACTACCAGTCCATAAACATGAATAGCTAAATAGGCGTTTTTGCACTGAATATGTGTCATTCTTTTCCATATTCAAAGCCATTTAGTTGATCAGGGGTAGGGAATCCTGGTCCTGGAGTACTACCTGGTCTCTGTCTCAAGCAGATAGCAACTCATCAGGTAGGATAGAAGACCTTCTAGATTCCAGCACTCTAGGATCACAGTACCTTCTCCTTTGGTGGACAGTTTTGTTTCAGACTTATTACTTTCAACTAAAAAATAAAAATAAATCTACTGTTACTGGCGTTCAGCACGTCATGGTAATAATGGTGAAATTTAATCGAAGCCAAAAGATGATGGAGAGAAAATCCTTTCCAGTCCCCTATGATCATGCAAAATCTTAACATTTTTGGGGGAAGAAATGGTGGTTTTGGTTTTAGCTGGTAATGCATTTTTTTTTACCATTTTAAAAGAATGAAATTGGACTTTTTGCAAATTTCATGAAGGAATTGGTAGTCCAACGCAAGTGAAAGGAAGGCGTTATGTGCATGTATGTACATGTTAATATAAACATTTGCCATAACAGCCTGCGCAGAAGGATGTGCTTTTCAGCCAGTAACTTGTTGGAGCTGAATGTTTTTCATAAATTCTTGTTTTTCAAAACATAACATTTTATTACCTCATATTGAGCATGACGGATTATGTTGTGCATACAAAGAAATTTGACTTGGCACAAGTCTGATCGATGCACATAATGAATGTAAGCCAGTAAGAACAGCAATAACAGTAAGTGATCATGATAGCACCACTGTAGAAAATGCTGCACCTATATGAGCAAAAGGCAAAGGTAGAATCTGGGGAAATTAGATTACAGCAGCAGAAATCATTTTGGTGAATAATTAGCATCTGTTGAGGAACCTAATTGTCTACAATTAGGAGAATGCCTTCACGTAGATCTTGTGGTATAAATGCCTATTTTCTCACTAATCACTAGTAACATTTATGATGCTGTCTATCTGTCTTGAAATTTCTGTAGTATTTATGTCCTTGATTACTGGAGGCTGTCTACACCATCCTCCTCAGTGCTTTTGAGCTAAACTACTGCGCAACCAGGATTTCAGGCAGCCTGCAGAAATACACTAGAACTGATGGCAGCATCTGGATCACTTCTAGTTTTAACAGAAATGCATAAATGCCACTATACACTTACAAATACAGTATAAATATATGTGTGTGTGTGAGAGAGAGAGAGAGAGAGAAATATCATATACAGTAGTCGCTGATTAGTATTATGGATCTTTCTGGAATGGATCCAAGATTAAAATAACCCTGCATCGACTGAGCAGATATGTGAAGTGGATCGAAAGGGATTTCTAAATGTTTGCTATAGCTTTTGTCCACGTGGGGGCAGTAAGTCATCACTGAAATGACAAGAATCACTTTCCAACTTCCAACGTACTGCCGCCCACACTTTCCGTGTTACGGACATACATGTACCACGGATTACATAGGAACAGACACCTACACATTAAAATCATTATATAATTCCCTGCACTCATTTAAATTACTGAAAGTTGTGCTGCTGGGCGTGTAAAGCTGATATCAAAACACAGTGTAATGGGTAAAAATTTCACTGTAAATGGTGGCATACAGTGTAGCAATAATCAGGGGTTCATCAATCTCTTTAGATGTGTATGTGTGTGTGTGTGTGTGTGTGTGGGGGGGGGGGATTTAAGAGAGGGAGGTGACTAATTTCCCCTGGATAAAAAAATAAAAATCAAAACAGACTTCCTGCATTTCTACATTTCCTCTACAATAATAGTATGTAATCTCTTAATGTAAAATGTGGTATCACATACTAAATGAATACGCACATCCTACTATTAATCACTTCGTGTTATTAAGTCCAACAAAAAAAGTTGGGGGGGGGAGGGGAGAGAATTGTGTTTCAGCAAAAGTGGGTGTGTCACAAAGCCACCCCCATGGCACCCATGGTGGTAAAATTATCTTGTTGCTACGTTCTGACCTGCGTGTAGCAAAAACAAGGCTAACTTGGCATTTACTCAATGGTATCGACTGGAACCAAATGATTGCTAAGTGTGATGTTCTTGAGGACTCATTAAACATGTAATGTCAGTAGTATCAAATATTCTTGAAAGGCGATAAAAAAAGTCTGAGAAAATTATGCCCTCAGCATCTCAGTTTATTAGGGAGGACACCATGGGGGGGGGGCTGCCTTAAGGGTATACAGACTAACACTGCAATGTGAGAATCAAACTGAATGTGACCTTAAGAAGAGGTACATAAAAGGAGCCACATTTGAGACTTTGATGTTGCAGTTAAACAAAGTAGGATGCAGCCTGAAACAGAGTCATTATTATGTTGTTTTTACTGATAAGTTTACCACTGAAAAACATACCAAAAACGCAGTACGGCAAGAAAAAAGTGCTACTTTCTAGGCCTTAAAAATCAGTATGTCATAAAAGATCAATATGATGAAATATAGATTATAGTTTATAGGATTAGGTTTTGCAGCCAAATAAACGTTATTTTTTTGCAATGTGTCCCATAGTAACTTACGTGATGAAATTCCCTAACCCCAAGTCACATGCTCCCTTGTGGCTGAGTGTTACATGGGTTGGTACAGTCCCTGCAAAGTGCTGTAGGCGTGTGTCTCGAAGGGCGGCAGGAAGAAAGGCAGCGCTGTGACACATGCAGCTCCTCCCACTGCCATGGTCACATGCACAGGTGGGGAATTTTCTCAGTGGTTGTGCTCATTCAGATTGCACACCTTGAGAATCATGATCTTACATCACAGTGTCACAAGAGGGATCTCTGCTCGGCTCCTTTGCATATGCATGCCATTTTCTGCGCTCGCCACCAGTGTCTCTGGATTTCCCAATTGGTTGCGATCGTCTTATTTCTGGCTAGTGTTTCTCAGTCCTGACATCATTGACCATTCAAGGTGATCGCCTAACATATTCTCCTATTCCTTTGTCAGTCATTGTACAGTCGCTCAGTGTAATTAGGCGATTTTAACTAGCCCGTACATAAACATTTAGTCTAGGCGGGGTACACCATCGCTTTGTACTGGTAAATAAGCATTATTGGGGAGTGGTGCTGCTGGTGAGGTCACACTAGGAAAAATATATAAGCTGTACATTGACTACGAATATCTCTACTTCCTGTTTACTTTACTTTTACGTATTGGATATAGTGCTGCATTCCACAGTGGCGATATCACTGCAATTAATATATTTTATTGACGGCTCTAATCAAAACGAACTGACATAAACTTCAGGAAGCAAGCAAGTGTGTTTCAGTTTTTAGACTTTGTCTGAGCCATTTGGGTAAGATTTTTGTTCATTACTCATTCATCCTTCCGCGCCTGGTATCAGGAAGGATTGAAATAGAAATAAAAAATACTTTTTTTTTTGGTCCTGTGCAGCCATTGGGTTAATGAATCTTCTGAGCGCTGGCTGGATTTTGAGCATGGTCTCCGAGATTGTTTCTCTGTTGCGTCCACTGCCATGCTGCACCTTTCCAATGTCTGACAAGAAAATCACAGTGCTGACAAAGGTTCTTGTTTTTGCATTTCGAACTGAGTTTCAGTCATCTGTTGGATATCATCCGAAAGCAGCTATCTGTAGATTTGGTCTGTTGAATTGGGGATCAGTATTTTCTAAATAAATAATTGACAGAATGCTGGTTTTTGTGACCTGCTAGGTTGTAATACTTTAAGAAGAAAGTAAACATGACATATGATAGCAAAGGGTTGGGGGATGAATTGTTCCTTTGTTGTGTGTGTTTGTGTGTGTGTGTGTGTGTGTGTTTGAATGTTCTCCCCATGCCACATGCAGTTTCTCTGGGTACACTGGTGTCCTCCTGTAGTCCAAACACATGCAGTTAGGCTAATGTTGGTGTCCCTATATTACCCACAGCTCCAGGGCCCTATTTTGGAAAAATAGAGCATGAATGGATGGAGATCTGATCTTCAACCTCAAAAAATATTTGACTGCTGGTGGACAGCATTCCCCATTTATCTGGGGACCTTGATTATCTCATTCCAGTTTAATTAAACTAACGAATAACACACCAAATGGAGCGGGGAGGGGCTGCAGACCACCCCCGCAGCAGCCCGAATGTGCGCAGAGGTGCTGAGTGCCCTCACAGGTCCGTCACTCCCCTTCAGCGTGCCGGACGCCTGCTCCCAGGTCCCTGATGCAATCCTGGAGCTTGCGGACTACAGAGGAAGGAAACTGCTTCAACAGCCAGTGAGGCCTGCCCCAGTGGGCACTGCACTGTCACAATCCACAGGGGATAAGAATACAGCTAACAGTCAGCATTTTGGTTATACCACTACTGGACAGTGACCACACCTGTCAGGCCAAATGAGTGACCTCCATACCACCAATGCGTGTCAGGGATACCAGCATTCCTGTTTTGCTCACCCTAAGTGACTCATACATATAACATCATTTATCATACGACATAATAAAAAAAGGAACATTTTTACATAGACATTAAACCCAGAGACACATCAGGGGTTTGGGTTTTTTATCTGTAGCGCTCCTGCTGCATGGTCTTTCTCTTGTCAATGACTAACAGATTAAACATCCCATAATATATGCATGTATGCATGCATGTATTGTAGTGCTGCAGAAACTGCTGCTATAGCTGGCCTCATGTTTACCGCACTCCAGCGTCTGAAAATGTGGCTTCTCTTGCCTGCGTGCTTATTTTGTTCAGTCCATGTTCCATGGACCCTGTTATAACTTCCTTCCTCTTTCTAGAAGCTGTGACAAACATGGCTCTTTGACCCTGATAATGTCATATTCTAGGACCATTATTTTGTACTTTAATAAATGAAGCTAGTTGGAAATGTATACACTTATTAGCTTATATTATTACATTATAAGTAAAAAAAAAAAACAATTTTCTGTTTCTATGAAACTGTGGTGCTCTCTCACAAATGTGTGGTAAGGATTACTAAATTAAGCCGAAACCGATATTTTAGTCAGAAGACAAACACAACTGTTTCTTTCTTATTTAGCGTAAAACCAGTGTGTGACCAAAACACAAATAACATGACCTGCCTTTGTGAACCCCCCTATGAGTATAACGGATCAGGCATCAGGCTTAACAGCAGGAACTGAGAGACCAATGAAATTCAGCAACACATACAAAGCCAGTGTAATCTTGGGAGCACAGGGTGGTCAGCACAGCAGCCTCACGGCAACCTGGGTGTGGATTTGTGTCCCTGATGGGTGTTGGACAGTCTGGCAGGAAGCTGGGAGGGAGCAATAACGTGGACAGTCTGGTTGTCCCAGAGGACCAGGTTGGGAAACACTGTTTTTAAGAGATTCCTCCAGCACTTACCAAAACCATGGTAGATACTGTACATGCACTCTAAAGGCTGCTCCTTGATAAAGGCAGACCTGCAGCGCACCTTTGATCAGTGTTTACCAACCGCGTCTTTTGGGACTCCTAGACAGTCCATGTTTTCTACCAGGGGGCTGAGAAGAACCAAAAATGTGGATCCCCGAGGACCAAGTTGGGAAAACCTTAGATAACCATTAGGAACTTAAGTGATCCTACATGACCTTAAGTTGTATATTATACAGAAGAGGTTGCATTCTTTCAGTCTGCTATGCAACATCAAGTGGGCAAAAATAAGCAATGACTTTATTCTTTGTGGTATGTGTATAAAACAAAAATAAAACCACAAATAGCAGATCTACACATAACACAAATATACACGGACGGCCGGAATCAGAAAGATCAAATAAATGCTGACATTACAACTTTTCAGAATGGTTGGCTCTTGACTGGACTATAGAATGGCTTCAATCTGCTAAGGAAAGAGCACCATGTTGGCTTGTGTCCAAATATCTCTGCAGTGTTATTTCTGTGCTTCAGTTGTTGCGAGATTTTAAAGGGACTGGAAACAGGCTGATTAAGCAGTTTATTTTCATAGCGGTAATTAAGACAAAGAGGCAAACAGTTGGTGATCAGCTAATTGCTAAGACGTGTTTATTTGCAGAGCGGGACCTTTGCTTTCTTCATACAGTCTGAAGCAGGCAGTGAGGGGAGCTGCCTGGCCGTGGCATGTGATTGAGTGAGCATGTCCTGCAATGGATGGTCACCCGGGACACGGTGTCCCCCGCCTTCTGTCCTTTTCTCTCTGGGATAGATGATGTCTTGGTCTCGCCTCCCCTAGCTGCTTGGACTCACCTTCACTACAATCTAATTGGTTATCTCTCTGAACCAATCATTTTTCATTCTGCCCTCAGAACACTCCATTGAGCACTTCCCACAGGCTAAATGGCAAGAACTGAAAGCCCAATGAAATCCAAGGATGCATACAATGTGAGCGTAACCTTGGGAGCACAGTGCTAGCTGTGTTTGAGTTTACATGTTTGGTTTGATTATGAACAGTGGATGGATGTCAGTATGCGCAGAATACCGTCAAATAATCAAAGGAGTGTGGTCGTACATTGAATCACAGACCTCAGGCCTTTTCCTGCTACCTAAATGGCACCTTCATGCCCTTTCAGTTAATCCTGTGTTTTAACATTTATAGGTTCTTACTGGGGTCTGTGCCATCTGCTCCTAATAGTACTGTTGACAAGAACCTGAGCGATTCTCCAGGTATTCCTGATGTGGTGGCGTGGCTCTGTTATCAGATCGAAATGACATTTCCATAGCAGGTGGAAACTGCATAATGTGCTCACAGGAATAAAAATACCACAAACCGATACACTGATCAATGTCATTTCTTTGTCTCATTGACAGTGTTTACCTAACACTAACCACGGTACAGCAAATTCTGTCTGACAAGCATTTACGGAAATCAAGATGGATGGAGCCTGTTTTACCTTTCATTGCTATATTTATGGCAAAGTAATGAGGAAGTACTGCAGAAAAGGGTGTAAATTACAGCCAGCCCTGAAAATGTACTTTTTATGTTTCTATGTTTATCAAAGCATAGACAGACATACAAAATTATTGTAAATGTTAAAAAAAAATGCACAAACCTGAGCATAACAAAGTATAACTTAAATAAATTGGTGAAACTGCTTGCTGTGTTAAGCAATTGAGCCCTGCCCTTAACCCTACTTTCTGCATTTAAAGATCTTTAAAGATTCCCACAGAGGTCCTTCAGGGTTTCAAAATGCCTGATTAGAAGATCTGGCCGCAACAATAAGCAGAAGGAAGAAGCAGTTGTTTATATTTCACGTACAAAAAAAATCTGAAGTATTCTGGGTAGGAGCCATGGAACACAGAGCAGGCTGGAGGGACATCAGTATCTCCCTGAGCAGGTTCCTCCACCACTGAGGTGGCTCTTCGACTACTGCTGTGCCCCCAAAATCAAAATAATTGGATGAAAATAGTCTGCAAGATATTATTCCGGGACCTACCACAGGAGGACAGAGCGTTCTTCTCGCGAGGGACCTGATGGCATCCGATATCATTCTTTATAATGACTCTGTCTCCAGAAGATTTCACATTATACTTGATGGAGTCATACACAGTGATCGCTCAGTAAAATCGGGCTACTTCCTGCCCAGCAGGCAAAAAAAAAAATCCTACTGTCTTTATTCACTGCAGTATATTTATATTAAGATGACCGGCTTGCTGCCCGTAGAGCCCTGGAAATTAAAACTCATCACAGTACCAAACAATGTTTGTGGTCAATCGAGTGGTGTCTCTCTCGAGCTGAAAAAAAAAGCCTTTCTTGTTGCAAGAAGCAGAGCTGCACCATTCGCACCTTCACTAGGAGGCGTTAGTGTTATCTGTCAAGGCAGGAAAGGAAATTCGTAACTGTTCCGTCATCTAAATAACATGCAGCAAATAACAGAGCCACCTCCTCCTTAATGAACAAAATGAGGCACACAGACCTCCTGAACACTGAAATGCATGCAGCAGTCTGAGGGGTCAGAGAGTGGGAATGGTTATCTGCAAGGTGATGCCATCAGAGAGCAGTGCGGGGGGAAGTGTGCACACAAGTTGTTAAAAGTCTGTGGTGATGCGAGAGACAGCAGGGCACCATAAACTTCTACAGAAATCGGAAATATTTGTTATTATAATTATTATTATTAGTAGTAGTAGTATTATGCTATTTGTAACATTCCTCCAGGACACTGAAAATCTAACACATTGTTAATCTGCTGTATCTGTGGTGAGAAGATCAGGGCTTCAAATCCTATGTTCAGCAGTGTGATGTCACCGTCAGGCACCTTAGGGTCCTATTACTCCAAGCACTGCTGGACTCTGCTTTGTTTAATTACTTTGAATGTTTATTTTATTTGTGTAAATGTGGTAAATATTTATATGTACCAGTGCATCTGAGTGGGACTGTCTGCATACTCAAATGCCAGTTACTCTTCACGAGACTCTCACTAGTGTCACATGTAGCTGAAGCTGTGTGTGTGACTGGCAGATGTTCTGCTGGGGTCTGAGTGATGAACTCTGCACCTGTTCGAGGTGCACATAGCGCCTTGGTCGTGCTCGCTACTGGAAGGTGTGAAAACGCAGTTCCTGCGAGGCCTCATGGTCTGAGGCAGAGCTCCGTGCACATACCACACAAAGCTAAAAAAACTCTCAGATTGGGTGAATCCGTGGGTGGGTGGGGTAGAGAAAACAGCGGCAGCTCTGCGTGTGCACTTTGTAAGTGATTAGGGGAATTCAGGGGGCATGCTGAAATTGCAGAGCTACAGTTTGTCACGTGGGCACCCTTCACTCCCAGTGTCTTGCGACATGATGTTCAAAAGTCACCGAAAAGCATCCAGCGTGACGTCGGCCTGCAAAAAAAACACGACTCTTCTCTTTCGCCGGCCATATCTGATCAGGGTGGCTCATGTTACCATGAACATGGGGCGTGAGCCTGATTCTGTTCATTCTTTTTGCTATCAAATGTGCAGCTTATATTGCACTAGGAGCTACACAACTAGTCCTAACTGAAATGGACTCACCAACACTGGTGCCAGTGTAGAACTGTACAGTTCTAAGGCAAGTAACTTCTATAACTTGAAGGCCTGCATTATATAAAGACAGCAGTATTTACTACTTTTGTTCTCAAGTATGTTTTCAAGCAGCAAATGACTCTCGATAAG
This sequence comes from Mormyrus lacerda, assembly GCA_015163995.2. Classification (NCBI taxonomy): domain Eukaryota; kingdom Metazoa; phylum Chordata; class Actinopteri; order Osteoglossiformes; family Mormyridae; genus Mormyrus; species Mormyrus lacerda. Next base: position 9,906,083 of record JAABNX020000008.1, read on the forward strand.
TATTATTTACCTCAATACTTCCTATTGAAAACCAGCCATGCACGAATATCCTTTTTTTACATATAATAAAGTATTAATTAGTATGATATAAATGGTTAAACAGCAACAGAAGATAAAAATGGAATGCGGTCACATTTACCATTGTTTAAAATGTCAGTTATGGTCAACGTTCAGACTTGTGACCTATGTGAAAAAAGATCAATCATTCCATTTAATGTGTCTTGAAACATCGGCTGTTAACCTTGTATTCCAAAGGTGTATCAATCATAAAAACAGCAATGCCAGGCTGGGGATGAATTAGGGTGTTGGTAGATTACTGTTCACTGTAAAAAAAACATTTGATGTGTGTGTGGGTAGGAGACCGATGGTGAGTTGACACCCTAGTTAAGGCTGAAAACAAGAATCATACTATCTGTCTTTTGGATGGATGTTCTGTATATTCTACTAACAATATAGTTTTTGGCAGCAGTTTTGCTACTTTTATTTTCCCCATTCTGGCATCCTCTCCCTTTGCATTTAGATACTGTGAGGCTGTTTTACTGGAACATGTTACGCAAACCCACAGCTTGCCATATTTTTCAGGAATACTTTCAGTTCACCGTGTTTTGCAACGCGTCGCTCTGCCACCAACATCAAAAGGCCTCTACGCCCGATTTCCCGTTTTACTTTTGCTGGATTCACCCCACAGACCACATACATGAAAACCTCGCTACTGATCAAAATTAACTATATGTGATTTATGTTTTGTAATACGGCTTCGGATTTTCTTACTGTTGTGCTAATTCAGCAGACAGGGAAGAGCAGCACGTTGGCTCAAGGGACAACATGAAGTTGAATGGTGAGAAATAATTATAACTGAATGTCATTCAGAAATGTAAATGTTGCAGTGTGATTGACACAGCACTTAATTCCTGCAACGCAGTGCCTTGAACTCCCCCACATGTCTGGTAGTTACGTATCTGTGCATTGTGGTCCAGATGTCTCTTCTGCTCCCGGAGTAGAGCAAAAGCCTTAAGGATCTCATTGATGCTCAACCAGCACTCAGTGATGACAAAGACCAAGACTAAAAAAGTGACAAACATCTGCTTCACTGACAACTGCATTACATGGGAGAGACAGCAGAATCAGCTAAGGTCCAGTCCAGCTATGACGTCACTTCAATCAAAGACCAAATGGTACAATTTTTCACTGATATGATATGATAAAAGTTTAGAGTTGAGAACTTAATGTTTTACTTTGGCAGTTCTCTGAAAAACAGCAGATACATCCCTGTGCTTTATTCATATACTGGACTGCATGAATACCAAATACCGCAATACGTGCTGCTCTTTAATATTTTGAAATTTACTGCACGTCAATCACTTTTTTCCAATCCTCTGGTCAGTGGTGGTACAACCGTACACTGGGCCCTGGGGCAAAAGTGGACCATGGTCCCCCCCTTTCCAAATTCACACCTAGGGTCTGCCTATGCCAGCTGCAGGAATTGCAGATGATAGTCTCCAAATATCATACCCATCATGCACTGCAGTAGTTAGCAAATTCCATAAATACACACCTCGACAGCAGACTACAATGTATTACAAACTATTACATTTCAAAATTATTTGAAGTATTGTACCAAATATTTTATGTGCTATGACTTCAACCATAATGAGATTGTATACATAAAAATGAGAGATATTAAAGTAGCATGTCACAAGTTCATATAATATTCATGACATATAATTCTCAAATGTTTATGGGGGGGGCTGGACCCTGGGGCATCAGACCATCTCTGCCTCTGGTGATCACAAAAACTTCATGAGATAGAACTCTGCAATACATATTAATTTTAGTCACCTTCATAATAATAGTTGATACTGCATTGATCTCCATGGGGAAATCCTCTTTTGATTTGGCTCTCCACGACTTGACCACAAAGCATAGCTGGGGTTTAAGGGACTCACTCAAGGACCCACAGACATGCCGATGCCGGTTCAAACTGGGTTCAACCTTCTGATCACAGGTACAGAGGCTTAGCCCGTCCATGTGATGATTAATTAACCTAAATGGCATGGAGAGGTCTGTTATGTTTTTCTCTAATACAATATTGTTTGCAAACACTCCACAGGGACCTGTATGGGCTTTAAAATGGGGGTGTTATCCTCACCACCATCTGATTCTAATGTTTACCAAGAGAAAAAACCATGGAAGTATAACAAAGAATTTGTTAAGGACATTCATTTTACTTTACTACTTAAAATAAAATACCAACATTTTCTTCTGAATATATCATTGTCCTTTAGATGAAATTGAATTTCAGTTTAATTCCTGTTCCTCTAAAAGACAATGGTCTTCACAGAACAGCACCTCAAAGGAGAAGAGGAGTCAGGTCCAGCGCTAGCGAAACCTTGACACGTTCCTTAGTGCGGCTTGTGTGCCACTCCGGTGTGGCAGGTGCCAGGGCATAAATTTCTCACAGCTATTTCCTCAAAGCAGCCATTAGGCCACGCCCCAAAGGAACACAGGCTCCACTGTGGGGGGAGGGGCACAGTGTTTGGACAGTGCATGTAGCATCGTGGGACATCAGGGAAATCATCCATCCTCTGCATCCTCGAAGTTCTCCCAGCCCCGTCTGTGGCAGGAGACTCTGCACGCTATAGGCCCTGCTTTGCATAACAGAGCATTCCATTAGCTCTAGGTCCACAACATGGAGGTCAAACACATCACTGACCCAGCTGTCAACAATAGATACTCCAGTCGCTGGTGAACGCAAGTGCTGATTTCGCATCACTTAGCCAAGTGAACAGCTTATCTGTTTACACAGCATGCATATTGATGGCCAGGATGCGCATCACATCAGCATCAAAAGGTTAAATAGGCTAAACCATAAATGCTCACATCCTAAAACAAGCCCAGTGTCACGTGACCCTGGTTTCATGCATCCGCATTTCAAAGTTTCTGTATGAAGTTTATTATGGTATTGATTTGGAGAATTACCCATTTCCGGCCAAAAACATTCCGGTATGCTATCATGTTGTCAGCAAACATGAGCATGTATGAACAATGGCCTTAATAGCACAACAGCTAGTAATCCATTTGAAATATATTATGGAAATACTCAGTGTGTGTGTGTGTGTGTGTGTGTGTGTGTGGAATAGAAAATGAAGCAAAAAGCCTTGTGACACTGAACTCTCATATGGGCTATCCTGTCGATGCAAACTGATACGACAGTACTATTTGATATGATCATAGGTTCTAACACCCTGTTAACATGTATCTTGAAGTCTCAATGTCGATCCAACAGACCAGGCCTATGTCACGCCAACTATAGAGCACAAAAAAATACAATTCACAGAATGCATTTCACTCTTTACAATTAGCTTAATTGACGTGCAGAAGTGGGCAACTACGAGTGCTTTAGGAATAGCTAATGTACTGGGTGTATTAAAGTGCAGCACATGATTCTAATTACTTCTTAGGAAGTACGCCACCAGGAGGTGGAAATAGGCGACGGAATGGGCACAACAGCACACAGAGGGCTTCGAAGGCATGAAGCAAACCGGTAGCAGCTGTGGCAGACAGGAAGTGCTTAAGGGTGTAAAGTGACATTTTCAGATTCAAAAAAAAAGAAAATGTCCAGACTTGGAAAGACTTAAGACGTTAAAATTTGTATGGACTCCGGAAAAGGCTCAAAAATGCTTTCACAACTTTTTGAGGATTCCTCATTGACACGCAAGAAGCAGTAGATATCAGACTATGAATTTGCATCTGTTGGGATGGTACATAGATCCACGTGACAATGGGATCAGAGGATGGAAGAGGCGGTTTATTAGCACAAACAGGATACAATAGGCGGGGCAAGTTAAGCAAACATCCAGGAAAGCTTTTTTGGTTCTAACAACTGGCGAAGAGAGTTGCAACATAGTTCCCTGTCTCTCACACCCAAGGAGTTTTTTTTCCCTAAAAATTAATAATCAGCTTTTGGTGAATTTGGGGCTTGTTGCCTGAAACATCCACACTCCTCCCTCCATCACGGGAACTTTAATACTTTATTACAAATATTAACGTTTTTACAGACATAACTTGAGCCAATACTGCTACAATAAATGATACTATGTTGCCTCAGCAGGTTAGAACACTCTGCCTGTGATTGAAAGGTCGCTGGTTCCGGAAGGTTGCTAGAAGGTCCCAGCCTTAGCAGAATAGTCACATCTCTAATGGGACCTTCAGCAAGTTGCTTAACCCTCTGAAATGCTCCAGGGCAGCCAGATGCCAGATAAATGGTCTGAGCCTGAGCTTGGAGCCCAGCCTTTGTTTTCAGCTGCATGTATGTGTGTCTCAAAGCAGAGCATGATGGGATACCACAACATGATGGGATAGGCAAATGAAGCATTATAATGTAATTGTACTATATATATATATATATATATATATATATATATATGTATATGACAACTTGTGCAGCAAAGACAGAGAGGAGCAAAGGGTCGGAATCAGGGAGGAACAGAAAATTCAGACCTAGGACCTACCTAAGAAAGCTGCAGCTTGATGCACAATGTAACTGCCATCAGCCAGCCTCCGTGAAAAACCTTTAAATTACTGACACTAATAATGATTTGAAGCTCATTAAATTATATGAAAAGTAGGGAGGGGGATGAAACTGCCACGGTCTTACGAGTGACAGAATAGCTGTTCAAAGGAGGGAACAGCAGAGAATAGCTGTTCAAAGGGGGGAACAGCAGATAATAGCTGTTCAAAGGAGGGAACAGCAGATAATAGCTGTTCAAAGGAGGGAACAGCAGATAAAGCTGTTCAAAGGGGGGAACAGCAGATAATAGCTGTTCAAAGGGGGGAACAGCAGATAATAGCTGTTCAAAGGGGGGAACAGCAGACTTTTATCTTAAGGGAAGGTGCTATGAGCACAATTCATAACTGATATAATAAAACAGAGAGTCCAGGGGCAGTGAGTATAAGGGAGGCTTAAGACTGGATATTGAATTTATTTTGGTCATATAATATTACATTATACCTTTCCTGTGCTTAGAAATGCAGTTAAGCCTTCTTAATGAATAACTGTAGGGAAACATGCATCTTAAAAAGCAAAATCTCACTTGCCAATTTTCAAAATCCACTGTACGGACGATTTTAACCCAAGCAACTGATATACTTTTAAACATATGGCTGTTAATGTCGACTACATGGAGCAACATGCAGGCAATACATGCAGAGCTGGTGTTATGCTGTTAGCAAATCAGCTAAATGCTACCTGAAAACAAAAGGCCAATAAGAACAGCGGGCAGAAGGAGATGGGGTTTGCTGCTGTGACCTTTTCGACAGCTGTGTAGGTGAGAATGCTGATGGCTGTGTGCTCGTAGGGCTACCTCAGTAAGAAAGGGGAAGTACTGCACAGGAAAAGGAAGCACTACTGTGTGGAAAAAGAAGTGAGATTCCATGGGCAACTGAATATCCAGTTGCACACTTTCTTCTGCAGGAGGTAGAGGGAACTGCATTAAGCAAATCCCATAAGATACATACTTGTGCAGTGCAAGCTGCACCGGGGCCACATACAACCTCTGCCAGCTGGTTTTTGACCTACACCCACAGAAAACAGAGTAAAAATTTGTACCTTTGCTTGTCACTGGCGCTGTAACCTTACCTGTAGGTAATTGTACCTTTTAAGGTACAAAAATTAACTCTGAGAAACATTTCTGTACATTAATGCTATTTGTACCTTTGGGATGTTTCTCAAAGTATATTTTTGTACCTTAAAATATACAATTAAAAGGGTACAGCCCCAGTGACAGGCAAAGGTATGAAGTTTTACCCTTTTTTACCTGTTAATTTATGGCTCAGGTCGGCATCTTCCAACTGCTGATCTGGTCATTGGAGGTATTGGTGTGTGTGTGTGTGTATGTATGTATGTATGTATGTCTTGTAATCACAAGGTCGCAGGTTCAAACCCAGCCTCAGCATGTCTGCGGGTCCTTGAGCAAGACCCTTAACCCCCAGC
>JAABNX020000008.1:9912174-9925803 GCA_015163995.2 Mormyrus lacerda
TGGGCGCCCCAACAGGTGGCAGCCCTTCGCGGACAGCTTGCTCTACAAAGAGCAAGTTGAGGGAGGTGTAAAAAAAAATTTCCCCACGGGGACAATAAAGGGTTCAATTATTATTATTATTATTAATTATTATGTGTGTGAGGGGGCTGAAGTCATTCCTACATAGCACAGAGTATTAGGCCGGGGTGCGCTCTGGAAGGAATGCCAGTCCAGCGCACACACAGTATAAGCAATTTACAGACATCAAATCGCCCCAGACTATGGCACAAAATGAGGGTAGCTGAAGGAAACTCCAGTGTCCCGAGAAGATGCAAACCTCACAAACAGACAAACAAAGCAGAGGTGATTTGAACCTCATGCCCCTATAAGTGTGAGGCAATAGTGCAAACCACTGAGCCTTCTTGCCAGCTATACACTGCTAAATACTAATTTGAATTGTCAAATTTTATACAGATACATTGCATGTATATTAGCTATATATTACATGCATTAAAACACTATACCTCAGAGGCAAGATAATCAAAATTACAAATTCCTACATTCGTTTATTAGTCATTCTTCACAACACAAACGTAACACCCACAGATATGAAGACTCACGCCGGAGATGCAAATCTGGCGGGTTGATATGCGCCAAATTTCACCTCTGGGACATCCACCAGCTCGGTGAAATGTATCGTGCCAATATTTACAGGTTTTGCTTTATCAGCCATCTCACCGTTTTCACTGCGGCTAAGTTGACATGTATATGAACCCCTACTACGAATTTAAATACTAAAAACAAGACAGAATCAACGTCTCATACCAGGAGCAAACACCGGATGAAAAGATTTGTTTAAAACAAACGAATAAATAAAGTACGTAAACATGATACGTGGTCCTGTGGACGGGACATGAGTTTTATGGTTATTTATAATACGTTATTTATCAATATCACCTTTTACCTATACATAATACATTGGATTTTGAAAACAAAGTTTAAATCATAAATACTGTTGATTGTGCAGTGCTTTTCTTTTACACATTGATTCTATCACCCACAAAGATGGAAAAAAAAACAAGCGAGAAGCCTTCTGCACTTATTAAAATGAAGATGGTATCCTGCGAAAGGAATTAGCATTATATTCCGATACTGTGACACATGCCTGTCCCCACCTCGCAGGGCTCAATTAAACAGAAACACTAAGCCTGAGATGCCGACGTCTCCGTGTATGATTTCTCGGAAGACGCTCCGGTTAGAAGAAGAGACAGAGCCGCTGATTGGCCAGCGTCACAGCGGAGACGTAACACGATACTCCAATTAGCTTCTTGTGAATGAACCGATAAACTTAGGGTACCGGGCTGAGATTGATTTATATTTGCACGCCTGTTAGATCGTAAAAATCTGTTTGCGTTTCGCTGAGATCCAAACTCCTACCATTAAGGTAAATGTCAATTACTTTTTCAAATATTTTTGACCACCGCATACACAACTTTATGCATAATACACTTTATACAAAATACAATTTGCACATACTTATTTTGTGATATAACACAGTATTTCTTGAAAGGTTGTTATATTTATTGTATCATCTATATTATTTATAGGTAATTTCACATTTACATATTTCTTTTTCTTTAAATAGATATCTTTGTTCGATATCAAAAAAAAAATGTAGCATTTCAAACATTTGCACTAGTATGGGATTCTTTTTCTCTACGCGTGCCACTCGTCGATATAAGCGGGGTATGAAATAAAGTCATAAAGTTAAAAAATGTACACGCTTTGTGTTTTAGATGACCGCAAACCCCAGCGGACGCAGGCTGAGGCAGTGGCTGATAGAGCAGATTCACAGCAACCGGTACCCGGGGCTGTTGTGGGAGGATGAGGATTCGACCATGTTCCGAATTCCATGGAAACACGCGGGGAAACAGGACTACAACCAAGAAGTCGATGCGTCAATTTTCAAAGTAAGTCTTACTTTTGCGTGTGATACGTGTTCGCACGTGTTGTAAAAACCTTTTCTCGGATCTAAGCTGCCACGTCCGTGTGTACGCTGAAGTAGAAGTTTCCGGCTGTCACATACGCAAACACAAATACGCATTTATATTTATTTACTTTCTTTATGATTCAAGAACTACACGATACAGTTGAATTTCGCGCATAAATGGCGCAAGCTGTCGGGAGCAGTGCGATGCCAGATTGCACTAAAACCAAAGTGTTTCCCCAAACCTGATGTGCTGTATTTGAGTTTCAGCCTGTACCTCCTGAAACTTAAAATGCATATTGCCAGAAATACCGGTTTTCTTAGGCGCGTGTCGCATTAAAATAGGACATTTTGTCGAATTAACCTACCAAATGAACGGGTATAAGGGTAACAGATTGACTGTTGAAGCACATTTAGTTACCATAGTTCGGGTTGTTTAACTAACATATCACATGTTGTTTGGCGTGTTATTTATTTATTTATTTTCAGTAAGATGTTTTGTACAAAAGGCTTAACTCGGGAAGAAATTCACTTAACTGAGAATCCAGGATGCACTCATTAGTTATTACAAACAACGCTCAAAAACCAGCCTCTAAACGAGATTTTAAACAGCCCGAAATATTAAAATGGATTCGGTACAGAATGGATCTTTATCATTAATCACTCTTCAGTGATAGATTAACGTCATTTGTGTTATTTTAGTATTTTAAATTGGGGGAATCTCAACAACTTTATGAGTCATGAATGACGACGGAAGAACTGGGCAGTTACTCGGTTAGTTTAGCGACATTATAAGCTGGAGATACATGGAGGTTTTACCGCGTGACCGAAAGCCTGCAGCATGCGGGGTTATTCCTGTGTTATAGTGCCTTTGCTCAGTCTGCTTACCTGACAGTTTGTCATCGCTGAACCATATGTTTCAAAGTGCAACGCTGCATAAGTAATTATTGTATTTAAGAAATTAGTGTTGAGCACTTGAGAGAGGAGCAGAAGACTTGAATCCCTGAACGCCTCTGAGCCAGTGACTGATCCCCACACCTTTCTTTTTCAAGGCCTGGGCTGTGTTTAAGGGGAAGTTTAAGGAGGGGGACAGGGCTGAGCCAGCCACCTGGAAAACCCGGCTCCGCTGCGCTCTGAACAAAAGCCCTGACTTTGAGGAGGTGACCGAGCGGTCCCAACTGGACATCTCGGAGCCTTACAAGGTGTACCGCATCGTGCCAGAGGAGGAGCAAAAGAGTGAGTTCCCAATTGCTACCTGGGGGGTGTTCTGTTTGTGTGTCATGACAAAGCTGTGACACATCCACACATCTCTCGGTTTCTGTAATGACTCTAATGGTGCTAAAAGCTATTGTGAGCATTACGAAGGTTTATAAAGTTCATGGGACGGGGACCAAACAAATGGACTTAATCTCAGCAGGCAGAGGGGCTGTGGTGATCCATGGAGGCGGGGGCTCCAGCGACGTCCACAGCATGGACTGCAGTGCTGTCGAACTGGAGGAGCTCATCAAGGAAGTGAGTGTCTTCATACCCAGCCGTCTCGCACACAGACGTCGTCTGGAAACACATACGCCTGTCCAGGCTGCTCTTTGGGATCAAAGGGTTGTTGTGTGAATAATGACTCTCTTTGACCCACACAGTCCTCACATGATGAATACCTGGGCATCATCAAGAAGAGCCATTCCCCAGAGGAGGCCCCTAGACCCACCCCCCCAGCCCAGGAGTGGTGGTCACACGGTAACCTGCGATGTAAGCTTCCTCGCACTAGGCAAGCCTTTAGCCTGGACAATAACAGTAACAGTAAACCTTTACACTGACATAACTGCACTACCTCAATCACAATACAGGAAAGTTCTCATACTCTAAATGCAGCTTTAAATAGTGTGACATTTGGACCTTCACAGTTGTATGAACTTGATACTTTATCACAAATTTGTACGAGTTTTTACCCATGTAACAAGTATAAAGCTGATGCTTGCATGTCATTTTAAAACCTGCGTTTTTCATAACCGTTTTAGCCAAATGCATAAACCGTAAATAACTTTGTGTTCACTAGCTCTGTATATTTTTGAGGTGAGGATCAGCTAATTTTCTATCACTTTGCTGACTGCCAGTCTGGATTTGGGCCAGAAGATGGTTTTTCTTTTTGCTGGAACAGCTGAATTTTTGATGAGCACACAAAAGATATTTAAAGGTCACTTCTGTCTAGATTTTCTCTCACGGTTTTCGGCAGCAACGCCATCAGTCAGACGGCTCCGGAAGTGGATTTGAAAAAATGAATGTTGCTGCTGTTGTCGTTGTTGTTTGTTTTACATCTGAATATGTGTCCGGGCTAAGGAATCTTTTCATTTCCTTTCTATTTCACAGCCATCCCACTGAGCCAGGATCCTCCTCCAACTGGGAACTTTAGTGCAGGTTTGTATGTTTACAGCATGTGTGTTTTATCAGCACGATTAATAATACTGGAGAAACTGGTCTGTACTGCATTCACTTGTTCCCCGCGTCTGAGAAATTACGAGAACTTCCTGGACCGATAAAGACGGCTCCCGCCTCTCTCCCTCGTAGCGTTCTCCCAAATGATGGTCACCTTCTTCTACGGAGGCAAGCTGGTTGGCAGCACGCTGAGCACCCACCCCGAGGGCTGCCGCATCTCGCTGCCGCCGCCCGCAGTGTCCGTGGAGGCGCTGTATGGGCCTGAGAGTCTGCAGAACATCCGCTTCCCTTCGGTGGAGCTGATCGAGCATGAGCGCCAGCGCCACGTGACCCGCAAGCTCTTCGGACACCTGGAGCGTGGCGTGCTGGTGCGCGCCAACCGTGAGGGCGTCTTCATCAAGCGCCTGTGTCAGAGCCGTGTTTTCTGGAGCAGCCAGGGCTCCCAGTACAACCCCGGACCCTGCAAGCTGGAGAGGGACGCCGTCGTCAAGATCTTTGACGTCGGCAGGTTCCTGCAAGGTGGGTTGGTGATGAAAACCCTGTGGTTCCCAAAGATCACATGACACCGGCATGCGGGCCCTAATAAAAAGGTTTATGGCTTTGACACCGCTGCCGTGACAATCTCTAATGCCACCTGTGGAGTGGCAAATTAATGACATTCCAGTGCTTGTATTGTGAGCATATTTGTTATTTGCAGCCCTGCAGATGTACCGGGATGGTCACTATCCGGCACCTGATTCCAACGTCACCCTCTGCTTTGGGGAAGAGTTCCACGACATCAGCACTGCCAAGAACAAGCTGATAATCGTTCAGGTAAGCCAATGAGGGACAGCTATCAGGCACCTTGGTTGGATGACCACAGTTCCCATTTACCTAGATATAAGAGTTTCATGCCCGAATGGAGCGTCACTTTAGCCACATGGTGCCGACTGATCCCTTTCTGGCCTTTGCAGATCACCCCACTCACCTGCCAGCAGCTGCTAGAAGAGGTGAATATCCATCGGCCCCCGTACAGCAGTGGGAATATGGACGTGGCAGACGAGTCGCAGAACGAGCAAGTGGCACGAATCTTCCAGGAGCTCTGCAGCTACTCCATGCCACAGCGCCTCAGCTTCAGAGAGAACATGCCAATCACAGTCTGAGGCACCAATTCCCCACTGCCTGCCTCAAACAGGACAAGGAACCTGCCAATCACAATCTGAGGCACCAATCCCCCATTGCATGCCTCAAACAGGACAAGGAACCTGCCAGTCGCCATCTGAGGCACCAGTTCCCCACTGCCTGCCTCGAACAGGACAAAGAGCGTGCCAATCACTATTTGAGGCACCAATCCTGCCGCTACCAGCTTCAAATAGAAAAACGAGTCTGCCAATCACCATCTGAGGCACTAACCCCTCCTCACCCACTTTGGAAAGAATAAGGAACCTGCCATTCACTGTCTGAGTCACTATTCCCTCCACCGCCTGCCTCAGATAGGACAGAGAACCTGCCAATCAGTGTCTGAGCCACCAATCCACCTTGCCTGTCTTGGACAGGACAGCAAACCTGGCAGTGGTTATATAACTGCCTTGTCCCGAGGATGATGCACCCACCTACGTTCAGAAAAATCTCTTGAGTTGTTCTTTTATCGTATGTCGACAAAAAAGTGATGAAAAAAGTCTGCAGAGTTTTGCTTGGCCTTTGAGCGCCTGGGACACTGCTCTAACTATCCTTCCAGTAGCCATTCAAACTATTAGCACAAACTTTTCTGTTTGTCTGACTGTGCGCTTCCTTTCTTAAATGAGCATTTGTAGTTTCGTAATAAACTGTTTTGCAAACTAAATGAAATTGAAATGGAAAAAAATCTGCATTAATAAAGGCTTTCTTAAAGCACCTGTGGTCACAGTTTTTACCCCTAAAGTGTCATTATTAACACATTCCTACCATTCTGCTTCTTGGTCTGAACTTAGACATGGATACATTACAGTATTATCATTGCAAACTGTGCAACAAAGAAAATCACACAGTCACCATTATGGCATAACTAAAATAATACAAAATAACATCATGTAAAAAGGTGACTATTCCAAAATGGCCCTGGATTCCAAATTCAGGCCTTGTTTTCAGTTCTCCCATGCAGTTAGTTTAATAATTACTGATTCTGATTGGCCACAGAGGCTTCATGCTTGACTCACAGGTAACGGAAGGCTGGAAAATCAGCAGTGCTTTGCCCTTGAGGACTGCAGTTCGAACAGCCCCGTTCCAAAATGCATTGGCAGAAAAGATGGCAATAAAACGGAAATTGAGACGTGTTTAAAGCTGCAAGGCAGATCTGAGCGTCCGGCTCTAATGCAAACCTGAGCATCTGGCTGCGACGCAGATCTAAGTATCCAGCTATCAGACGCAGATCTAAGTATCCAGCTATCAGACGCAGATGTGAATGGGAGGATAATATCTACGGGTTTATTTTTTGTTATTTTATTCTAAAAAATGAAGAGGTAATTACGTGATATTATCAGATGTCCTGGCTCCTACAAAACAACAGTAACATGCATTGTGTCGGAAGGGACCGGATTCACTGGTAAAAACAGTGGTAAGTGGTAAAAACAGCCCTCAAACCCTCAGCAGGTGAAGGGAGAAGTGAGAGAAAAGGTCAAGGTATAATTAGCTATTTTTCAGCGTCCAGCCTGCATATGTTACAGTTTCACACTCACCATATGTAATGCCCTGTTCCTCTCTCTGACTCCACCCCTACACACAGACCACCTCAGAAGACTGTCACCTGTAACCCCCCAACCCCCCCCCGCCCCAGCACCGAATCCAGCCCTAGATGCTAAGCTACTACCTTGTTTGAATCGTATGTTTAACCCGAAACTTGGACTGGACGGAGTATGTGAGAACTCAAGGCTGTGTGTCGGACAGGGTCGCCTGGAGTACGGGGGCCAGTTCTGGCGCCGTTCCTCTTCACTATCTACACTGCAGATTTCTCCTACAACTCAACCAACTGCTTCTTGCAAAAGTTCTCTGATGACTCTGGAATAGTCGGTCTCAACACTGATGGGGACGACAAGGAGGGACTTACCTGGGAGAACTACCTCCAGATCAACATTGGAAAAACCAGGTGGTAGACTTCCCCAGGCACAAACATCCTTCATTTCATCCACTGAACATCCAGGGTATGGACATCGAGGCAGGGGAGAGCTACAGGTACTTTGGTGTTCACCTGAATAATAAACTGGACTGGATAACACAGATGCACTCTACAAAAAAGGTCAGAGCAGGCTGCACCTGCTGCGGAGGCTCAGGTCTTTTGGACTGCAGGGGGCGCTCCTGAGGACCTTTTTTGACTCTGTAGTGGCATCAGCCATCTTTTATGGTGCTGTCTGCTGGGGCACTAGCATCTCCACTAGGGACAGGAAGAGACTGAACAGGCTGATCCGGAGGGCTGGCTCTGTTCTAGGATGCCCTCTGGACCCGGTGGAGGTTGTGAGTGACAGGAGGATGGTGGCTAAGCTGTCATCCCTGCTAGATAACATCTCCCACCCCATGCAGGAGACTCTGACAGCACTGAGCAGCTCCTTCAGTGGCAGGCTTCTGCATCCACGATGTGGGAAGGAGAGATTCAGAAGATCTTTCCTTCCAACCGCTATCAGACTCTATAACAAAGTCCTTGCAGCTGAGCCCACACACACACACACACACACACACACAGATAACAAAACACACACATCCAATAGACCATAGTGTTTTCTTATGTGCAGTATTTCATTGAGTGCAATTCATCAGTGTTGTACATATATTTATATATTTCCACTCTGTACATATATATGTAGTTTTTATCCTATTGTTTTTAATTTTTGCTGCTCTATTCTTGTACTGTCCACTTTCTGCCGTGAAAATGCAAATTTCCCACTTGTGGGACTAATAAAGGATTATCTTATCTCATCTTAAGGGTTAAATAATCCAAAGGCCCTTTGGTTGTAAAGCACAAACCTGCTACGAAGAAATGCATTTAAAAGCAGTCCAATGTACCACAGTACTGTACACACTGGGGTATAAAGCCTCAGAATCCCCACACGGGAGCAGCTGGAGAGGCTGGGCCAGGTCTGGGCCCAAGGTGGGAGGGGTCGCATGTCATGGGGGCCCAGTAAAAGTTATTTTGACTCAGGCCAGTAAATGATGCGTGGAGGGCCTGCCACGCATCAAATGACTTAACCTCAACCTTGTCATCAGATCAGTTAGTTGGAAGCAAGAGGCTGACGCTCAAAAAAATTACCCAAACCAAATTCTGCATCTTTACTATTCAACTTTATGGTCATTATACAATGACAGAGCAAGTGCACTATACCTCCCACAAGCTATCAAATCTATTCTTATTTGATTATGAGATATGATTCACATTTACGTTGATGTGTATTTCAGCAGACGCTTTTATCCAACGCAATGTACTAATAAGGCAAATACCACTGGATTGTAGTGTCGGACAGCCCAAAAAAAGAGTAAAATCAGTGTGATTCTTGCATCTTGACCAAACGTACACCTTGTGTGAATAACGAGGTGTGAATGTCGTGCCACAAATAGTTTGTCTGCTTGCTGACGTGAATGGGGCAGAAAATTCGTGTTGCCTAAAATACAGGAGCTACAGATATTTCTGATGTGATGTGAGAGCATGTCCCACGCTGAGCACGCTTCAGCGGCCTGGAGGAAGGGTGTGTGCCACAGCCTGCGGCCATGACTATAGCAGCAAAGCACACTGGCTGACACGAGCGGCTGCCCGTGCTTGTCATTTTGTACTTATGCTGAGATATAACTGCCATCTATGACGACAACAAGAAAACAGCAGTTAGCAGGCTGACAGGGGCTGTATCTGTACAGCACCTGTAACTTTGGGGCAGGGAATGCACAGTGTTAGATGACGAACATCTTCATGCATTGAAGCGTCTGATTCCAGTGTTAAGATATATATTGCTGTGTTCCTCATTTAAGATTGTGGTATAATGGAACGTAAATGAAGCCAGTCAAGCTAATATGGTTTGCCTGTAGTACTGCTATTCTATTCTGTTCTATTCTATTCTATTGTAATCTGTTTCTGTTTTGTTTAGTTCAATTCATTTAATTTAATTTTGATGTATTTTCTTTCCTTTTACTTGATTGTCTTTCCAAAAGAATTAACAATAACAATATTATCACGGTATCTGTAGAAAATTTGAATGAAATTATTATAATAATGATACCAATTAGGCTCATCTTTAAATGTGTTTATCGTGTGTTTTGGCCAAATGTGAGTGTCTAGTGAGGTGGAGAGTCTGTAATTATAAATGTATAAAAGAAAAGGAAATGAGCAGTTATGCTATAGAAAATGCTCAGGGCTAAAACACCCCCTTTCAGCTTACTATTGATCAGCACTTCCTGCAGACTGGAGTCTTCAGCACCCCGACTTTTTTCCAAAATCCTTTAGTGACACTATTAATATTCCATTTATCGACGTCAGGGTCATTTCATGGACTGCTTGTTATCAATCTCCACCAACCTCGAATGGGATACTCAGCCAGATATTCCGATTCTGGAATATCTGGCTGCCCTGTTCTCTGAGTGAGTATTTCTGGGTCTCGTTAAGTACCCTGGACAGCTGGGGTGACCGTATATATGTCCTGGACAGCAGGCATTGTGATGCTGCAGCAAAGTCTTACTCCAATTGGACAAAGGACTAGAAAAATGTATCATTTACTTTTTTCTGATCCCACTGATGTGGAGTGATATAAATATGGCTGCAACAAATGCAGAATATGACAAACTTTATATTTCAGGGCAAAGTGAACCAAAGCTATAAGTCAGCACACATCAAGCTACCATGTTGCTAGATTGCAGCAATTTAAACTGATGACAAAATAAAGTAATATCTAACAAATGGGATGTTAAGGTAATAGTTTTGGTAAGTGGATGTCTGGGGTGAAAACTTAAAATGACAAGCAAAGAACTGATTTTTTGCAGTTAGTGGAATCATTAACATCAGTTCTTGCTGAATGGTAAAGTGACCACTGTAGTTTGTTGTAAATGTAAAGAATATGGTTTTTCCTTAAAATGGGAGGATATTTTTATAGTATGTTTTGTTTATCTGACTTTCGATTCGAAAGGAAAAATACACACCACACACACACAGAAAAATCCAATTTTAGGGTAGATGAAGTTACCCTTTTCAAGGTATTGACCATTCACACAGGATACATAGACACACCCCGTACAGGGCATTCTATCAGGGTAAGTCTGTCTTTCAGCTGGATATAACTAATGGGTAATTAGTTATATTTGGTCTATAGTAAATATTGCATTATTGTTGTGTGTGTGTGACATCACTCAAAGTCAGTGTACACTGCTATACTATACTATACTAGCAACGGTTACAGTTGGCCTCAGTGCTATTTATTAGTTGCAGTACCTCAGAGTTTATAAATGAAGCACTTTTGGAAACCAGCGTTAAGGAGCAATACTGCCGCATACTTTTAATATTTCATTTTTTAAATATAACAGTGATTGTCAATATCAGCATATCCTGACATCACTGATGTCTTGCGGAACAGAACTGGAGCAGGGTTCTGCCTTTTTTTCTATATAGTGCTATTCCAGTGCTGCTAGAACTTAATCAGAAAGAACGGTGGTCTTCTGCCGGTAATACTCAGCATGGC
This sequence comes from Mormyrus lacerda, assembly GCA_015163995.2. Taxonomy (NCBI): domain Eukaryota; kingdom Metazoa; phylum Chordata; class Actinopteri; order Osteoglossiformes; family Mormyridae; genus Mormyrus; species Mormyrus lacerda. Next base: position 9,923,233 of record JAABNX020000008.1, read on the forward strand.
AGTCTGCGGTTCTTTCCAGGTAGCAGCCAGGCATCGCCAGAGAGCAAGGGAACCCAAAGGGGCAAAAATGATCCTGTATAATGACAGATATTCACAGTGGTTTGCCCCAGTATGCATAGCAGCTTACTCAGTGCTGCAGGCAGAACTAAACAGTTAGACTAAGATAACAGACATTCATTCTAGATTAAATATGGAAACTGAGGGCATCCATTACTTTCTTCGACTGTGGCCTAACAACTGAAGACTTGATGAGTTACTAAGAGGCCTGCATCCTGTGATCTTATGTGGGCCACAACTTTGTGTGCTGGGAACAGACGTCAGCATGTGTTCCCGATGGATTCTTCATGTGGGTGCGCCGAGCAGTCGAATCACTGGTTAAATCGCTGGTTGAATGACAGAAAAAAATGATCAAGATTGTGGAAGCAAGATAGTCTAAACTAGAAATCAGAGTTAGTTACATATGTGTAAAAAATATGTTTAACCCGAAACTTGGACTGGACAGAGTATGTGAGAACTCAAGGCTGTGTGTCGGACAGGGTGTGGTGAATTTAATGATTCTGATTCTGAAACTTGTAAAATGTGACTGCAAAGCACTGCATAAATAACTTATCAGTTTTCAAAATTGTCTTTTGCCTCTTAGCTACTGTAAGTCATTCTTGGAGGACATTACAGTCAAATGCATCTGCCCTCACTAATAGAACAACTGGCGTCTGCCGCCACTGCCCCCCCCCCACAAAGGGGTTGGGCAGGAGTCATATACCAGCTAGCCAGGACACCCAACTGAAAACAAGGTCCAAATATACAGCACCAATCAGTCACAGGTGCGTCACTAGAGAGGCAGCGTATTCCCAGACTGGGCATGGCTGTATGTCAGTTCGGTTGGTTGCAGGTGTTATATTAGTTTGTAATATTTTTGGGGCAGCAGGAAACAGATCTTGGATACAATGATAACATAGGTATTGATATGCTGATAATAAACCAGTCGATGAGTATTTTAACAAAGCAAAAAATTAAATGAATTTAAAGAGTCTGTCCCTAAAGTAAGATTACTCTGTAACAGCACAGATGGTACCTGAACCATTTTACTAGGCAGCATATTTAATTGAGCTCCACTTTTAGATAAAAACAAGTTATTTTAGGAGTAAAAAATAAGATTTTCTTCAATTGCTTGATTGACGGGGAGAACAGTACTTCTCCTGAGACCCCTGTGGAATTCTGTGCTTGACCAATGAAAATGGTGACTTTTTCTGTTATTGTTGGGGTATGGTGGAGGTGGCAACAGCAAAAGTTGTCAACTGGGCGGGGGGGTGGCAATGCTGTAGTTTTGCTGAAAGGGGGGGGTTAGATGACACTGCTTTTAGCAGAAGCCCCTGGGCTTCAGCCTGGCTAAGCCCATGTGTTAAAGCATGCCTGCACACAGACCATCCATGATTTCAACAAGGGTTCATCTCCAGGGAAACCTATGAGGATGTGCTTCCCAGCTGACAGGTTTCCATATGGTTTCTCACTTCTGACTCCAGTAAAGCAATTTCGCTAGAAAGCAACAGAATCCAGTGGCCCTTTCAGCCAAGGCCCCTATGCCCCAAAATATATTTCCAAAATAGCACCTAGGCCTAGCAGGGTCATTATGACTGTACGGCTGAAACAGAAAATAGCACTCAGCCATTGACAGAAATCCAGAGCAAAGCCGTTTCGATGCTCTAGCAAGGATGGAAGTCAGGCAGAAATATCTGAAGTATTTTATTAATTTGAAACATAATTGAATAAAGACGGGGGTTTGATATAGATTTATAGCTGATGGATTTAGGTTTGACTTTTTAAACAGAGATTTGACGACAATCCATAAGAAATATAAAGTTCAGCAGGAAGTATAATAAAGAGTAATAATGTACTATATAATAATATACTAATATAATATTAGTATTAGGTGATCATTGTTATTTTTATTGCCGATTATGATTTTTAAAAACTTCCCATTCTGATTCTCTGGGGAGTTCATGTTTTCTGTTGCCGTGGGGAAATTTAGCAACTCCTGAGAGCACTGATTAATCTCAAACGTTGGCGAAAGATATCCCCCCCAGGGTAACATCACCTGCACAGCATGCAACTGCTTGTAATAGTGTTTCGACATGTTCCGAAATGACTCAGCTGTCGTTACTGCAATAGCTCAGATTTTCTCACTGCTTTTCCATCACTTTTAGACCATTAGACATGTGTGTAGTTTGTTTAAAGTGCAGTTAAGGTGTAATGCTGTGGTCAGGAACAGAACAAATGTAATGTAAAACTGTGGTCAGGAACAGAACAAATGTAATGTAATGCTGTGGCCAGGAACAGAACATATGTAATGTAATGCTGTGGTCAGGAACAGAACAAATGTAATTTAATGCTGTGGTCAGGAACAGAACAAATGTAATGTAATGCTGTGGCCAGGAAAAGTACAAATGTATTTTAATGCTGTGGTCAGGAACAGAACAAATGTAATGTAAAACTGTGATCAGGAACAGAACAAATGTAATGTAATGCTGTGGCCAGGAACAGAACATATGTAATGTAATGCTGTGGTCAGGAACA
>JAABNX020000008.1:9978684-9998596 GCA_015163995.2 Mormyrus lacerda
GTCAGCCCATCATGGGGTCCCGGCCACGTTCCTCCATCACTCTCTTACAGCCCTTATCATCATCATCAATTTTGCAGTCATTATAACACATTATAACGTCATTATAACGTTACTATAATTACCTAGCAATAAATTAAATGCATCGCCTTTCCCTGTCACTGGCTGTTCTCCTTTAATTATCAGCCTTTTAACACAGCCAAGGCTTGCTCACAGAATGTAATTTTTGAGTTTTAAGCCGGTTAGTTCACACTGAATCCCAGGTTGTGTCTCACCAGGGCCAGAGGCCGGCTGATTTGAGTAAGCTGCCTCGTTTTCCCTTCGGACCATGAGGAGCCGCCCGGGCCGCCGGCAGAGACTGTGGTGGAGCGCCAGCAGACGGCCGGGAAGGTCGCGGCCCCAAACTGACATGTGTCTATCAAGCAGCCCAAAAAAAACACAGGCCCACTCCTTCCTGCAGTCCTGCACAGGAGCACATGGGTCCCTGTGGGGTGACACGAGGGTCACGCCCTGCACAGGCGAGGAAGCTGGCCCTCACACACACAAACACACACACATACACACACACACAACACTACAGAAGACCCTGTACAGACTGTATAAAAGTATTAAGCTACAGCAACTCAGTTTAACGTTTAGATAAAAAAGCAATACAACGCCTGCTTACTGTAATACAAATTTAACATGTCTCCTGAATTTCTTTTGACCTCTTAAATGCTTCCTGCTTAACACATAAAGATAGCCACTCCTGCCACATGAACACAGAACATTATATAAAACAGTCATTCTTAATATGCGGCAGTGAAGGAGGCTTGTTCCTGGTTTGTTCGAGAAAATGCCAGATTAATGATATATTTAATTTTTTGGAAAACTTGTATTTTTAATCAACTGAGTATTGTTGCAGTGATTTTAAATAACGATAATGGCCGGCATTGGCTTAGATTTTGCCCCTGTAGTCTCATATGACACTGCATAGTCTTTTATGAATTATTCAGTTCAATTCATTGATTCGATAGAGTACAAATCAGACTTTCAAAACATTCAAACTGTGATGCCTGTAAATACTGGGTACTGCCATTACTAGTTTTTGAACAATTAATCCATTTTTTAAACGTGCTAATCTAATACGTTATGGTACTTTCATTCTGCATCCTCTATAAATTAAATTATCATATGCTTAATGAAATAATGACCTTTTGAATAGTCAGGATTTGGTCAGATTTCATTAATAAAATTCATGATTTATGGTCATAAGCTGCTGATGAGCACTGAAACAGTTAGAAAAATTTTGCAGTATTTATAACTGTACCGTAAGGTACATTTCCTAATAAACCAAGCCGATCATTTGTAAGTGCAACGGTGCAATCTGAAGTACATCTAAAGCGTTGTTGTTTAACAAAGCAAACTTTGTTGACATTAGATGCAAATGATGTAATGATGCATAACCGACATGCTTTAATTTCGTATTTCTAGCGGTGAATTCCAAGTGAGCTTAAACTTGCTTGAATATATATATATATCCTCTTTTAACACTACCACTTAATCAGTGACAATGAAGCAAATTTAACGTCCAAAAATAGCGGCGCTGGCAGTCTTCCATCTATTGTTTAACGGAACGGGATTAATATTAGCGCACTTAACTCTACCCTGGTATTTCTAAAAGCGCAGCTTGAGTCTCGCACGTTGTTTTTGCCTTGACCTCTGCGTCTTGGGAGGTTTTGAAGCACAACTTGTGGTTCCGATTCGGAAAAGCCAGCCCACCTGGCAAGGAAGCACCTCGTAAGTGTGCGCAACTTTGCAGGAAGGCTTAAGAAAGTAAAGAAGCAAGGCGTTTTTTGTATTTTGGCATGTAAATCGGCTGAAAAATTATGCACGTTTCCGCTGGCGGCGGCTACAGTAATCCCCGGGGCCAAGCCTTAGCCAACAACACAAGGCAGCCTTGTGGTACCTGGGAGTCCGCGCCGGGCCTCGGGTTGACCTGCCGTTTAAATTAAACAAGCCTCATATTTTCTGTTTGGAAGATGTCTGCAACATATATTGTTCTATTAGGTCGCTGACGCATAATTTGACAGTTTGTTATTTCAATCTGCAGTTGTGATTTCAGTGGTAGTCGTCAAAATACAAAATAGGTAAACTAATCGTAATTAATACCTGTTAATTACAAAATACCAGTTAATTACAAAAAATTATCATTTTCATCATTGATATTATTACCTTTAATGTATAGCAGTAGAGTTAGTATAAATTTAGTCACATAATTCAAATTATTTAAGTAATCTATACCATGTATTAGGAGCAATTAAAATATGTTGCATATTAATAAATATAGTATTGATAAATTTAAATAATAATTATTATAAAATATTATAATTATTTTTAAAATTATGTGAGAAGGAGATAAATCAGAAGCTACAATTTTAAGCAGACGTTTTACAAAAAAAAAAACCCAAAATACACTTTTTGATAAAAGACTTACGTTGGCGGACCACTTGAAAATCTAAGCAAAAGCAACGAAAGAGGCCATGCTGCAATAATTCTTTATTCAAATTTTTGTCACGGAACTTTCAAGGAACTTTGTACAACGCAGCCACCACGGGAATTCTTGAACACGTGGGCATCTTAATGTTAGGGAAAACTCGTAGGTGAAATGTTCATCCACGTAAAAATATGGAAAGTCAACTATTCTGCATATAAATATGTATATTTACTCAGACAGAAGAGCGTATATAAACCATAGCATAGAATATCGCCTTAAAGTAACATCTAGCCAATAACACAGTGATCCAGATTCCACCCGTTCTTTTATTACGGCAGACAGTGCGGTGTCGCAGGAGAGCTGAACTACAAGAATATGGTTCCGAAAAAACTGTTTAAAACTTTGAATGACATGTTGTTGTCATTTTTACATATAAATGAAAATGGACAAATAGTACTCTATTAACGGATTATGGCTACATATTCATGAATAAATTGGGTGTACTATTTTAAGAAATTAAGAAAGGTAAAATGTTCTCAGAGCATCAATTAAATCTGTTAATCTTGGTTTCTATAAAACTATTACTAAAATAAACCATTTCGTTATTTTAATATGAACTCCTGGACATTTTTTAAAAGCTAGCGATTTGTGATAAATATTTATCACATTAATTAATAGAAAGTACAACAATACAACAACGTAAAGATGTACAATAATATCATGCATCGAGTTAAAATCTAAGTCGTTCTCGAAAATAATAGCGTTATTTGTGCTTAATTAACATTATTCGCAGTTACTTCGACTTCAAAAACTACTGCCCATCAGTAGAATTTCCTTGTTCAATTTGTCCTGCAAGATTTATCAGTGACTGAGGAATCCTCAATTACTGAATTGAAGGTTATTACTGTTTAAAAGTTATTATTATTTACTGAAACACAGAAATGTTTTGGATGCTAATTTTCAGAACCTATGTGTCTTACACATTGATCAGGAATAATAAAGCCTAATTAAGCTAATTATTACACACTGGTGATATTATTATAACCGTACCGTATTGACTTTGAAGGATTTGTAGATGTCTGAACGGGACGTACGTGGGGTAGCCTGTATGTTCATGTAATATAATAAACGCTTTTATCTTATTGTGAGAAGAAAACAGTTAAGCATCAAATCCGGATCAAGTTAAAATCTGTTTTTTTTTTTATCATCTCTTAAGGTTAATTTGATTTATTTTTCAGATTTTCCATCCATCCATCTATTTGCCATTCTCGCCTGTCGTATAATATTAATATTACAACTATTTTGCCATACTTAAACTCTTATAGGCCTACTTTATATACTTTAAAATAACATGACAGATTTTGAGATGAAAGGTTTCCGTCTGTCAACATCTTGTTTCAGAAACATCGATGACTTGAATTTAGATTTCTCTAAGGGGTCTGAAAACGATTGAATGATATTTCTAATTTACATTCTGGAAAAAATAAGGTATTAGCTGCGTTGGACTCTCGTCCAATTTATCAGCATCCATTTACTTCAGTTACGTAGGCCTGCTGCCATATTTGCTGGCATATTACCGCCGTGTACAGGCACGTCTCGGGTAACCTCACACCGTCGTCTCAAAGCTTCAGTTGCCGTCATTGTCACGGACACAAAGACAGAGCGTGCAGTCACACGTGCCACTGTACTCACATATCCCTCTAGGTGGCGTCAATCCACCTTATTTTTTATCGTGTACATTTCACAGCTTCGTATCAAGTACATTGTTCATTGCGAGGCCAGAAAGACGTAAAACTGTATATTTGACTTGTTTTTATGTATAAGCGACACTAAAGCAATTACCATTTTACGTGGAAATTTCAAATAAAGAATAGGACCGCTCAAGGTTTTGCCATAATTATCATTTTGTGTCATGGTACACATATCAATATGTCTTTCCATCCGTCAGTTAAGCGTAAATGGATTGAGTTTGTAAAGAGTCACGCGTTAGTGTACAGCAGCTCTGTAAATACAGAACCAATAACAAGTCAAACTAGGGAGCTTTGACTTAATTTGCTACATCCAACGATTTAAACGGAAGATATTTTGGGAAAATGTTGCTTTTAGGTAAAATTTTTTATTTTCTCAACTACATTTTGTGGGTTATTTATAAGGAATGACGAATAAACAAAACAAATTAGATTTGAATATAATTGCATTTTTCCTAATGAAAACGGTGCCTGCTTTGCCGCTCAAGATTTCAAATGATCGCTTTATTCCATTACATGTAACAGTACTTTAATACAATCAGCGCTTTGTCTGGGAAATGCGTACCGCGTAAGATTAATAGGCAAGCACTGTCCAAGTGCTGAATATATATGTAAAACAGAAAAAAGTTATTTTTCCAGAAATAAAAACAAGCTATTACGACGCTGCAGCGATGTAAATAGTGGTGTTAAGGAAACCCGTCTCTCACTGCTCCCCTATTGGGTAGGCCTAATTGCCTTCATGCCTATACTGCAGGTGTGAGCACCTTTGCTTTAAGGTAGGCCTGTAATTGTGGCTGCCTCAGGTTGATCATAGCCGTACTTACACATGGCTCCTTGAAAAGGGCTCTTGACCGGCGGAAACTTATTTTGGGGTCCAGGGTAGGCGCCAGGTTTATTATGAGTTACTTGGTTAATCAACACGCCTGGTACTAAGCAGAACAGTGCATTAAAAGGCAATTCTCAAACGTACGAAATAAGGCGGAAATAAAATCTATGTGTAGTAAGATTTTATTAAAGTAAACTCATTTGGTATTATTAAAATGTGGTAGTTCTATAGCGGGTACAGATTATTAAAATACAGTATTGCGTAAAGAATTTTTGATTGATTCGCCGTTTAGTGAAATATTGTCTTAAGATAAATAAAAAATACAATTTAATAAAAATGAAATGTTAAAGCCTGTGTGTAATGAGTATTTTAAAGTTGCAAACTACATAATAAAACTTGTCTTGCACATGATCACCATGTAAAGTAAGATTTTCAGGGTGAAGCAAAATTAAGTTACATTTAAATATATCTAATACCATGACAAATTAATTTTTAACGGTTAAATGGGTAAATTTTAATTAGATAATGCAAAGCAACCACGACACGTTAAATCTTTCAACTGAAAAAGGGAACCTTTTGGGGTATCGCATAATGAAGATCTATGAAAAAGCGAAGCAAAATAAATAAGGAATCATTAACTGGGTTGATTTTTGATTTTGTAATATCGCAACAAAAACCAATATGTTATATATGTTAATAATATTTATGTTTATGCTGTTGCTCCAGTACTCATTATTATTATTATTATTATTATTATTATTATTATTATTATTATTAGTAGTATTATTATTATTATTATTCCTAGTTTCCAGCAACGGCATTATCTATAGAATTACCATGCCGCTGGAAACTTATGCTCGGCATCCCTGTGAGTAGGGCAAAGATGCTCAGGTCTACCTGTCACACAGGTGTCCTCCGTCCATACCGTGGGGGGGGGGCTATTCAAGTGTGCGGAGTCCTGGGGCCTGTCCTACGAAGCGGGGTTACTGGCTTATCGGGGTAACTTGCCGGATTTAAGGTAGTCTGGACAAAATGTAAGTGAGTGAATATGAAGTCAATTTAAACTGTGGTACCTTAAACCTGACAAGTTACCCAGTATAGGCCACTGTTATCGGTGGAGAAGGTCCCAATCATGTGATTCTCTGAAATTATTCAGAGAATAATGGCGTGTCATGTGACCCCCTAGTGCAATGTGTGTTAGGAATACTTCAACAAAATACCCTAACAAATGAGCTGCTCGACTTTATTACAGTATGTGGAATAAAGTTAGATTATGCTTTTGTTTTTTTTCCCTTGAAATATGTCTCTATATTGGTTTATGTGAGAAGAGCTTTTTTAAATAATGATACATTATTTAATAAATACAAGGAGAGCTGCTCTATTCTTCATAATAAATGATACTTTGTATATAATAAATGCTACATCATTGATATATAGGAGATAGATTATCTCTCACACTGAACAAAGAAAGCAACTGGCTTGCCGAATGAAAACAGTGTCTGGTGTAACAAGATTGCTTCAGAACACCTCCCTCTTAAATGGTGCAGTGAATAGACAAGGGAAACATATACATATTAAAACCAAGCAGAGAGGAAGCCCATTCTGCCATAGGAATGGCTGTTCTCTTCTGTGTATGAGATGGTTTGGGAATTTGGCTGTTTATCAGCCCACGGGAGCTTTGGGAGGACAGGAAAATGCGTAACCGGAGACAAACGCTCCCGTGAGGGTTCGGCGCAGGATCTGGCAGTCTTCACTGGGATGTGCCGGGACAGGGAGCTCCTATCGGGGGCTGTCATTCTCCCGCCCGCAGGTCTGACGGCTGCGTGGGTGGGTTGGCAGGTGCGGAGGGGTGGGGCACATGCAGCGGGCTTGCGAGGGGGGGGGGGGGGGACACTAGCTACCCCTATCCCTGTTTGTACATCTCTGTCAAATTCCTGTCACCTCATTAGAGAGACAGACACCCTGAGGATTGGGGGATAGGAGGAGCACTTACTGCAGCAGGCCGCGGCTTAGCGGAAACAAACACCAGCCAGTGAGCACAATTTGTGCACCGCAACCCCCTGTCCGCGGCGTGATTAATGCTCGCAGAGAGAGCCAGTCGCCTCCCACGACTCGGGTGTCAAATGCATTCAGTCAATGCATCAGGAATCAAAAGCAGCACCTGCAGCAGTGCCCTGCTTCAACCTGCACATTTCCTTAATCCAGTGTTTTCCATCCTGGTCCTTGGGGCCCCACAGACAGTCCACGTTTTTTGCTCTGTCCCAGCTCCTGGGTAGGGAGCTGGGAGGGTGCAAAAATGTGGAGCATCTGCCAGAGAGCTGGGAGGGAGCAAAAACATGGACGGTTTGTGGGTCCCCGAGGACCAGGTCGGGAAACACTGGCTTAATCGGCAAATGACAGGCATACAGACAGACACACGCACACACACACACACACACACACGTACATGCATGCACATGTACGTGGATGAAATTCAACAGGCTTTAAACTTCCCCAGATTCTAAAAACAACACATTAGTGGGCCAAAAACAGCACATTAATTGGCGGGGGGGGCGGGGGTTCTGCTGGAAGTGTATGAAAATGTAAGAATCATTTCATCATGCTGCTGTCCAGGATGTATTGCCTTAAATGAATATTCCCAGGATTTGTCGGCTGTTACAAAAGCAGGAAAACATATGCGTCTCAAAGACAATCTATAAACCATTGCACTGCACATACGCCAGATGTACACACAGACACACAGAGATGCAAGCATGTAAGCAGTGACAGACAGCTGACAGAGACAGTCAGAAAGACAGGCTTATGTTACAGCATGTGTTAGTTTGTCTGGCTAATTACCGTGTTTCTACACAATGAAGTATTAATGAAATAAATTATTATTATTATTATTGTCGTTGTTATTATTATGAACAATAATACTACTAATAATAATAATAACAACAACTATAATAATTATAATTTCTGTATTTATCATATAAAACTGTTCATCCCCCAGTAATGTGACAGGTTGAAAAAACCCTTTTATATCATCACACATATTAATCGTGTTGATATTTAAACTTTCTGTTATAGCGTGATTCCTGTTTTATAGTTTGTTATACCTAATTTCTGCATAGATGCATGTTAATTCAGTTTTTGTTTTAGGAAGGGTTATTTATGACAAAACACCAGGACAGCAAAAAAAATACCACTGAAATTTGACCTTTAAATTGAAATATTCCCAGGTCATGCTCTTTTTTCCATTATAAATGTAATAAAATGCTTAAAAGAAACAGGAAACCTATGGTGGAATCAGTGGTAAACGTGTCACTGACCTTCCACCCAATAACTCTGTCTTTCTCGTCTAGGTCTCTTTCCAGACAGACAGGCACACAACTAATAAATGCTCAGAATGTGCTCCGGTGTGTCAACCAGAAAACCGAAAAAACAGTATACAGGGTGAAAAGTTCACAACCTCCTTCTACTAATTGAGGGATAGCAGCTATGGAAACTTAGAGATAAAAGGATCAGTCCATGGGGACCGTCAGAGAAAATTCACTTCCTCTGGTAGGAAGAAACTGGAACAGATATCATTTGTATTACAGTAAATTGGGTTTTGCTGGTAAGGTTTGAGACCTACTTGACATTGAGGAGAATCCCATCATATTTTGAGCGAAAGGGACTTGAATGTGAATGGGGGGCAAATCCGATGAACTCAATGGAGGCCCTTTGCGTCTGATTTTTCCCTTTAAATGGTCAAATTAAATGGTCAAGTGCCAGAGTTTTAAAATGTCAAGCTGAAAAACGAGCCAATTAATAAAATATTAATTTAAATAGATCTTTTTAATGTCTTACTGTATCTGGATTCTTTGGGTATGATTGTAAATTGTCAGAAGCTTTTATATATTAAAAAGCATTAATAATATCTTCTGATAGATGGCCGTTAAAACCCTTGTTTTCAGTCATATGTGACCATGAACCCTGGAATGCATCTGAACAATGGGGGGGGGGTCATTAATCAGAACCAGAAGACTTTTATTATCCCAAAGGAAATTATACACTTGTCTGTCTGTATAACCTTTTGTTAAAAACTGACATAATTCAGGCTTTTCTTAATGAACTGTAATTTGTTTACATTAAATTTGCAGGAATTTTTTTGTGTGATTGTTCATTGGTGCAAATGATGCTCCAAAGTTTACCCTGGCATGGGCCTTGATGCCTCTCCTCCCCGTTTCGTGGTCTGTGCACGTGACCGAGGTGAGACGTCTGGAACCTCACAGTCCTGCGTGCCAACCGGTGGCTGAGCCAAAGACATGCCATGACTGCCTGTCAGGCGCAGTAGGCAGCCTCTGCTCTGCCCGAGCTCTGCGCCCTTCAGAACATGCCGTCTGACCACATGAGAGTCAGACACGTCTCAGCCCAACGTGGGCCTCCATGTGTGTGAGAGTGACAGGCTTGTAGGAAAATAAAGTCATTTCCAGATAAAAGTCCAGAGCTCTTATTCCCGGCCCTGAAATGATATCTGTGCTGCTGGTGTCATTAAATCGCACCCCTCCATTAAGAAACCTCCTTATTCCTCAGGAAAATCACCGAATTTCCATAATTTGGCCAGGGATTTAGTTTCACTAAAGTAGGCCAGCAGAAACCATTTCCCTCCAAAACCGCTTAGTTTAGTTAGTATATATTCTTATAATAAATAAAGTGGAGAATGCGGGGAGCACACTGGCTACGTTAGTCTCTCAGAGCACTTCAAACTGGAGCTTTTTCAGGGCAAACAGCTGCTGGTTGCAGTAGGTTGCTCACCCAATGCCCCGGACGTCTGCCTGGCTGTCACACTGCCGCTGCGAAAACTAGAAGAGTACAGGCAGCTTTACTAGCTGCGGATCTTTAAAAAAAAAAAAAGGAATTTAAGTTTCCTTGAGTCACGGCAAATTTTGCAAAGGAGCATCTCTCCATTGTCACGTCTTGTGGATTCATCTTTGATACAGGTTGGTGGCAATCTGTTCTTGGGACACCCCCCGAGTTGTGACATCACAACAGACGTGTGCTGAATGGGGGGGGGCACATGGCAGTCCCTCCCAGCTGTCAACAAACACAAATTTGAAAGGTTGCGGGCAGCCCTCCGTATCGAGCTGAGCTCCTCAAACAGATGTTAGTCTTTTTCTCATTTGAGGGAAAGGAGAGAACTGGGGAGTCATTGAAACCTTGAATTAGAAGTTTCTAGACCACCCTGGCTCCAGGTCATAAGCACTGTCTAATTTACTACACATCACAGAGAATGTGTTGTTATGGCACACTAAGCGCAAGTGAGAAAAGCCAATTACACGTGTTTTATGAGGCAAATGGTCAGAACAATGTTGCCTTCAGGAAGGCGTGACTTCAATGCTGCCCGTCCTCAAGCTCAGAGTTCTTTGTCAGTGATAACAGGGCTTCATAGCAGGTCGTCTCACCGCCCCGGTATGTGAGGCAGGAAGGCCAGAATAAGGCAGCATGTTTCTTCTCTAGCGAGATGCCTTGACATTGCTGGTATGTTTGTGGTGATTCTAATGGCCTCATCAATCTTGCGGGCTCCGTAGGCTGTATCTGTACAGACACTCTACGGACGTCGAAGAGTCATTAAATCTGCCACCAGGGGTCGGAGCAAAACAAAATAGAGCACACCCAGTTTTGAAAGTATTTTTTTTGTGTGTTGTTTATATGTCATTGTCGTTGCATTTTATGCAGATCTTGGAGAACTTGTGCTGATATTAAGTATCACCCCTTCTGTGCTTGCCTGGGAAAAAACAACAGGTGGCTATCTATCATATTCTCTATCCAATCGCAATGTCTGTTAGGGTAAGGCTTCTTCCGCAGTTGGCAGCAGCCAGCAATAATGGCACTACCATAAGAAGCTGAATAAACTGCAAACTCGTCATCATGGCTTTGGGATCTCTTTGGAAAATAAAACTCAGTGAATTGTTTAGTCTCAGAACTGGTCTGTTACCACCATTTGGCATTTAGACCAGCACTTGTAGTAGTGTAATATATGTACACTGTATAAAGTTGCTATCGTTTTTGTTTACATATTTGTCGTTTAATTTCCAGTGAATATGACTGCAACGGAGGTGTGTATTTTCAGTAATGTGCTACATACATCCAGTCCCTAATTAGTCACTACGGCACAGATGAGATCGATATGCTGGCCTTCAAGGTGACTGCAGCTGTCATAAGTGAAGTATCGTTTAATCCTACGCAATGGTAAGCTTTGTTTTTGTTTTCCCAGTCTGGAGTGGGTGGGAACCAGGGTCACTACTTGTTAATTGTCGTGCGGGGAGCTGTTTCTGGCTCCCAGGATAAGTCCCAGGTCAAGCCTCTCTCAGACATAGTGGAGACCTCCTTAATTAATAGGAGCCAAAAAAAGAAAATTATATTGTAAGTGGCAGTTTCAGCCGTGAGATAAAATCCTTTGGCCTTGCACAGTTGCTGTTTCGTTCGATAACGGCTGGCTGACATCAAAGCCCCACTTTGTAGATAGTAGACTGTTAAAATGGCTCTCCCAGACTGCGCTCGACTGGGTAAAATTATTCTGTGGCTTTGGAGAGTTTGTCTTTAAAAAGTGACTTTTTGTCTTTACCAGGGACTATCGCGGAGCGGCGAGACAGAGGGCGACTCAAGGCGGAAGCAAGGGGGCTTGCACGCAATGCCAGTTTGTCTGATAAGAGCCCGTCGCGGAGGGGATGGGGAGGGTGGGGGCCATGGTGGCAGCGGAGGGGCAACTCCCCTGTGGAGGGGTGCGGGGGAGGGGCCGGTGATTCCAGTTCGCTCAATAAACAGGGCAGGCTCAAAATTACTCCCAAATCCCCACCCCCACCCACCCGTTCCCCTGGCTCAGGGCCAGCCCTTCGTTCTTCTATGGGTGGGGGCCACACAAGGCCCGTGCTCAATGCCCCCCCCCCACTTTAATCGAGAAGACAAATGAATCTTTCAGTGCCCGCTACAGCGCCTCTATACATCAGTCATGACAGTGTTAGCTTTATTGGGGGGGGGACTCCCACTGAAGTAAGCCATATGTTACCCCTGCCCCTACGCAGACACATATATACACACACCACACTCTTTTAAGTAACACACATAATTGCCTGTTGTTTTATTATTAAAGGTAATTTAGGTTCTAATGGAATTGGTTACATTATAAGCCGATCTGCCTTCCTTGGACTAGAATATAAGGTCCAGGAAAAAGGCAAGTTATTCTCCACACCAAACAGCACCTGGAGGCTCAGGAATCGCTCCGTCTTTCAAATTCATTTGGAAGCTTTTTTATCCAGGCTGTAGCACATGGGAAACTGACATGACCAGCAATGTTCACTGGGAGATTATTGTGTAAGGGAATGTGTGTAGTCAACTGGGTGGGTGAGCGGACTCATTGACATCTACTTGGATGACCTTGGTATTCCTGGACGTTCTTAAGAAGAAGTGGACATGTATTGTGCAAATGCTATCATTCAAACTTTAGCATACAGTCAATGACGGGTGACTGGATTTCTGAGCTGTGTCGTCTCGTAATCTGCAACTGTAAAGGGGAAGGATTTATGAAGAGATTTACACCACCAGGTCACCGTGGTCTTATCTGAGCCCTGCAGGCTAAAATAAAACAGTCCAGTTGTAAATCTCACTCCATCAGTCTTCTTCAGTGTGCTCCGGGTGTTATGGGATGAGATGGACCTTGATAAGGCTGTCGTTGTCCAGGATTCCTCAGAGACACACACCGCTGATTGCGGAGGGTGCTATACAAAGGCCTCGAAAAAGGAGGGACAGTCATCACTGGTGTGTGTGTGTGTGTGCGTGTGTGTGTGTGTTTGTGTGTGTGTGTGTGTGTGGTCCAGGTATACCCTACCACGAATGAGCGGTCCTCACAAAGATATGATATGAAGATATAGATATGATGTGAAGGGAGGGTGGGAACAACATGTGATAAAATACTTGCTTGATCGGTCCCCACAAGGGGAGACTCAAATGTATAAAAATCTGTGACTGCAATCAAAAAACGAAAATCTCCAAAATTCTCGTATTTTGTCTGGTTACTTATGGTTGAGGTTGAGGCTAGGTAGGGGTTAAGATTATCATTGCTGGGATTAGGTTATGGCCATAGGAATGAATGGAGAGTCCCCACAAAGATATGAATATGTATACTGTGTGTGTGTGTGTGTGTGTGTGTGTGTGTTTGTGTGAGCGTGACACCAAGGGTGGATCCAGCTCGAGGGGACTGTCCATAATGCCCTCAGAGATTCCGTAATGTCCTCAGAAATTCCGTAATGCCCTGAGGGAGTCCGTAATGCCCTCAGGGAGTCTGCAATGTCCTCAGTGAGTCCGTAATGCTACAGTTATCAGTCAAAGCTATTTCCCTGGCATCCCTCACACACATCCATGGTTCTTTGTCATAAATGTCATGTGTGCACTTTTTGTAATTTATAAGCTTTGTTCAGGTCAATAAAGTGTCTCTCACACAGCTCAGGATCTCTGGGTCTGCTATGCTATTCCTGTGATTCTATGACGTTAACAGAGATTTAAAGCAGGGGGTGTAGATCTGAAACCAAGGATGAGATGAGAGGTGTAGGCACAAGAGTGTGCTGTGTCACGGTCCAGGCAGAATCAGTGTGAAAGTGTGACAGGAACTGAGGACAAAGCCTGCGCTAAAATGTGATAGAGACCCTGATGAGAATCAGTGACACTATGAGATTGGGGTCGTCTAAGGCCAGAACAACCACCCTCAATGTGTGAATGCTCACAGCCAGAGCATGTCACCTATGGTCACATGGCCCAGAGCAAAGATGCGTTGACAGAGCCATGGGCTCCAAACGCCCAGGCAGACAGGCAGCAAACACAGAGCAGCGTCAAAACTACGTTTTCCCATCGTAATATACATGTCCATGGCACAAACTTCACTTTTGCATACTCGCATAAAAATTTATACCACAAGCTATTTTGATACTTATTGCATCAATATACAATATAAATTTTACAAGAAATCATATGAGTATGATAAGCTAATTCCATTCATATTTTAATTCAGGGTCAACGTTTTAAGTAAAAAATAATCTTTTTTTTGGCATCTGTTTGGAGGAAATACGCTTATAGAAGCACCAGAGTCCATGATTTCAGCCCAGTCTGTGCATCTCTCACTGTGGGAAAGTCAAAGGGCACAATCTGCATGATTCAGCTTTCATGGACAGCAGAGTCCTCAGATTCCTTAGTGCAGCTTGTCTCTGCCTTTCTCTTTTTCTGGCATCTTTCTCCGCTTCCTGTCAGTGCCTGCCCTCGTCTCGCCTCTGCACTAAACGTGAAAGTGGCCTGTATGGTTCCCAAACTCAAACTCACAAACACACACACACACACACACACACACACACAGACCTATATTAATATCTTTGAGGGGAGCATCCATTCATTTCTGTGGGAAAAGCCCTAACCCTACAATGACACCCTTAACCCCTATCCAGACCTAACCTTAACCATAACCGTAACCAATCAAAATACAAGATTTCTGGCATTTTTAGTTTTTTGATTGCAGTCATAGATTTTTATAAGATTGAATTTCCCCAAAAGATGGTCCCCACAACACATTAATAATTTTACCTTTGTTCCCAACAATATAAAGTATATCTTGACCCACATTTTTGTGTTTGTGGGGACTTTCCACTCACTGCCCTTCTATTTGACGCACTTATGATTCGAAATCTCCAACACACAAAACTCAAAACACATTAAAACTAATAAGAAAACACATTTTGCCCCTGCAGTGTTTTTAGAGCAGATGAAACCGGAACAAAAAGGTGTTTTGTGGAGACATTCATAGTTTTTAATGGCAATATAATAAGTCAGATCAGTAACCATAGTTACACATATGTTTATGTAGACACACAAACACAGCCGCTTGTACAGTGGCAGGCACACACATTCAGACACACATTCTTGCGCTGACACACACAGACAGGATGTGAAGGACTTCCCAGTTTTCCTGGCTTGGCCCAGGCATATCCTTCACAAAGTGAGCAGGCGGGTGCGGACTCTTCCGGGGCTCCAAAATGCTGCTTCTCTCCTTCAATGGCTGGGATCTCGTTCTTGCTGCACCCGCTCTAGAGGACGGGCCCCGCGTGCCGATCCGCTGAGCCCGGAGCTCTCAAGCGGGGGCCGATTTTTTTTTTTTCACGTTCTTCTCCTGGCGTCACAATTCCCCGAAAGTCTCATGGAAAAATTCTCATGAAACCTCCAGGCCTTGTGGATCAAAATAAATAAATAAATAAAAAGCCACACTGGCAGCGAGTTGCCAAACAAGCGGATTGGCACTTTGGGAGGGGGCCGAAGGGGTTAAGCCAGTGTCCCGGGATGCTGCTTCCTGTCAGGACGCCACCAAAGAGGGCAGCACTGGCGCATGGTGGCACTCGGCAATCCAAGCGCTGACCTGAATGGAGGCAGGGGCTCCAGGTTTTGGGCCGGCAGATTATTGGGGCCCAGCAAGGGGAGGGGAGGGGGGGGTCCACACTCAAACGTGCTCATCACCCCCCCCCCCCAGCCTGGTAGGGGGATAGGGCACGGATGCAGGCCAGTTCTCAGCAGTTTGTGAACCCCGGCCAAACGGCCTTATCTGTGGGTCCCAGAAGAGCCTCCCAGGAGATACCCGGGAGTGGGGGGGGGTGCTAGAGGAAGTGGGGGCCTGATTAAAAAGCTCCATTAGAAGAGCTGTAAAAGCCCCCTGGGTTCATTAAACTCCTTAATCTTGTAAATCAAGGCACTTGTGACTCCAAGCTCTCGTGATTAAGGAAAGAACTCTCTTTTTTTCATTTGCAAAGAGCCTTCCATCACGTGGGGAGTCTATATTTAGTTTTATTCCTTGTCTGTTTTTTGGTGCTCGTTCTCAGTGAAGATGCAGAGCTGAGGTTTTCCCAGGAACAAATGGTTACATGGAAGGCTAACCAGCGATTGCTGCTTTTCTTCTAGTGATGTTCATCCACAAGTCAATTTTGACACTATTATTTCAGTAGAGGGAAGCACAGGGCAGGGGGGATTGGTTGGGATGCCAGCCCATCCCAGAGAAAAAGTTATGGGTAATTTGAAGGGGGGGAGGGGTTCATATTGATGAAAAAATAGACAAAAACTTTATGAAAGACGGGCACGCATTCATGTTGTCAGACGCAGATGTGCAGCAAGCTTGGCCGCCTGCTGTGGTGAAGGTGTGCATTTTAGCGCCTATGAGCATGTCCCTAAGGCGGGGTTGTAAGACAGTGATGGCAGTAGCCTCCACACTGGCCCCCAGGGACCCCAGCTGTGCTGCGGAATCCCATTCCACAGCCGGCGCCTTCATAAGAACTCCATCCAACCTAAAAATAAGCACTGCGACGCTCAGCCCAGAGTCCAGCCAGCGCTCCCAGACCTGACCTTCCAGCTCCCAGAGGCACCACTGCGGCATCACGCAAAGCCCTCCCGGACACGGTGAGAAGCATTTCCAGCTCCGTGCCACAGGGGGCAGCAGCCCTGAGGTCCTCAGCACATGGTCTCCCACCGAAGATCACCGGGGTCCCCCCCCCAAGCATAATATGTGAAAAATGAACTGCGTCGAACGGAAATATCTAAATGGACACATCCACACGGGATGATTTATGTAAAACAGCTGCTAGTGGATGCTGGGATTGCGATGCTGGAATGGAAAGCAACAGCTCCTCACCCCCCCACACACACTCGCACACTCTGAGCCACTCCCACTCACCCTAAGTGGCACGCTTGCGTAACCCGGCCCAGCTGACGGGGGTCTCAACATTCCTCGCGAAAAGCAGAGCAGGCTGACAAATTGAGCTGGTGTTCGCTGGCCCACGATACTGGCCTGCACGCTCGCCAGCAGATCACCCTGCTCCTCACAAGAATGCAGTCCACCGCCGCCATTATCTGCAACCTGTGCCCAGCTATCTCGTTCCTCCATCTCTTTTGAGTGCTTGCACCATGAGGCTCTCGACATCTCCCTGACCCCCCCCCCCCTTAGCATGTAGATAATGAAGAAGCAGAAGAGCCGGTGATGGAAGTGGGGGTCCTGTGTTCAGTGAGCCGTGTCACTGAACTGGCCAGTGGCGACTCAGTATATGGAGGTAGCTGAACTCTCTGATCAGAGATGTCCAAGTTCTTCAGAGTCGTTCCGGGCAGCACAAGGCACATGGCTGGGCTACAGCCTGGACACTCAAGGGCTCATAAACACCACAAATCACAGGAGATCATGCTCCACAGACATGTAGAGGTGGGATTTGAACCCCACAGTGCTATCTCCTGAGTCACTGTACCACCCCAGTCAAAACAGTCAGGTAGTTATATAATTCTTCCCAATTTCAACTAATACCTGCGAACCGTCACTCAATTAATTTGTATCCCAGCTGATAAAATGTTATGTTCTCTATACTAGGGGTTCTAAACCTTTTGATTTCCATAAACCGGGCAGTGGGAACCCCAACCATAAAGGTTGGCCGATAAAATCCAGAAAGGGCTGTTGGGTATGCGGGTTTTCATTTCAGCAATTATTGTAGAGGACTGGTAGGCTGAAGAGTTCTCACACTTCACTGAACCAACGGTTATCCCAAAAACCTGCATACAGACTGGCCATTTGAGAATAAGATTGCCCCTCCCTGGATTAAAAGAAGAGTGAGGGTTAGGGGGACTGAGCTGACGCTGGTGCCTGCCGATGTGAGAGGAGCTTTGAGGAGCGTGAAGGCGTGGAGAGCAGGACCCTCAGATGGTCCTCTTTGTCTCCGTAGCTCATTTGCAGCTCCTGCTTCTCCTGATCACCTGTAGCTGAAGCCTTCCGTTTAATCTGGATGACTTCAGGGAGCACTTCTGCTGTGCTGAGACACCCTGGGCAGCCGGGACTGACTGAAAATGGATGGATTACCATGATTGTTATTATTATTGCACTGTGATCCAAGGCAACCTGCAAACCCCGTCACAGATGGAGAGTCATGCATTCTTGACTCACGGCACTGCAAGAACCTGATACCCACCAACTTTGCAGTTAACGGTCCGCGCTTAACCGCTCACATCCAATAAAAACAGCACGCTCTTTCCTTTGAAAAGCCAAGGCTAATTTTGCATCTGCTGGTTCCCTTGTATATTCTGGCTATGTGCTTTATGAAGCACAGGACCCAAAGAAGAAACAGAAGCCCAGAAGGAACATGCGCAGTGCGTGAGGATCCTGTTACAAGCGTTTTCTCGTGCAATCAGAGCGTGTCCATCAGCTGGCCGTGTTTTGATCATGGTATCACATGACTGATGGCCTTCGCGAGGGGTCCTGCTCAGTTCTGCCTGCATGCTTCAGACATTCTGTGAGTTAGGGGTGAGAAAATACTAAGTACCTCTCTTCAGCAGCACCCCAGGCTGTTGAACAGGCTTGCAGCTCCACAATGGGCAGCCAGAGATAAGGGCTGCCTCGTGAGAGGGCTGGGAGCATGTGTTAAACGACCGGCCCGTTTGTCCATCAGCACGGGCATTTAGGGCCAGAACGGAGCGCCTCAGGGAGGCTCAGACAGCCAGCAGCTGTTACACTGAAGCCTCCTGTCATTACTGGACCTCCACAGCTCAGCAAAGAGGTTTCCTCAGGGGCCCAGCACAGCTGGGGAAGGGGAGGACCATGCCACTGTCAGCTCTCGAAATGAGTTTGGCTACACGTACATGCACACGCATTTACATACACATGCACATGCATGTACATATACATGGCTTTACATACACAAGCACATGAATGTACATATACATGGGTTTACATACACATGCACAAGCACACACATGTACATATACAAGCACATGCCTTTACATACACATGCACAAGCACATGCATGTACATATACATGGGTTTACATACACATGCACAAGCACACGCATGTACATATACAAGCACACACATGTACATATACATGAGTTTACATACACATGCACAAGCACACACATGTACATATACACACACATGCCTTTACATACACACGCACAAGCATGTACATATACACGCACATGCCTTTACATGCACATGTACAAGCACACACATGTACATATACATGCACATACCTTTACATACACACGCACAAGCACGCACATTTACATATACATGCACACATTTACATACACACACATTTGCACAGGCAGTTACATGCATACACACTTGCACACATTTACATATACTGTACATGCACATGCACACATGTATACATACACACGCAAATGCAGTTATGAGCACACTCCCATACACACAATTGTATAAATACACTCCCTACACACCCACCCACATACACATTCACGTCCATATATATATATGCACTTTCAGACAGACACCATCACACACCCCAGCTCACACACACAGCGCAATACAGAGAGCATTGAGCATAAAAATGTATTTTGTTTGTTGGTTGGTTGTGGGGACCAACCCAGTCCATGGGCCCCCAAGGGGTCTGTCAATGGGCCTTAGGGGTTGGTCAGATTAAAAATGAACAATTATGGTTGTTTCTGGCCAGTTTAATTATTTGTGTGTTGTGCATATTGTGCTCTGTAAGAATGTATGAGACAAAGTTCAATGAAATATATTCACTGCATGTAAAATTGATTTTGTGTGTGTGTGTGTGTGTGTGTGCTTATGTGCGTATTTTTTGTAGGGGGTGCATAGCTTTCACAGATTCAACCACTGCTATAGGGTGAATAGATAACTGCAGTCCACAGTGTGAGTCTTAAGTTAGGAAGAACACTTGTCGGGCTCAAAGCCAGTGCCTGCAGTGTTAACAGTTTAATTTGTGTGTGTTCTAGTAGCGTGCAAACAGGAACAGCTCCGCCGTCCCCCTGAACCTGCCCCCGCCTATTGGCATGCGCCAGCCTTGGGGTGCTGACTCACCT
>JAABNX020000008.1:9998696-10019906 GCA_015163995.2 Mormyrus lacerda
CCCCCCCCCCCCCCCCCCCCCCCCAAAGCTAAACAGCCCTGAGCTTTGCGGGAAGCGGGAGATCGTCGCGTGTTAATGCACGGGATTTGTGTTGGAAAACGTTTTGAAAGGAGAGTTCGAGCCGGAATCCCTCCCCGGTGTTTAATGTACGATCAGACGGCAGAACCGCGGAACCGCTTCAGCCGAATACACGGAGTTTCACTGACTGCTATTAGGAGAACATCATTCAAATACAAGTCATTTTTAAGTGCAGGAGTGTAGTGCTTAAATGACTGAAAGTCGGTTTCCTGCAGCCGATGGAGCTGAACGCTTTACAGGGGCTTCGTATCGCTTTCACAGTCCTCCACCGCTCCCAGTTAGCGTCGTGCGTTTCAATCTGGCAGCCGGCAACTGTTGCGAAAGTGACGATACCTTAACTAACTCAGCTGTTCTGTTTAAAGAATAAATGCTGCTGGAGGAAAAAGCACGACAAAAATTCACGGGTAAATGTATAAAAGTAGTAAAGGTGAATGGAAATAATCCGATATCAGCGAGCTGGAGAAGGAGACAACCGTAAAATGATGGGCACATTAAAAATCACATTGATATCACGCTGTATAAAGGCAGGCTGTCTTTGCACGTTCTGCGCTTTGAACAAGTGCTTCAGGCAACAGTGTAAAGCATGTGTGGGTTGGAAAAACTGTACACATAATCTGTTTTTTTTGGGGGGTGGCTCCACCGTGGTCAGTATAAAGATATCTGTAAGCTGAAGGCTTTCAGTAACTCCTCTCATAACAATACAGACCCCTCAGACTTTCCATCCATGCGTTCAAATTCAATAACAGCTGATTCGCATAAGCGTGCAGCCTAATTCGCAGGCAGACATGCGAGGGGAAACTTGGATTCACCCATGAACCTGAGTGGCGTGTCTTATGACCCCGGGGCGAAGCAAAAAAGCCCTACAGGAAATGACACAAGCGTTTGGAAAATATGCTAATGTGTTAAAAAAAAAAAAAAAAGCTCAGAAATAGGAGGCAATGTCGGAACCCCAGAGCCACCGTCCCACCAAATTCAATTTTCCGCATTTCTGTGTCTTTATTTGCTTATTCTGATTTCGGTTTGCCTAGTTGGCATCTCCCCGAAAAACAGTTCCAAGTGCCTTTTCCCTCTCCAATTGTCTGTCATACAGCGGTGTGATGGACGAAGAGAAAGAGCAGTGAATATTTTAGTCCTTTGTCTCTACTCTGAGGTGGCACTGGTGCCCCACTGCCCTACATGACTTCTGCAGCCCCCGCATGGCCTGGCAGAGGACCTGGGCAGTGACTGCCATGCATGCTGACCCCAGAGCCCTTCGAGAAACCTCTGGAATCAAGATGGATGACAAGAAAGCGGACCTCAATTTGAACCTGGAAAGGGGCCCTCGGAACTCAGGCCGAAGCAGGGGGGAGCAAGATGAATCTCCCCGAACTGGACCGGGATGCAAGATCTGTCCGAATCTAGGTGGCGCTGGCTGTTCACGATACAGCTGGACTCAGCCATCTGGTCAATCTGGAACCGGCGCGAAGAAAACAAGGGAGAACTCCCTCAGGGAACAGCACAGATGCAGAACACAAGTATAAGAATGGTGCAGCAGGCCAGGCTCCTTGGCTCCTCTCCTGGGCTCCTCGCATCACTAACTCAAACTTGCTGGAAGACATACAGAATGCAGACTTTGGCCGGGTTAAGACGCAGCAAGACAGTGAGGCAGATAAAGCAGGTCATGGGGAGGATGAAAGGCAGCAGCCAGCAGGCCCAGCAGCCATGAGTGCGTGACTAGGGACGACCCTGAACTCTACTCTGCAAAATCAATCAATCAATTTCCGCTGCACCTACACACATCCCAAACCCAGACCAGAAAACGACGGCCAGGAGAGCGTTTCTGAGTACCGAACCTAAGCATAAACACTATGCGCTGCCTGTTTACAGAGGTTACGAATGGCGAAGCCGGCGTGGTATACAGATAACAGCCGGGGTGGGCGGGGCAGCTGGCAGAACACATTCATCCTACAAACGCAGTGAACGAGCATGTTTCTATAACTGGATGCAGGCGTTTTAGGGCTAAAAGATCCATCACTTTTCTAATGTGTTCCTGGGACAGCATGCTATTCTGGGAGCAGCATGTGTCAGGCCAGTGATGGGAGCCGTTTGGAGACCGCGGGTGGTGGTGGTGGGGGGTGCAGAGGCGGCGGGGGGGGGGGGGATGCGACTGCAGTGAGGCGCAGATACAACTCACTGTCAGGCCTTCATGCCCCGGCGACGTGGGCCTCCTTATAAGGCAGCAGTGCGGTCCTGCTCTCCAGTTTGCAGCAGCTGGTATCTCTGCTTAATGCAAACAGGATTACAGCCCCACCCCCCCGCCTTCCCACCAGCACGCCTCGGCCTCACACTGTCAAAACACTGACGACATGCAGGAGCACTCCCCGGGGCACCCCCCCTCTCCTGGAAGCAGGGCTGCCCGTGGCCAAGACTCACCGTGATCCTCACACTGCCTTCATGGGTCGGGAAAGCATCTTAAGAGCGGAGGAGATCCTCTCACCTTCTGGTGCAGCCCCCTTCGGCTAAGCATATGTTTCCTAGAATTGAATATAACTGCACTACAGAGGCCTTTACAAGTATCTGGGCTGTGGGCAACAGGACAGGAATCAGCCACGCAATGGACGACATAAGGCTTTCGTGACAAATGCGATTGATTCTGACAGTAATCAAAAGAGACTGTTATGTAACTAGGCAGGGACCCCGACTGGGTCACACCATGCAAAAATAAAGGGCCACATTTCAGTGACCAAAAAAAGGGTCACCGAGTCATTTATGTAACATGCTGAGAAAAGGGTACATTTGTAAACTCTCAGATAATGGCACTTTCCCGGCTTGACTGGGATGGAGTAGGAGACGCAGGAAAAACAACAGCTGGCCACTTCAGATGTCCGTGCTCCCAGCAAGAGAATGAGGGAGAGAGGAATCAGAGGGGTGGCTGATTAGGACGCCCCAAAGAGCCGCCCCGCCATGTGTGTCACACGTGTTGCTGCCGCCATTCTGCAAATATTTATCCCCGGTGTGGAGCTTGCTTGATCTCACTGCTGTGTTGATTCTGCGCCATTTTCAGATGGTCGGCGTACGCTGGGGGGGAGGGGGGCAGCGAGAGGGCAGAGGGGTGTAAGGCCAGGAGACATGTGAGAAGATGCCCCTCACGGACCTGGCCCTAGCATGCGAGGACGTCCATTACCAGCCGATTACACCAGGAAACTTCAAAGTGCGTGAACAGCACAGGGCTAAGAGCTGTTTACTAAAGGCCATGTTACACTCATCAGTTACGCACTTTAGAGTTGTCTTTTAAGTAGTTTTGGCACTATTTTATTTGTTAATCATCCCGTGTTCATTGTGATAAGTGCTTTTGATCATTCTCTAAAGTGAGTTTGGTTTTAATTACGAGAGCAGACATCATGAGAACTGACGCGGGTCTCTCTTAATGTGCAGCATGTAATTAGCTGATTAGTGGCGCTGAAATTAGCTGAACGATTCTGATAACTCCAAGTCACACAAGTGACCTGCTTATTCGAAGCCGCTCAGTAATTTGGAGTTAATAGAAGGGTTAAAATGGCTGATTTATATGCCACGTGGATTAAAGGGCAAAGCTGATCTGTCCTTTAAAAATGTATAGAAGATACATCTGTGTATGAAATACAGTACCTTCTTCGAAGCCTGAAGCCATGTCACTCATACCATAGGTCTCACTGTAAATAATATAATTATTCCCCTGAAAAAATAACCAATAAAAATCATAAAACCCAAAAAAAACTTTCAAAAAATAATTACTGTGTACCAGAAATCTCTCCAAAATGTTGAGACATATTTAAGCACAACACCAGAATTTTCTAATTAATTAAGAGCAGAACTGGAACAAAAACCAGCATAATCTGGCCCGTGTAATGACACACTATCAGGAAAGGAACATAATGAAATGTGACTCAGTTACAGCACACAGCTTGGAAATGCTTTTTATTTATGGATAAGCGAATGAGCAAACTTTTAACCCCAGTATTCATTGAGCATTGTGCTTTTTTATTGGATAGTCCCTGGGTTGATTGCATGCTACTATTGGTCAGCATTTATTACACAAAAGGATGCTGAAGTGCAAATGGCGACTTGTTCACAAGCTAACAAGCTAGCAAGATGCCAATGTGCAAATGAGGTGATAATCCCCTATAACTTGTATTTGTTGTTGCCTGGGCTGTGGTGTCTTCTGCAGATATAAGAGGGCCCAAGCCGCATCCAGCTCAGGACAAGGATTTGTAACCTGAGGGTTAATGATCCTCATATAGGCTCAGCTGCTGTGCGCTTCCTCTAAAGGAAGAAGGTACTTAACCAGAATTACACCAGTAAAACCTCCAGCTGTACAAATAGGTAAAAACTGCTTTGGATTACAGGTGGCCTTTTAATGATTATGATATGATTGGCCAAACAAGAACATTCTGATACCTTGCTGGGTCACCTGACTGTCCAAACCTACAGGCTTTTTGTGGCTATGGTGCCCACAATTTGGAGAAGACCAAACCGAGGGAGGACTCTGCTGCTGCAGAGCAGCTCTGAGACATTGACCATCAGACCATCATAAATACCGGGGACCTTGTTGTAAACAATGAAGTTTGAGTTTTAATTTTCTTCCAACGTTAAGCTGCACATCAGTCATTGTAACACTGAGTCGACCTTTTGGCATTGAGATGCTTCAGTGAAAATGAATCACGTCAAACCCTCCAGGTTGGCTTTCGGCAATACAGCTTCCATTGCCTTTTGCTTTGTTTGATTTTAAGCCCCAGATTGACCTTCCCAAAACAACCACCGCTTAATAAAACATGCATAATTAACATGTAAAATGTGCGACTCGCGGCACGATCTTTTCATTTATTTCCACTTTTTTCGCGTTTTGAATTTTTTATTTTTTAAATCTGTTCAATTTATAGTGACACTTTGCAGTCAAAGCAAGTTTACCAGACAGATTAAATTAAACACAGGGAGGCTTGATTGTGAAAAATCGTTGTGGTGTAAGCTGGCATTCGAAGGCCCCTCATACATCCAGGGTGAGAGAGCTAAACACAGCCCCACCCAGTACGGTCATTCGACTGAGACAGACCGCAGGACCGGGCCTACGGTTAGCTGGGAGGCCTGGCTGTTTACACATAGGCCCGTCTCTTCAGAGGAAGAGTCCAAATCACCTTTAACCTCTCATTGTGGCTATCCAAAAGTCAGACTGCCAAGTGCCCAGGGCAGGCACTTCATAATCAGTTGCTTTCGCAGTTTTCTGTCCACAACCAGAAAAGGAGCATAAAAAGACATGAAATCAACACGCTTTACATAGAAAAACTCTATATTTTTTAAAACTCGCGAATACCCAGGAAAATCCTTTGCTTTGGTCACATTCACATTTTAAATCAGCATTTGTCATGATGGATAAAACACGCTACATTAAGCCTCACTTTACATTAGGGCTCGCTAATTACATTGTTTACCACCATTTTTTTTTAAACTGTGATTTCTGCTTTTCTTTGCCATCCTAGGAGCATACCCTTCTGCTGTGTGGGCCATGGTGGGTCCAGTGCTCATGGAGAGAGTCTACAAACAAAGCTGCCATTTCCATAGCTCCTCTGTAGCCAACCAGGGCTACAAACCGGTCTCCAAAAGGACCAGACTGAGTCACTCAGGACAGTGAAGGGATGGTGAAAAAAATGGCTTTTCTCAATCTGGCCAGTACATGACTTCACAGCACTGGCAGCTTCCATTAAAAGCTAATAAATGAACAGCTAACGAGGCCGGCCAGGGCGGAATCCGGGGCCCACGCCTCCGTCGGACCTATCAGGAACAAACGGGGGAAACCAAAACGCACGGGGAGAAACTGGCAGACCATTAGAAAATCAGCCCCAAACTATAAAAACACACACCAGCAAAGAGTCGAATCTCCCTCATGTAAACAGAAGGTGGGTGGTAGCCCCCCAGCCGTTTCTGACGGCTAGCGGAGGCAGTGATGAATTTGTGGAGTTATCTAATTTTCCACTGTTTTAATTAGAGGCCCAGGCCCATGAAGCCCAACAGCTGTGTTCTTTGTACCGACTGCTGCAGCCTGACAGAGAAAAATTCCAACTGCCGGCTTTGCCAAGCTGCAGTTGACCTGAGTGAGTGGAACGTCTAAGATCCCAAACTGCGCTTTTGAGGCAGATTGGACATTTTTTCTCTTTCTATTTTTTCCCTCCCCCCCCAGCATGTTTTATTTTTATTTTCCCATCTAGCTGTTCTAAATGTTCTCAATTAGCTGGGTACCAATTAACCCCTCTACTCCTAAATATAGATGAGGCACTTAAGGCGCAATGACAGACTGACCAAGGACCTCAAGCATCTGACCAGGTGGCAACATTACCTTTAGCGTGGCAGGTTTTACTTTAGTAGGAAAAATAGGCTATTAAAAATAAAAATATATCCTTTGACAATCTAGCAGAGTCCAGTCTCAATATTTAATACTACTCGTTTTAACATTCCATCCATCCATCCATCTTACAGTCAGGATCCTGACTAAATTACTAATGCTTAGTGATAATACCATGATAATGATGTGATTTTTTTCATAAACATAAGAGTGTAAAGTTTTAGTCTACATATTGAATGGATGCTAATTATTTGGACCTGAATCTAAAACATAATTGACTGAATTAAAATTTCTTATAAATATCCAAACTTCCCACACCAACATAGGTGAATGGGCTAATTTGCTCTTAACATGTACACCTAACATTAACATGTAGATCACACTGTATCAAAAGAAAACACATAAACTCTTTGGTGTACTCATTAAAAAATTCCTCTGACATAAATGTAGCTGAAGGTTTAAATATCCATCTAATTTGGGGATAAAATGAAGTGTGTGAGTGACTTTTACGTTTCATTCAAATGACGCCATGCTTATACAAAAGTAAATCAATGAGCTTTTAATGCAGCCTAATTAAATACTGTGTAATTAGACTACTTTCAAGAAAATCATTTTCCAAAAATACTCTCTAAATTCTTCATTTTATGTACACTGAATTACAAGCTTCTATTGTACCTTGCAAAATGTATTTGTGGTGATGCCGTTCATTTCCTTTTCACATTCCTCACGGTACGTTAAACATATACCTAACCCAATTCACCCACCTTGATTTTATTGCACTAAATCGGTATACATTTTACTTTACCTTAAAACGTGTAGTATAGTAGTTTATATGTTATATGGTATTTTATTTAATTTTGTTTTTTCCGCGGTGCTGCACCTTTTATGTTTTTGTATCATAAAATTTATATCCTACATTGTATCCTTATTTGTGAGATATTTTAAAAACTGAAATCTCTATTTTGTTGCACAAACTGACTATGCAAATTATTATAACCAGGGTCGCTAACTGGTCAACTGGCTTGCGAAAGAATTTCGATTCGAGACAAGTCCGCAAACGTATTTTCATATATGTAACAGTTTAATTGCCTTGTAATCTGTAGTCTGTAGGGTTTGCAAACTACCCCAGAGATTTTGATGTGGTTAATTTTAGGTTTATAATAGAATAATATAGACTTGGTGCAAGATTTTTTTTTTTTTTTGAGTGACCGCGAGAGTCTGAAAGCGTGTTCCACCAGATGCGTGAGAGTTGGCATCGCTGATCATTCAGGCTTAGTAACATTCCTCTACATCACATCTAACTTAACGATATGTTTGTTGTATAACTGGATAATGGCGAAAGATTATTATTATTATTATTATTATTATTATTATTATTATATCAATAATATATAAGTGTATGTAATTAAAGTAATGAATTATCTTCATCAGCGTTCCAGTTACAACTCTAATATAAAACCTAATGAAATAGAACTCTCAGTTTAGTACTCCTATAATCTCTATTGCATCGACCGATTTAATTCATCTTTACAAGTAAATTGTAACAGCTACAGTTCTCATAATAAAATATAAATCATGTTCCAATAAATTATCAGCGATTTAATATTTATGTAAAACATTTTAATTTTAAAATTGAATTAAAATTGAATGAATATCAATAAATGTATTATTTATTTAAAATACCGTATTTAAACATACATTCTTATACGCAAATGCAGTTTTTAACACGACTAGATCATCTACCGTTTTGATTTCACCAACGGTAAAATTGCATTTTGTGTGTTAACATTAAACACATGATATGACCGAGTGATGAGCAGTGTGTCGCTTCACCCCAACACAGCATCCACACACTCACAGACACACACAGATACACACAGATACATAGACACACACACACAAACACGCACACACAGATACAAAGACATACACACAGAAACACACAGACACACACACACAGATACACACACAGAAACACACAGACACACACACACAGATACACACACAGACACACACACACACAGATACACACACAGACACACACAGCCCCGCTGCTTTCTGTAAAGCGGGCCTTAGGCATGCCTAAATACTGGCAGCAGTTACACACCTATAACTGGCTTGGCTGCCCCCCATTCTCTTTACCCTGCACTTACCCCAATTTAAGTAAAACTAAAGTACTTTTTTGGCTTGGGTGAACATTGCGATGCAATATGGGGAAATAACATCTTTTAGACTAACTGCAGTTTTGCATTATTTGCAATTCTAAATAAAGAGAATAATGAACCTATTATCCCTTTAAAGGATCATGGGCTGTGTGTTATAAAACTGAACCTGATCAGTCATCCTCAGAACTTAATTCACAGCCACTCCATTCCCTGTAATTCCACCCACTGCTGAAGAACTGCCGGAAATGTATTCATCCCTCCCCGTTTAAGGGTCCTCGGCCGACAGGTATTTTATGTCCTCACCATGGTAATTAATGTATGTTTTAGCCTTCACCTCCTAGTAACCTTCCTGGCCTGCCTGTTCAGGAACTCACAATTCCCAGCTATAGAAATAGGGTTAACTCTGTGGTTCACACTCCTTATCACAAAACCACAATGGCTACACAGCTGACCCCCTCCGCCGCTTCCAGAAGTCTTATCTTTTGCTCTACGGAGACCTGCTTCCCCTTACACCTCCCGCTGAACACACAAATGGAACAAATGCAGCACCACGGCGAGACGATGAGAAAAGACGTCCATCGCATGTCCTACTGTCATCATGGTACACTGCAGCAATTCTGCCACGAAATGGCTGATGACAGACAGGCGATGATCGAAACAAATGCAAATTACAACTCTGTCTAGTCGTCCTGAAGTGTACAGTGTGCTTCACCTCCCAAGAGCTTTTCTTTTATTAAACGGGTCTATCTCTTATAGTACGCTGCTGTCCGAGTCCCCTGAGATTCCCTCTGTTTCGGAACAGCATCTCCTGAGAAACAGGTCTAGTTTCAGGTCAGGTCTTTTAAAGCAGCCTCTTGAACCGGCCACACTGTGCAGGTGTTTATCCAGCTGCAAGGTCTCAACTGGTCTCCCATCTGCATGTGTCCATTTGGAGGGAACATTTGCAAGATGTGATGTACTGCCAAGCTGGAGTCAAGGTGCCAATTTTTCTTACTCTTCATGCATTTGGATGCAATCTCTCTTTCTCTCCCTCATTTGGACTTGCCAAGACCTCCAGATTGCCTGTTTGAATCCTGAAATACACCTTCCAAAAGACATGTTAATATGATAAGGTCACATGATAAGGTCATGTGATGAGGTCATGTGATAAGGTCATGTGATAATGTCGGTTTCACAGCCTCATCTCATCTGCACACCCCATTAACTGGTGTAAAATGAGAAGGGAGGAAAGTCTGTCCAACTTTCTCCTTGATTAGCTGATCGTGTTCAATTTTTCCACATTTGTCGTTAATCGCCGGGATTATTTTTCTCATCTGTTTACGTGTTTCTCCCCTTTGGCCATGTTTATTTGGGGGGGGGGTGTGTGCTCTTCATGAGAAAGGAAAGTTTATATACTCCACTCTGATGTGTTAACGTCATGGCTGTCCTCTGTCATGTGTTAATTTGATTTGAATTAATGATTTAATTGGGAAATGCACACAGACAATGGACAATAAGTTGAGCCTGACCAAGACAAACCTAAATAGAGTAATACTGGAGAAATTTAAAAAAAATAAATGGAGACCTGTTAAATGAAAGTGTATCGCAGCAGGGATTAGCTTTAATGACAGGAGGTGCTTTTTTAACTGAGGAGAATATTTATGCAAGAGTAGAGCATCCTCAACCTCGAGGCCTGTGCTGCGAGCCCCGGAGACACCCAACACCTGGATATGTCTCCCCCCACTTCCCAGTGTCTTACCAGTCCAAACTGACGCAAAATGCTATAACGCCAGTGATTCCATTTACAGTTCTCTTAAGTAACAGCTGCTTGTTAAAGCTATTAACCCTAAGCCTCTAAAATGTAGTGGGAAAATAAAAACCTGGTTTTGTCGTCTGGGGAGAAGGACTAGCACCATGATAGTCATCAGGAAACCGAGGGCCAGGAGGTCACCAAAATATTGAATTCCAACATGGCCTTGAGTATGACCAGCGAGTTTTATTGGGGTATTCCTTCTGAGTTTGAATTTTCCTTGAGACACACTTTGCCAAATAAAACTTTACAGCCCAATCTTGAATAGGCCCTATATGGTTTGTGCTGTGCCTGATTAGTGAAGATGGATGCATTACAAGCTATTGCTGGGGACTCTCTGTCTCTCAGGGCATTTAGCTACAGAAAAACAGACCTCAGATCAGTCTGGAATATGGCTTTTGATGTACAATAAAATTGACTGTCTCTTAATAAAGTGGAGAGCTGCGCATCTTCAACCGAGGTCACATGTTGATCGATTCTAATTATATTTAATTATAATAATGTATGAGTTTATGGCTTTTCAAGTATTTCCATTGTTGTGAGAACAACTTTAAAAGAGTACTTTGTATTTTTGTGTGTTTGCAGGTAGAGATGGATTTTTATATCTGTCAGTGTCAGAGAATAACAAGAGATTTTGCAGTGGTATGGTGGCAAACATGTAGCAGTTTAAGAGGAGAATCCTCAAAGCCTGTATAGGCAGGTATGTTAGAATGACCTGAACGGGCACCTTTTGTAACCTGCCCTTCAGAACAGGACACTAAAAAGCTGCCATCTATGTCACACCTTGATTAATTGTCATTATTTAAATTTCTTGGAAATATAGCATTAAAAGAATTCATTTCATTTTACCTTAATTAACTTCAATTAAATAAAGTCACAAATTGGGCAAAAGCAGTTTTCGGCTGTAAGAAAGATTCACAGTCATCATGAAGAAGTTTTTTTTTTCAAAGATGAAGAACCGTTGCTCTTTGTAGAAAATGAGTGAAGAAAATGATGATGGAAATAACAGATTGTCATTGTCACAAGCAGGAGGAAACCTTGGTAACACAGAGAAACAAAATAAGAAATAAATGCCAATAAATGAAAAATAATCATAGTTGCCTAGCTGACTTCAAGACGTTTGCTCGTTCCAAAGTTGGAACGAGCCTTCCAGGTCTCAGGTAGCTACTATAACCAAAGAGCCATGATGTAATGAATGACGCTATAATACAAGATGCAATTTAAAAACCCACATTTTAAAAATGCTGCCAAGTTTGTTGGAGACCTTTAAATACAGAACAGGATAGATTTATGAAGTACATTATGACTCGCAAGTAGTTTGGGAAGCGTACTTATTAACAACTTAGCCTGCCACGTTAACTGTATTGGGCTTTGCAAAACATACATTAAAAATAAATTAAGAATTTGACGATAACAATCCTATTGGGAAAATTCTTCCAGTGATGTCATAGAAAAACTAAAGTATAATTTACAATCATTGGGATTCCAGGTTTGTGTTTTCCTGAACCCAAAGCTAATTAGGCCCATTGCTCAAAAATGCATTTTCAGCTATTGACATCCTCTGTCATGTACAGCATAGAACAGTCACATTTCAGAGGGATTTCATTCTTACAGAAACGTCATGCGCAACACACACAACATGCAATTTCATGACATGTTATTTTCATACTACCGTCAAGCTAACTTGGTTGTGGCACTATGCTAACTGTGGTAGGGAAGCGATTCCCTGATGACTGCGTTCTCTGCGGGTCGTTTGGATGCACGATACTCTGTGATGACATCCACAACCGGCTGAGACAGTGTCTCATGTGGCCATTACACCATTATTTTCCACAAGAAAGCTCCGGTATCCCAATAAACATGAACGGTAGAGATTTGGGACCATCAGGCAAAGCAAGTTCGTAAAAGCAACCTAATCGCCATTTGGCCAAAAGAAGCCTTGCTTATATTACCAGGTACTTTTGCAAATTGAGCATGACAGCTTCACGATGACAGCATTTCTTATACAGAAAGACATTGGAGAACACTTGTGATTACTGTTTCAAATCATCTAGCAAGGGAAACTACACAAACTGACATAACTCTGTTTTAAAGAGCCAAGCTGCAGTTACAGGTGACACACATGCATCGTCTAGCTCACAATAGTGGGAACCCTGGGCAGAGATGACTGGAATATGTGGCAGGCCACAAGAAAGACAATGTAAGGCTACCACCCAGCCTGTGTGAATCAGTTGCCCCCAGGACCCCCAGTCACCAACAGCGCGGCCCTGCTGGTGACTCCCATTCTTGTGTCTGACCCCATTATCAGCGCTGCCAATCTCAGCCGCCATATATTCAGCTCTGGCTGCTTCCTCTGCTTATCAACTGGGCTCACAAGGAGTGGGAAAGTACTGTAATTATGGGATATAAAGCAACAGCAGAGGGAAACTCAGAGCCAAGTCCTAGGCTATTAAAAGCAGGCCAAAAAGCAGACTCTCTGGACACTGATTAAAAAAAACCCAAAATGCCGCATTTAACATCTGACCATAGCATCCAGACATATTACATTTACCCCTGATGAAAGAAAGGCAGAGACAGAATAAAAACACTCTCAAGAAGTGGTGGCCAAAATTATTCTCATGCATTTACCTGCTGTCACGCCAAACCCTCTGACTGTCTGCCATTAAAAGACTTTGGCTGCTGCCTGACCCACTATCCGGCCATCGCGCCTACCCTTTGACACGCCGTCAGGTTCGCCCTTCACCATGAATTTACTCATATGCTTGCTTAGAAAAAACCACCACAATAGAGGCACACCCAGTTGCAGTCTACGAGGAAATCCACAGACCAACCAGCAGTGTAAACACTGAGCCCAGCATGGCACCCAAAATAAGCCCATTTTACATGTACCTAGTTGCTTTCCATTCAAGGGCCATGACACATTGTACATGCAAGTATGAAACGAGTCCTAGTCTGATTACTGTGACAAAATATCAATTTCATCGGTTTCAGGCATATCTGAATGTGTGTGAATGTGAAGACCGACGCCTATTCTATCTATCGTGATTGGTTTTATCCCTGTATCTTGAATATTTTATCTGGGGTGTAAATAAATTAAAAATAAATTATAATAAACACAGTCCACTTTGCATGTGCAATAACAGTTTATGGACACACAGGTTCCTCATACATGTTATCTGCAGCTCAGTGTTTATGTACATGGGTATTTAGGGAAGTTTTAAACCGTATCAGTCGTGATGTAATTAAAATAAGATGTTTATCCATAGAGACAGGTGTTTATCTTGTCCTGCTTGTTTTGATTATGTAACCTTTGACTCCAGTTGGGAATCATCACAAAAATAAGTAAGATGCAAGCAAACAGTCTCCTTGGGTAAACAGCCAGGGCTTATATCGAAAATACATTGGGGGGGGGCGTGCCAGCGTGGTTTCTCACAACCCCCGACTCTTTCCCTGTTCGTCGGAAAAGGAGCTGCTCTTTCACCAGACGGCGACCGCAGAGGGTAGCGGAAGGAGAGCTCAGCCTCCATCCAGACCAGACTGGAGGGCTCCCAGTGGACCCAGCAGACTCCGTGTGGGGTCTCACATGCCGCACTGGGCCTGCCTATCGGTTTTCAACTTCGGAACGGGAATGCGGCGCAGGTTTGCTCTGCTTGCCAAAACCGCCCACACACTCCCCCCCCCACACACCCTACACACACACACACCCTACACACACACACCGCACCGTCTTGCTTGTATCTCCCACAGGCCGGCATGAGAAGAGCGCACATCTCGTGGACTTCCCAAGATTAAAGCTTGAGAAAGACAAGACGATTTAACCGCTGGAGGAAACTGCAGTGATAAGCATGACTATGCTGAACTAAAAGCACGGAGAGCGGGAGCACTGGTGAAAACACCATTAGCTAAACCAGAGACCCTCGATGTTCACAATGCAGGGATTCAACTTTGGGCAGCAGTCAGGCCTCAGTTATACGTCTCTGTACATATTCAGAATATTTCACTTCCTGTAACTGGTAACACTTAAAAAAATACAACAAAAAAAATTTTATACTCTTACTTAATGCATGAAATAACCAGAATCTAACTGCTACATACTGATGCCATATTTGTTCATCATTTATTAGTCAGAATGGTTCATGCATTTCATGCAATTACTACATTTGTTCATGATTTGCACATGAGTAGTAACTAAGTTACTAAGTTACTTGTGCCCCCTCAAGTAAAGTGTTACCCTTCAACCTTCTTAACTCATTTAGGTACTGTGATGAGCAGCACCAGATTTCAAGAGGTATATTCAGTAAAATACAATTTACTGCATCTCTCAAAGTTTGTTATGTAGTTGGTAAATCATACGGGGAGCACAGCATTTCTGTCACGGCAAATTATGCTGATTTAAGCCATTTATTATTCATTCCATATGCATAAATCGCTTCATGTTGTGGACACAATACGTATTTGAAGTAGGGAAGACGTGCGGCCTTTGCTACTGAGCCTCAGGTTTTGAATGAGGGTTACAGGATGAGCGAGTGTGTCATTCCAGGTTGCTTGAACAAACGCTTGGCTTCTGAACAACTGAAAGGTGCCCAGCTTAATGACAGCCAGCACACACCAACAGTTTTGACCCCCCCCCCAAGGAACTGCATTGTCAGAGAAGGCCTTGCTTTTGGGTGACGACAAATAGCAGCGGTTACCCCCCCATGGCACCACACTGGTGACTCCTTTAAACCTTTCAGCTGCTTTGTACCCAGATCATAATATTTTTGGGTGAAGATCACTTGGCACTATCATCCTTTACATCAAGCTGGAGAAGGTCCTCGGGATTCCTACTATTGAGCCGCACCACCTGTAGCTCAGACTAGGCAATCCATCTAAAGCTATGCAGCTTTATGCCTGGTCAGTACTGCTGGAAGAGGAGTTGGTGTAGCCAACAAGTTAGCCCATCCTGTGGACCGCAATGTCCAAGTGCAGTGACGGGGACACTGCTGAAAAAATGGTGCCGCCCTTCAGATGAAGCGTAAAACCGAGGTTCTGAGTCTCTGGGGTGATTAAAGACCCTTGAGTATCTTTTGAAAGAGTACGGGATGGTA
Source organism: Mormyrus lacerda (assembly GCA_015163995.2). Lineage (NCBI taxonomy): Eukaryota > Metazoa > Chordata > Actinopteri > Osteoglossiformes > Mormyridae > Mormyrus > Mormyrus lacerda. The sequence goes on from JAABNX020000008.1 coordinate 10,014,168, forward strand.
CCGTGATGCCCTGGATAAAATTGCTCACTGTGGCCCTTTCAGAACTGGCCTACTAATCATCTTCTGTATCTACCTGTTGAACTTTCTCCTGCCTCTTAGCTACTGTATGGTGAGTGTACTGGTGCAGAATGGCTGCCGTCGCCTCACCCAGGTGGGCAGTGGTTGAAGCATCTGCCATTATTTCTGTAAAGCATTATTGGATACGTTGGTTTCTCAACCTTCTGGAAAAAATGGAAATCTTATATGATGCTTCAGAAGGTGCCACAGATTCACACGGAGCCTGTCTCCAGCACTCGTGGGGAGAAGAATGAGGAAGCTTTACTGCAGAGTGTGTAACATGGACGCAAACCACAAAACACATAGTCGGTATTGGTGAGATTAGGGTCTCCAGTTATGGCTGTATTGCCTTGTAATGGTGTTGCCTGCTCTACATTTAGATTGATTAATTTATCAGATACAACATACTTTTGTCCAAAATGAGGTACAAATGAGGACGCTGAACGAGGTCAGCCAACCTTCATGGCGCAATTAGGGTTAAGGGCCGCAATGGCGATATGATTTTTCTGTGTGGTTTTAGCCCACAGCTTTGCAGTCATGGGTACAGATCACTCACACACCAACCCAAAACCTCATCTATCCTTTTGTTAAATGATGTTATAAGAACTTCAGAATTTCTTCCAGACTGGTACCCTTGTAGACGCAAAGCATAGAAGTTAATCATAATCAGCTGTTCAAGTACTGGGTGTTTTCCATTTACCCCAGGACCTATAAATAAATGACAGTTTACCTTTGATAGATATACCACCTTTGTTAGGCGTCTTCATTATATGTAAGAACTGTACCCAATAAATGTAACAGGAGTGAAAGAGACGCAGAATCAAATGGTGTAATTTACTCTGGCATCTGGAGACCCTCAGAATGGTGGTGGTCAGAACAGTCAGTGGAACATCTCGCCGAGGCTAATCAGCCTCAGACGAATGATCCCTCTCACCAGCGAATCAGCTCTGCGGTGCCGGCAGACGCAGCCCCGCGCTCGAGTTCCCCTGCCTCTCGCCAACCCAAACAGGTTTGAGGGAACAGGCTTGTTTGCTTTCACGTTTGCACAATTTGGTGTGATTTCAGAGGAGTGAACGTAACCGTAATTAAGCCGGCCCCAGCTTTTAGCTCGTCTCTCTCTGCCCCGGCGTCTGACTCCATCCGAAAATGGGCGCACCGAGCTGGCCGCTCCCCTGTGCCCACACCACGGATTCAAATCAGGCTGGTAGCTCAGCACACAAGCCTGATGATGTCCTTCACCTTCTTCCTTCTCTTTAATGAGTCAACTTCCTGTATTAGAAAATACATCAGTGGCTATTTGGAACCACTGGTAAAGAAAACAGAAGCAGTTCGTGTTTTTGCACGCTTTACTGAAAAAGTCAGTAGGTTTATATTTGGTTTTTACAATGATAAATAAATAAGTACCATTGGGCACCTGACTATCTCAGTATTTAATCTCACTCTGAATTAGCAAATGGGTAAGATCAGACCTGTCGCAGGCTAACTCAAGCACATGAAATGATGAAGAGTGTCATCTGAATACTGGCCTTCGGGTAAAAGTTTTGACAGTTCGGTTATATTCTTCAAATATCTCAAATTATATTTTGGGGAGCTGAGGTCAGTTTCAAGCAATGCGATGCCAAGACTTCCCAAGTTTCGTTTAATGAATGTTTTATGACATGAAACAAATGAACAAAACAACAGAACAAACAGTTAAGGACTGTCTCAGATCGCTTCCATAGAGATGGCATAAACAAACAAGTTTTGTCTCATAGGGTCTTATTTGTTTGCTTGTGACATTTTTATTGGGAACTTATGAGATGAATGCTTACACCATGGCACTTATGCCAGGCACTGTGCCCACGGCCTAACCAGCTGCAGATCACCCTGTGCTGCATGTCAGTGTGCCTGACACGGCTCAAGGGCAACAAGAAAAAAAAAAGTCCTCTATTGTTTTATTTATTTCTTTTACTTTCATCTGTAAACTGTTCTAAATTGCTTTTTTTGGGACAAACCTACACATTCCCGTCGGGATAATTTGAGACAGAACCGCTTACGTCGGAGATCAGAAAGCTTTGCTCTGTCTACGTTGGGCCTATTTTGGGCTGCATGTTTGCCACAAGAAACAAAGGGAACCTTAGTGTGGGAATTGCGAGGATTTCTGTGATTAAACGACAGGGATGCAGGGTATGGGCGGCCCACACATGCCGGTACAGACGTCTGGTGAATAGACGTCCCTAAAAGCAAGAGGAGTGATATGGTCTGGCTGTCTGTGGACACCAGCATCATGCAGCAGCTAATAGCCCAGGGCTGGCTACTGCAATCTAAGGCATAAGACTTTATCGTCATTGTAAACATACATTGACATTCCGTGTGGCAGCTGTCATGCTAAAAATCATGCTAAGAATACTCCACATTGCCAAAATAATTATCAAAAAGCACAATGGGTAGGAATGTATAAGTAAAATGAATAAATAATAGTAAGTAGAATGAGTGAATTAAAATAATTTAATAATTGAAATGTGAGCAGCAATATTCAATAGGTAGCAGCAATGGGTAAAATAATTTGGAATAATTGGTTTCCATTGAGATTTTGACACCAGGTTCAAACAGGACCATCCCCGCTAAATTGAGACTTGTGTTGGTTAGTAGGTAACCAGTCGTAGTTCTTTGAGCAGATCTAAGACTCCTAGTTGCCAGAGTCTCAGCACACTGTGAGTCAGTGCTACTGTACAGAAGCTAACAGGTGTGTTTCAGAAGTCATGTGTGCTAATGTACAGCATTCAGTCCACCAGCACGCAGATGTTTACCTCTGGGAAAGAACTGCATGCTGTGTGTGTTCTCAGTGCCACACATGGAGAAGTCAGCATGAAGTCTGTAGGTCATAAATCCATTGACAGGTCTGGATCCCACAGTGGTGTAATAGTCTATGCCTTTTTAACTTACATTGTGTTTCATAAAAGTTTGATTACAAAATATATATTTAATTTAGAATATATGAGAGTCCATAAGAATCTATGAACACCATCACAGCACATTATAATGCATTCATAAAGCATAATAAACATGGCTATAAATATTTATCAAAATGCGTAACACATTATAGCCATGTTTATTATGCATTATGAATGCTATATGAAGCTCTCATCTGTAATGCACTATAGATACTTTCACAATACAGTACAAAGCATCTGTAAATTCATATATTGACCATTACAGTATAATGCATTACGAAGGTATCTACAGTACAAAGCTTATGAAGTATTATAATCAACACTATAATGCTTTATGACTGTCAATAGAAGTAATGCTTTATTAATTCTTATATCAAACATTATAATGCATTATAAAGGTATTTAGAGTGCATTATACATGACAGATTTAAGTAAAATGTTACCAAAGTATAAATTTAATTTGCCTAATAAAGTACATGAAAATGATTAATATACACAATAAGTTGTACCGGCAAATACAAGAATATATCAAATTTTTACTCATTAAGGAAAATAAGAAAACTACTGAAGAAAAAACAAAAAACTTTTTCATGTCTTTGTAACAGGAATCTGCATATTAAGGCAAATGACTGGCTGCAAGATTTTAACTTGATACATGTAAAGTACATAATGTCAATTTTCCTTAGGCTTGTTTTTTATATTAAGGTTACAAAACAAAATAATTATTGCTATTAAAGTCTACATCAAAATCGTGATTTGCAAAATCACAGATAATTTACTGATCACAAGGATTAGTCAGACAGTCAGTCAGAGTGGAGCTTAAAGCTTGTTCTGTGGGCAAAGTTGCAAAGTAACCTCACTAAAGCATCCACCTCACGTGGAGGACCACTCATAGAGTTTTTCAATTTTAATTATTTTCTCTGACATTTAAACAAGTCGTCCAGTGAAGTATTTCCACTTTAGCCGTAATAGCAAACATTCGAGCCACGGACCTCAGACTGACCCTTTCCCCACCACACTACACACTCAATAACACGGCCGTACCATGCCACAATAATTAATTACACTGCAGACATGGTGAAAAATGTTCCACCTCGTGCGAGGGGGCGGAAACCATTTTTATATGGCCTACCTGTGGTCACTCAGTGTGGCCCATTTGGAGTCCGTGACCGCAGTCACCCTCCCCCCCCCATTTTTCATTACAGGTAAGATAAGCTCGCTTAGCAACCCGTCAGGCCGCGGCAACGCCAAACGGCGCTTTGCAGCCGGCGGTGTTATCAGTTTAAAAGAGCCCACTGGGCTCATTCTCTTAATCTTCCCTCGGGTATCTTTCCGTGTTGAGGAGCAGTTTTGCCAGTGATGAATCATAGTTTTAAGTGCTTCGCTGATCACAGGACCACCAAAATGTTACATTTAGTCTCCGGCACTGCGGCTACATATTTACCTTAATCCCAAACACCTGTGGGAAAGGGGACACAACTCTGGGAAGGTTTATTTGTCAGGTTTTGAAGAGGTTATTTTTTCTGACCATAAACAGGGAAAATTCTGCAGAAGAGGAAACAGAAATTTATTTAATGAACTTTTCTCCCGAAGTAGTGTCATGAAAGCAGGAATGCAGTGTCAAGACATCTTAGGATGTAAAAAAGGCATTTCAGCCAATGTTTAATGAAACAGCTATATTCAGCTTCAATTTAATCCAACTATAGTCTTGCCACTCATCATAATGTCATCATAAAGCTTCTGTTTTAAAGTTGAAACAGCCTGTACTAAAGAGCAGAAACTTAATCTATGGAAACTGCTTTTGACCAGTCATTAAGTCAAACTTACATGTTATATTATAGTTTTGTATTTTATTCTATTTCAAAAGAGGTCAAAATGTTGTAATATTCAGTAAACGAAAATTTCATGCTTTATTAAATCATCGTATTGGATTTTAGGTTGTTCCTTACTGTCTGTTTTATCTGGAACTAAAACTCACAGCTGCATAAAATTCAGGAATGATTTTCCTTGTCTTAGATTTTCAAAATTAAGACCAGGATAAAGTTCTATGAACTGTCTAAAAATAAGGTCACATTGATTCTAAAGTCTAACACATGAGCTCCATTATTAAACCATTTGAAAATCATAATTGCTAGAATTATTAGTGGCCTATTTGTCCTATATAAATATCCCAATTTAGGATATCTGTATGATTATTGTTGTAGACTATTTGCAGACTGTGCAGAGATCCTAAGTCCAGATATTGTTAAAACCAAGTTTAAAGATATTTTAATATGACAATATTACTTACAGATCATGTTGAATCAAGGTTTGGATGTCATGAAACCATATTTTTTGTAGTTTATTAACAGTATACATAGTCAATTTTAAAACATATTTGTGTATATTTCTTCATGAAACAAATATTCTCAACTACTGAAATACTTACCATACTGTACTTTTTAAAATTAAATTATATATTTTATATAAAAACAGACTTAAAAGATTATGCTTTGTTCTTTGTCCTTTTCAAAGATTTAATAGTAATACCAGAGGTGTTTCAAGAATGTGATGTTTTTGTGGCCAGGACCTGTATATCATGTACATAAATTGTTACATTTACCTAGAAAAAAAGAAAAACTACTTTTCTGTATATTAAAAATGCTGCATGTAGGAAATAGATGCTAATTCAAGTTTTTGTTATATCTAGTAACAATTTAGCATTTACTGTAAGTTAATTTTTAAATTATGTTTAATAAGAACATAAGAA
>JAABNX020000008.1:10020006-10041882 GCA_015163995.2 Mormyrus lacerda
CCATCAAGCTCGCTTGGGGAGAACTTTAATAGCTCAGAGTTGCTAAAATCTTATCTAGCTCTGATTTAAAGGAACCTTAATTGCTAATGTGTCTGTAAATGTGTGTTTTTTCTTGGCTTTTTTATACAAATTTTAGATTTAGAAAAATATCCCCAAAGTGTGCAAAAATTACTGCTTGGAACAAGCGAATGAATGTTCTTACACCATTTGCCTATTTACAGATAAATATTAATGTATTATATTAGCTGCATTTTGTAGGGAGAGGAGGAGACGTTTTTTCCAAATGCATGACAAGCAGAAGTTCAGCTGCACTGCTTTCCACCTTTCATGTACCGAGACGTCGGTTGAAGCACACATGTTGGACAGCTTCTGCAGTGCAAGAGGCTGAGATGCTACAATACGCCTTTGATGTGCGTGTGTGTGTCCGTGTGTGTGTCTGTGTGTGTGTATGCGCGTGGTGCATTAAACATCTGCTGGCAGCTGGATCTTTGACGATGCCTGGAAATGCCTTTTGGGTTTCCGTTTAGCATGTTTTACAGATCATTACTATATAGCCCTTTGTCACACTTACCTCCCCCTGTCACTCAATCGACTGGCCAGTGATTCTGCGCCTCTGCATTCACCTCCCAGAGTCTAGCTACACTGTGGCCACATGAACATGACTTGCAAATATACTTCTGAACAGGTACTGTGTATAAGCGCTTCCTGTTTAAGATATAAACGCAAGTTGTTTTGGACTCCTTGCCGAATTTTAAATATTCAAACCCTGTGTCTCAGCTGGTGAAGCGATATGTTAAATGCCTGCATTAATTTTCCCTCAGATATTGAAGCCATCACCAAGGAAGTGTTGTAATGCTAACAGGGAAAAGATTGAGTGATGAACAGTGCGACCCCTGAAGTATGTCACTATCACGCACAGCGGGGTGCTCACCGGATCAAAACCGTTAGTTTCCTGTTAGATGACAGGGACATGATCACTGACAGCCGATGTTCTACATGGGTAATTCATGTCCCAGCAACATAAGAGGAAGCAGGCTGAGCCCACAGCTCTACACGCTCAACATGCTTTTTGCATTTTTTCAAAATTTTTTCCAAATGCCTTTGAAAATGCAAGCCGTACTTTTTTGAATCAATAACCATACACAGACCAGCTCAGATTTTATCAGAGAAAAATTATCTCCCATTGCAATGAAAAATAAGTATAAGCAATACAAGTAAAATTTTTTAAGTACACACAACTTAATTTATACATGTGTATTTTCTTAAGGGACTCCTGCTGGAAATAAACAGCTTTTTGAAACCTTTAATTATAATGAAATTTTAGTCTCTTCCCTAGAATGAAGGAGTTTCAGAAACAGCTGTGGTGGTTGCTGATTATTTAATAACACGTTGATAAACATGGCTATCAATCAACCGCCCTGTCATACCTTTCAATTCATAGGGGTCGCTAAGCAGTCCGAGCTGCTGACTCTCTCATTTAAGGTGCCAGTGGGATTAGCTTCCAGGCCGGAGATCCTACCCTAGGTAACACAACCTACTCTGGTGCTTCCAGAACAACGCTGTAGATGCATCACTATGCTGGCTGCAGACGCGTTCCTTGCAACAAGATCACATTTTGGACATATTTTCCGGCAAAGACCTGTATATTTCCCACAGGGATCCCAACAGAATTAATAAAGCCTGCAACTCCACGCTCGTCCCCACAGTAATCAAAGCTGAAGCCCATTCTGGTGCCTCGTAACATGTTTGGGTGCGTATACATGTGCTATGTGTGTTTTCCCAGATTGAAGCTATTTGAATGAGTCAGATCAAATTTAACGCTTGAAATGAAGGGATTGAGATATTGTGGAGACAGAGAATCAGAGTGACGAAATGGAAGAACGAGAGTCATTAAATACCCGAGGTGAACGTCTAGCAGTCTGCATGGGACGTGTCTTCCTGGGTCTGCGCATAGGCGAGCAGTGATGCTAGGTGTAGACATTGTGACATAGACCAGCAAGAAGTTCATATAAAAGCAGGTTAAACCGGGTTCACTTAGAGTCACACCCATAAAACACTCCTGGAGAAAAAAAAAAAAAAGGTTTTGCACAGCAGAAAGTTTGAACATATGTTTGGTTTATACACATTCATGGGTTTTGTCAAGCATGGTGTAAGGTTAGTACTTGACAATGCGTATGCTAGATTACTATTGTCACAGTCAAGCACATATTTTTCATATTTGTGTGATCCATACAGTTTTGAAACAATTTGGCATAAAAATGTAAAAATACACAGTTTTGACATTGCATTGAAACAGACTTTTATTTATATCTGATATCTCTTTCATAGTAAAACAGTGAGATTTATACAGACAGCACACACAAGCAGATAAATTAGTCAAATTCAAAAACGTACAGGAGCAAAGATTATGAACCAACAAATCTGCGGCGTGTTATTGTTTCAAATCTCCCCCGTTTCTGCACTTCTTACTCTTTTCCTTCCCGGTATCATCGTAGCACAAAAAGGCCCCGGAAGTCTGTATAAAGTCAGTCACCTGATGCAAAGAGAATAAGGATGATCACAGAAATACAATGCATTTAACTTTAGTAATTTAATAGAAAGAGTATCATAATTGATGTTCAGAATAAAATAGGATAATATCTGACTGCTGATGTTATATACAGGGACTATAAGGCATTACGGATAGTTTTAGGACTACAAGCATAATGCCTTTTGTAGTCTGTATTCATAGGTAGCATATAGTGATCACCAACCATGTGTTTTATCTCTGTCTGGGATCTTCACCAAACGGGTCCTAAATTAACCCCCCAGAAGATACACCAATATGAATGAAAACAGTGCCGAAGGCCAAATGGACCAGTCTACACTGCTGTGTTTTGTTGGGACCTAAAAGTGGGTGGGGGGGTCAATTCATGACTTTCAAACAGTTTCAAACAAAACGGGGCCTGCGAATTGCAAAGATCCCTGGATGAAAGAGCTGCCTGCGTGTCTCGTGAATGCGTGGGTGACTGCGACAGGGAGCGGTGCAGCTGCGATTCAGCTCAAAATGCAACTTATCCTGTTTCATTCAGTGGCAGATTGATTTTCAAGTAACAAAAGTCCACTCATGCGCCGGGCAGCTTTTTCTGGGGACCTTTATGGAGGAATTTCTCCAAAGAATTTGATGAGCAATTTGACCTCCTGCAAGCTGTGTTTTCATGGAGATTTGTGCCACTTCCCCTTAGGTTTAAAGGGCCAATCTCAGCCTAGTATCAATCTCACCACTGTCGTGTGGCTCTTTTTACTTTTTTCCGCTTCCATTGTTATAGACCAGGCAGCGGAAAGAGACCTGGGCAGGTGGAAGCAGGAAGCCTCTGGATGCTCTCAAACCAGGCAGCACGTGAGACTCACTAAGCTTGGGCTCCTGCCCGAAACCAAGAGCCATCCTTAGAGGGTCTGCCTGACAGCTCGAAACGCTGCCCTCCATCACGCTGCAGGACCGCAGAAACCAGGACAGATGAACGCCACTTTACTCAGGAAGCTCTAATCCCTTTGCACTGGCACCAGTGCCCTTTCACACAGGGCAGGAAGCACATTGTGCCATTTTCTGCTTACCTGAAATGCAATGAATAGGAACAAATAAACCCCAACAGAATAATTCAATCCAGGGCCTTCAGTTGTGTCCAGATCCAGTCATGTGACTATGACCCAGCACTTGGCCCGGTCTAACACTTACAGACATCTCCCTGAAGCCAATGCCTCTCTGTTGGGATGAACGTTATCGATGTTCTTCATTTGTTAAAGGTGAATTACATGAAAAGATCTCTTCACCGAGGCTTTTAGTTAACTGCTCACTTGATGACATTTGGGTCTGTCTGTTTACTTGCAGTGATGTAGGCCTGTTAAATGGGGCCGTGCTCAGCATCTCCAGCCCAGCCAAATCCTGCATGCCGGCGGCTAAGTGTCAGACTGCACTGCAACAGTCTGAGACAGACTGCCCCGACACCCACTCACCCCAAACCACAATCATAAACTCCAAGCCAGCCGCCTCCACGTCACATAATGCCAGTTTGATATGATGCATCGCCAGGACTCCCAGCACTTGGGAACCATCTTCCTTTTCTTTCCCACTTGTCCCCTTGCGATCCAAAGACTGGGCCAATCGCACCCTAGTCCTGAATCAGATTCTTACAACCAATTTTCAGTCACAGAAGATACAACCCAGTTCAGCAAAAACAGCAATCAAACTAAGGGCTAGTAAAAGGGCTTCTTCCTTGGCATGCCCCCCCCACCACCCCCCAGCACCAGTCTCCTCCCACAAACCCAATTAGCGGTCAGTCGTAGGTGGGTGCTTTCTGGATTAAAATAGCAGCATAGTATCTGAGACAGAAAAAAGAAAAAGGAGAAAATGCAGAGTTGGGGGAGATACGTTTCCTATTGTTATTTATTATTGCTTATATCCATCTCTACAGAAAAAAGTCGATTTTAGCGGGCAGATGAACGTTTCTCCTTTGCTTTCCCTTCCTGAATGGGAACTGCCTGAAAAAAAAGAGAGATGAGGTTGTACAGCTTCCGGTCCGCCTGCGAGTTGTTTTAGACCTATGATGACGAGAATAGGAGGCTTAGCAGCTGAAGAGGCAAACAAACAAAATGCAGTCATTTCCCTGAACGTATCCCTAAGCACGTGCTGTGATTAAGGGACTGTGCGCAGTGTTGGAGAAGGAAAATGGCAGTTCCGCGCTTTTATGGGAAGAAATTATACTGACGCGAATGTTTTCAAACGTAGTCTAGATCTCAATTATAATTAGTGCTGTGGACAGCGCCTTCAGACAGCCTGGGATTAACCTCTGAGGAGCAACTGATAAATTCTTTGCTTAGCCTTTTCCTTCTAGTAGAAATAAAGAAAAAAATGATTGCCTTTGGTCAAGCTGATTCTACCTGTTCTTTGTTCACTTAAGAAAATGCTGCATTATTGCATTGACGCTAAAACATTCATTTTCAAAAAGAAAACAATGACAGATTGTTAAAACGTGGTAGGCATATTTTTAAACGACTACCTAAGGCTAGTGTCACAAGGAACACTTGTTGACTTTTTTGTGGCATTACATCTTGTTAGAATGACAAGAGCCAAAATCAGCGGGGACAAAGCCCACCCTGATAACAACCTCTTTACCAGGCTGAGGTCTGGAAAGCGCTTCTGCTGTCTCTCGGTGGAAATTGAAAGTTGCAGAAGGAGCTATTACGTTACTTAATATTTAATCAACAGATATAATTCAAGATTTGCTCTTTATTTACGCGCCTCACATCTGCGTTTCACATCTCTGGTCTTTTTTCAGTGTAACTTTCTGGTCATTATTTGTTACATTTAGGTATTTATTAAATTGTTATTTTTTATGCTTTATTGCATTGACAATTTTTATTATGGCGGAGTTTCTCACCTTGCATTTCATTGGCGGTTATGTGACAAAACCTTTTAATCACTTGAATCATTAAGAAAGATGACATGAAATCTTTCAACTACATTTCCGTTTTATGCTGGTAAAGGTGCTGTGAAACGGAGTTGTCGCGTAACGGACCTCTCCTGCAAACCATGGCATTAACCGCAATGCCCTACATGACACGTACTGTTTTAGAAGAGTTTGTTATTAGTATATAGCAGACGTTTCTTTAGGGGCCTTTAATGTAGCCTCTACTCCTTACGATTCATTAACGTACAGGTTTACACAGTATATATGTTTGCTGCGCTGTCTTAATGATCCACAAAAATAGTTGATGGTTTGGACAAAAGAGTGTTTCACCTGCTACTTGTTTATCACCTCAATAAGTTATCTTCTGTTATGATAATTGCCCTTTCAGCTATTAAAAGTATGATACAAATTCATTATAATGATTTGTAATTGATTTGCAATCGTAGTTCTACGTATTCCTGTGTTACGCACTTCTGTATGAAATTATTCCCAAGAAATTAAGATGAAAAACAGGCAAGATCACGTATTAAACTGAATTATAACATAGGCTGATTACAAAACCAGTTAAGCTGGCATTTCTGTCTCATTCCTAACATTTGCTCAATAATTTCTTATTCATTATTTTATTTAATTTTATTTTTCTGAATTATTTTGCACCGAAATTTTTCAAAGGCTGTGATCTTTTTACACAACAAATATTAATCAATGTGGCAAAAGAATATTCCTACAAAGTACGGAAAACAGTATTTAGGCCTATTAAAGAGCCTATTAAAGAGAAGCAGGCTATGATTTTATTACGCATGTAGGCTATTTGAATCAAACATTAAGGTATGGTACTGAAAATGTAAATCAGTTTCAAAAATCATTTATGATGAACTGCATTGAAATATAGATGAATGGAATAAAATTTTGAAACACAAAGCAGTTTCCTCTCGGGGAGCGCTAAAATCCGGGCCGGTATTCCTGGTCAGTGTGGTTATAACACGTCCTCATTTCCAATATTTAAAAATAGAAATTTAATATTTGTTGTTGTATTGAAATTTTATATTTCTTTAAGTTAGAATTATAATTTTTGTTTGTCCAAAATTATAATACAATATTATCATATTCCTGGGTAGAGAATTTATTGTTTTGATAAAAGCTTTTGAAATATTACAACCACAGAAAAAAGCAATGTTTTAAGAACTGAAACCATGCATGACTTGTCCATTTCTTTAAAACGAATGCAACACTACAGTATTTCTCCAATATGTTATTTTTCATCATTGCATATATTTTCCCTTCAGGTATCCTTTAATATATCAGCAACAAAAGCAGACCCTCAGATTTTTTTGCTGTTTAATATTCCGTTCAAATTTTTTAAAATTCCGTAAATACATTTGTGAGAACGCATCTAACGTTTCACTGAGGTTTTTAGAAGTCTGTAATCGAGTATTAACGTCAATCCACGCATATAAGAGAAATGTCAAATATTTTCTGTATCATCTCTATGAGTTATATAGCCAATTAATTTCATACGTTTTACAATACATTTGCATTAGGTGCTGGCCTATTAAAGGACTTATTTCTGGCAAATATCGTTTGTCCTAAAAGAAAACGACTCAGATATGACTGTCCTCACCTATCATTTAGCTTATACTGTACATTGATATTGGCATTTCAATCAACTCACTAAACGTTTTCCATTTAAGCATTACTAATATTCATTTAACCGTATTTCTGCTAGGAAAGAGATGATGTGCAAAATATTAATTATATGACCTGTTTAAAATATTAACAGTCAAAATAAGCAGACGCCCAAAGCAGCAAAAGATTCGAACTAGCTGCGCAGGCTCCCAAAATCAAACCCGGGTTTTTATTTACTCTTGAGCAAGTAATACATAGTAATATTCGTTCGAATGCCCCGATATACACCAGTGAATGGGCCTATGGCGACAATCGCCAGAAATATTAAAAACTCGTAAAGGACAATGTCAGCGCTGTTGATTACACGAGACGGTGGGTCTCACATCTACACAGTTCAAATCAATCTAGCAGCTGAATGAGTGCAATCAGTGGTCTGTTTGTAATCCCATCCATTTTCATTAACATAAACACCACTTGAACAAAAATATACACGGCCACCTACGAAGTAAAAGAAAGTGATGAGGAAGTACCCTTTTCTAATTTATACTGTTTTCAATTAAACGACAATGTTGTAGCCTCGATGATGCATGTAGCAAACGCTCTGATTGTGTGTTGGACCTAAAATGACCCCATTTTCTTTCTAATACACCAAGAATGTGCAGACTTGACGAAAACTCGAAAAATATGGCGACTGATAAAAGATTAAGACGCTGAGATATGCGATGTCTTAATTGCGTTTATTGGTCTTGGAGAGCCAGTGATTGAGTAGTGGGCGTTACCACAATAGGTCACGTCAATAACCGTGAATTATTCATTATAACGCATCACATTTGTGTATGTAAAATTAATAGCATATAATAGCATATCACGCACATAAATACATAGTAATAAATAACAATTAATTTAAATTATGTTATGAATATTCAGCAGCAAACTTACTTTTTACTAGTTTTAAAATAAAGAGGATGGTATATTTCATCGTGATAATTTAACGATCAACTATAAACCATTAAATGATTATTAATCGTCGTTGTTTTTAATGTTGCCATACCTCTTACTGCATATGAAATAGACTCTGGGTTAAAAAGAAACTGAATCAGACGCAGGTGTCCTGTTTGTATTTACGTTTCCACCGAGCTTCGCGAATTTAAATCAGCTTATCAAATTCTGATGTTGGTGTCCAAATGGACCTGTCTTTTCGTATGATTTTATTGTATTTTCGTTCCTACATTTTGTTCCCGGAAAAGCAACATTTCATTTCATGTGTAGAAAGTTTCATTTTAATTTCATTATTTATGTCATTCGCGATCAATAATTCAGGATGTTCTGCTGTCATGAACAGCGAACATGCATCCCAAACATTTAATGCATTGTATCTATTCCAAGACAGGATATTCCGTCATATTTACAATATTTTTGTCATTCCGTTTTTCCGGAAAGATTCAGTCTTGCCTTAGCTCGCGTTTTATCACATTTATCTTAAACGCAAATTCGTTAGTTAAACACCATTTTTCTACAAGTGCTCCCACTTCTTATCACAACCTTGGTATATGTAATCAGTTCGATTTTCAGACAAATCACATATTTATACCTGCAACCATCCCTTTGTAATTCACGCACTTATACCTCAATTATTTAATTACATCATGTATTTATTTATAGGATAATTACATCAAACATAAATTTGAAACGGAATAAAATAAAATAAACCGAATAGGGTCCACAGGTTCTATTTTAAACCAGCTTGGCCTGTCAACTAACGCACCCACCATAACCACGTTTTCTGTGTGTGTTTAAAATATTCAGTATCGAGTAATGAGTCTACTGTCAATAAAAGCGTTAGGAAAAAATACTAGAAATAGGATGCCGTTCCAAATTATTTGTTTGTTTAAACTGTTTACACATATAGGCCTGCACAGAGTGAATAACTTTTGTATGTATTTTTACGAAGCAATTATACGGAACTGGATGTAGATGAAGCAGGATTGCTTTGTTGACGCCATACTACCAAGCGTCAGCTGACAAGGTGTGGTGTCCATAAGCGATATCACACTAATGACAGAAGTACTTTAAACTGTAGCATAACTCCGCTGAAACAAAACCAAGCGACTGACTATGGTTCTGGACAAACTTATAATTACACTCTATGTCTAAAACAAAACAACGCAGACAAAGTATAGGTGGGTTCAGCCGTACTGCGTTTGGCACTGATTGTAGTTAAGCGCGTGCCCATTGTCAGAGAAACAATTGTCTGCCGCCCTCGCTTAAATCCTGGCTTGGTTTATTTAAAAAAAAAAATCACCTAAATGTAGGTAACTGAAAACGTGTATAACCTGCGAGGCGGAATTGTCATAAAATTCCCAAAACAGATAGCAACTAAATAATATAGTTGTGCATTATATACAGATTTCCGGAAAATGTCTAATATTTTTGTATATATCTCGGGGAAAATAACATGTTTTTGCGAGATATGCACGTGTCAAAGCTTTATTGATCTTTGGAGTCAGTCATATAACATCGTGTTTTATATGCCTAATGTTTTCGGTTTAAACCGATTTTACCTATATATTTTACCTTAATAACCCTTTAATAAGAATAGCAGATATAGGCAACATGGGGTCAGCCCGGTTGTTTTACACCATTGCCTGCGTTTGTGACTAGCACAGGAAAAGTCACATGGTGACTCCTTCAGCCGAAGCGGCTGTGAATTCCGAGGGATGCAACGCTGTCAAATATTTCATTGAAAGACGTCATGGAAAATGTGCGCGCATAACGGTCAGAGCCAATTGGAACGAACTAAACAAGAAACGTAAAGACAAAAAGAGAATAATTTAGTTACGGCCATAAAAATCCGTCCTCATAACTTTATTACCACTGACCAAATGTATACTTTTGTGGGTTTCTAGGAACAGCTTAAACTGCACACCTTCCTTCCTTTAATAACATTCCGAAGGTGTAAATCTGAGTGAAGGCTTGCAACTGCCATAACACAGATTAAACTAGACGCCGTATTTTATACATCCAACAACCGAAGGAGCTGGGCGGCGTTTTCTGAAATTACCGCAACAAAATTAGTCATGGCGGTTGAATCGAATCAGATCTTCAGCTAGTATCATGAATAAACCGGAAACAAATTTATGATACTTCTTGTAACAATACTCCTTTGGATAATAATTTGATGACTGTTGACATGGGAAAATGTGATTTAAATACAAAAATACTGAAAATAAGGGAACTAGAAATGCTCTATAAAGTCAATTTAAAATAATAAAACTTCTGTGGCAGTACTGTTATTTATTGGTACTCCGCAAATACCGTAATTGGTACTCCGCATGTACCGTAAGTTGCCGTGCAGAGTGACCATAAAACGCTACGCTGTTCTGCCAACACCTCTGACAGGGAACATTTACTCGTTAACAACATGCCAGTCTTCTTTTTTCCACTTTACCACGATGCAGAATTACTCATGTCACTCCGTCGTCTGGATTGTGTTTAAGGATCAATTCGAAGAATACTTTTGTATTCTAGTGCATGCATGTTGGATCAGCAGAGTGCTGAAGGCGGGCGACTGGGAAAGAGAGCTGGATACTTGCCGATATGGTGTGTAGGAACAAGCCTATGCTTGGAATGAAGTCATCAACGTTAATTAAACGCAGAAGAGAGTAGGCTGGCGCGCGCCTCTCCTCCGTTGCGCAGTGGGTGGTCCGTTCCTCTGATAAATTTGTGGGCCCCCTTCCAACCGGGCGCCCGCTGTACCGGCTGGTTAAAACAATACTACCTATATACACTTCTGTTCTTGGGTTACTAATTCAGAATCTCCATTGCCAAACATTCAACGTACAAAGTTCATGAAGTAGATTGGTACAATTAGATTTTATTCCCTTTGAGGCAATACATCTTAAATAATAAAATACACTAGGCTGAAAATGTGAAAACGCGCATTTTCAATAAACATACATCGTTAATGCAATTTTAAACTGTTTGCGATCATTTAAGTAACATATAATAAAACCGTAATCGATTGCAGAAGAATATATAGGCATATATTTTGTAATATGATAATAGCCATTCAATTAAACGATTGTTTACCATATTTGTATTAAATTAAATGTATCAATGTAATTTGATAACAGTGTAACGAGGTCATTTAACCTAATTCACAATTTAAGTTTTTTTTGCTGCTTCAAATTTCGTAACCACTCTTCTGCAAATTTTAAACCTGAAAATATTGCTTTATTAAATCATCGTTAAATGAAATCGTTTTAATCGGTTACATTTAGTTTCCAGATTTAAATTCTCACACGTCTCTAAACGAGTTGACCAAAAGGTCTCTCCTTAGAGAAGAAACAAAATAGACTAGCTTTGTATCGGGTTTGTTAAACTAGGACTTTGTGTTAATTAATTACGACATTCCATTCTCAGATAATTATAGTAAATAATGCTTTGTTTAATATTTAGCATTATCCTAATGCAGCATAACACAGCTCTATGTGTGTTGGTTCGTGTTGTTTTTCTCTAAGGTACAAGAGAACGACTTTCCACAGCACCGAATTATAATGCTTAGTTTATAATGAAAGGGACACTATGAAATTTGGTAAAGGCTCGCAATAACAAATACGATAGAGTCAGGATGCTCCATAATTTGTACTGTAGTTAATTGTTATTTTTCCACGTTTTGTTGTAATACGGGGGGGAAACTTGCTTAGTCCGAAATAACGTCAAACCAGGAATTAGCACTAATAAGCGGTTCGGTTCTTCAGATGCAACCTATTGCCTAATTTGACGACTTATGTTACACGTTTGCTCAGTCGACCGGGAGCCTTTAAAAACCACGTCAGTCTGAAACATTTTAATTTTATTATATATTATTGACAAAGAACTTGCCTTAATCAGAGGAATACACTGATGAAAAAGGATCAGCGACGGCGGCGGTCTCGCTGTCTTCTGGCGTTCCGGCGCCGGCAGTGAGCGACCAGGCTACTTCACCGTGCTCAGGTTCTTCTGATGGAAAATATATTTCGTTAGCAGATCTTTAAGATTATTGAAAAAATATCCAAACAAACGATCTTGTTTAAAACGTACGTGTTCGGAGTATCAGAAAGGAACATAGGCTGATCTAGCTGGCCTTTTGCTTGATTTTTTTTATTTAAAGAAGGCCAGTGAAATGTTTACATTTTGCTGTATAAACATCCTGTGCATGTTCCTGTCTATCTTTAAAAGAAATCAGAAACGTATTTTTAAATTGAAAGTATTCCCTGTTAAATTGCCGCCTTTTGGACTAACATTTCAACACATTTCATGTTTAAAATTCATGTCATTGTCATGCAGTGTCTTGGAATTTTCTCTAGTTGAATAATGGTAATTGTCGTTTTCGCAACAAATGACCTTTGCTTGTCCATGCAAAGCTAATTGAAACTAATTTTTGGACTTTTTGTTTCAGTTTATAACTGACATTGATACGTTAATTGTAATTTTATTTCTGTACAGTGGCATCAGGCAAATTGAGCACGTTTAATCCTGTTTTTAAATGTGCTCTTCAGTTATAGTTTGAACAAACGTGTATTTTGTAATGTTTTGTTGTAATAATTATTATTATTTTGCTTTCGCACACATGCCTTTTCAGGAAAATATCTTAGGATGATTCTAAGTTTTTTTTAAGCATTTGTATTAGAAGTAAAGGCGGGGAGATGTGCGGGAGTGCGTCCCACCCGGCACTTCTGAGTGGGAGGAGACTGGGCGGATTTCTTCTTGCTGTCAAGAGCCTGCAGGACTCTGATGGCAACAGATAAGTAAAAGGCGATCTTCCTGGGAAGAACGAGAACAGAGCGACGGAGTTCAAAGCCAGTCCCCATGTTTGCCTTTTAACTCCGGACAGTAACGCAGGAATTGATGTTTTTACAAAGACGGACATCTACGAATACTGTGCAAAACGAAAACTTGATTCGTATTTTCATTTTCATTCCACCCGTATTTCTCTTTTATACGGTGACGTTTTGCTAAAAGTACAATTGCCTTTCTTATTTCGCATAAATTTTTCATTTTCCAGTTTTAACTTGAGGTTTCAAAGTGTTCCCGTTGCGCCGAGAACTAATGACGGCAGAAGTCCAGCAACCTTCAGCACAAACTCCCGGACAAAGCAGCCCTATGTCTGCAGCACCGGAAAAAACGAACGGACAGACTTCACTGATGGAGACTGCGTCTTCCACTACTAAACCCAAGAAGACCAATGCTGGAATCCGTCGCCCGGAGAAACCTCCATACTCCTACATTGCGTTAATAGTCATGGCTATCCAAAGTTCTCCAACCAAACGACTGACGCTCAGCGAGATTTATCAGTTTCTCCAAAGCCGCTTTCCATTTTTCAGAGGTTCATATCAAGGATGGAAGAACTCTGTGCGTCACAATTTGTCCCTTAACGAGTGCTTCATCAAGCTGCCCAAGGGGCTCGGCAGACCGGGAAAAGGCCATTACTGGACGATCGACCCCGCCAGTGAGTTCATGTTTGAGGAGGGATCTTTCCGCAGAAGGCCACGGGGTTTCAGGAGAAAATGCCAGGCACTCAAGCCCATGTACAGCATGATGAACGGCCTTGGATTCAACCATCTACCTGAGTCGTACAATTTCCAGGGGACCGGAGGCGCCCTGTCTTGTCCTCCAAACAGTTTATCTTTAGACAGCGGGATTGGGATGATGAACGGACATTTGGCAGGCAACATGGAAGGGATGGGTTTGGCAGGACACTCTGTGTCGCATTTGTCGGCCAACAGTGGACATTCTTATATGGGGAGCTGTACGGGATCCACAGGGGGCGAGTACACTCACCACGACAACTCTGCGTCGCCGCTGCTTCCCGGCGGTGGAGTTATGGATCCTCACCCGGTCTATTCAAGCACGACTTCCGCTTGGGCTCCTAGCGCTTCTGCGTCCTTGAATAACGGCGCTTCTTATATCAAGCAGCAGCCTCTGTCACCTTGCAACCCGGGAGCGAACCCACTGCAGCCGAGCTTGCCAACGCATTCCCTAGACCAGTCATACCTTCATCAGAATGGTCACAGTACCACCGACTTGCAAGGTATGCGCTATAAAACACAATGCCGTTACACGTGAAATACGTGATTCTGTATGCAAAATCTAAACTATACGCAGTTTCATAATATTGAAGGAAGCTTAGACTAACGACAAAGTTAAAATACAAACTAGAGTCATTTTAATATAATGTTCCAGTGTTTACGTATCTCAGATAATCACAGAATCACTGAAGACACTATTTGTTTCAAAGCTGTTGCATAGTATACGATTAATAGGCCTGTTCTTTATAGATATTTGTACATACCGTTTGAAACTGAGTCAAAACGTTATTGAAACCGCAATACATTTGTATTTGCACTGGTATTCAAATGATCTATCGAGGGATTTTCATTAAATTAGTGAAAATCTGACTTTCCTGATTAACCTTTCAACACGATGACATCCGCAAACATTTCCTGTTGATTTATTTGACTGCTAATTTTTAAAAAATAAACGTAAGTTTATATGTGCGTATATCAAGAACCAATTTGCTGTTGTAAATGCATCCACGACATGCCAAGTATTGTATTGCCGAGTATTGCCGAGTACCCCAGTAAATAACAGACGCAGAGCTTCACCCAGACTTTGTTTCTCTAATAAATACCTTGAAGGTATTTTTTTTTTTTTTAAAAAAAAAGAAACTTGCGGAAGGCTTCTCCATGGGGAGACGCGTTTATTATGGTGCCAATTCAGTTGTAAGAACAACAATCTGGATCGCCTTTAGCGCGCGGATCCCGCAGTAGTGGGTCCTAAGGGACGCAATCGCGTGTAAAGCTAGCGGCCAATCGCCTGTCAGTTACCGCGAGTTTTGTCTGACGTCGTTACTCCTTCGTACAGCTCATTACAGTCACACGCAGGTAGCTGCATTATCACGAATAAGAGACTGAAATCGTTATTCTGATCATTCTGATTAAAATATTCTAGCATTTCACATAAAAGGCAATTAAATCAGCCTATAATTCGCTACCAACATATCTATACCAACTTATCTAAAATGAAATAGCGTTGCGCAATTCTATAAAACTTTTTATTTAAACAGGCTAAAACCTCTTTTTGTCATAACATACTTCGCCTTTTTATTGACGTGAGCGTAACATTAAAAATTCAATTAATTATATTTAGAGCACAACAAAATGCAATTATGTAATGTACGGTGCAGTTTTTATACCTAATATGACAGCTCAGTTACATATAAAACAAAGTGAAAATTATTTAAATCAGATGGAACACTACTATGTAATTATGAAGCCGGTACTATGGCTAATGTAGTTTAACTTCTGTTCGAAATATATAGTATATATATTTATATATATATATTTATTTCCTGAGGCAACTTATGCTATTAAAAATGTTGAGTAAAATATAAAAATATTAAAAATATTTTGTTTTTAATTAATGTTCGTTATTGAACAATTAGATGCTGTCATTTTGTTTATATTTATGTCAATTAAATTCGTTTAATGATGTAGAAATAAAGTAGAGATTGCAATTCACTTACATTCAACTATTTTAACCCGGAAAATGGTGATTTAATCATTAGATTTGTTTTATATCTATTTACTGATTTTTGAGTTTAGGCCCGAAGCTTTCCTCAATCATAATTAATACATGTGTTGTGTTTTTTTGTATTTTTTTTTACTTTGTTAGGTATCCCACGATATCATTCTCAGTCGCCTGGCATGTGCGACAGAAAGGACTTCGTTTTTTCTTTCAACGCGATGACATCTTCAGCGATGCATTCGCCGGGGAGCGGGTCATACTATCATCATCAACAAGTTGCCTATCAGGACATCAAGCCCTGCGTAATGTGACAGTCTGCTGGACAGATCTGGCAGTGAATAAGTATCTATCTGTCACTGGTAGGAACCACAATCAGTGTGTACTTTTGCCGTGGTGTAGCAAAGGACTCTACCCAGTAAAGTGAAGTGGAGCGAACTTCAACTCGCCTCCGAAAGCAAACACACCAGAGTCGGCTACATTACAAGGAAAATATTAACAGAAGGACAAACGGTTTAAGGATCGGTACACGAACTACATTCTACGCAAAATAATTGCTTGCTCATGAACCATAAATACTGGTCTCTTCAAAATTACGAAAAACGAAACGAAAGCCTACATTAAAATGAGTAAATATCTGCTATTTAATTTTATGAACCAAATACGTGCCATTCCGAGGTATTGCAGTACAGATAATGATTAGGTGCATTTTAGTCTCCCAAAAAGATTAGGTACTAATTCTGCTGGCGGATGAATACCACTTGAGAACGTTGATTACTTATGAAAAAGACATTATTCTTTGTTATTTGATCTGTTCTATTATAGACAAGAAAAGCTGAATACGATGTTAAATGATGGATTCGGCTTACTCGATATAGAGAAACTATCCGTTTATAAATACTTTCCCATATGATAAATTATGTCTGGAGGGATATATGGACAATAAACCATGTTCGACGCATTCAGTGGTTACATATGGACACGATTTTATCAATTCCAGAGAATTATGGCACTTTTTAATTAAAACGCAGCGAATTATTTATTCTGCGTAACATTCAATTGTAAAATTATAGCCTTAGTATTAAAATCATACTTTATTGGCAATATTTGCCATGAAGCTTTTGTATTTGATGTAAGCGGAAAATGAAGATTATTTGTCACTAATGTCTGTCGTATAGTTCATGTTCCTTTGTGTGTATATATGTATTGACACTCGTATTTTTCTGCACTGCATACATTGTACATGATGTATTGTCTTTCAATGACCCTGTTCAAATTGTAGTCTAGTTTGTATATAAACCACATTATTTGTATAAAACTAAACATATTGGCATGCAGTTTGAGGTAAACTGTTAGAAACACCTATAAACAATTGTTTTTTTTTCTTAAAATACGTGTTTTCCCTTTCTTGTTTACCTATCACAGGAGATGTTTTAGCATACAGCTGACCCTTTAATTCCCGTCCCTCGTCAATAAAAGCCACTTCAACGGCGTATAACTAAAGCTGCCAAAACAGACTTCCATTGAATTTATAGCCCAGTCCCCAGATCTTCAAAAGGTTTTCGGTCTTTTTTCATAAACTACATTTTTTTTTTTTATTATTGTTTTAAACTGCATTTCCCCATATTCTCTAAAAAATAACGCATAGCGTAATTTAATACTGAACGACTCTGTAAAGCAGGACAAAACCGTATTTTTTCCCTATAATTGATCAAAAGCTAAGTGCCTCTTATGCTAAACAAGGTTTATCTTCATTATAGTCAAAAAGGCCACCTTCTCAAATTAAGCTTAATTCAGGCAGAGTAGCGTCAGAGTGATACTGCCCAAAAGTGCGACGTTTTTTATTGATTATACGACGAAATATATCACACGTCAGACATCGTTTGAATTGTGCTGTGTTGCAATTAACCCGCAACAAATCAACGCCAGCTACGAAAGCGGGAGTAACAGGGAGTAACATTTGTATCAGATTGCGCGCTGCAAGTGGGAGTAGCGCTTGACCCCCGCTGTGCCAACTCCTTCCTCTCCCACTGGCATATTTTAACCATAAACTGGTAGTTTTCAAACATGACATCCTGGACGTGATGTTTACTTGATTAAATATATAGATACAGAACATTCTTTTTTACTGGACGTAGGACGGCGATGATTTATCTTTTTTTTTTTTTTTTTGCCCACCACCACCTATCATTTTTGATAGCCTTGCAGTTGCCATTTTAATGTTAATTGCTAAGCACCAAGATTGTATCCTGTGATTTACAAACTGCGCTTCAGTCTTATTCTAAAAATCCCGCGTATAAGAAAAGGAGCAGTTAACTATGACTGGAAAGCAGGTAATCGGGTAAAAAAACAAACGTAGGCTTACTCGCAAAGTGTTCATGGATATCTGCTGCAATTTCAGGCAGGTCAGATTTAAATTAATCAAATCCATTAAAATTAATATAAAACTAATTTTCTAAGAATTTACAGAATATGTATCATTTACAGTAAATGACAATCTATCCACGCAGGGGCGTCGTTAGGCCAGTTTTAGGGGGCTTATCTGTACTATAGAGTTCAATAGAATTATCCCTGTGCTTTATGCTAAACAAAACTAGAAAAATAGTTTTACAATTTTAAATATTTCATTTTTGATTACCGACGGTTAAAATTTAACCCTAACCCCACATTATAAACAAGCAACAAAAACAGAATTTAACGTATTTTTTAAGAAAATGGTTATCAATAACATCAATAACATGTCTAACATCAAGTGCGTTTCATAAAGGTTAGGTCCATGGTCGTGCCTAATCCAGTTTTAAAAGAGATTTAATTTTTTAAGTAGTAACAATGTAGCATAATCATTTAAAATTAAATTATTTTCTTTGTAATGCAGATCATATAGTCGTCTTGTGCACTAAATCAAAATATATATTCATGACCAGCAGGTTTCATAAACTATAAATTTGTCAATAAGTAAAATTATACAGGGCTAGTAAACAAAACTAAAGAGCATTTTACAAAAGAAAAAAACTTAATTCTTTAGAAATTCATTTTCTGACATCTTTCTGAATAAGGCTTCTGTTAGCTACAACTATCTCTGGAAACAACTGAAATTGATTTCCTCAAAAATGAAGAAGCTCTTTATAAATGGGCTTTTGACCTTTTCTGCGTAAGTTTTCGTGAATCAGAAGCATTCCTGTTTTGATCTCTCGCCAGGCTTCAGTGTTATGCAATGCCGAGTCGGTAGGGACCAGTTGCTGAACTTGGTGAAATTCCCATGTATGCACACAGGGGCAGTGGGAGGGGGCGGGGGGGGGGCTGGAGACCACACATCAGGTCCCGCTTATGACGTTAGACAGAGCATCTTGGCTGAGGCCTGGGGCTGACATTCCTCCTCTCAGCCCACGGTCGTTCACCAAGGCGGATGAGGCCATTGTAAAAAAAAAAAAAAAGCCTGGATCTGTTTAACAAAGCAGACACGCGATTCGCTCATCCATCAGCCGCTTGACGGAACGGCAGCCCTCTGCTGGCCCTGCTGGTACAGGTATGCATGCTGGCAGCCGGGGCGGGAAAGGGACACGCAGCTTGGTGACCTTCGCAGACTGCCGGCCCAGACCACGGACACCTCCCCGACCAGCAGCTAATGGTGCTCCTGGGGAGTCTGTCTCCACTTGCACGGCTAATGGTAGCTCATGTAGTCCGTCTTAAAGTAACACTTTAATTTACCCATGTTTAAGCAGCACATGAATGGACACTGGGGACTGAAATGGACCAAAAAAAAACTTTAATAAACAACAGAAGTTTGACCAAACCACAGATTTATTTTGAATCTTGAACAGAAACCTACAAATTTTACCCTTCTATGCAGTTGGGTGCTAATTCACATTACATGCCCTGTATGCTCAATGGTGCCTGTGCTTGTCATTATTCCCCTACCTGTGCCAATTCACTAGGCACACAGTAATATGTGAAATAACTTTATAGCACTGCTTTTCTCAGAGATTGCCAGGCTAAACTGTACCACGGGCTATTTTTTCAGAAAGCAAATGTAAATGAGTGCTGTCAAAATTCAGATAACAGCTGAGTAGATGGCAGCCCGCCAGTATGATTGTGTACTAAAAACCACAAGAATAAACTGGGCTTTAAATTAATACCATCTGAGTAAACACCTTCTCTATCGTTCTTAAATATCTCCCTACCAGGAGGATACCACCCAAGCTCCGCCCAAGCTGCATCAGCAGCCATCTGTAGCCCCCACTGAATGGCTGTTCATGAGCGTTTTAGTGACCGGTTGGGGGTCTGGCTTTCGGTCACCCTGGCAGTCCTGTGTGGCACCCCCGGTCTCCTCCTGCTTCGCTGACCCCTGGCGAATGCCACTTGCATGTCGTGACCGTTGATGGAGAGTGCCTGTAGGGCGGTTAGTGCTGCCTGGGCCTTCTCGTGGTCACCGTAGTCCAGAAAAGCCCTGCCGTTAGCTCCCTGCCAGATGAGCCTCTGTGGTAGGGCACCCCGCTCATGCAAACTGCTTTTCAGCTCACTGACACGTAGCCCTGCTGGGACGCCACCTAGGTACAGGGTGGTGACGGCTCTGTCATCCACGCCCGCGTCGGTACGCCCTCCACCCGGCCGCGCCACCTCCCCCGGGAAAACGGCCTTCCCCAGTGACACATCTTTCCCAGACTTCTGCTCCAGGGCACGCAGCTTCTGAAGGACGGGGATCCTCTCTAACATGTCAGTGTTCAGCTAGTGGAAGAAGGTCAAAGAAATAAAACAAAAGTCGTGTTAAACGTGCATTCATTGCTTTTTTAAGCCTCCTACAAGACATTCCCACAGACCGAGCATCAGAAAACAACACAGGTCATTTCTGGGATTAATTACGAACTGAATGCTAATAAGTCATTCACATAGTTCACAAACAACAGGAAATACTCCATAGTATTTGTGGGCCTTGATGCTTCTTTACTGATTCATCTCTATCTATAAAACACACATTATCCCCCATCCAACAGAAAAAAAGCCCCAGTGAAAAGGTGAAGCTGTTAAAGAGAGAAGAACAGTAAGATCAAGAAGTAAAGACAAACTCTGATTACAGAGACATTTGCACAGGATATACGAGTCTATTGTTTTTATCTTGCCCTTCTGACCAGTCTTTTCCATGAGACACAGCACGCTCACCCGGGTGAACACGCTTGAACATTACTCATCCCCTTCCTGCCCAATCATATAAAGGTCGCCAAGGCTTTGCAATGTTCAGCCCCAGAGCACAGTGAATATTCTAGATCAGTGTTTCCCAATCAGGTCCCCAAGGACCCACAGCCGGTGCACCTTTCTGCTCCCTCTCAGCTCCTTGTCAGACAGTCCACATTTATGCTCCCTGGAAGGGAGCAAAAACAAGGACTATCTGTGGATCCCCAAGGACTGGGTTGGGAAACACTGTTCTAGACATTACAGGCTGCCAAATTCTGTGCTCATCCGCAACTTCGATGCCTTCTAGAGTTTCAAAAGGGAAAAACACAACAGTAAGCAGGGATTCTAAAGTGGTTATGGGTGGAACGTAAAGAACTGAAGCGTCACCTTGGTCCAGATGATGCCCTGAGGTTTGGGCACTCTGCACTCTGTCCGGATCACTCTGGTCGGGGTCAGGATATAATCTACTGTGAGGTCATGGTTTTCTATGAGTTCTTCTGGAATATCAACCACCTGTAAAAATAGTAATCTTAAGCTACATACTAAACATAATACGTAAAGTAACCAGGTTAAATTGATTCATTGGCAACAAACCAATATCATACCAACAAGATAAGATAAGATAAGCTTTATTGATGCCACGAAGGGAAATCTCAGTGTTACAAAGGCAGTTATAGATAGCATCAGATACTACACACAACATAAGCACAGTAAGAATGGACATAAATATATAAACAAACACACCTGGGATTGTACTGTATAAAGTTACAAGTGCCAGACTGTGTAAACACACGACATGGGGATAGGAGGTTCAGTGAGGAGAGCTGGCCCACAGCAGTGATAATAATGACACAATAACAACAAGTAATAATAATAATAATAATAATAATAATAATAAAACGCATTAGCACATTTATTTCCAGAAACTATTTGTGGCTTTGCCAGACATCCTCCCCCATTCTGATGCCGACCACAAACGCATTATATATGCAGTGTATTGTTTAAGCATTTTAAAACTGAGATTCTGTTTTGAGGTTTGGGTGAACGGTGGCGGGGGGGGGGGGGGGGG
>JAABNX020000008.1:10056408-10069309 GCA_015163995.2 Mormyrus lacerda
AAATAATGTATGCACACACACATACATACACACACACACACACACACATATATATACACATACACACACAAACCTTGTACTTGCCGTTCAAAATCACGCATTGTTTTGGTAACTTCTTCCTCTTGCTTCTGTTGAAATTTCAGTTAGCAAAGGACAGCTGGTGAGATTTATGACATCGTACAAATGTAATAAGCCATTTCTAATTACCACAACCTACCACAAAACCTTCAAAGGAACACTCAGCAGCGTGGCGGAGTGTCCACATACCAGTTTGAGGCCCTTCACTAGGTTCTCATGCGCTAGCTCCTGCTCCCTGGAATCCACCTTCAGAGCACGCATGGCCCTCCGCAGCTCGCTCTCCTGGTTTCCGTGCTCCTTCTGCATCACCTTGCTGCTCAGCACCCCTTCGGCCTTCAGCTCGGCGATGTTGTTCTGATGTTCATACAGCAGGTGCTTCACCTTCTGCTTATAAACCTGTAAAGAGACAAATGGGATAAGTTAATGAAGCAAAGTGTGTAGATCCCACATCTCAGCCACAGCAAAGACTGGAGCTTAGCTCATTTTTACAGACAGACATTGTCAAAATTCTACTTCTTATATTCAAAGACAACTAATGTCAACTCAGTCCATATCGCTGTCCATGCAGTGCTGTCCTGATCCAGCACAGGTATCGGCAGACATGTTGCCAGCAGTAGGTGCCTTTGCCCTGCACCATTAGTCACTGATTGGTTTTACCCACTATTCAGAGTCATTGGGGGTCCAGAATCTATCCTGAAGGCTACGCGCACAAGACAGGGAATAACCCAGGATGGGGAGCCAACCAATCGCAGGGCTCAGTCACACCTCATTCACTCACGCCACTCACTCACACATGCAAACCTGTGAGCAATGTAGTAACTCCAATTAACCTCAGCATGTTTTTGGACTGTGGGGGGAAACTGGAGTGCTGAGAGGAAACTGCACGACGATATGGAGAGAACATGCAAACTCCACACACATGGAGCCATGGCAGGGACTTGAACCCTGGTCCAAGAGGTGTGAGGCAACAGTACTAACTGATGCCTTATTTCACCAATGGTCCTTAAAAACTAAATTCCCAAAAGTGGACTTACCTTGATTTCCACTTGGTGTTGTTCTTCGGACTCCTCCATCTCCCTGTCCCGGTTCCTGAGCTCTGCCTTCTTCTCCTCCAGCTGCCTTCTGGTGATCTCCCAGAAGGTATGGATCTTGTCCCTCTCCAGCTGGAAGAAGTTGCGCTCCTCCCTTTCTCTATCCAGCTCTTCCCGGAGTCGCACAATGTGCTCCTCCAGCTTCAACATCCCCAGAGTTAAAAGTTCATTTGTTCTTAATATGATCTACAGCAGTTACAGGCTCTACACAGTTCATAATTAACCTTACAGCATATGGATCTTTATATGACTTAATATAAACACTAAACAGAGCATCGCATGCAGATCCAGTCAAAGGCTCTACCTGCTCCTTCGACATTTCTTCAGTGGAGAGACCATCTACCACAGTGGGGGGTTTTCCCTTTGCAGACTTTGCAGCTTTCTTTTTCGGAGGCTGAAATATAAAGTATTAGCTACTTCACCATTCCTTGTCAGAGTCTGGTAATGGCTTTTGTGCACATATACAGCATTTTAACTAGACTAGCCATCTCTCTAGATGGACGCATCGTCGACTGCTGTTGTCAAACAATTTGATGGACATTTTACTAAAACGCTACTTTACGGTTGCACAAGCCAACTAGCTAATGTGTTAACAAATTTTACATCTGCGGCAACCTTTCTGGAAAGCTACGTTCATGTAGTTTAGGATTCGGCGTCACACGAAAGTCAGCAAATAATAACAAATGTGATCATGGGCAAGAAAGTATAATCGTTGGTAATGTCTTACCATGTTGATATAATCCGTGCAAGAGGATTGTAATGAAGGGGAATATTTTAAGTTGCAATTCCTGTAGCGGATAGCAAACGAAGCCGTTTCTTAGCAACGTGGCAATTTTCTCGCGACAAACGGGATTTGACTGAAGGATTAGGGGTGGGGCCAGCTGTCTCGGAGGGCGGTCAAAATGCCGTACAAGCCAATTTTCCATATGGCAGCCATGGGCTGGAAAAGTTGAATAATACTGTGCCCCAGTAAACTGGAAGTGTGTGTCATTTTTAATAGTCAGTAGTGTAATGGTGAAATCATAAGGCGCATGGCACAGTGTTTCAGTGAATGCTAGTATGTGTGGGCTATGACGATGTATAAGAGTAACACATATATACTAATTTTTAATTAATACTTTTATCCACTAGAGGGCAGAATCTGCCTGGCAACACCCGTGCGGCCAAAAATCATTTTCTATTTTTTTTCTCAGTGAAATTATATTTCACTATTATTTATGACACTTACATTTGACATATATATTTTTTAAAGGTTAAAAAATTATCATCAAGATAAAAATGTAACGTCACTCATTACATCTTTATAAACTAATAAAAGCGCATCAGTTGTACTAGTGATATTAATATTAGATATGTCGTTCACGAGTGATACATAATTTCTATTATATAATATATGTATAATTCATCCGGTGGTGTTATTCATATGGAATAGAAATCTATTTATTAGAAGAAATCTTTCGATTAGGCCTATAATCTCTCAGTTATTAATTAATCATTTGGGATTACATTAACTTTAGTTAAGTGGCTTAGTTTTTTAGAACCAACAAAACAAAAAGGTATGTTTTTATCCTGAAGAAGCGATGATGGCAAGAATGACGGTGCATATTTCATACAGGTGCAGGTCCCGCGGATGAAGGGTGTGGCAATGGCAGTGGAACTGAAATACAATACAAAACAAACACCAGAAAACATCATTTGTACCCAGTAATACCTTTACACATTGAATGCAAACTGGGGAAGCCTTTTGTTTTCGGTCAGTGTCATAACAACACGAACCACCCCAGCACCTCCGACTCTTCATAGTCTGCGCCCAGTTCCAAACCAACACCCCTCCCATGACAGTTCATCCCTTTAGTGTGGGCAGTCAGCCAGGACGCCACACATACACACACACACGCGCGCATCGCCTTTCCCCACTCTCCAGATCTCTCCGTCTCTTTCCTCCGCAGTTCCCCCTCATTTACAATGCTGCGCTCACTGTGAGCAAAGACATCGTGATCAGCAGCGCGATCGCCCTCCCTCTCTCCCTGTCTTGCGGCTAGCGGCGGCAGCGTCCACGGAACTGCCCTGCTCGTGTGGGGATGCGTCGCCGGTGAGGATCGCTGGTGGGTGGCAAAAAGGGGTGTTGCTGGTGTCTGATGCCGTGGAGAGTGGAGCCGGCGCGACTCTCTCTCCCCCGCTGTATACCTCGTTCCTTCTCTCTTTATGCATGCTGCCTTAGACAGCCTTGCACACTCCACCTGACTGGATGGAGGCACAAGGAGGGGCAAGTACCCCAGGTAGGTGCAAGCTATGGATCCTAACTAATATAACGTACAGATGTATGGGGGGCCGTATATGCGGAAAGACACGCAGGAATGAAACTCACTTTAAATGTGAAATACGGGCAGCAAACGCTCTGACAATGACAATTTGAAAATATATGTATTTATAACAAGTTGATCCTCATGTAACAAAAAAATAAACTTGTCATGGCTCATGCCGATGTGGGACTGTTATTTGGTATTCACAGTTTAAACCCGTGTTTTGTGCCTTTGTTAAAATTTTGAGTTAAAACAGTTGTTTCTAGTTTGATTTGACAACAAGCTCCTCAGACACCACTTGCTGTAACATTTTACAATAATGTAATACTCTTAACTTGATGCGTTATATTTGTTATCTTTGCTCATTAAGATACGTGTATTTTCTGTGCAACTGATTATCACAATAATGTAGTAGAAGTGGCCTGTTAGTGTACCCTGGGTTGATGGGAATGCGGCTCCTATCTCACTTTTATGCATTTCAGCTATCGGTATTGTATAGCGTTCGCGATCCTCGCCTGGTTTGTCTGTGTCAGTGATGCCTTATATACGTTAACATTTCGAATATTTTTGATGTTTTTTTATTGCATATCATAAACCAAAATAGCCTATCTCTTAACGAGATCGTCCCCTCGCTAATGCTGGGGTTCGTGGAGCAGGAAGGCTAGTTGTCAACTGCAGGGCAGGACCTGCGCGAAACAAAAGCCTACCGGCTTCAGTTTGAGCCGCTTCGCCACCAGACATCTGGCGTACAGCTTCAAAGTATCTCCTCCGGCTCTTCCCACCGCAAGTAAACACTGTCTGCTAGCAAAGGCACCTACGCAGTCGCAGCTCCCCTGCTTTATGTAGATGATCGATAATCTTCGCCTCTCTGTACCTCTGCTCTCATGCCTATTGTTTCACAGCCGCTGCATGACTCAAGCGTGGGGAAAATACATAAAAAACATCCACCACACCGCACCACACCCTACCCTTCCCTATCTATAGTATACGTAGCCTTTGCATATATGTGAACGCTACAAGATTACAGAAATCCGATCTCTACCACCTGTATTTCATAACATGGCACTCTTGATGTATATATTTAAATGTGACATAATAAAATTATTGCAAGAATGTTTCTCATAAACAGGAGGATAGATTAACAGCATGACATAGGCTTACTCAGAAATGATCGCTTTCTTTGATAATGTTTTGTTGGCGAGCATGCACCATTGTTAAATACCTTTCGTATAGTTGACTTTCACTGTCGCACAGGAGGATCCCGTAGCATGAAGCATGCGGTGTATCACTGCATAGCTGCTCAGAGGTAAAGTCAGCAGCTGTCTTTTTGGTGCACATTTCAATCACCATCCCATGAATGCGAGGCTGCATTTCCGTAAACTAATTTTCTGCTATGATTAATTACTGCTGAATCAACTGTGAAATCTCCCTGCTCGTGTCTAATGGATTTTAACACTTGTATTGAAGACAGCCCATTCCAAAAGGTTAAACTAGAGAAAATGCACACGACATAATAATAATAAAAATATAACAATAATAATAATAACAACAATAATAATAATAATTATTAAAAATATAATAATAATTATTATTATTATTTAGCCTTGGTGGAGTACCTCAGTGAGATCTATATTAACACTTGGCACTCATAACATTTGCTAGTATTTGTTCCAAACAACTTCTCCATTTAATTGAGCTGTTGAAAAATATCGATCAATACGTCGCATACAATAAATAGTAAAACGGACCATCTATCTGTCCATCCGTCCATCCATCCATTTATCTATCTTCTAACCACTTAAAGCTGGAGTCGATCGTATTCAGTATACGTCACAAGGCTGAGCTACACCCCTGGGACGTGAGTCCATTGCAGGACACATACATAATATTCTAAACTTCCCCCAGAGCTACCAATAAATTATTTAAAACTGTATAAAATTACAGCTATTTTAAAATGCAAAATATCCTTTAATTTTATGTAAATTAAATCACAACAAATTAGTACATAAAAATATGTGTCATCACTAAATCAAAAACTCAGGACTATAGACCAGTTATGTGTACTGAGATACAACTATGTAATTAAATCCAACTTTCCCATCATACGGGCACGGGAACTATCATAAAAACAGGGTTTGATGTCTGAAAATGCATGATGTCTATCACTAACTCTAGCTACCGTTAGCTAAACCTAAATTTGGGACTTAGGGTGACACAACAGGCTGTTGGAAAGTATGAAATATGTTATTAAACTGAGCTAAACTGTGGTTTCTCGTTACAAGATGCGTGAAAATGCCAGAATCTTCTTTCCCCTGACCCTAGCATGAGCTGGTAACCCTAATTTGGGAATTTAGGGTAACAGGACAGGCTGCAGGAAAGTATGAAACATGGTATTAATATAACAAACTAACAGAACTGCAGTACAATGAAATTTTGACAGCAATGTTGAGACATGCCTAATGACAGATAAAGAATTTAATTAACACCTCAAAGACCTATTAATTAGGGACTGAGACTGAAGAAAATCAGCATACAAAGTGAGTCCCCAGGAGCAGGATTAAGAGTCCTGTCATAGACACTGTTAATTAGACCCTACACATCGTTAATTGAAACTACATTTGACTTATCACTGTTTCGTGGTAAAAACCTTGCAATACAGCCTGCTGAAATATTAATCTCATATATTAATCTATGAGTCAATAATATGAATATACACTGTGCATGGAGTATGAATAAATTAAGAATTTGTGTTAGCCACTGCCTTTAAGGTCTTATGTACAAGGTTTAACTTATTATGGTTTGGTAGCATCACAAAGATGAATTATTGTCTAGTGCCACTGATCTTCACAGAGAAGCAGACAGTGTTTGTTTCTATATTTAATATGAGTCCTTTCTTTACCTGAGGAGACTAAACTCCCTGCTGGCTCAGTCTAATTAGGAGTGTCTTGCAAGGCTGAGCCATGTCCTCGGCAAAGGTCTGGACCCCCTGACACCGAGGCCTTGGCACATTACAGCTAGAAGCCAATTTAGGTCTCTGGCATGTGACGCACAGATCCTGGACATTTTTGGTCCAGATTAAAGCCTTTGGTATAGTCAGTCTATTACGGCAATGTTCGGAGGGGGTTCTTTGGGTGGTGCTGCCGTGATGCTGGCAGTCAGCCCCGAATCTTAAGGCAAAGCCAAGAAAGGCATTTCTGTGGCAGGTGATGTTGACACTTATTTAATTAAAATGCAGGGCAAACAATTCCACAACCGCATCAAGAACACAGTATGAATATTAAGCCGCTTTAAGGGACAAAGACGGTGAGCAGAGTGACCTAGAAGAGAGGGCCAGGCAGCACACACAGCACTTGCAAGTCTAGAAAATGTAAATCACTATGCCGTAGGACTATATCTTAATTGCACAGCAGGCCATTTTGGAAAATAAGGATATGAATATGAAAATATGGATTACAGTCTAGTAAGTGCTCATTCATGCTGCTAAACTGTGTATCAGTCCAGAAAACTCATGTTCAGAGACAACTGTTTTTCAGGTTTCCTGTAGTGAAATTTATGATCATATGAATATTTACTCTAAATAAACACTTTCTTTAACATTTTTATGATGTACCACTGTGTAGTAATATTTTAATTGTTTTGATATTCGTGAGTTCACAACTCTGTACTGAATAAGTGGTTGGAAGACAGATGTAATTATTTATTATGATAGTATTAACAGCTGGGGCACAGCTGGCAGCAGTGATATTTAATAATGCACTAAAAGAGTAACATTGTTTTTTCACTTCAGTAACAAATCATCTTACTGAGGAATCAGTGAGTCTTTGGAGCTCAGCTGAAAGTTCATGAAATTTTAATTCATGCTGATACTGTGAACAGACAGAAACAGAGGGGCTGAAATGCACACAAACACAGACACACAAATACGCAAAGAGACTGGATTAATCGCATTAACTGTGTTATTTTCTTTCTTTGGCAGTCTTGGTGTGGGTGTAAGGCTGGGTGTACCCAGTGGGGTGTTTGCTGTTGTTTTCTTAGTGATTTTTCTTTCAGTGTTTTCTGAGCTGTTAGTATAAACATCATTGTAAGTTGTAAGACAGGGCCCAAAATACTACCATGCCGGACTCCTCTAGAGACGCTGGAAAGCTACAACCACTCAGAATAGCATGTGACTGACGCTGAGTAGAATGTGACGCATGCAAACTAATCACTGCTGCTAACCTCCCAGGCTGGAAAAGAATGCCTCACTGTTCATCTGCCTTCCCCTGCAGAGCCAAACAAAGACATCCTGAATCTTCTTCTGAAGCCATCCAGTTCAGGAGACCTGGCCACAGAGCCTTCCCACAATCCAGTGGAAGAGGAGGAGGTCCCTGTGACTAACTCCGGACTTCTGCAGGTCACTGAGAGGAGACGTAAGTGCTGAAGTACCAGTGACCCTCTGGAACAGTGTTTCCCAGTCCGGTCCTCGGAGACCCAAATAGTGCACGTTTTTTACCAGGACCCGGGAGGGAGCAAAAGTGTGTAAAGTCTGACAGGGAGCACAGAGGGTGCAAAAACATGGAGCAACGATAGGTACCCAAGGACCGGATTGGGAAACACTGCTCTGGAACGACAAATGACAGTGGGCAAAAGCATTGAATATGGATGCAGCACACAGCATGGATATGGGCTTACGGCTTATTAGGTCTGCAGCACCAGGTTCCTCACTCATGTGGTGAATGCCTTAGTCTATTACAGGTGCAATGTTACTACCTTACTTCACACCAGTTTAACATCAGCCATTATTTATGTTGATTAATGTTGCCTGGAACATGCATGGACACTGTTGCTTTTACTTGATTTAGGACGACATCCAGCGTGCTGTAGGTGCTCATCAGCTAAGTAACAAATTTTGATTTGCATTCAGTTTTGTTTTTATTTACACTGCCTCTACTTAAGTGATTTTGGGTCCACATGTTTCACTTTAACTGCATGTGAGATTTTGTAGGTTGTGAATTTTTAAAGTGTGGTCAACCCACCAAATGAAACATACTTCACCCATAAAGTTCTACAACAGAACATTTTTTCCAAGGGAGAATTTCTTTGACAATATGTAAAAGCACAGAGTGTAACGAGTAGCATTGTGCCCCGTCTCAGTAGCAGAACACATCCATTAAATGCAGGTCAAGGCCAGATCAGAGGTCTCGGAAAAGCAGCGCCTTCGAGGTCAACATTGTGCGCTGTCTTTTAGCATCAGATAAGGAGTTTTTTTGAGCGTAAAGGTCAATAGGGTTACCTCGCAGTCCAGCAAATGCCAAATCGAGGGGGCAGCCTGACCCAGTGAAAGAGGTTATGTTCCAGTGCACTTTCATAGGGTGAATAAGCAGGACAAATGCCTACTGTATGCTGTGCCATCAGCCAACCAAGCATGTAGGTCAACCACCATTACACATACAGTCCAATAACAACCAGAAATGCAGGACTAAAAACAGGAAGTGGCCTGCAAAACCTCAGCCTGCACATGGGCACCGTTCCCCTGCACCCATGCCTGATTTGTGAAGTAAATAGAACCTGACCATCTCCCAGCCTGAAGCCAACATTAAAACTTAATAGTTTGTTTTTCAGGAAACGTCCTTCTCAGTGGACAGGGTCATTGTCATGGCCTCTTGTGGTGCATCATCTTTTGAATTTAACATGTGTTACTGGGGTGACTGGTGCGAGCAGCA
The DNA here is from genome assembly GCA_015163995.2 of Mormyrus lacerda. Taxonomy (NCBI): domain Eukaryota; kingdom Metazoa; phylum Chordata; class Actinopteri; order Osteoglossiformes; family Mormyridae; genus Mormyrus; species Mormyrus lacerda. The sequence goes on from JAABNX020000008.1 coordinate 10,065,583, forward strand.
TCTTCTCAGCTAAATGTTTCCACTCTCTGCCGCTTTGATTTGCCAGCTGGCTAGTTATGCTTCGGCTGAGGAGTTCACAGCAGAAACAAAAGTCTGCATCAGATTTCTGCGAGAAGGTTAACCATCGCCTGTCCTCTGTCTCCCCGGCTTGTGAGGAAAGAATGACATGCAGAATCACAGAAATGTGTTTGTTCAATGTCATGGTGGAAAATGCAGCTCCAGTCGTAAAGTGTTTTCGATCAAAGGTCGAGTGTAGTCTTATCGTCCGTGTGACAGCGGTGGCCAGGAAATCCTGCAGGCGACCTCAGCAGGCGCTCTGCTCAGGTTTGCTGCATCAAGGTCACTGGGAGATCACAGTTGCCATCCATCTTCAGTCCTGCCCTCCAGAACAAACCTTGTCAATGACTTCTTCAATAATGGTCCTCTTAATGACTCTTTAACACTATAATGCCGTCTTTGCTTTTCTTTTCTTCCTTTTCTTTCTCTTTTTTCTTTGTTGGATCCCCTTTAGTCTCATCTGGATTTTCTCCTTCATCAACCTCATTGTCCAATGAAAAATAATGTCACACATAATTCCAATACACATATGTTATATTATGGTATAATATACTAAGATATATTGCTAACACATGATGTACCTAGTGGATTTTGTAATACATTATACTGTATATTATAGAGCAACTCTATAACACATATTCCCACATCACACCTTGACACTTTGTTATAATAAAAAAAAAAGCTAAACTAAATATTTCCAGTGAGATTTTGTAGGTTGGGAGTTTTTTTTCACTTGCAGGTCAATGATATCATGTGACTTTGTCGGTCAGTGAGCCTTGTCGGAGTGGTTGCCTTGATTGTAGTTAGTGAGCTAGGCAGGCTACCAATCAGAAATACGAGACGGGGTGGGGGGCGGGGGTGGGCTGACCTCAGCTCGCCCCACTGGAAGCCTGAGGAAGAGAGAGCAGGGGAGTCTATGAGATAGCGCACCTGGGACTGTAGAATACCTGCGCAATTAGTAAAATCAGTCACACCATGATATTGTTACCAAATAAATGACAATTGATTTATAATACAGTAAACATACAGTTTCACAGATATATTGTTGCATTATTATTATTATTTTGGTTTGTGCAAAATCATTAAGAATAATATAAAGTCAGTCCACACACCCCCTAGGTGAATTGGTTTAGTCTTGACTCTTGGTTGACAGTGTTGCGGGGGGGGTGATGTATTATCAGGAGTGCCAAATTAACACAAATGGATAAGATAAGGTCTGAGCCATTGGGTGCCCAGTTTAGGAAAAAAGGAAAGGAGAAAGAAGAGGAGAAACGTGCAAAAGATAAAGGAATGCAGGAATCCATTGCTTTATAAGTACAAAGTAATACATTTAAGGAAACAGGCTAGTGTAACACTGAAATGTTTGTTAGCCAAAAGGCTAATACTGTAATGCTTAATTGTGTTTTTTGTATTTATATACTACAATTTGTTTCTATTTGTTGCTTCTTTTTGATATTTATTGATTTGTATAGTTCTAAATGTCCTAATAAACCTCACAGTTAGTGCTGAATGGTGGGTGATGGACTCAGTTTTTGTTGCTGTGGGGGGTCATTTGAAAACGCCCCTCTGTTCCAAGTCCAGTGCGTCACCTCCAGCAATATCCCTTCCTTTGTTCTGATTGGACCCTCGGCGCTGCCTGAAGGAGGTCCCAAATATTGATGCTGCCGCTTTTCTCATTCAGCAAATGCCGTTATGCGGGGCGGCCCCTGCTAAGCGCTCGCCGGACGCATTTCTGACGGTGTCCCTGAGCTGCATTTCCCGGCCGCTCAGTGACACGCTTTAATGAAGATGCAAATGTGATGCGAAAAAAAACTGGCGCTTCATCATAATGCAAAATATACCAAATTGTCCTGAAGCCATGAGCTGTTTGTTTGTGTCAGCAAATGGTACCAGCAATGGGAGTCAGACTCAGCATTTCCATGTGGGTGGGGTCCACAAAGTCCCCCACTCACTTCATCTGGTGGTTGAAGCCTGGCTTGCAGTTTGATGTGCCTGTCAAAGGATCTCCAGAGAGCGAATGGAGATTGTTTCTGTTGGCCAGGGGGACATTTCAGCTCACTGGCCATAAGCCTATTGCACCACGGTTATCAGACACAGAACATTTTGTATCAAAATTGAGCTTTATTAAAACACATGACTGGTCATCTTTCTTTGGGAACAAACACAGCTGGGACTACAATGGGTGTGAAATGGTGGCATATGGCCGAGAGAGGGACGTTTGTGGTTTACTGGGATACAAAGCCGTGTTTGTGGTCAGAAGGTTCCCAGCTCACATCCAAAAAGTCGGCTGAGTGACGCCACCATTGGGCACCACTGAGCACAGCTCCTAACCCCCCAGGCTGAAAAAAATCCAGCTAAAAACAGCTTATGCTGGTGGCTGGTTTTAGCTGGTCTAAGACGGTCTTAGATGGTCATGTCCCAGTTCTCGTAGCTCTTTGGTAGTTTAGCTGGCGGGGTCACTAGTTGGTCATGCTGGTGTGGTCAGTTTATCAAACTAGTCATGCTGGTGTGGCCAGTCTATTAAACTGGTCATGCTGGTGTGGTCAGTCTATCATACTGGTCATGCTGGTGTGGCTGGCTACACCATCAAACCATCAGGTGAAAACATACCTTGAACTGGTCAACTATCAGAAGTTGGCCAGCCAGCATACCCAGTTTAAACTGGTCAGGCTTTTTTCTTTACAATAGGGCCCCAGTTGCTCTGCTTTCTCAGTCGCATGTTGTTTTGTATCAAAGCATCCGCTAAAATGTAATGACCTCCTTTTCATTCAGACTGTAGATGTTTAGCCAGACTTGTTTAGTCCCAATCCGAGTAAGTTGCTGAATCCTACACCTCCTCCTATTGCTGTTTATTTTTCATTAATTATTTATTATTTCAGGAGTGGAGTGGGGCTTCAAAGCAAAGCGCACAGAAAAGAGGAGGAAAAAACTATTTTAACAGAATGCCTACTGTGGGGGTGGCATTCTGCATTTTTAAAATGTGTCCTGCTTTCCCCCCCTCGCCAGAAGGCTGGCAGATAGGCCAGTATTACTGTGCTCTCTCAGGGAGATGATCCCTTGGGAAATGAAGGCAGCACACTCCCAAACAGTCTTCACCCAACCCCCCCAGCAAAACAGCAGGGAGAAATAAAGGAAGAAGCACTTCGGCTGTAAGAAGAGCAGTGCATTACGCGTCACTTTGCGCTGCTTAATGTGGCTGTTCTGTGGAGGGGTGGGAATTAGATTCCTGCATAGTGAATATGCTAGCAGAGCCCCTCCCAGACTGCAATCAGCTTTATGTGTTATACATCACAATGTATTACCATGCGGCTCAGTCTCACAGTACAACCTCTGTTCCCCTGGCTTAAGAAATCTGAAAATAACGACTCAAAATCAATCAGATAGGCTTGCGTAATCTGCGTGGGAGCTTTAGAATCAAGCAGCAGACTAATCTGAACAAAAACGGCCCAGCAGGATGGGGGAGCTGCTGAGACGTTGGGGGAGCGGCGAGGGGAGGCCCCCGGGCTTGAGCGTGTGCTAGCATCGGGCCCCGAGCGGGTGCTAACGGCTGTGACAGCTGCAGTTTCATGTCATGGAGGATGGCCATTAATCACACTTTAGTCTTAACAACCAGACTGGGCCAAATTTATAGCAGCGGGGGGATTGCTGGTTATGTGGGATTCCCCACGTC
>JAABNX020000008.1:10086884-10099056 GCA_015163995.2 Mormyrus lacerda
TTAAGGGTCGGCAAATAATATCCCTCATCTCTCTTAATACTATAGGTAAGATGCCATCAGGGCCCTGTGATTTATTTTGAGCTTAGCTAAGCTTTGCAAAACATCAGCTTCAGTTATATTTATATTAGTATTAGTCACTTCTCTTGGAATGGAAAGTTTCTGGAAACTCTTGCTGTAGCAATTGGGGGTCAAGGCCCAACAGTGAAATGAAATCCTATGGCCAGCAGAGTGAACTGGTGACCTTCGGTTCACAAGCACAAGTTCTACTTCGGTTCACAAGTCCTACTTTGCAGACCCCCATTAACCCACGAGTCAGCCTTTACTGAACAGGAAATCCTCATCATTGACCCTACATATCCCCTTCTATCCAGTTTCTCCACACGCCTTCTGGTTGGGGTCCAGGCCTCACAAAACCACCCTTCCCACCCTGATACAAACACACACCTTGAGCAGGGGGTCTGCATGCTCCAGGAACCAGCCCACCACAGCGTGGCCGGCCTCGTGGTAAGCCACCGTCTTCTTCTCAACGGGCTGCAGGATCTGCGTCTTCTTCTCCAGACCTGGACCGTACAGGAGACATTGCAAGAGAAGACCACAGCCTTTATTAGTAGAGTTGACACTATTATAACAGAACAACTCATCAGTCATCAGCATGCGCTGGAGAATGTCAGCTCATACGATAAAATCACAGCCCCCACCACCTATTACTACACAACAAACAAACAAAAAAGCACAAACCAGTTTTGTTTCCCATAACACCATACAAGCAGTAGGGAGATACCCTGCAGCCAAGATATGATTGGTTCATATTCCTGAATAAAAAAATACTCAAATCTCAACAACCGAATTTAACCAAAATACTTGCAGGACTCCAGTTTATTCACCAATACCGGTAATTTCCAGAGATCTGACGCCGCCTGCTGCTGCCTGGGTGCGGGACAGCACTCACCTCCGATGACTCGCTCAATGGCCTGCTCAAAGTGCTTCGCGTTGACAGACGGACTGAGGTGCCTGGCGGCGATCAGAGCTGCCTCGTTGCACACGTTGGCGATGTCGGCTCCTGCGGCAAAGACAACAGACGACGGGACGCGGATGATGACAGAGACACTGCGGTCAAAGACCAGGATGACAAAGAAACATGCAGCTCAGAAGACAAGAATGTCATACTGCAGAAATCAACATACTTTATTCATCCTTATGGGAAAATTGGGTGGTTCTCACAAACCCCATCTTGCTCTCCATTAGACACAGAGACTCATATACAGGTGACAGCAGGTCTGGGGGTCACAGCGCAGGGTCAGCCAGTGTGCAGCATCCCATGAGCAATTGGGTTTAAGTCCCTTCCTCAACCTAACTATGTAACCCTAACCCCTACCCAGGCCTAACCTTCATCATAAGTAACCAAACTAAATACAAGACTTTTGACTATTTTAGTATTTTTATTGCATTCGTAGATTTTTATAAAACTAAGATTTATATTGTGGGGACCTAAACAATGACCCCCACAAGCTAATAAGTATCAGGTATCACTATATACAGAGTTAAACATCAATGCAAGGCACCGGTGGGATTCAAACCCACAACCTCCTGTTTATTAGGCAGGTACTTTAACCAACTAAGCCACAGCGCCACCTAAAGGCTCACTACTCACCAGTGAAGCCTGGGCTGAGGGCTGCCAGCCTCCTGGCCAGCCCATCTTTGTCTATACTGGTGTCCACTTTGAGAGGACGCAGATGAACCTTGAATATGGAAGCTCTGCCCTTGATGTCAGGTGGACCTGGGAGACATTGGGACACATCAATCCACTGCAGCACACTCCTAAGTTCACAGGAAGGTCTAGCCTAGAACAAATTCCATAAAAGTCATCGCTCCTCCTAAACACTGATGTCAGCAATGCTGAATTTTATATTCCGCCAGCTCTCAGTACCTCGTCGTTCTGGCAGGCCATGAGGATTACAATAGCCACAGGCATCTCTCACAAACATTCAAGAAAGCAGTATTGGCAGTCCTCAGACTGCATTATGCTGCCAGTAGCGCAGTGAGTGAGTAAGACAACTTTAAAAACCATCACCTATATATATCTGACGGTCGAATCGTCCGGGTCTCATCAAGGCCGGATCCAGGATGTCAGGTCGGTTGGTTCCAGCCAAAACTACTACATTAGTGCTACTGTTAAAACCTGCAATGACACAAAACTATCCTCACTAACACCAAAACACATCAGGATTGGACAGGTCTTGTTCTGCAGCTTCAGGAAAGCATCACCGCATGTTTCAAATGCTAACGAGAAATCTGAAGGAAATTCCTGCAGTGCCAGTGTTACCAACGACAACCTCCCGCAACCACAAAACATACCATCCATCTCCACCAGGAGCTGGTTCAGGGTGTTCTCCTGCTCACTTTGCCCCCCAAGGTTGCCCCGCCCCCTCTTCCTGCCAACAGCATCAATCTCATCGATGAAGAGGATGCAGGGGGCGTGCTTGCGAGCCATGGCGAACATGTCCCGAACCTGGGCGAACGGAACCAGAGCAGCACACAGAATTAAAAAAAGTTTTATGCTGCAAGGACACACAATATTTTTCTAATTAAAATTCTGAAATTAAAATTCAGTTAAACTAAAGAGTCACCAATAAATACAGTTCACATGTTTATTTAATGGTATCCAAAACGCTTCAAAACGCAGAAGATTCTAAGTGATTGAGGTATAATATCCTTCATGAATAAATCTCAGGTCAGAATGAGATGCCTCCCTTCTCGGTGCTGTTTCAGCGCCTGGTGGACTGCATTCCAGACGTGGCCCATTGTCAGGTCACCAGAGCCCCCCAGTCACCCACACTCACCCTCGCAGGTCCAACACCGACAAACATCTCCAGGAATTCAGAGCCGTTGACCGTGATGAAGGGAACATTGGCTTCCCCAGCGGTGGCTTTAGCCAATAATGTCTTTCCTGTCCCTGGAGGTCCAGATAGCACCGCCCCCTAATGGACACATGGTATAAGCACACGGTAAATATTCATTTATATCGGTTACAAAAATGCTATTTCGTGGCAGGAAATCTTAGGAGATCTTAGCCCAGAGGCCTAATCTGCCCGAGGGTTCTTACACTGGGAGCGTGCTTGTTGAAACATCTGAACTGAACAAATCATTTGGGGCTTTTTAGGATTTATTTGAGGGTTTGGTTCCCAGAGCCCTAAGTTCCGGACGCATACGTTTTCGTGACAAACATAACAAATGCATTGAAATAACTGCAGACTGATTCAGTGTCAAGAGAAAAACACTCCACTTCCAGGAAATCTCAAAGACAAGCTGATCTGGGCCACAGAACAAAGGCTACAAATAAAGGCTTCTGTTGATCTCCACAGCTTCCATTACCTTTGGGATTTTAGCCCCCAGATCCTGGTACTGTTTAGGATTCTTCAGAAAGTTGACAAACTCAAGGATCTCCAGCTTGGCCTCCTCACATCCGGCCACGTCTTTGAACTTCACGTCGATGTTGTCCTTCATCATCTTAGCGGTAGACTCGCTCATGCTGAAAAGCCCGCCCCCCCTGCGCCCACGCCCACCTCCCATTGGCCCCTGCCGTAATGTGAAGAGGAAGAAGCCAATCAGCAGCAAGGTGGGAATCATGCTCATCAAAAAAGACCTATAAAGAAAGAGTGGAAAAGCTGAACATGCTGTTTGCAAGAATTGTGATCATAACACTAGTTCGGCTGGAGTACCTATCGAATAATAAAGCAAAGGGGTTTCTCCTTACATTATCATACAGTACTAAATAAGCAATATATTACTAAACACAAACGAACCCAAAATGTCGAGAAACACAAAAAGCTAACGCTATATGCTTTCTCAACCATTAGAAATTACTTTCCTCCCACCAAGGCCCAGAAAACTCCTCACCCGTCACTCTCGGTGCTGTAGACCACAGCCACCCTGTGCGACGGCTCCAGGCCCATCTCCAGTTGTGCCGTCTCCAGATTCCTTTCAAACGTGTCCACACTGCCAATGTTGAACCAAGCGTAGCTCTGGGCACGACACAAGAAGCAGTGAGAAATGCAGTCACTGCCAAAAATCACATCAGATGAAGAGTAGGGCTGTAACGGTACACGCATTCATCACGTGCCGTTCGGTTACATCATTTTCACTTCGTTATGTGCAATGAAACGAAGGATTGAAGTGGGTGGAACCTAAATTCACAAGTAGATGTTCCACATGGAAAACATTACGCTAATTAATGCTGTGACTTAGTTATGGCTAAAGCTGGTTACAGTCAACTATTTGAGAACATTTTGGTTTCCCAATAAATTACATCAGGACTGGAGAGAGAGCAGCTGCTAAGACCAAGTCTGTCTGTCAGCTCTGTTACACTGAACTTGGAACATTGCTGGAAACGCATCCAACATGCTAACGCATTTGAATCAGTATCACTCGAGAGTGTGACATTTAATCGCTACAGATAAGTGACCAGATAAGATAAGTGACCGTGCTCAGTATGAGAGAACACGGGATTTAATGATGCAGTCATAACTGTTCCTATATAACTGTGCTTTTGTTTGCAGTTTTAATGATAGATAATTTCAAAACAAATTTAGTTTTCCTTGCTGTACCAAAATTTCACCAACCCGTGAAATGTATGTACTGTAATACCCCTAATGAAGATATGAATGAATGTACCATTTAAAAACAGCGCAAACAAACACAGCTTTCAGAAGGCGAAGCGGGTACCTACTGCTTCAGAGGCATTTCGTCCTGACACCGGAATCACTCGCACATATTGCTTATTGACAACTTCCAGTCGGTCAACCTGCACAAAATTAGTATTCATCTCAAAATATTAAAAGTCGGCTTAACATTCTACAGTAATTTAATTAAACCTAGATATTTACGAAAAACATTTGTTCAAAGAAATTACACACATTAAAGCAATCCATCTTAATATACTGCCTAAGTATTAACACAGTGCTCATTAATGAATATTCCAGTCGGGCTCTCACCAATCCTCTGGCTAAGTAGAAATGTACAAATTCCTTCCAAGAGATCTCTTTCCCTGCATCTCTGAAGTAGAAGTACAGAAAAGTGGAGGATATCCCTGCCACTGCGATAGCCATGTAGCGGAAATCCTTCTCATCCCAGGGAAAGTCTCCCTTCAAAAAAAGCACAGAGATATCAATCCCACGAGCAGCCAGTGTGATCCAAGTCAAAAGCATAACACCTTGTCTACAGGCATCTAATTATAATTCCATCAGTCACGTTCAAACCAGTGAACAGTCCTGTACCTATTCCGAATTCCAAGATCTAAATAGGCTTGTATGCAAAATATATTTCCGCTGTATTTAAATAAAGTGATAATTTAATTTACTACTGGTGATTATGTAAAAAAGAACACACAGATGTAGATACAAACCTTCTGAAAACGAGACCATTTACTGTCTTCCCTTCGCCCTCCTCTGTTCCCTCTTCCACCTGCCCCCTCTCCACCACCTTCTGCTTCCTTGGGCTTCATATCTACCAGACATTGCCAAGATACCGCCATTAATACTTGCACACCATTCACATATCCTACAAATAAACCACCATATAACTGGGTGGCAGGATGGCCCAGTGAGTAGCAATGCTACCTCACATCACGAGAGTTGGGGGCTTAAATCCTTCCTCTGCTATGTTCTACTTGTGTTACTTTAGTTTCCTCCCACAGTCCACAAATATTCTCACAGGAGTCTTTCAACTGCTCATAGGAGTATGACTGCATGTATATGTGCCCTGTGATGGATAGTACTCAGCCAGAGGATGGCATCCAGGCAACCCTAACCAAAACAGGCAGTTAAAAGATGAACAGATCTCCCATAATTACTGAAGACCCCCATTAAGCATAATTAGAACCTAATCAAGAAGATTAAAGCACAGCCCATATTCTGGTGGTTAGGTGAAAAGTTTTAGACCAACACACAATAACTTCACCATGCTTGCGAAGGTATTACCTTTAGGTGACTTGTTAGAGCAGAACACTCGTGACGCAAAAGCACCTCCAGAGGTTCCCCAAATATTTCTTCTATTTAGAGCAAGGTTCTGCTGGAAGAAACGTTACCTTGACACGTGCAGCACTGACAGATTACCAGCGACATATAAATGTGCGATAAAAATGTGGAGGCTTAGTTCTTAAATCAGACTAGCGCACAACAATGTTCTGTTCAGTCTATAAATCAAACAACGACTAATATATAATATATCAAACTGAATTAATAAGAGAAAACTTAGTTCTTTCACCATTGCAGAACTGTCAGTTAATCGCGACAGTAATGTTTTCCTATCATGTTAACTAGATGGCCCATGTACACCGCAATGTAAAGTAACTTTACTCTGAGAGCAGCGGGCAGCGTCCCGGCCGTCACCGCGGTGCTGCTCGTCCTCCACATCCTCAATCCGCATCTGAACGGCCGGGCAGCCGCTAAAATAAGTCCTATCATCTGAACTATAACCGCTCTTCTGCCGGCGCATTAACTTCTCTTCTACAACCCGCTTTTGCATCAGACGAACATGCTCAATGTCATTTTTTGTTTAAAAGGTGTACAAACTGTTTAGCACTGCGCCTGATAAGAAACTTCAAAAATATAATTCAAGGTTTAATGATACTTTAACTTATTGCGAAGTCTGGCTTAACTTTTTATTGCTTAAAGATAACGTGATTTTTTTTAAAGGTTGGCAAGGGTTTATAACAACAATTTGAAAGCACACATCTTTTCACTCAGGCAAAATATAGGGCATGCCCTGCCTCTGCGAGGGCCAGGTCCTGTTGCTTTATGTTGCAAATACGTTGCCAAGGAATACCGTAAATATGCATATATATACACCCCATTATCATTCTATGCTGCTTACTGCTAGGCATAGCTAATTTAGCATTGATACACGTATTTGAACAACTTGATGGGTAGTGTTGTAATTTCATCTTCTAGCATAACAGTAATGTGCGTGCGATTTCAAATATGTATATATAATTGTACTAAAGCCAATGTATTATTGGTTATATTGGTATCCAGGTGTAGAACTAAAGAATTTTTACTACTAGCTAACTGGGTAAATACAGTAAAAATATAGTCTGACATGCATCTTACTAACCAGCGGAATAGGGTATAGTATTTTGTACTCGCCCTCCGTCTAAGTTACTCGCTTTAGGGGAGTAGCCGATCTTAATTTCCCATCCTGCTTGTGTTATTGTATTTGATAAATATCTCTGAACATTTTGTGGGCGTTTACTTAAAGGACTACAGTGTCATATCAAGAACCGTGTAAATCGTATGCTTGCAAAACTGTAACATAGCCATTTTAGTACTAACGTTATCACAGAGTTTAAATCCCACCCCTGTTTCATTTGTGTGGAGTTCCTATGTTCTTCGTATGTTGTGTAAGTTGCTTACTAACGGATATCTCTAAATCAGCCTAAGTATGTGCATGTTTTTGCCCTGTGATGAACTGATATGCTCCCTTCCTGGGACAGCCTCCAAGCCCTTCTATGATCCTGAAATGTTTGGAAGATGGGTATGTCTAATTTAATGAAAATTAGGTCCAAACCGGTGGAAAGTAAGATTAATTAATTGCATTTACAGGTAACTGCAGTGTGATATGCAGGCCTATCGAGAAATTGCCCGGTTATGGCAGATGGCGAGTCCAGCACTGGTTATCTACCTTGCTCTGAATTATATCTATTTTTGCCATCTAAAGTAACTGCAATACAGTGCAACAGAAGCTGAATTTATGCAATCACTTTTACACATTTAAAAATATTATTAGAATTTTATTCATGCATAATATTTACATACATTAATAAATTAACTGTACATATTTACTGCAGAATGTTTCAATTACAGAAAACACCAACAGACCTGTAAGACTGATCCTTTTAAAATATGTAGGTTTATCTTTTCAAAAGGAGGCTGAAACAACTCAGCAAATATGTAAAATCAATATTTGATACAATGTCTCTTACTGTTGCCGGGTTTATAAAAACTGGACGTATGCATCATGTGAAGACGTAAATAAGCTGCGATTTTACCCCATTGAATGTGTTTTACTTCCACGAAGCATGCAGGCTCACAATAAAGGTTCAAATCACGATCATTGTTAATATTGATAATGTACATTTTAAGACGCATTGACACACACCACATTCATAATGAGACCTTTTAGCAGAATAAGGAATTGTAAACTTTGGTTACAGTCAGGAATCTTTTCACTGGAGGCTGCTGTACACTCCTTTTTATATAATGCTTTAATATTTTTAACTTCCTCACTAATGTGAATCATCACATTTGTACACCATGACAGAGCACAACGCTGCTGCACAGCTTTAATCCGAGGCATTACGTGGTACGGCACAAAACTTTGTATGTCGCTGACTAGTTCCAACTGGTTGGCTTTGCACCCAACAGAGACCAATACTTCAGAAAACAAAACAGTAATGTGATTACCTTTAGACAAAACACAGTGTTATTTCCTGCTATTTTAGTGTTATGAAATGGCTTCAGAATATGGGCTATATGGTACCAACTGAACAGAACACAATATTTAATTGTTACTGTACAACAGTTAAATTAGGATATTTGACTTCGCAGTACACAATAACCACATTTATAACCCCAGCACAGATGAAAGCTGTATGTATGTAATCAGAACAGCAACACAACATGCACAGGGGCAGAGTCTCAAATGTGGCCCTGTTCACAGTGTGTTTGCTATGCAAATGGGGACACTTGTTTAGTGCTTAATTTCCCTCTTCCGCCCTGAGGTGCTGTCAGATGCTGCACATGGAGCGCAACACAGCTGTAAACACCCGTGCTGACCAGCCAAGGCATGGAAAGACATGGATGAAAACTGGGCTCATGCTATTTGTGGCATACCAATCTCAAAAGGCACCTTACACCGGCCACCAATGGAATCCAATGCCCCTCGCTGTCTGACAGCCAGACTCAGGTTTAAGAGCTGACGTCCTGCTCGTCCGGCAGGTCTTGTTTGCGCTCCGTCATTCTAGTGCATCGTGGGCATGTAGTGGAGTTGTCATAGTAACAATCCCTACAAGACAAACAAACACAGATACAGTTACCATTGATGATCACTCTTTTGATAACCGTCATGTGCCCATTAAACCGCAATAACCTCCGAAAGTTAAATGTTTAACGTATTTGACAGTGAAGAACTGTTAAACAGGCAATAAGATTACACTGGCTGCAGTTTTAGCGGTAGGCAAAGATGGGTATGAACATGGCAGCTAGGCTCAGAGAAAGGGTGAGGCAGGGGTTCCTGACCTGTGGAATACCGCAGAGCAGTCGTGGCACACCGACGTGTGGCTGTCGAAAGGAAAGAGCACATCTCCCTCCTTACAAAGCTCACACACAAAACCCTTGGCCTGGCACCTCTGTGAGAGGAAACAGGACAGAGAGATATGACTGAAACCCGGCATTGTGACTGAGCAGGACAGTTTAGTGTAGAATGCTGCCCTTCACACTCCCCCAAAATAAGCACAGCCCCCACCTCGCAGTCTAGTTTGATGTGCTTGGCGAATGTGGTGTGGATCTCAGTGAGGGAGCAGCTTAGCCGGCCGCTGGAGATGTCGATGAGGTCCTGCAGGGAGTACATGTCGTCGTTCTCCACAAAGTGCTGCCTGTCTTGAAGCTACGGATGGGAATCGGGCACTGATATGGCAAAGCTGTGTACACATCCTTATGCAATGGCTTTACTGGGGCCACGGTGATGTGCAGCTGGGAGGACCGGGAAGAAGCTCCGGAGGAAAAGCACCACATTCTCAGATACACCACAGTTTAAAAGCATTAAGGTGTTTGAATAGACAGCTACAGGCCTGAATCATCTTTTTCACTTCAGCACGACTCACTCGATTATTTTAAATTCATTGTCTGTTAAATAAATAAATCAGTATAAATACATAAAGTAATCTTTTCATATGATTTTAAAAAGAATTGTAATTCTTCTGATGGCCAGCAGGGAGAAGAATAGACAAGGGGTCACCAACCTTTTTGAAACTGAGAGATACTTCACAGGTACTTAGCCATACAAAGGGCTACCAGCTTGAAACGTCCTCCTAAACTTCTATCCATCTAAACTTCATGTATAATAAACATGTAATAAATATACTAATATATAATAAATCATGTCTAGACAATGACTGAAAGAGGTTCATCTGAGCTGTTTTGCCTCTAGGCAAAGTAGATACTATACATTTTTATAAAAAACCAGTCACATGAAAGAAGTCATTATAAAAGCCCTAGATAAGGTGGATTTTGAAACATTTTTGCTGAATCATCACATGACTTTTTAAATGAATTCCTGTAACAGAAACACCAGCAGGTGGCGCTCACTCTAGTCAATTTTCAAAAGCGAAAAAAACAATGTCTTTCAGCAGTCCTTGGATTTTGCTTTTTTTTTTTTATAAAATGGTTGCTGGCATAAGGAATGGCCCCTGATAATTCTTACTCTTACTGTGACCAGTGGGGACAGAGAGACACAGGTTTGCTTCCAAACAGCACTGACCTGCAGAAGCAGTCTGGCCTCCATGGCCTCCTTGCATGTGATAAAATAGGGCTTCATCAACAGGATGTCCTGCCGTAGTTTCTGTGGGGGACCACACAGAGCTCCGTCAGCGAAAGACTGACAACTGCAGCCCCACCCTCCAGCCAGAATGGCTCCTCCAGGATCTTATAGAAGCCATTTATGAATTCCAGACTAGTGCTACTGGGAACCAGTGGGAAATGTAATTTTGATTAGTAGGACTGACCATTGTAGATCTCAGCTCATTGCAGTCATTCATAAATAATACCCATCATGTAGTAAAACTGCTAAAGCTGAAATTGTATTTTTAAGACGGTAAACTGTGTAGAGGTTGAAATAGCATTAAAGTTTAATATCACAATTATAGTGACCAAAATGATCAGTTATCAGTATCCTCGTGGTACTGTTTAAATGTGCTGAAAATGTTCAAAAAGTACAGACATACAAACTGAAATCATTTCACCAAGTTCTACCTGCATACCTGCGTCTGGGAGACTGTTGTTAACTCTGGTTGATGCAGGACTGTACTTAATTCGAGGTTTTCAAAAAAGAGTAATCAACCATGGTTTTAATGATATTTCAAATGTGAAACTATTGGAAATTGTACCATGGTTTACCATAAAACCGGTAACCCTTTCACCCCAAAAACTGTGTGGCAATGTCTGCAAGACCTACCCTGATCTCCACTAGTTCCTCCACAAAGTTGAAGAGCAGAGGGTTTATTTCACGTAGCTTCAGGACTGGCCTGGAGATCATGAGGGCCAGGTAGCGCATTGATGAGCGGCACACCTGCATGACAGAAAATCGCGAGTCAGGTAACTCTGTGCAGCTAGTCAGAGCATGTGCACTGCGTATATACACATCATCACAGCCAAGTTGCAGTGCACAAAACTCACTGCAGCAAGACTGCCGATCCAATTTTATAGTGTATACCTGCACCATACCAGCAATCTGACCACAATGCTCCTAAATATATTGCATGAGTCAATCAGAAAGTACTGGTCCTATAAGCATCATAAGAGCACATGCCAGCAACAGAACCACAATCATTAATGAAACCCTGTGTGGTCGCATGTCGTCACCCTGACAAAGTGAACAGCAGGATGAAACAAGCCCAAAATAGATGGTCTGCCCACCTTGCGTGGCTCAAACTCCCAGTTGTGGATGACACGCGCAGGGATGATGGCTGTGTCATTCCAGTGACAGCTGCTGCAGTAGTACTGACCCGTATAGTCACACTGTCGAGCCTCACTGGGTACGCCCCCTTCAGGCAAAAACAAGTACAATTTCTGTAACACCATACCTCTTCACTGAGGAGACACTTAAGAAACCAAATAAAATTATCCCTGTACTTCCTTTATTTCAAGCAATGAATGCAGAATTCTGCCAAAAATTAGGGTAAGAAGAGCAGTTTATTGCCTTTTCACCTCAAGGATCCCTAATACTCATTCATTTTGCACATCTTGAGAGTGAATTAGCATCATGAAGCAAACTGATTATAAAACTTGTGTGGGATACAGGAGGGCAGAGGTGGGAGGAGCTTGTGAGGAAGCTACTCAGGAAGTTGATGATAAGAAGTCCTATGATATCATCTACTTAGACTTCCAAAGGGCTTTTGATG
>JAABNX020000008.1:10099209-10133592 GCA_015163995.2 Mormyrus lacerda
GAGGGCAGCAGTGTGTGGAGGTTGTGGGGGTAATCAGGGGGATATGGGGGGTAATCAGGGGGATATGGGAGGGCAGCGGTGTGTGGAGGTTGTGGGGGTAATCAGGGGGATATGGGGGGTAATCAGGGGGATAACGATGCACTCACTCAGTGACACAGGCGTCCGACACTCCGCACACCTGTAATCCTGTTTGTCCAGCCCCGTCTCAGGGCAGATGTTCAGCTCATACTCAGACTGATGGCTGACCTTGGACCTCACACATGGCTTAGTGATGAGGTTCATGCACTTGCTATGGCAACGGTAGTAACAGCCTTGAAAAAACAAGTAAAATATGCATAAGAGATTCACTAACAACTTAAATACGATGTTCAAATGAGCTCAAACATGAGTATGACACAATTCCTAAGTGTATGAAATCCTCACAGATGAATGTCATGATTAATAAACAGATTAATTTTTATTGTGCCTTTTATAGTAGATTCAGTCACAGCCCATTAAAAGTTAATGAGGAAAAAATGGATGCCATAGTTGCTCAGCAACACCTGGTTTTGTTCAAAATTGTACAGATCGGCCAATAAAATGAGAGCTCAAACGTGGTTCCTGTTGCTTGGGAACCCTTCCTGACATACCTATTTCTGGCTTTCCTGACATTCGGTCCCACCCAATGATGGCCAGCAGCCAGGAGGCCTCACAGCATGTGCACGGTGCATGCCAAGCCAAGTCTCGCACAATGCAGAGTCAAAGCACGACTCTAGTCTGACAAATGCTATTTTCTGGTCTTTCTGAGCACATAAGCACATACAAAAAAATAATCTCAGGATTAAAGAGATTTGTCACACATGTCAATGTATATTGATTTGGTTTGCATTTTTCCTTACAACAGATCTTTAGTTTTAATATAGGATTTTGAATAACATACCGATTTCCTCAAAATAACCTTCTGCAACTAAAGAATACACTCAAAAAAAAAAAACACTACACACTGACTTTGACCCAGTTTCCAGCCAAAGAATATCATATGGGACCCATCTGAGATGCCAGCTTTGTGTCGGTGAAACACAGGTCCAGTATCCATGCATGCAGAGTTCAGGATCAACGGGTTTATTATACGCATTTGGTCTTGCATTGTGTCAACACACATCATCGTAGCTTCCTTTTAGCTTTTGTTTTGAGTCTCTCTTTTGTATCTATGATTAATTGAAAATATTTTTGTTAAAATTAATCTTATATGCTTTTTTCCCCTTTTTTCATAGGAAATTTTTGGAGGGTTTTGTTTTGGAATGGAAAAACATTATATTTTTCCCATTTAAAATATTGGAAATAGGTTTTCAATCTATGTTTTCCCCCAATTTACTGTGGTTTTTTAGGAACGAATT
Organism: Mormyrus lacerda; assembly: GCA_015163995.2. NCBI lineage: Eukaryota > Metazoa > Chordata > Actinopteri > Osteoglossiformes > Mormyridae > Mormyrus > Mormyrus lacerda. The sequence goes on from JAABNX020000008.1 coordinate 10,100,586, forward strand.
ATTACCGTAAATTGAGAGAAAGCCGTGCTGTTAACCGCAGCTGGAAAAAAATCTGCTTTGCTTTACTGGGCTAAAATGCTGGAAAATACTCTTTAGTATGTGAGTTTAAGAGGCCTCCATTAAAAGTGACCCAAGACCCACACACCTGTACAGGTATACCAGGTCTGAATGAGGCCCCAGATAATGGCACTGCACTTATCACAGGTCTGCTTCACGCTCTTGCTCTTCTCCTTGGAGAAACGGTGTTCCAGCAGAATTCTGAGGTTGGGTTCATCCTCCTCAGGGTCCTGCAGGGTGACAAATACCACCAGCACTCAACACACAGAGCTGGTTCTCTGAAGCCTCCCTCCCCTTAAGCTTCCTTAATCTCATTGCCATGGAAGTATCAGCGCACTTTCCTGCTTCCCACCCATGCAGTTGATCTGAAATTGTGCAAGTTCTTACAGAATCCAGTGCTGTTTGACTAATATCACAGCGTATGTTGCAATCAAAGCACGAGTCTGTCACACTCCACTGAATCGGCCCAGTCTGAGATGTGGTGTCAGCTTGGGGGGGGAAGTGAATCCAGTTTAGCATTTTAAATGGGGATGACAAAAAAGGCAACAGGAAAGAGGAAATTGCAAAGCAGAAGCTTTGAAGGTTCTAATGATGTTATGGGTTTAGTGAGTATGACTCTATTCACGGATCCAAAGCTTTAGGTCTGACTCAGGTTCAGGTTTCCACCAGATACTCCAGTTGCTTCTGACAATCCAATAACAATAATAACGAACCCCTTATTTTCCATTTGCACAAGTATGAGTATAGGTACACTGGAACTTCTCTTCCCCTGCTCCATCTTGCTCTCCATAGCTTGGGGGTCACAGCACAGGGTTAGCCAACATGCGGCTCTCCTGGAGCTGGGGGTCAAGGGCCACACAGACCGCCTGCCGAGTGCTACCCCATGAAAATCGTGCAGGGTGCACAGATGGGTTATAGCAGGCTTTACCTTCAGCTCTTGCAGCTTGAGGCGAAGGTGGATGAGTTTAACCACGGTGTCCTTCTGCTTCTCGGAGTGCTCGGGCAGCTCCAGAATCAGCCGCTTACACTCTTCGATCGCCTGCTTCAGCTGCTCGATATCGGACGCCACAAAAGAGTCCTGTGTCACACCCAACACACACCATCAGGGTCACAACACTGACCTGTGGCAGGGACTTTCCACTTCACCCAAAAAACTCAAATGAACTTACTGGATTTCCATTTGGCTATACCATACAACAGAAATCTGCTTCAAGTCTCTGATCGATGAAACATTGCAGGAGAGAACCATCTCCTACACGGTACAGCCAAAAGTATGTGGACACCACTTCATCCAACATCTCATTCCGAAACCAAGGGTATTAACGTGAAGTTAGTCCACTCGTTGGTGCTAAAATAGCTTCTACTCTTCTGCAAAGGCCTTACATCAGATATTGGAACATTTCTGGTGGGATCTGCTGCCATTTATGTTGGATACTGATGTTGGGTAATCAGGTCTCTCAGGCGATTTAGTGTGGCCACTGAACGTTCTCCCAGCTGTTTCCATTTCACGAACAATTCACATGTGGTTGACCAGAGTAGCTCTAGCAGGACAGAAAGCTGGCAAACTGACTTGGAAAGATGGCATCTTAGGCTGGTGCCGTGATGAAAGTCACTAAGCTTTTCTGTATCACCACCTAGTGAGCTGCCATTCCATTACAAACCTAAACTTAGCTACATCAAAAACGTTAAGGCAGTTTGCAAACCCTACAGACTAAATTTATAAAGTAATAAAACTTACATACAGTATGCAGACTTGTCTTTTAATTTTAAAAATTTCCAAAAAAAAAGCTTTTGTGTACAGTATGTATTTCATTATAAAAACTGACTTGTTACTCTAAGCCAGGTGTATTTAACTAAAAGTTAAAGAGATCTAAATCTCTTGAAGCAAAGGTCCGGAAGATCATAATGTCTAACTATATAGTGTTATTTATTTAAACCTTATAGATCGGACAGATCAGCCACTCTGTTAGGAACATTACGGCTTTATGGTGGCTTCGCTGCTGCTATTAACACTAACGGCACATTAGCGCAGACAAAGGGCTGCAAACGCCGAACTACGCTTCGCGGTTAAAAGCGTTTGACATTCATTGGCGTGGGAAGCGGTGCTTCTAGAGCTAAACCACTACCGAAAAGACTACAAACGCTGCACCGGATAAAATAGAAGCGTCTCGTCAGGTTTTAAATCATAACTTTTTGTTTTGGCTACCGGTCCGGGTCCATATGGGATAGCTTCTGGGTCCGGACCCCAACCACGGTCTGCCTGTTAGTGACCTCTGCTCTAAGTCCTTCTCTGTTTTAATAACCAACCAAAAGCAGCACCATAAAAAGCTCTTTTTGAGCTTCCCAAAGAACTTTAGATGAACCGTGGAAGGTTCAAAAAAGTAACAGCTACAATCTAAATAACAATCTAAATCAGGGGTAGCCAATCTTATCTGCAAAGGGCCGGTGTGTATGTGGGTTTTCACTGCAACTGCCCAAACAGATTAATAATTAGAGGACTGACTGGCTGAAGAGTCCTTACCTCACACCTGGGTTTGAACAACTGACCTACGGATTATCCCAAAAACCTGGCCACGCGTGATCTAAATAATATTTTTTTGCCACCCATGGTGTGCAAAGGATGCTATATATCTAAGAGAAAACTTAAAAAAAATAAATAAATAACATTTCCGAGGTGTGTACAATTCACATGCCAAATTTCATTAAAATCAAAAATGGCGGAGGCCAGTTGTTGAATTAAATTGGAATGATTAAATTGATGATTGTGACTGTGAGTGTAATGTTCAGATGCACAATTCTGGTGTTGGATGTGAAAGTTCATTAAATTCCAATAAACTGCTTAGCAGATGATGTCAGCGGCGCTAACTTGGTGAACACTCTTCACCAAGATTGAACTTCACTGCAGGTGGAGCAGACCATCAGAAATGCTTACTACGGGCCGGGAGAAGTGGTCCTCAGCTAGCCCCAGGTCCATGGTCCGCTCCGAGCTTTGGCTCTTCGCCTCGGAAGAGAACAGGCCCGACTTCACCTCTGCAGGCATGGTGGTCGGTGAGAAGTAACAGAATGGACCAGAAACAGGCTAATTAGCAGTCACCACAACAAATTATAATAATGCAGACAACAGTAAGAAGGGAAGATTTTAATTAGATGCACGTCCCAAGCATTAAATACATGACTGTTTGTCTTCCTCATCTACAAATAAAAGAGTAAAAAGAAGAATCCATTTGGTAGAAAACTGGATATTGAATGTCATGATTATTAAACAATTACATAATTTAGCAGCATATTACAACTCCATGATATGGAATATGTTCAATAAGGAAATGGAAAGAAAACGCCAATGAGATGAATGAAATGAAATGAAATGAAATGAAAGGCAAAACAGCACTAAGATTAAACTTCCAAAGGAACCAGACAAGAAAACCAGAAGAACACATCCCTAAGACAAGAGATGGGTGATCTCGTCTGTATCCCACATAAAAAATACAAAGAAAATACCTGCGTAAATCTCACAATACAGCATGGCTGACATCGGGAGGGGCGATATGGAACAATCAGATGGCAGCAGTAACAAGCTCAGGAAGACACTGTGTTGCAGTTCATAAAACACTGAATGGTTACACAACTGACCACAGCAACACAAATGGGGACGAACTTACCGCCTACATTTAGAAGCAACATTGGAGGGGGAAAAAATGAGGAAGCAGTCTTGCTTTCCAATTTCACTTCACATTCATGCAACCTACCATGGTGAGCACATCATGGACACTCGGACAATGTTGATGGTCTACACCAGGGGTGGGGAACCTGTTCTATGGAGGGCCGGTGTGGGTGGGGGTTTTTGGGATGGCCTCTCAGTCAGCCAATAATAAAGCAGTGGTTCTCAATGCCAATCTTGGAGACCCACTGTTATTGGCTGATTGAGAGGCCATCCCAAAAACCCCCACCCACATCGTCCCTCCATAGAACAGGTTTCCCACCCCTGGTCTACACAAATACAGACCAGGCTCATGTCCCGTCCTCATACATTTACAAGCTGGGTCTTGAGCTGTCACTCACCAGGTAGAGGAGGATCCTTATCCTCCCTGGCACCACCCTCCTCTCCTCTGTCAAAGGGGTTGAGGTGGCCTTGGCGAAAGCGGGCGAGCCTCTCATCATACTCCATTTCTTCAACTACATCTGCAGAGAGCAGACATTGATCACCCACCCCTATGGATCTCCAACTCTCACATCACGCTTCTGGAAATTCTGCAGAGTGCCACCTCCCTTCCAGCGCTGCCAACTCTCAGGCATCTGGCGTTACACTCAGGCTTTGTGACTCTCAGTCTCACGAAAGAAATCTTACGGCAAATCAATAGTACTCGATTATAACCATAAAATGAGTTACATCAGGGCCAGTTTGCAAACCCAACGAAACTGTTACATGCATGGAAATGTGTGTGCATGTGTGTCCAGACTCGTCTCGAACTGAAATCTCACTCCAGTCAGCTGACCAGAGCTGGCAACTCTGCCCTTCACACAGCTACGTTATTTTGCTTATACAATATGGGATTATATGAAAATAAAGAGTGACGCACTGGTTAAAAAGCACTAAAACTGATTGACAAAGTACTGGGCGATGCGCGATGGTTTACGCGATTAACGAAAAACAAAGAAGATCACGGGACGTAAACAAACATTTTCCGCCATTTCTGTGTGCGGAGCGACAGGACAGACCTGGGGATGCTTAAAAACATCGTGACATATGATCTAAACGACAGAAGTCATTGGGAAAAGCTGTGGTGGACGGATGAGGGCAGCTGTCTGTGGATGTAAACAAGGGACGAACCCCGACCGTCCCCCATTAACTAAAGAAATGCAACCAAACACTGTCACCCTTAAACCGCGGTTCCTTTATTATAATGTATTTCTCTCTCACCTGAATGCACTTCTAACTGGTTCATGCATAAAATCACAATACAGCGTTAAGCTTGAAATGGACTGCTAAATTATAATAAACAAACTGTCGAAAGGGACGTCGGCACATTCAGTGGTAAACATATCGGATTTGCGGGCTGCTTGTTTATTCGCGCACTCCTTTTGGGGGGCTGACAAACAGTTAGGCAGCTAGTTATGTGAATGAGCGCCGTAGTTACGGTGTGTCCCCGTAGTCACTATAGCAGTGGATGTTAGCCACTATCGCTAGCGGCCCCGGTGACGGCAGCAGCGCCAGGTACGGCCGCTGGACTTACCCCATTAGTGTTTCGCCATACAGCCAAAACTGGAAGACATTTATACTCCTCCACCTACTAAAAACGATGCTTTTAATTGCAGAGCCGCCGCCGGTTCTGGTATTCATTTAAGGAGCTGCGAATTGCGGTGACGGGAGACGCGTTTCTATGGTGGACGCCGCTGGTGAGGAGGCCGCGTCGGTGCTGCCCTCTAGTGTACAGATAATAATACATCATTCATATCGCCTCTAAAATGTATGCAGTTCCATTTCCCGGGAACATAGCTCCTCTCACGCTTTTTTTTTTTAATTCTTTTTCTTTTAAAATGTAATTAATCCAGTGTTGCACTTGAAACACGTTGGCTTTCAATAACTGGAATACCTGAAATCTGATAAAAGATTTTCATGCTTATGCCAGACACTGGGGATCATAAATAATAGATTCAGTTGTCCAGATGCTTCCTAAGACTTAATGGATTCGGACTACAGAAGGAGAAGAAGACCCAGACTGTGAGAGGAGCCTCAGCTTTGAAGCTACATAACAGAAACTTGAATTGTTACTAGTTGGGTGGACATGGCTGTCTGCAAAGATGCTGAGAAGGAAGTATATGATTTGTCAAAAAAAAAATCAACTATAGTATCAAGGGTGCCGTAAACGGGGGTTTGGGCCCCCAATATTTGTCTTTTTTTTTTTTTTTTTTTTAAATAATCAATTAAATTTTGTTAGTCTCTTTAAAACTCCATAAACAGGTTTGAAACAATGTGTGTAGTCTTCTCTCAGAAGAATTCATAATTCTGCCTTTTTCTGCATTCCTGTTTAATTTTTTCTCCACATATCTATGAAAATTATAAAATTAAGATTTTGAAGATCCCCCATAGGTCGCTCTTTTCACTTGTTTCTAGTATCCAGGCTTTTTGGAAGCCAGATGCTCTTATGCCTTCTGAGAGATGAACATCTTGGACAGGAGGCCCAACAGAAAGGTTAGAATGAAGACGCCACTTAGTACTGGAGCAGCAAAGGATGAATCATCCACAGCTGGTCCCTGGGCCTCAGGGGATGCTAGCTTCATCATCATGGAGACATCAATAATTAAGCAGTTCTTACATCCTCAAAGCTGGGCAATGAAGAAAAAGCCCCAGGAGACTCCACAGGCTGATAGAACATTAGATTTCATCAGATTCTAACCGCCTTGTCACTTTGGTACTGATTGTAATCATTATCATATAAATACCAGATGTTAAATATTTATGATCAAAATATGCACCAGGATTGTCTACTCTGGAGTATTTATACATATTGGCACTGGATATTACCATAGGAAGACATTGAACATTCAGAAGCCTGCAGGATAAAATCTGCACCATATAGCACTACTACTGCTAACCACCGGGTTTTATGTAATTCAGAGAGGATACCCTGTGGCTCTGTCCTCGTGCCTAAACCATCAGAACTTTTGGATGGTTTGTGTCTTTTTTTCTCCAACATCTCTTGTGGCTGCAACACAGCAGCTTAAACCAACCCGGAAAGATTTTCTGTCCTCGTGAAAAGCACCCAATGCGGCACAGAGCCTTCTGACTCAATGGCTCCTTTTCACAAGGAAAAATACATTAACCACATCCTGCCCTCCATCCCCAGCTCAGATACGTGTCAGTCTTCAATAGGCTGAATTAGGCTGACGAATTTTAATGAACAATGCATAATTCATGAGCTTTATCAAGGGTTATAATTGGTCAGTTCTTGCCATTGATGCAAGTATGTGGGATGTGTGCATACTGTATATTTATTCAAAATCAAGAGGTCAGCAAGGAATTCAAAATAATATTTCAGACACAACGGGTCATCAGCTAACAGTTAATTTATATTCACAGCATGAAATAGACTGGGGAAGGGCATTTGGGAGTTTGTAAAAAGGGCCAATTGTGTCCTTAAGATAAAGATGTTACAGAGTAAAAAGGCCATCTAACCCATGACTTTTCATGACCAGTCACGTAAAAGCTGTCAGCATCAAAGAGCTTCAGGCTAGTGAAGTTCCTATTATAAATGGTGGCTTTGTTCAGAATTACAAGAATAGTTAGGCTCACATCGTGATCGCTCTTGTCCCTGGCTCTGAGGAAAGATCAGACACCTCAAGAATGTCCTTGCTTTAAGCCGAAACTGCTTCCCATTGCCACGGCACAGCCCAGCCAGGCATCACCTCTGGGAGCACTGGTATTTTTATCTTTTATCTGTGTTATAAATCCTCATGGGATTATTTCTGTCCATCATTATTCTCATTAGATATTACCGAAAATAACGCCTTAAAATCAGGGGGAAATGAAGTGTGAGGAAACTTTAAGATAATGACAACAAATGAATCGAAAGCCGTTAAAACGTATCCGTTCTTTGTGAAATGTTTCTTTATTTAGCACATTTTGACTAAATAGCCCATTTGGGAAATTCCTAAAAGGCTCCCAGCAGGTCAAGGAATATCAGTGACATGTAAGTGAACTAGTAACTGCTGCAGAGAGTTAGCAGAGACACTCTAATAGGAAAAGGTAGGTAGAGAGCTAAGGGACTGGGGGGTGACTGAGCCCCATTTGCTCTTCACGGTTGACTGCTTGGAGCAATTACTTCTAAAATGTTCACTTTTGACCCTGCACCTCAGACTCCTCTTCATCATCTTCGTACATCTCCCCTTCCTCCTCCGCGGTGGCGTCCTGGTACTGCTGGTACTCAGACACCAGGTCGTTCATGTTGCTCTCGGCCTCGGTGAACTCCATCTCGTCCATGCCTTCTCCCGTGTACCAGTGCAAGAAGGCCTTGCGGCGGAACATGGCGGTGAACTGCTCGGAGATGCGCTTGAAGAGCTCCTGGATGGCCGTGCTGTTGCCGATGAAGGTGGAGGACATCTTGAGGCCACGGGGTGGAATGTCGCAGACGGCCACCTTGACGTTGTTGGGGATCCATTCTACAAAGTAGCTGCTGTTCTTGCTCTGGATGGCCAGCATCTGCTCGTCCACCTCCTTCATGGACATGCGGCCACGGAACACAGTAGCCACGGTGAGGTAGCGGCCATGACGGGGGTCGCAGGCCGCCATCATGTTCTTGGCGTCAAACATCTGCTGGGTGAGCTCAGGCACAGTGAGGGCGCGGTACTGCTGGCTGCCACGGGCCGTGAGTGGGGCAAAGCCGGGCATGAAGAAGTGTAAGCGTGGGAAGGGCACCATGTTGACGGCCAGCTTGCGCAGGTCTGCGTTCAGTTGGCCGGGGAACCGGAGGGAGGTCGTCACCCCGCTCATGGTGGCCGACACCAAGTGGTTCAGGTCCCCGTAAGTAGGCGTGGCCAGCTTCAGGGTGCGGAAACAGATGTCATACAGAGCCTCGTTGTCGATGCAGTAGGTCTCGTCTGTGTTCTCTACCAGCTGGTGGATGGAGAGCGTGGCGTTGTAGGGCTCCACCACTGTGTCGGACACCTTGGGGGAGGGCACCACGCTGAAGGTGTTCATGATGCGGTCGGGGTACTCCTCACGCACTTTGCTGATCAGCAGCGTGCCCATGCCCGAGCCGGTGCCCCCGCCCAGAGAGTGGGTGAGCTGGAATCCCTGTAGACAGTCACAGTTCTCACACTCCTTCCTCACCACGTCCAGCACTGAGTCCACCAGCTCTGCGCCCTCGGTGTAGTGACCCTTGGCCCAGTTGTTTCCAGCCCCACTCTGGCCTGTAGAGATACAATAACCACATTCATGACCATATTTATTTCAGATAAACAATGGTAAGGTGCGACTGAATTTTCCTCTGAAGACAACGGCGTCGTCAATACCTGTCTATTAAACAGAACCCCTGCTGGTATTTGATGACGAAACTCAGACATTTGCAATTGACTCTCATAAAAGATCCTTGAGCATCTTTCGAAAGAGTTGGGGAGGTACCCAGATGCCCTGGATAGAATTGCCCACTATGCCCCTTTCATATCTGGCCTCTTAATCATCCCCTGTATCTAACCGGTCAGTTCTCTCCTGCCCCTTTTCGACCTTAGCTACTGTGTGAGCATACTGGTGCAGAACAGCTGCTGTCACACCATCCAGGTGAGTGCTACACAGTTGTGGTGGCTAAAGTGGCTCCCCAGTGGTTCTGGAAGGTGCTTTGGGTGTCATGAAAAAAGCTATATAGATGTAACATTCATTCATCCATCAATCTATCCATCCATTCATTTGCCATTCGTTCGTTCATTCATTCATTCAATTGAAATGTCTTCCTGCTCTAGCATTGTTGCAGTAGTTCATGGTTGAAAAGTATGAAAGCAGCTTCACTGCAGGATCTCAGAATGGGTGGATTAAAGTCATCAATCACTCCAGGTTTCGGGCATGAAGCAGTGCAGTCAAGGAGAAGCACCGCTCCAAAGATGGTTTGCTCCACCCTCAAGCCTGCCAGCCTTCAAATACTAGGGCACCTATTTCTCTTGGCATACATACATATGTAGAGCAATGGGGGTGGCACATCAGTTGAATCTAAAGACATGTAGTTTGCAGCTGGAGTCTCTGTTTTAACCCTTAGTGTAAACTTGTGCGTGTGAGATTTTCTGCTCTGGGTGCGCCCAGCCTCGTGTCCTGTGTTTCCAAAGGTGCCAGACTCACCACAACCCTGCATTAGCTAAGCAGTTTTGGTAAATCAAATAATATAGATCAGTACTGGATATACAGTGAAACCACTGACATGATATAAATCCTGGACGAAAATATTCAGAGGAAAACATGTGTCTGCAAGTGAGTGCCTTTAATGCGAGTTCAGGGTCTCGGCCACAGGGGGCGCTAATGGTACAGCACAGCCAACCCAATTGGATCTAAGCCAGGCAGTGATACTTCTTGGGTGCCTGAAAGGGGCCCTGAGGCGCAGAACTCCACTAACCAAAGATAAAATTGTCCGGTCTGAACAGGTGACCGAAGGCTCCGGAGCGAACGCTGTCCATGGTGCCAGGTTCCAGGTCCACTAGGATGGCTCTCGGCACATATTTGGAAGCTGGAGGAACAGAGTACAAATTACTTCAAGGATCACACTGCCACAATGACTCAGATAATGTTATTCCTCTTATGCCTATGCCATAAACATCTAATTAATGTGATCATATTACTATTATGAAGTAAACCGCATACAGTATTAACCTATAATACTACAAGATATATAGAAAAATTTTAATGTCAGTCTGAATAGTTACACAATCAGAAATTTCCCATTCATATCTATGGATATCTTTTAATAGAATGTGAGTATGGATGGATATTTCATTTGTGTGATTCATTTGCATGCTCTTTGTTTACTTCTTGCTCAGTATAGAAAGCTTATTTTTCCCCAGTCCATTACGTAAACTTGGTAAATGCACAATAATTACTCATAATGTAATTACAACTTTATTAATCCCCGTGGGGAAATTCTTTTTTATGCCTCCCTGAACTTGTTCATTGTAGAGCATGCTGTCCGTAAAAGGCAACCACCTGCTGGGGCGCCCAGGGAGCTGGGGGTTAAGGGCCTTGCTCAAGGACCCGCAGACATGCTGAGGCTGGGTTTGAACCTGCAACTGACTGATCCACACGCTGCCCCATGAAATGTGTTTCAAGACCCATGGTACTTGGGGTTGCAAGTACTATTAATCACTGCCTTATGGTATTAGAAAGTGAACAAAATATTTAATAAGAAGCATTAAGTCTTTAATTAGCAGCATCTGATTGTTGGTTTCAAAGCCTCACTTCTGATATCACTGGGAATAACAGTGGAATATCATGTTACATAGGCAGTAGAACGGATATAGTCAACAGGCACTGGATGCTGAGAGGTGGGCAATTTAAGCGTGATGCTGTGGGTCTCTGGCAGACCTCGGGCAGACACGTGCGGCCTGCCGGGACGCTGTCACTCACACGAGGCCTCGTTGTAGTAGACGCTGATCCTCTCCAGCTGGAGATCGGAATCCCCCACATAGTTCCCAGTGGGGTCGATGCCATGTTCATCGCTGATCACCTCCCAAAACTGCAAAGGCAAAGGGAGCACAGTATGACTATGTCAGTTTCACACGCTTAAACACGGCGAGGTTTGGACATAAACTTATCACACTGAATTCAGCACACACTCTACTTTAATTTACCATCAGACTTACAGCTACTGTTGAGATTTCTGCAGTCCCTAATTATAATTTGATAAAAGACTTAGCTGAGTGAAACTGGACAATAAATAAAAAGCGAAAGTGATTATTTGTTATTGTTGACACACGACAACAAAATGTGTTCCCTGAATTTAACCGATAAGTAACATAGCAGCAGGCAGCCATTATTTAGCACCTATCAAAAATAATCCACAAAATACTTTAGCCATTAGAAGTGCACTCTGCACTCTCTTCCTCAATCTGTCCATCATTTTTCTCCATTTTAATATTCATCCAAAATCAGAATCAGCATATTTTTGTTTGCAAGACTATTTGTCAGGACGCAATAACAGAAACATGACTCAGGGAACTGGAGCCCATCGCTCTAGTCAGTCGTAAAATAGGCTTGCTTACTGCATCACTATGGGAACACACAGCCTCTTGTAGAATCTCCTCCAGGCAATTTTATATGGCTTCTCCTCGAACGGTGCTTCACGCCAGCAAAGGCTGTTGGCGGTCTTCCTTCTGGTTTTTTCTGTTCCTTTTTTTTTTGTTACCCCACATTTTGTTTGGCCTTTTTTATGTGTCCAGTAATGATGAGTGTCTGAGCCAGCAGCCCGATAAACATTTTCCTAAAACTGATCTGTCTGAATAAATCCGCAGATGTCGGGTTCTGGGGCTCTCTGACTACATGCTTTATGCACAAGGTGACCTTTACAGTTTTCCCACACTTTTACAACACATTTGTGTTTCATAAAAAAAATCAGCACATCCTTAACACCAACCTGGCATGAAACAGAATGATTAAAAAAAAGCATGAAGTATCAGATGCCCTTCCTTTATTTGGGCCGGACATCAGACCCCTACAAAAAAATCTGATCCAAGGGGTGTTGCAGATCTGATAAAAAGGGAAGCTTAATCTACACGGTATGTAGCCTGACAAACATGGTGGGCCAAGGTCCAAGCAGCTCATTATAAGCCATGACAAAGCAAACCTGTGTTTTCCTGCGAAGGGGGGGCATTGACAATTCACTGACAGTCCACCTCACCTCCCCCACCCTCCAAGGCAAATCTATAACAGGCCCCTCCTTCCTCAGAGAGTGCTTTTCGTACTACTGAACAATGCTCCCCGTACAGCTTCACCTCCATCCAGCCCCCCCTGCACTGCTGCCCACACCAGGGTTGATGCTCCTGCATGCTGATTATCGCCTCTGTGTCCCTCCACCCTCCGGCACAGATGCTATCCTGTATCTAAATTGGTAATTAGGATGCCATTTAGGGGGTTCACATTATTTAGTCACTTCTGCTGGCTGTAGCAGGTGCACCAAAAGAGATTGGACGGTGGAGGTGGTAGGGATGGGGGTGGGAGTCAGTCCCCTTCCCATGTACAGGCTGTTTTTTTGTCTCCTTTGTCCTCAAACCCCAGCACGAGGCATGTGGATGTGTGTGTGTCCTGGTGGGAAATCTGAGCTCAGATGGAGAAACAATGATGTGGCAGATGTGCAGTCCTGATCTGACTTCTACAATTTCCATCAAGCTGAGACCATGATGTCATTCCATTATGTCATCCACCCCCCCCCCGCCCCCCTTCCCCAAAAGATTCCCCCTCCAAAAAAAATCCCCCTAAATGGGTGGTGACCTCAATCTCCCCCAATGTTCAAACCAAAGTTACGCCCCCGCTGGTGACAAACGACGGAATGTACTATGGTACTGTGTCTTTCAGTGGGCCCCCGGCCAGCTTCTCAGAGGGGACATTTGCTGACATCTATGCCGGTTTTCTGGAATCTCTGCTTCTCCTTTTGTGAAGCATTTTTTTTTCTAACAGAACAGACGCATCTGCGAGCTTTTCCAGCCCCCCGCACCACTGAATCAACACAAGTCATCACGCGTCAGTGTCCCCCCCCCCTGCTTTCTGCTGAATGGGCGGCTCCCATTGTGCTCTTGCAGCCCCCCACCTTTCTCCTCTGCCTCCCCCACAGCAGTGAGTGACAGCTGCGACGCGTGTGAAGTCACCTAGAAGGAGCCAGCCGCTCCACCCTGCATCTTACCCGGTCCCTGCAAGCCTGACGTGAGGAGCGGCCCTCATCCTGCACACCCTTCCCCCCATCGCGGGGGGGGCGTCCAGCCCCGTATTAAGGGAGCATGACTGTGCATTTTCACAAAGCGCATGAAGATTGACGTGCATTGATTCATGCTGAAATTGCACCCCCCCCCCCCCGAGATGCCTAGCACATGCCACATCCCATACAGGAACCAATACCACCACCTTACAATCTGTCTACAGGGAGAGGAAATCAGGCAGAGCTTTAGTGCTGTGAATCCCATTCTTCATGGCTAATATTTATTAAATGGCATCAGCATGTGAGATGCTTTAGGCGCCATTTTGGGTTGCTGTCAAGTGCTGTTACCTTCCCACTGCAGTTCAATCTATTTAAATGCTGCATTTTTTAATGATTTCATTCATTTCTGGTGGATGATTGCTGAATGCATTTTAAAGCCACAGAACCTAAAATGAAAAAGCAGTAAGACCCTGAAATGTTGAAGAGATTTTAATTAGTAAGTCTCTCACAGTAATATCATTGTGAGGCTCATTCCTGTCCTTGGGGTCGTTGGGGTCATTAACCCATTAAGTGCATCTTGGACGAAATTTATCAGTGCTGGTGTAATGTGGGCCAAACTGGGTTCAGTTCACACACAAGAATAGGTGTCCCTGCTGATATAAATTACATTATAAAAATACTGTTATAAACTGGTTTTGCTCTTATTCTACCATGCAAAAACCTTTAAGTTTGTCACTTGGATTAAACTGGAGAGTTTGGTTCAAACTGCATGCAATAGAATTGCATTTATTTATGATCTGTAAGAAAATCGGCGACAGTAATATGACCAAGGATAAGCCGTGGCAGCAGGCTGGAGAATCTAGCGTGCAAGATGAGACCCAGAGACAATGATACATGCTTAAAAGTAAGAGGGACGTTTCTACTGCATCTTCACCATTATCTAATGAGTTGGTGCATTAGAAGCATTTACTATACTGCAGGAGTTACAGAAAATCTATTTGCAGGACTGATGTGGTTATGGAAGCATAACATGGTATAGCTACCGTGATGGAATAGCTTCCTTTTCTTAAAACCCTTTTCAGTGAAAGAGACACGTACGCTTTTAAAGCTTTGTAAGTAAGGATGCATGCATTTCGTATTAGGCAAGTATGAGGTACAAAATTAAAAACCCCGTAAATTCAAGCGGGCGACGCTGTTTCTCGCTCAAAGGGTGAGTCATGCATGAAATGCTTGCAAACGGAGAGTAAGTTCTCATCTGCAATGATAATCACGGCTGTAACTGCAGGATGGCAGAGTGCCTCGTTCCTAGCGAGAGGGATGAATGAGCAGAATGTGCCCTGCTGACGGATGGTGGCAGTTGCAGACCGGACTGGCGGCTTTGTTCGCAGTCTGCAGTCTGAGGGTGTGGCATGTGGCGACTGACACTGCTGAAGCCTTTCCGCATTTAAACGCACGTTCAGCTTTAACATTTCATTTTCATTCCTTTAACTGTTAAACTTTCTAGGCACAGCTCTTTTTCTGCTCGGTTTTAATTAATTTATAATAAGGAAACTTCACGCCCCACATTTTTCCTTTTAAAAACTTTAAAAATGTTTCGCTGTTTCTATGAATCCGGCAATATTCCGTTCACTTCAGTCAGACCTTCTGCAATGCGGGGCGTGGTCATATATTTCAGAACGCAGTTTAACTGGAGACAATCATCGGCAGTCTACGGCACACCGTCAGGCAATGAAGTCAAAGTCGTAATTTTCACAGCATTAACTTATGTCTTGTTATCGTCGTCCACAATGCTATAGCTGTTTCTAGAACAAGTTATGCTTACTGTCGCTCAACTGTTTTAACAGGTAGATCTATAGAAGAGTGATAAAAGTCGGGACACTTCATTTACATTATTATGAATGCAAAGTAATACATATTAAATTAACGACTGAATTTTCATCTGTAATGGTTTTTACCTTGGCTCCAATCTGATTGCCACACTGGCCAGCTTGAATGTGAACAATTTCTCGCATCCTTTCCCTCTGTCCTGTGTGATTCCTGCGAGTGTGAAGGAGGAAATACGGGTCTGAGGTAAGCCGTCAGCAGAAGGCTCGCTATGCACCGACCAGAGGGTTTTATATCGAGCAGCCGCCGCTGCGCCGCACTGCCTCACAAAGGAGGATGCTGATTCGGGTGACGTCACCCGCCCAGGAGACCGGCGAAGCACTGACCAATGAGAGGCTCTGCGGTTCCGGCAGCATCAGCACCGACGGGCCGCGAGCCAGTGCTTCAGGGATTGATTGCATAGCTAGATTGCTAATGGAGGGATGATTAATTCTTCATACGTATATACATACATACAGGGGCGCCGCTAAGGGGGGGAAAGTTGGGACAATTCTAAGGGCCTACGCCCTTTATGGGTGTGGTAGGGGGGCCCAACCTCATATTTTGTCATAGGGCCCAAAATTGCTAGCGGCGCCCCTGCATACATAAATAGCAAATAAATAAATATATAAATAATACATAAATTATGGTGCACATTTTTTGCTGCATACTCTGAAGTAGTTCAGATCCATCCATCTTCTGACTGTATATTGTCGCGTGGGGCTGGAGCCTGTAATAAATAGTACAAGGCATAAGGTACACCTTAAAGGCCAGTCCACTGCTTTACAAAAACACACACACACACATACTTAGACATAATCAAACAATCGGGCAACGGGAATTAACCTAACTGCATGTTATTTGCCTAGTTCGCCCAGTTACAGTAAGAAATATTATAAATAGCTCGGAGCTGCATAACCACATTGAAATAACTGTGAGGCAATATGAGAAAAAAGAGTTGTAGGTAAAACATACAGAAAAGCGTTGCTCTATGAATTCTTAATTTGTCACTACGGAAGCTGCCATTTTCGTGTCAATAAAGAATTAAGCATTAATTGCTATGGGACTGAAAATCAGCCTAAGAACAAAGCAAGGGCTGATGTCAGGTCCAAATATTTCCCTTCTTTCAAAAGCATCAGAGACGGCGCCCCCTCACCCTTTATACTGCCGAGTTGCTTCTGGGAAGCTTTACTGTGTTCAGGATGGTAGTAACAGCGTCAGCATCATAAAAAGTAAACTCCAGGGAGTAATCATAATAAAATATTCATAATTATAATAAACTTTAAAACTTTATTTCCGTGGTGTTAAGGAGCAGGTTATATGGACAGACATTTCAAAAAGGGAGGAGTTTATGTACTATGAACATAGGCCTATCCAAAGTAGGATTTCATCAATTTCAAATCCCCCATCATTAATATGTTCATTTCCTTAAAATGCCCTTAATATATAAATATATATATATAAAATGGCCCAACAAAAAGAAGGAATAGTACCGGTGAGATACTTAAACTTATTTAAATTCCTGCTTCGTGTTCCATTAGCAGTTAAGTTTTATGGTTTAACCAAAATAAGAATGCTGGTTGCAGTTCGTGAACAACATTTCCTGACAGAACTGTATGCTCTTTTAGTCTCTGTTTTAATGATGATGATGAAGACGATGGTGATGGTGAGTAAATCTCGGGAGACGCATATGACTGGATTTGGCTTTCTTACTGAAGTTTAGCTGCTCTTTCCATGTCTTGCAGGCAGATTGCTGGTGAGCCCCGAGCAGGTGGCGATCCTCTGGGTCACATCAGAGCCGTGAACAGATGAAGGCTCTGCCTGGGGGCAGACAGGAAATGACCCTGCCTAGTCAGAGCCTCGAAGGTTAGCAGCTCTTGATTGTTTAGTCAGGACCAAAAAGTTATTTTAGTGTTTTATGGAAAGCAGCGACCCCTAGCGGTTCACTGGAGCCTAAGAATGTTTTTCATTTACCACGTGGGTGATTGAGTCGCATCGTGCTGTTTTATTTTTTCTCACTCCTGGATACTGGTATATAGTTCCCATCTGCATTTTAAACTAAATTTGAACACTTGATTCCAGATAATGAATTCCCTTTTTGGTGGCTTTCTGAAGGCTCATCAAATCCTTGATGGTGGAATGAACTCCCAAACTGCACCTGGTAATTAGATTACCTCTCAGCCTTCAGGAAACACCTCAAAGCCCATCGGTTCCGGGAACACCTCTGTTAACCTACACCCCTGCGTTTTTCTTGATGGTCTCTTATGATCCCTGAATACTCCTTTGAGCGAATAATCCCATTCAGTTTTTTGCAATGCGTGAAATGCATTATATCGCTCCTGCTCTGACACTACTTACACCTATTACAGGGTATTCTTTAAAAGCTCAGGCTAGCTGCACTTATGCCTCATTGACTCCTTGACTGTTACATGCTTGTAATTTGCTATTTGCAAGGAAATTTAGAGAGGTCAATTATCCGAAGTGCATGCCTTAGGACTGTGCAAGGAAACGTACACAGCACATATATAAAATCCACACACAGTGAAGCTTGGAGTTGAACAGATTCAAAGGCGGTATATTTTTTTTATTATTATTATTATAAGGCAACAGTGCAACCCAGTGATTCACCAGCATTCCAAATAAGTGCTTTGTGCAACACCTTACATCTAGGGACAATTACAGCATATTACCCAGGGAAGCCTTCTTCTCAGGGTCCATTAATGACTGCACTCCATCTCTACAAATGGACCTCTATAAAAATATCACCATGGAGACAGTAATGTGTCTGATTACATTTTACCACTGTTCTTGTTTTAGCCACACTTTATAATTAAAAAAAATATGATAATATGGATTAAAAAGAAGCAGGAATGAGCATGAAAACTAGTCATTTTCACATTGCCCCTATCTTCCTATAGAGCCATTGGCTCTCCAAACTAAAATAGCTACCTTAATAGAAGGTTTCCTTCCCTCGCATCAGATCACAGGCCACAGTAACCCTTCATGAAAGAGCTGCTGTCTGTTTACATAAGATACCCTCACCTGAGGCTCCCTGGTTACTTGCATGCATCACTGCATCATCACACATACTGGAATCCGTTGTGTTACATTGCGGCACTTATTCTGAATTAGGCCGTAAGAAAATACTGATTTTCTTGTGTTTCAGAGCCTTCTTGATCAGTAGGGAAAAGTCAGCAGTAGAAGGTCACGTCATTCGATGGACCCCCAGTCAGTGGTCTATCAGTAATAACAGTATGGACAACTAAAATATCCATTGACACCATGTGTTGACCGGACAATGGTTTCTGTACATGCTACTTAATCTGGGTGAGTAATGCAGCAACAGAGGACAAGACAGGTGGAACTCTGTGTGTTTGTGTGTGTGTGCATGTGTATGTCACTAAGTACTACAGTTTAAATGTTAGCCTTGAGAAGATGAGAAACATTTTGTATTTGTTGAGGTCATGAATGTCATGATGCAAAGTGAATAAAGGTCTTCATGTGTTTTCCATTCCACAGTATACACTTGAACAGATGGAAATTCAGGTGCTTTTCATTACGCATGGCAAACATTTTTATGAGAGTCTGAAGGGGGGAGCTGGGGGTAAGATGCAGACTATTGGGGGGCTGCACAGGAGACGTAGTTGCAGGAAAAGTGGGGTACAGACCAGGAGCGTTTCTAGGTACTGAAAAAATCAGGGTCAAATTTAGTCAAATTAAAATTATGACTAGTAACAATTTGATTGTAGATATCTGATATGGGAGTTTTTCCTAGTAAGAATTCAATTGCAGATATCCAGAATGTTCATTCTGAAATATAATTGCGGATATCTGAAATTAAAAGCCCAATAGACATGAATGGCAAAAGTGACGGAATTTCTCCTAGGAAGAATGCCATTGTGGATATCTGAAATGCTCTTTTGAACTAGGAAGAACTGAAATATCCGCAATACATATCCAGTCTAGCAATTAAATGTTAAAACGGCTTGCCATTCAGTGGATAATGTTGTCTTATCCTCACCCTTCTACTGGGGTGGTCCATTACTTTTACTGCAAAAACCCAAACTGCCGGCAAATTGCTATGCTTCCTGCTGCAGCTGGGTATATTAGTTAATCACAGGCACGCGCTTCTGTCTGCCTCGGCTGAAGTGAGAGAAATTCCTATTTAATGCATGTTCAGTCTTCAAACAAAAACTGTTTGTTTATATCAAAGGCCCCTGTTGTTCTGTTACATTCCTCAGGCCTGGGATCTTCTAAAATATCTCAGCTTGACCTGCGGAAAGATACGAGGGCCTCATAAACGCGAGGGTAGTGCTTCTCATCCCGGGACACTGTGGTGATGGGGGGGTTGGGTGATAGTTGTTTGTGGTTTTGTTATACGTTACATGGAGTAGAGCAACAATTGCACCAAAAACAGTTTGTTCAATACTGGGTTATGGTGAACTTGGAGCAAGCCCAGGAAACACAGGGGACAAGGCAGGGGAACCACTGGAGAGGATGACAGAGCGCTCACCAATACACCCATAAACACATGACAGACAATTAAGACATTTCAACACACCTAACTACACCTGGGGCTATGAGGCCACCATGAGTTCCTGCTACACTTTCAGAAAAAAAGGGTAAAAATTTGTACCTTTCCTAGTCACTGGGGCTGTACCCTTGTAATTGTACCTTTTAAGGAACAGAAATGGACTCTGAGGAACATCGCAAAAGTAACACAGCATTAATGTACCATCAGTGGTACAGAAATGTTCCTCAGAGTCAATTTCTGTACCTGAAAAGGAACAATTACCTTCAGTTGGGGTACAAATAGCAGAGTATACATTTTTACTCTTTTTGCTGAGAGTTTAGTTTTATAACAATTACATTGCAATCAATTCCCAAGCGTTCAGTAAGTACATCATAGATTATGATATAAGATATAAAGTTATAAAATACCTCTCTTTAAATATTCTGAAATAAATTTTCAGGTTTCTAGAAGGCATTAACCCCATAAAGATAACAGCAAGCCACATGGAAGCTTTTGCATACTCTAGTTCTCAAGAGAAACGTTTTTTGCAGCTCGAATGAAACAAAATTATCCATCGGCTTACAAACAGAAGACTGATGCCTAAAGTATCTGACATGAGAATCTAATTTTAATCTAACACCAAAAGACATGATTGTGTACTGAGAATTCTGTTTTTGGAGCACAGGGCACAAACATTTGAAATATTTTTAATCTCTCTATAAATACATAACCCTTGGGTGATAAAAAGAGAAACTGTCACATAAATACCGGGTATTTAAATAACAGTCAATGACTTAATTAAAGGTTCCTCAAACAACGTGACTGAGCCTCCAGCAGATTACGGCTGCTTTTTTTAACCCTTCCATGGTTGGTTGTTCAATGGGGTCTTTGTTTTAGCCTTTCAATGAAGGATTTCCAAGAGCCTGCAGTATCCCTACAAAGAGTAAACTGAGTCAGATTATACGCTCATTGAAGGAATGTGGAAGACCAGGCATTGTGACAAATTAAAAAGGATTTTTAAAAAACATGTACACTCATGTTGTAAAGGAACTGACAGACAGGGGATGAGGAAAACAGACAGCATGTTGTGTCCACCGTAATGTGTTTCAGTAATTTTGAAAATTGTGTCTCCTGATACATGGTCATATTCTTTAAGAGGCAGCCTTTTCTTCATTAGCCTAAAGGGATTTGCCTGATTCACCCTAAGATGTCCATAATGACTGTCATACCATCTCTCCTGAAGTTGTTCCTGGAACCCAGTCGCTATCACAAAATGCAGCACTTCAGTGTCCAGTTCTGTCCACTATTTGCCCCCTATGATGAATTTGGCCACATTTAATGATCTCATCATCATAAATCTTGTATTTGCCAGTAATACCCACTAATACCTGACATTACGTAAAAAAAAAAAAAAAGCTGTGTTTCACATCTCCACCCACCAAAGGCTGTTTGACAATGTAGGTTCCCAAAGATTATTTATAAATTTTATATCACTCTTAGAAAAAAGGGTAAAAATTTGTACCTTTGCTTGTCACTGGGGCTGTACCCTCAACGGTCTGCCAATTGTACCCTAGGCTGTAGGTAATTGTACCTTTTAAGGTACAGAAATGGACTCTGAGGAACATTTCTGTACCATTCATGGCACATTGATCCTGTTTGTACCTTTGGGATGTTCCTTATAGAGTTCACTTTACCCTTAAAGGGTACAATTACAAGGCTACAGCCCCAGTGACAGCAAAAGTACAAATCTTTACCCTTTTTTCTGAGAATATAGAAAACATAACATTTGCACATTATATATTCTTATCCAACCAGTAACCCATAACTAGTCAATGGGAGCATAGACCGAAAGTCAGTGTTCAACCAGGTCAAATACTAATATACCAATAATTCACTTCAAATTCAGTTGAATTCACTTTGCACTGTGCACTTTGCAGGAAGAGTGTACGAATTCTGCAGTTATTCCGCGCTCTATAAACCTGCGTAATAATTAATTACAACGTGATACTCGTCCAAGACTCTCAGCAAGTTCTGAATGATGATTATGCAAATCAATATGCACAATTAATAGTCCCATAATTATTCCACTGTAAAATATTTATGTTTTGAATAAGAACAATCCGTTTTTAAATAAACGTTGACAATGCTTTTTCATAGCTTTTTTTTAAACTTTAATGGTGTGGGTAGAGCATATTCACTGAGAATTTTATTTTAATAGAACCAGTTAAACACGATGAGCAAAAATTAAACCCCAAACTCAAAACAAACCAAATAGAAATGACACTCAATTAACGAGCCACGCAATCATTTAATGTTAATTTATATCTAAGAAAATGTTTACTTTTGTACAAGAAAACAAACAAAAAAAATACATTTACTTCCCGCTAAACATAATAACATCAGGCATATATGAAAAACTTAAGTAGTAACACAATGACGATGAAGGATTTGAGAACCTGAGAAGATGTAATGTCGTGTTTAATAGATCACAGGAACCTTCATTTGGAATAGGATAATTAATCACTTACAGTCACCCAACATTCAGGGGAAAAAAATAAAGGTTTTCGGTTTTTATAAAACTACCTCCAGTTCACATTTAGAGCCTGTATTTCCGTTTAGATCGTCTAAAACAATTTACTTTTTCAATATGCTAACACTATTCGGCGATATCTTTTAACGAGGAAAAGGAAATATTTAGGAATCTCTATGCGCGTCTCTTAAACTTCATATGTCCTGTAATACCATAATCTCTACAAACTATATAAATTCATAAATAATCGAAATGTCCTCCACGAAAAAAATAGCGTTTAAAGTTTTCGGCTACGATATTACCACGTATGTTTGTGGCAAAAAAAGAAAGTTATTCAAAACTGACATTCGCTTTAAGAATAATGTGATTTGTTTCTCTCTTTTCCTCCAAGGCGTATAGCCAATTTCCGTGTACATTATAGTGACCATTTTCTAGGCACTATATTAAGGCACATTTCCGTCTTCCTTCTTTGTGTTTCGCCTCAAATAGTGAAACACCAAGAACATATCACCAGTTCCTTCAGGGTTTTGCGCAGCTCCTGGCTCCGGTACGCGTAAATGAGTGGATCTATGAGTGAATTGCAAATGATGAGGATCAGATAGAGGTTGAAGTAGCTGAAGAAACAGGCACAGCTTCGGCACGTAAGAATGAGAATGAGGTGCAAGAAGAACGGACCCCAGCATACAATAAACACGCCCAGAAGGATGGTCAGGGTGATGGCGCCTTTCATACTGGTGGCCTGGCGGCGACTCTTGTGGAAGGCGATTATACGACGGGAGTGCAAGTGCGCCGTGATGAACATATGCAGGTACAGGGCGGCGTTGAAGATCAGCGTAATGCAGAAGAAAGTGACAAGGCACACAATGACGGCGTTGTCGTTGTGGTATGAAATAAACAGGATGCTGGACACGATGCTCGCCGACCAGATGATGATAATAGCGGCCACAGCGCGCTGACTGGTCATGATGCTGTGGTAGCGCAGCGCGTAAAAAATTGTGATGTAGCGGTCAGCTGCTATAGTGCTCAGGAAAGACAATGAAGACACCACTGAACTGCAGATCATGATGTCAATAACGTTATCCAAGTGTTCCATCATGCTTGGTGTGACAATCAAGAGTCCGTACTCAGTGACCAGCATAAACATTGTTTCTACTACATTGCTAACGCTGACCAGCATGTCGGACACAGCTAGGCAGCAAATAAAGTAGTACATAGGGGAATGCAAATTTCTGTTCTTGATGATGGCTAGTATTACGAAAATATTTTCTATCAAGCTTATCAGACCCAGGGCGAAAAATAATTCGTGAGGAATCATAATCTGGGCGCATGTAGTGGAGTTCTGGTCACCTATGGAGAAGTTGTAGGTGACATTTTCCAAGCTGTACAGGGGAACAGCGCTGTGCTCCAGGTGTTTCATAAGGAAAGTGAGTTGCGATGTGGTGTTCGTGTCCTGTTCTCTCTGATTCATCAGCGCGATTTTCCCCCAGTTGTTCATGACGCTGGTTAAATTATAACTACTTCTACGTTACGCTGTAAAACAACAACGAAATACTTAACAATCCATTCAACAATCTGTTTAGAAAATCATATCATTTATGAAGGAGAAAACTCAAAGCTGGATCACAATGCTTTCGACTGCACATTGAAGTTAGTTTTTATAGTATATTTTATACATAATAGCTATATATGGCACAATCTAATGTTGATATATTTGATAAATCTCGCTTACCTAGAATTTGCGATGAATGTCCGACTCTAAGACGCAATAAACTTGCTCAGCGAAGGACGCACTGAGAACTTATTTCTGCTATGGACTCACTTCAGATCGTTAATAATCCCAGGAGACTCGGCACGCATTTCTTCGGGGGAAGTGCTTTCCTGTGATGCTGTTCTTTACCCTCTTCGTTCTTTCGTATATTCAAATATAAGCGTATCCAGAATTGCTTTCCGACGATTTTTGTCAATGATTTACGAAGCAGTTTATTTCGAACGTCATCTAATGCAGTCTGAAATTAAACCTGTAGACATCCATAGGAGAATATCCAGCAAACTGAAGTGACGGTTGCTGTTTAAGGACCACAAACTCATCTTTAACTCCTCCTATATCTAAGAAAGCCAACCATTAGCTAGTCAGTTCTCGCATGTCCAGCATGCATTTCAGATGTCACGGTAACATGGCATGTTAAATAACGTGGGTGTTCTTAAACACTTTGTGTATGACGTTCCTGAACATTTTATTTAAAAAAGCAATTAATGTTTAAGTTGCACCGAACACACAACGGCCACAAATAGATCGATACGCATCAACCGTTTAAATAAAAATGCTTTTTGTAATGTTTGCAGATTTTAATCCATTTTCAACTGAAATCTACGGGGAAACATCAGTATCAACCGAAGATTAAAATACCCAGGCCTATATTATTATTATTATTATTATTGTTGATGATGAAAAAAAACGCTTATGAATAAGCAAGTATTTCTAGGCAATTAATTTGTAAACATGAGCTTGTAATTACAATAACGGTAACGATTCATTTCAGTTAATTCTTTCAGATGACAAGCTCGGAGGATCGTAACGTAAAGCGTACATAAATCCCGTCGGCTGCCTTAGCAAACTGGCCGTGGGTAGGGTGAGATGGAGCATTTTAGGGTGCGCCTCAACAGGCCTTACGAACCGGGAGTTTAGGCATACATAATACTTAAAGGAAAGACACCGAACACTATACGTCTTTAAAAATGTTCATTAATCTCCCTTTCGCCCAAGGGAAAGGTTTAAATCTGATTAATAAAACTGTTAAAGTACATATTATTTATAAACAGACTTTACGCCTTACGTTATGTAAGAACTTTAGCAAGAACCCGGTAAAATCCCGTCCCAGCACTCAGCAGAGAGCATAATGATAAAAGGAATTAAGATATCAATTTAGGTAGCTGCACTGAAATGTGTGTGCTGTGAAGATAAGGCCACCCAGTCATCTGCTTCGGTTTTGGAAACGATTAAAATTAAGTAACAAACAACTTCCCACATGTCAGGGACTCTCCCCCAAACTGACAGCGGCTCCCCGATACCGGGAATGATGCTTAATGTCCCGGGAACCTGTCCTTCCGATATTCAGTGGAAGTTAAATTACCCGGCAAGAAATTGTACCGCACCAAAGGTCTGCAAATTTTACTGCCTGGCACCCCCCACAAAAAATACAAAATCGACGAGCAAACTTAAATACATGTTACATGTTGTCGTTTCACTCATATTCAGATAAACAAGCAGTTATTTCCAAACGAACAAACAGACGTGTTTAAATCACGTGATCACAAAAGGTTCGCTGATATACATTCTCACATAACATCATCAAAAAGAATCGACAGTCATCAGTGGCACGTGGACGTGCCGTAATACCGCACACGTATAAAGCCTCTCATCTCAAACATGCCACATTGTTTATGCAGACTTCTTCAGGGTTGCTCCAGAAAATTGTTATAGAGGCTGGGTAAT
This sequence comes from Mormyrus lacerda, assembly GCA_015163995.2. Lineage (NCBI taxonomy): Eukaryota > Metazoa > Chordata > Actinopteri > Osteoglossiformes > Mormyridae > Mormyrus > Mormyrus lacerda. The sequence continues at coordinate 10,126,421 of JAABNX020000008.1, forward strand.
GAAATATGACAGAAGTCGTAATTAAGAACTTACGAACGAGGGAGGATTTGAAGTTGCAAATGGCACTACAGAACGCACAGTGTCACTTATCCTGATCAGGCATGAAGGAGGCAGCACTGGGCACAAGGGTGGGGTACACCCGGGATGGTACGACATTTTCTGTGCACATACATATTTTTTCAGTCAGCCATTTTTTGTATGCATTACACTCCTTAAAACTGACACCACATCTATTATAGGACTGAGACTGATGGGAGAATGAGAATTTAAAAAAATCATCAAAGGCAGAGAAGCTGAGTTCAGGGGTGTGTGTGTGTGTGTATGAATTTATTATTGTCCGAGAGTCAGATAAAATAACATCTTAAACTTAGTGGTTATATTATCATACAGTAATTCCTCGCGAGGCACATGGCCACAAAAAGTGCAACAATTCATTTTGCACAACCATTCACACGTCCAATGTAAGACATTAATTTTGCTGTCATAATTTCCAGTGTGACCATTTTTATGAGACAACAATATAGTGACAAGTCGTCTTTGGGATTAGTGGGCACCATTCATTCTGCCTGGTGTCGCATATCCTTCTAGAGTAACTTAAATTAACCAGCAGCAGAATAAATGGGGACAAAAGTCCATTATTTATGCACAAAATGAGCTCAAAGCATTACTACCGTTAATATAACGATCAAACTCAAAGTTTTAATGGGGTGGTAGGTATTTTCAGCACAGTATCAAATTGTGGGCTTCATTTTTCATTACTCCATTTGAAGGCACTTGAAAACAACACAAGTTTTTATTAACAATGTTATAGATACTTAAAGATCAATGGTTTCATTATCATCATAATCATCATCATCATAATCTGTTGTTTAATAAGAGAACAAGACTACTCTCATTCATACAGCCCTACAACAGTTGTATTAGAATGTGGGCTATGAGATTTTAATGTGGAAGAGATACTATGACTCCATAAGATGTGAATCCATTTACCCTAATAATTCAAGAACAAAGCTGTTGGCAGAGCTGCAGCTAAACTTGTGTTGCCTCCAGTCCTTCCCGGAGAACCATCCAGCCCCCCCCCCCAGCAGTTCAGTCCCACTCCTCTTCATCCCGCTCTGGTTCTGCCTCATCTTCCCGTGGGGGATCTAGGACCTGGATGTTGGCTAGCATGTCCCTCATGGCCACCATCAGCCGGTTGACTTCCTGGTTGAGCTCTCTGCCTGCCCGGGCCACCTCCTGTTCATCCCCAGGTCCTGCGCCTCTCTACAGGAAAGTACTCATGAGGCACATAAGCCACCCTGGCCAGCATGTCTGCCTCTTGGCCCCACCCACATCACCCACATCACCACTCAACACCACACCCTTGTACAAAGTTTGAAGTTAAGTAACCAGCTTTCAGTTTAGTTATATGTGATTGACATCAAAACATTACATCAAATCAAGCTCCTGTGGCTGAACAAGCAAAGCAGAATCTTTTCCATTCTTTCATTGCAAATTATGAAAATGCAAAGATTGACCAAAAATTTATATCACGATATTTTTCAAAGTTATATCGGTTTCACGGTAAGCAACGGTATTTTTTTGAAAAACAGGTGTGGCCAATCTTATCCACAAAGGGCCGGTGTGTATGCGGGTTTTCACTGCAACTCCCTAATTACTAATTAGAGGACTGATTGGCTGAAGATTTCTCACACTTAAGTTTGAACAGCTGACCTAAAGGTTATCCCAAAAACCTGCATACACACCGGCCCTTTACAGATAAGATTGGCCACCCATGTTTTAAAGTATGACTGAGGGTTTACCACATTTTACAGGACACGTCTTTGTATTGTTCCCATGTTAACTATAGTATTTTATTAGCCATTGCGCTTATCCGCTATCTTAATGATATCATAGGGCTAACGGGTTTGATGTACTACTTGACTTCCTCGCCACAACTTTGTAGCACAGTTTGCATAAAAGCTTATCGACACCCTTAGGCTTTCCATGCTCGCCTACAAAATACTTCCAAAACGGCACTTTTGAATTGGTTTTTTTTTTATTTATTTTTTTTTTTTTTTTTACTAAAGTAGCTTGCGAAGTGCCTTCAAATGCAGCATTTGCCATGTTCGGCCACCTTGGTATGTGGGTATTAACCAGCGCTGTGTGACGAATGAAGCAAAAACCGCACTGTTGGAATCAATAATGGTGAAAATGAGTATCTAATCAGATACTAATTTTTTATATAGATTTTTAACTCCAGTGTCTCATTTTTAACTCCAGTGTCAGCTATATCTTCCATCTCTGATCTTTCGCGGTACATTTTTAGCGGTGCAGCAGTGATAATGGTCACCCCCTTAAACACTTTCCAGCTGTGCCACTTTCCAAACATTTTTTAGGCTATTTAAGCCGGTATTGCGGCATAAGAAAAAATCATAACAATAATAAAGACAGTTTTCGGTATGAACTGGTATACCGCCCGGGACTACTCGTCATCAATAAAACCAGTTCCATATATAACCATAGCAGTCAGGTAAGACTGGTTAGAGTTGTTTGCAGAAGCATCATTTGATCTTGCACCTTAAAAAAACCAAGTGAAATGGCCAAGATGGCATGGGAATCGGTATAGTTTGTAAGGTATGAGGTTTGAGGAGAACAGCATATAAGGGAGGACAAGATGAAGACCAGGACTCACTGCAATAGCCTGAGCATTCAAAGTTTCTGTAGTAAACATAACACAACATATTTTATATATAGTGTGTGCACAACAAAATAAACATTTACACAAACATTCACGGTCATGCTGCATAATCTACAGCTGTTACAAAACATTGGCACAGGCTAGACCTCTGTACCCAGAAGCCAGCCCTCTCCAACTGTGTCTGAGCTGGCTGAGGAAAGAACAGGATGTGCAAACCACTGGAATTTACAAAACAGACAGACTGTTTGATCCTTGGTGACCACACCTGTTACTGGCCACTATGTCCTGCCCTGGCAGTTGACTTTAGACATTGGACTTGCATTGATTAAAGTACCTCTCATTTCATAATAACTATACAACTGCTAAACACAGTATTTTTTTTTTGAGTGGGGGGGGGGATTAACACTCTTTCTTGTGCAAAGACTTTCTTTACAATGTTAGCCCACTGGCCAGGACACGTCCAGTCACCATCATGGTCTTTTGGCAAAATAAGTCGACACCCCACGGGGAATGTGTCCCTCATGAGTGCACCTCACACAGCAGCACCTGCACTGGGCCAGGGAGAGGGATTTCCCAGTCCACTCAATGCCAGAGGGGCCTTCCCTTTGCCGAACGTGAGGGGAAAAAGCCCACACGGAAAAATCAAAGCACAACCCATAATGGATGTCACACAATGGCAGCAAGTCTGCGGCCCTGGAAACTGAGCAGCGACGAACTAACGATGCAAAATGACACAAGCTGGACCATCGAAATTCATAAGGAAAGGGGGGTTAGCAAGTGGAAATAAAAATGCAAGTGAAGATATAAAGACGAGACCAACAGCCAGGGAGCAAACCACATACCTGCAGGTTGAAATTTGGCAGCAGAGAACGAAAGAAAAGTGACAAAGAATTCTCAGAAGTCCTCACGTTTGGCCTAAAGAAATAGGGAAGAGATTTACAAATATATTTTATATATATATATATATATTTTTTTAGCATGTCATGTAATACTGATCCAGTGATTCAGTAAGTAAATCTCACACATCACCTCTCAGGCCTGGTGTACGATACCACAGAATCCAGGGGGGGCAGGGGGTCGAAACCCATCAGCGGCTGAGTGGTCACCTCCTGGGGGGGGGAACGCCAAAAAGAGAAGCCGAAATCAGAGACTGTAAAAGGATCCAATACCCTTTGAATATATTTGCCACATGTATAATAATCAAACTGTAACTAATCACAAAGAACCCAAATACCCACTTCAAACTGAATACTGCCATATGCATCATAAAGATACTCAGCCTGAACAATACAAAGAACCAGAATAAAAAGCAAATAATCAGCGATGAGTTTTGGCAGCGGTGATGAAGGTGACCCCCTATTTTAATTTCAGTGCATTAACAGAAGGCTTTTTATTTCTGCCTGCTGTGGTGAATGAAAACATTATGGCAGCAGCTTGTGGGAGAAGGCGGACACCGTGCCTGCAGATACAGAGGCCGCCGTCACATGGCGAAAACGTCTGAATCCCGCGGCTCAGCCCGGTGCCCCGAAGCACAACCCGACCCCACGCTCCTTGATTAAACTTTAACGCCTCCGCATCTCACCAGAGGCAGTGTGGCCAAGGCACCCTTGATCTCAGACAGGATGACATGGCGATGTATGCTCCTTGGAGTACTCTGGTACCTTGTCTTCCTCCTGTGGTTGCCCGGGGAACAAAGAGAGGGATTGAGTGAGGAAAAGCACCTCTGGAGAAGCGAGACATTCAAGACCTGAAACAATGTGCTGGATGGACCTAATGCAACAAGAGAGTTCTCACCCAAAGTCAAATAAAGACAACATTTCAAGGACAAATCTATTTCTGAAAAACTGAACATTTTGCGTAAGATAAAACTGATTTGTATTGGTCGAACAAAAGGCGCTTTCTCACCAAAGTTCAGGAACCTAGATCTTAGATCTTCCTGTTCCTGGGCCATCTTGTAGTGCTGGCCAAAATGACACTTTGTGAACAATTTGCTGTATTTTGTGACCTCATTAGACAGTGCTTTTGGTTTACTTTGGGGCCTTAATCCTTTTTTGAACAGAGAGCACCATCTACAGAGCCAAATTTACACAAAGATTGATCTCCCAACTTTCCCTCCATGGATGGATGGATGGATGGATGGATGGATGGATAAAAGAAAAAGAAATATAACCATCCATCGATCTTCTCTGTAAGTAAGAATGGGTCTCCTGTAAGAACAGGGATGGTACATGCCACATGTAAAGTATCAAACATGGTGCATACATGACAGGCTGTGCTCATAGCACCTGGGGAGGCTGCCAGAAGCTTATGGACGCAAAAAATGAACCAGGATGCTGAGAGAAGCTGTCATCTCTACCAGCCAAAATGTAACCAGAGAGACACAGAGGAGCCAGTATACACAAACCCACCACCACTGCAGCTCTGAGAATCAGATGATCTTAATAAAGTCAAGATAATCATCTTAAACACGGCCTCTTTCATCCACAGGGCACTGGTACATGAAGGGCGGAGGCGGGAAATGGGCTGTACGGGCTGGGGGCGCCTACTTGTTTTCGCAGTCCTCCACCAGGGGGTCTTTCTTGTCCACTCGCTGCAGGACATCCCGCACACTGCCCTCCAACCAGACCAGGACACCGGCCTCCTTCCATAGGCTGTGGCAGCGACCCACATACAGGGACACCAGCTCACTGAGGCCAGGCAGCTGCCTGTTCAGGGGATGATGATGATGATGGCGCTTTAACGGACAATTGGGGACTGCTCAGTGGAATAACTGTGACTCTGCACAATTAGTAAATGGGATTTTTTTAACTGAATTGATTTAGGTTACAGGCATTGCATAAGAGGGTAACAGTAGACCCCAGTGTAACTGAAATTTGCAACAGTTCAGCTCCAGGTAGCATAATGTTTAAGAAACCTCACTTCCTGGCTGGAATTTCAAAATATCTGGCCCAGGTTAACTTGGAGGTTTAGAGGTGAAGCTTCAAGGGAGTGTCCGCCCTCCCGTCTTTCTCTACCTATATTGGCTTTTGGGTCCAAAGAAGGCGTGGGAAGACACAGCGGCATCGGGCTGGACGGAGCAGAGGTCGAGCAGGGGCGTCAGCACTGTGAAGGAGAGAAGCACACGTACAGTCAGCTCCCTGGCAGGGGGGGGCGAGATGTGTTGCGCTGTCCATTATAACCGAAAGGGGTCAGACCTACCATACTTTGATTTTTTTCTTTAAATTTATATTATCAGTTTATGCATTTACTTATATTTGATTTTTCTGTTTTAATCCATTTCTGTATCAGATTTGATTTTATGGTGCCATGTTATGTGCTTTTTTTTTCCTTTTTCCATTTGATATGTTTCTGGCTTTGTTAAATTGTACAGCACTTTGGTCCGCTGGAGCCATTTTTAAAATGTGCTATAAAAGTAAATACTGACTTGACCATTCCAAGCAGTTTGAACAACAGCTGATCAAGCTAATCAAAAACTGTGGGTCAGCAGCCTGATGCTCCGGGCAAAGCGAGAATGCAAAGTAATCTGAGCAGAGGCCTGAATTGAGCCCATAAAGAGTGTGGAAATCGCAGAATTAAATTGAGAGAGAAATGCAACTCAGTCCAAGACAGCTCTCCTCTCTTATGTATATAAACAGTATCACAATATTCAAAGATGCCGACTCAAACTGACAGGCCAACAACAGGCCCGCTGGAACATTGAATGGTGAAGCAAGGGCTCCCCAACAACCTGGACTGGACTACAATCCCGTGTCCATAGGTATCTACATGTTTGTTTTCAGGTTCAAACACCCAGCCACACATAAAGGCCAAATGAATTAGCGTATCATGAGATTATGGGATGAATGACACAGGTGAGCTAGAGTCACATTACCCTGCCCCTTTGCTCTGGTCCACTGAAAGAGAGATTTAAGGTATGATAATACCACCCTACCAACCTCCTAAACAGACTGCAAAAGAGGCCAGAACATTGGTGTAGTGACTGCAAAATCAAGACAAGTCTAGCAGAGACAGAGAAGGCAGCAAAAGCACTGTTAGCTGATCAACACTGAAAGCCAGAGTGCGCCCCCCGGTGGTGGTAGGCACGACATGTAAACTCACCCCCAGGGAACATAATGAGGGCATCCTGCAGTAGCTGGTCAGCCTTCTGCTTCATGCGAGTGCCTTCCTCCAAGGCCAGGTCATCCTGCAGGCTCTGATGGTAGTAGGCCAGGGCCACTGAGAAAGTGAAGTTGGGCAGCTGGGACAGGTTACGGTGCCCCTGGATGAACGTCACAAAAATACCCATAATGCACCGTTATAGGGCATCACAGCAATAGCCTCGCATGCCATTCATGTTTGGTTATAACACTGGCAGGATCCAAATCAACCCCAAAACTATTCTAAGGGCCCCTTTTATTTGAATATAACTGGACTAGCATAATAAGAACATAAGAACATAAGAAATATACAAACGAGAGGAGGCCATTCGGCCCATCAAGCTCGCTTGGGGAGA
>JAABNX020000008.1:10140944-10162860 GCA_015163995.2 Mormyrus lacerda
TCCAGGGTTGTTCCCTGCCTCGTGCCCGTTGCTTCCGGGATAGGCTCCGGACCCCCCGTGACCCAATAGGATTAAGCAGCTTTGAATCCCCCACCAGCCTGTTATCACTGAGGTACCTTGAGCAAGGTACCATCCCCAAGCACTGCTCCCCGTGCACTGAATTAGCTGTCCCCTGCTATGTCACGAAAGTAACATATGGGTTAAATGCAGAGGACACATTTCATTGTTGTGTGGTGTGTTGACAATGCTCACCTAATTCTAGACATTTAATATAGACAATTTATTCTGCGTTTCGGAGATCTCATTATGGAATCGTTTCAGGAATCCTTCGAGGAAGCAGATAGGGATTTAAGTTTATTTGCATTCGACGCGTCATCCCAGAAACTTTGCTGTGTTCTTAAAGTAATGTTTTTTTAAATGAATATGGTTACCTAGTAGTAACAAATAAGTTGGTGAATTTCAAAACACCTCCCAAAGGTGAAGTTTAAAAATAAAAGTAAGGTGGTATGATTGTTTTTCAAATATGGCCCGATGGTTGATGTTATAACCTTTACAACAGAAACGGTTCAAGGTTTTAGAGCTTAATCAGGTCCAGTATTCTTAGTTAAAACGTGCACCAGTCTTAAACAAAAAGCAGACTAATCGGAGCCACATGACTTCCTACAAACTATAAAGAAACATCTGTGTGCAACGAGAAGGCGCAAGGGGAAGAGAAATTTCCCTGGTGTTGCAACCTCGTAGAAGCAGAGCCGTGCAGCGAGCTGAAGCGATCACCTTGTGAAAGGCAAATCAAGCGTTTAAGAGAAAAGACTGTCAGGGCTAAGTAGGGGAAACAAAGAAACAGAGGCCGTTAAGGCAAGGTTTACTAGTGTATTCTTTATTTCACAATATAAAAACTGAAAAACTAACCTTCATAGAGTAAACATATGTATATACAAAACATTTTTATATACCTAACTCTTGCAGTCATTAATACTTATATTGTGTTCTTTGCACATTTATATAAAACTTTGTTTTAATCAAGAACAGGATGACTTCTGAGCCCAACTCAAAGTCTGATATTGGGCAGGCCTTCCTCATTGCTTTCTACAATTATCAACCAAACTCATGACTGGGTGGGCCATTCTGGGGTCCCCTGGTACCCCACAGGGAGCCAGGACTGTTGATTACACAGTTCCTTCCAGGATGAAGTACCTAACTAAGTTTTCAAAAAAGCACCTCCTCTATCACAAAATTCTTAGCTGGATACTCATGTCTTTGAGAGAAATTTTAACAGAAGTAAAATGAAACACAGAATGACAAAAAAGCATTTGCAGCAGACACAAAGCAACAGTACTTCCTTGATCTGAGGTGGGGGGAGGGACATTCATTACTCATTGGACATGACTGGCATAGGGTTGGCATATGCGGCGCCCTCCATGTCCTCTGCACGCTTCCTGCGCATCTCTGCTGGCGGACGAGGAGGTGGGTTCTGGGGGGGCTCCTTGATACTTTCCCCTGGTTTTTCCCGGGGTTCCGCCCGTGGAAGGATGGGTAACCACTGCTCACCGCGGACAGCAGCCTAGTGAATAATGGGGACTTATGCTTAAGTATGCGACTGCCTCCCACATCGTTCACTATCGTGATCCCATCAGTACCTCAGCACTGTCATTTTTGTAAGTGCTGTTCATAGCTAAAGTAGATACACTAAAGAGAGAAGATGGTCTTCACACAAAGTTTTAGAATTAAAACACCATGTGCAAAGAGTCATTTTATCATAATTCACTTTAAGCTATGGAACAAATATTTCTAGGTTTGTAGGCTTTGAATTGTACATGACATGTAATGATTAGAATGACCTGACACTGGTTTGCAGGGCGATGTCGGGGGGGACAGGAGCACTCACCAAGAGGTAGATGATGCTGGCAATGGCTAGGCAGACACAGCCCAAGACAGTGCAGAGAATGAAAGCACCCGGAACACAGAGTCTGTGGGCAGAAACAATGTCAACGTTGTTACATTTACAGAGCTTTGCAAAGGAAGTTTTGTGATGTTCTCTTTTTAGGTTTAAATCCCAGTTGTACACTGCCGTAAAACAATTAAACTAGGAAAAAAAATAGCTCTATGAAGAGTTGGAGACAACTTGAAATGTCAAGTCAATGCCTCCTCAGGGCAGAGTGGTGATGCTGTGCATCAAAACAAAACAAACCTAATTTATGAGAATGGGCGTGGACAAGGAAGTAAATGAAAAAGTGAACCAGAACAGGTACAGACTGTAGATCCAGGCTTTATTACCTATTGACATTTCATAATGTACACTTCAAGATAAGCAGTTCCAGATGAAAATTTCCAAGACAAAAGAGCACGAGCTTTGTGACACAAGAGTATTTTAAACCAGGAACATAAGAATAAGGAAGTTCAAGAGTACAATGAGTATAATTAAGCCGCCATGACAGACTTACACAGCATGGAGTAGCGCCCTGATGAAGTAGTTTCTTGTCAGTGGACCAAAGGCCTTCACACAAACTGTCAGGCAGTACTGACCCCTAAGCAAAACACTCACAATTATGCCACATCTGTTCTGGCTGACACTGATACCGTATATTAATCTCAGCACATGGAGATAAGGGGGTTAAAAGGGACATCCAATCAACTTCAATTCAAATTCACAAAATTATCAATGTTAGTCTTCATAGTACAGAAGTACAGACACATAAAATCAGTATGATATAAAATCAGTACAATTAAAAGGTGATTTTTCAACAAGTGGAAAAAAAGACCATTCTGGTGGGCTTAGTATACAATACTTATACAATTCTAAGCAAAAATATGTGGTATTACAAGCACCATAAATAACATTTATATTAAAAGAAGCAAGAGGGTTAAAACCTGAACATAATCTCCTACCATCAAGGAAACGCTGATATTTTATTTGTACACACTAATTAATACAGACACATTTTAAAATATTTACCAAAAAGTTTGGAAATACTTAGAATTGAAGCAGAGATTTGTGGCAGAGTATGCGTAGTAAATTCCTCACAGAGTGTGCAAACAGTAAAAAGGCGATCTTATCACATACTTTCATTGGTATTTCAGTGCACTCATTTTAACATAACCATCGGAGCACCTGAACAGCGTGGTACTCACGGGCGCTGCACTCCGTTGCCGTTGGCCTTACAGCCCCGCGGATATTCCAGTAGGCAGATGAATATCCCCGCAGCACTGCGATTGAGGTTAAAGTCTCAGCCCCGACTGTGTGGCCCTTCCTAGCTTCATACATGTCCCCAGGGCTCTCCTGGCCCAAGCCCTTCACGCCACAGTGATATGCTCTCCCCATCTGCTGCAGACACACTAAACTCCGCGCAAAATCCAATCAGGCCGGTGCACCTTTACGAGCAGATCATGATGTACTTAGTATCATAAAATCAAGGGCTAGTTCACTATGACTACCTACAATCAGTATGTGTCTGAATGCTAATGGGGCAGTTAATCTTCACATAATGGAAAGAGGAATTCTCACAAAGTTAGTCAAAACAAGTCACGAATGGCAGCCCATAAAGCTCCCCTTTATGATCTGGGCTCACTAAAAGGCAAAAAAGTACAGGAAACAGCTTCCGAAAGCTTCTGTCAGCATTTGGAGGGCTGCATCAATATGTGCTATTTGCCTCACTTGTCATTGCATTACACAAAAGCGAACGCAAAAAGTTTTTTTAATCAACCAACGACTTATATATAAAATCTTTGGCAGATATACCTTCATCTGTTATTTTATTAGTAACAATAATTAAGTTTATTACTAATCATTACTATTGTGTATTTTAAAGTCTTTTTATCGACACATATACGTGTGCATGTTATTAATCATAGAGTATATTCCTTCCCAATCGCCTGCATTTCAGTGGCCGCTGATATTTTGGCACACATCAAAGGATACATTCCGTAAGCCGCAAACTGCCAGTTCCTGAACTGGCCGGCAACCCCTACGATGCCGCCGGTAAGTAGAACTGAAAGAGGGAAGTGGGGAAGAAGAGAGACCGGTGGGGTTATAGTTTCAAATAAAACACGAATTAAGACGTTTTCCTCTCCGAAAGTAAAATGGAAAGTAAACATTAAGTCCCAAAAGTTTCGATGCTTTGTACGTTCATATTAATGTGATATACTGTCTTTGGATTCTTTTGTAAAACATATTTCGAAATCATGAAAGACAAAAATTAAACTAAAAGCGCAAAAAAAATCCTTTACTATTCATTTTCTATCTAGGTCGTTGTAACAAAATAAACCATCTATAAATACCGCATTTATAGGTCGATCGACTGCAATATGATATTTTTAAGTTTAAAAGTTTAAATTTTTTAAAGCAAAGAAACTTGTGGATAAAATAGCTTTGTTACTTACTGAGTCCGGAGGCTAGAGCCTGCTCATTGGCCCACATAGCCCACTCTATTTTGCCCATAGTGGATGATCCGACACCGGGACACAGCTCTTTAACCTTAAGCAGAAATCCCCAGGTGACACTGCCAATGAAAGCGCCGTATATATCCAAAAGGCTCAAGTGGGCGTGACCTTACCCCACCTCCGCCCAAGCGTCACTTCCGGAATTTTTCACGTTCCCCTTCTTGGTGTACTTCTGGCTGCTTACTCAAAACACCGCAAAGATACAGGGAATCTCATAAACGTAGCTCAGGGCTATCTTGTTTTTAGGTTTACATATTATTATACTATCATTATATGATTTTCAAACGCGGGAGTGACTAAATATAGGGTTTTATCGTTCCTGTACATTAAAATATTTTTTTCAAAACAATTGAACACTTTTTTTTGTACATGTGTGATGTGCATTTTCTTATACCTGTTAAGCATTTTTAAGTTGTAAATATTCGGTAAGTATTAATTCATTAATTATTAATTCATTAAGTATTAATTTATTCAGTCGGTGGTCCACATCTAGCTCACACCTCCATGGTTTGAGGTTTCAGTGTTATCTGTGGAACTTACATGATCACGTCCCGTTTTGTGGGTTTCTTCTGGATAATCTGGTTTCCTTCTATAGTCTCAAGACATGCGTTTAGGTTAATTCCTACCTCTAAATAGCCTATAATGTATGTCTGTGTGTGTGTGATGTGGGTGCCCTGCGACGGCCTGGCATCCCAACCAGGATTCAATCTACACGAGACAATCCTGCTCAGAGGTTGGATAACTGATACATTGATTAATTTTGCAACGGTAGACAAGAAAATACAGGAACTGAAATAAAACACAGTAGAGAAAAAATGCACTTCAGTAGGTGAAGAACAAATTGTATTAAAATGTTTGCAAACCCATCTGTACAAGCATACATTTCAGAAGTTAATTACAAGGGGTATACGTTTTTTTTCATACAAACAGGACTGAAAAATTTGATCATTGTTTAATTGTTTAATGTTTATGTGAATGGTAACTGCAATTTTTCCCTCCAGAATGTTCCCTGATCTCCAGGTTTCGTATATTTTGAGGTCTCTGAGCTGTTGGGAGCTGATCCTTGGTCACGCATTCACCTTGAGCATCCCGCCAGGTCCCAGCAAATGAAGGCTAGGGTCTTCCTGTACCTGAGGACCTGGGCCAACCTGAACAGGACATGGGAGGCTTTACTCAGTGCTGGATGTTAGCACTTGTAGTATATGTGTTTGAGCTACAGTATGCAGTGGTCATTTGGGGGAGACTTCAAAGGGGTTCATCATGCGCAGCCTTAAAACCACAGCACACAAAAAGGATTAACGACACACAGGGCAGTGTTTTAATTGCGGCACTGGTTCCCACCTTGGTGCTGATGATGTAGCTGATTCCTCTGGGAAGCGGCTCCATTCCAATAGCCTTTGTGAGGTCCTCAGGCAGCGTAACAGAGCTCACAGGAAGCCCCTTCAGGAACCTGTCATAGGGGCACGTACACTCGTTTTCAGGTTACATACAGAAAATCCACTCCCCCATGAAACACACACAAAGCACAAATGTACAATTCAATTCCCACCTGTACATATATATAGTTTTTATCCTATAGTTTTTATCCTGTTGTTTTTATTAATTTGTGATTTGTTTTTGCACTATCCACTTTCTGCTGTAACAATGCAAATTTCCCACTTGTGGGACTAATAAAGGATTCTCTTATCTTATGACCACCGGCCTCAAATCTGCCCAGGAACACTTTACACATTAAACACGAAATAGCGATGAGTTCTTTCCAACCAAGTCCCCGGTGACCCCCAAATAGTCCACATTTTTTGCTCCCAACCAGCTTTTGGTAAGAATGTGGACTAAGGGAGCAGAAACATGGACCAACTGTGGGTCCCCGAGGACCGGGTTGGGAAACACTGTCCTAAAGTACAGTGACATTGACAGTCCACTCTGAAATGCAAGAAAAAAATGAACACAGTTTTAAAGACTGAGGTCAGAGAAGTAGCAGCCCCCCCCCTCAAAGAGCACCTATTCATTGATCCATAATCTATAAAGTTGCAGGTTCTAAAGCACAAGGAGGGGGCTTTATTTTACCACAGAGGCCGACTGACTATCAGCACATACAAGAAACAAGGATCCTTACAGGATGTAGCCACGTGGATTAATTTGAAACTGTCACTGAAAATGTCCAGTGATGCATGGGACTCACTCTCCATTGGTCTCCGCTGGGAAGAAGTACTTGAGCAGCTGCACAAACTCTGGGACGTGCTGCTGCAGTGCATAGATCACCGCATTAGGGCCTGCATCGAACGTGTACGCCACCTGCAGGCGTCAGTCGACACAACGCACGTCAGGTGGGAGAAATAGTCTGCATGCCACAGACCTACAGATCAGATAGCATGTGGAGGGGGGGGGGGGATATTCAGACCACGTTTGTGGTAAAAGGTAAAAAATCACCTTTTTCGTTTTTTGTTTCCTGGTGAATAGTTTCACACAACCCCCACACAATTAGCCATTTAGTACGACGTACACTAGCCTATACCTTCTCATAACCCCATTGGGAAGACAAGGATTACAGCCTTTGTACAGACAACGTGACGTGGAAATACTATTTTAGAAGCAGTGTCCTCTGACAGAGAAGACAGCCAGAAATACTTGGTTGTCTATCACATACTTCCTCCACAAACCTTGTGCCTATTAACTGTGCTCACTTTGAGCACATTTACACCACACCATGTACTGTACTTTTGGTACTTTCCCTTTTCCATTGACTTCCAGTAGAGTTCCAGTACCAAAAGTGCCAAACTAACTGGGGTATTTCTTTGGTACTTCGGTACTTTGAGGTGGGACCTGAAACACTTTCTTTGTCGATTGGTTATGCAAATAGCCTGCCCCTGAAACACAACACAACCTCCATATTGAAACAAGTTTTGAATTAAAATTATAATAATAAATGAAGTAAAAAAAAAAATTGATAGCAATCTGGTCAGAAGAATGGATATATCAAAAAGATATGACATGAAAAGAAATTTAAAAAGTATTTAATATACTAGGACAGCAGGAATATAGCATGCTCTCCTAGTGATGTGATTTTCTTGTAAAAAACGGTTTACTTTATAAAGTAAAAAGGAGTTCATAAATTTCTCACAATCCCATCTGTGAATGATTTAAACAGCAAGGATGAAAATGATTATGATTGTGTCGGAGAACACTAACAGCGCTCATGCAAAAGCACCAGAGGGAAACTTTGATTTTTAAACATATATTAGATAATCTGTAAAAGGAATAAAAATTTAAATTGCAAAGCCTGGTAAGATTTTTTTTTCCCCATGAAAGAGTAAAAATGTTTTAGAGAAACAAAGCAAATAAAGCAGGAAAATAACTCGCCTCACGTTGTGGTGTCATTCAGCACCGGTACCAGTTTTTACGCCAGTGAAACACAACACCCTGAAATACCGCATTTTTGTACCTTTTCGAAGTATGGTAGCTGGTGCGATGGATAAGTGCCTTTTAAATGTCTCAAAGGTGGAAAAAGAAATCCAGTGTCAAATTAAGAAACTATTTAAGAATAGATCTTGTTCTGAGTGTGAAGCACACCGTCGGAACACACTGAATGTTTTCTAAAACAAATAAATGCAAATTGAGTTACGTTACAGGCAGGGGACCCCTCTGCAGTTTCCAGCGGCCCCCCCTACGACTCCCCCTCTTACCCGGGTCTCCCCACAGTGCTGGTTGTAGCGGTGCACCATGTTGATTATGTGCCTCGACACGTCATTGAGATAGAAAATGGGCGGGTAGGTGTCTAGACAGGTGGCATGGAATTGGTTGCTGTCCTTCATGGTGAGCTCGCCAAAGGCTGCAAAGTCCTTCTGCCGTATGGTGCGGACCATCTCCTCCATCCTCTGTGGGACCACACATTCTGCACGGTGCTGTGGGGAGGCAGTGGGTGAAGTCTGCTGGCTTATCACAGGTCTGATACCCTGGTTGCCATGGCAACCCAAAATTCAGAGGGGGTGACTGAGTGATTAATTGTCATTGTTGACACAACACAGCACGCAACGACGAAATGTGTTCTCTGCATTTAACCCATATGCCAATGTGACACAGCAAGGGGCAGCTAATTCAGCCCGGGGGGCAGTGCCTTGCTCAGGGTACCTCAGTGGTGCCTTGTTGGGCAGGGACTCGAACCTGCAATCTTTCGATTACAAGTGCACTTCCCTAACCATTAAGCCACCACAGCCCACAAAACTCAAGTTGTCGTGGTGGGGTATTGGGTTCAGTTTTCAATCAGCAATAATTGCTCCTCGATTAAACCTCATGGGCTATGAACTTGCCACTGTGCAAAGACTGCTGCCATTGATCCACAGATTCATGGTGAACCTAGAGATTCTCCCAGGAACCACAGGGTGTGAGGCAGGGGGCACCCACATACACACGGAGCCACATACTACAAGTTCATGTGAATTTTAAACCATCTTGCAAAACAAATAACACAATAACATATAAAAAAACCACCCGGAGTAATAAGTTAAACTGTATTAAGTGTGGGAGCTGAAGGTAAAGGGGTAGATGTCTTGACAGCTCACTATACCTTTAAGAGGCTGCTGGTTCTCACGCTGGTCTCCATGCCAGCGGTGCTGCCAACAGGCTTTCTCTCTGCGCTGACCTGCCAGAGTGGGGGGAGGGGGATGCGATTCAGTGTCCTCAATTTCAAGCTGATGATGTCATGCTGAAGTCATCCTCCTATGGGTCACTTGAGAATGAGAGCATCTCTGGGCATCATGCTTTCCAAAACACACAGACATATATACAGGTGGGAGCAAGCTTGGGGGTCACAGCAAAAGGTTAAGGGTTAAGGGCCCACAGACATGTGGCTATTATGCTGAGGTTCAGACTAGTGACCTTCCGGTCATAAACACAGAGGCTTAGCCTGCAGAGCCCCTCATTGTGGGCTTCCACTCATTTCCGACCATATGTCAACGCATGCAAACAAAGCCTTAGACAGTTAATGGTTAAATGTTACAGATGTACCAAGAATTTTTGTGAAATATCTATAACCACCAAGCCTTGTCATAAAAAAAAAAGAAAACTGAAAACTGGACACTCAGAACTTCGAAAGTTTAAATAGATCAATGGCCTTGTGATCTTTCCTGCAAAAGGGCCCATCGACCTTCTGCGGGGCCCCCGTCCCTGGGGGGCCCCCGTCTCTGGCTGCACTAGCTACACTGCTTATAGTGCCACCAAAGCCTATGACTCACCACCAGGATGAGGACTCTGAGCTCTGGCCAATGGGACTCAGGTTCCACCTGCTGTGCCACGCTGTCTGTCCCGTCGGGCTGCATCCCCATTCGCCACTGCACAAAGCCCCCGTACATGCTGCGACAGGCGCTGCCTGAGCCCTGGCGTGCCACCTCTGACAGCTCACCCTCAGCGCCCAGCAGCCGCGCCAGTGCATACACTGACGTGGGTAAGAGGCACATAGAGAGATGTCAGCAACGCTATTTTAGCTCTTCCCACCAAGGAGACAGAATAAACCCCCCCACCAACAAACTCACCCAGGCAGGCGTAGCCAGCAGCGGAGGAGGCCAGGCCGGCTGCTGTGGGGAAGTTATTCACGGAGCAGATGTGGACTTTGTGATGTGATGTGAGAGCACTTGAGTTAACGTTCCCATCGATGTGTCTCTTCCGAGCAAGTCGTCGAACTGAGGAAACATTTTTTTACAAAGTTAGGCTAGACCCTGTCTGTACCAACTACCGGAGAAAAACAGACAGAAATAAGTGATTTCCGTGTCATTGTATATAGAATAATAATGGGTAAATAATAATGAAGAGTCTACAAATAGTTAAGGCTAAGGTTCATTTATTGTCATTCTTAACATGTTGACACATGAAGAGAACAAAATTTGTGACTCAGCAGCCTACAATAAAGTGACAGTATTCATAATACTAAGACAATAAAACTGTAAAGTTACATTTAGCATAGGAGTGAACTGGAGTAGTCGATCCCCCCTGTAGGTAACAGTTATGACGGCTGTTCAACTTTGCAAATAGTTGTTTGTTTTACAAATACCCACTTTCTCGGAGGCAGGACTGCAGTCGAGGCTGGTTGATGTTCTCCTCTTTGCCATTGAGCCAGATACGGTCCTCTTTGAATCGTGGGCTGCACGCAACTGTGGTGGTCGACTTTAACTGCAACAACCGAAAAGTCAACGAGGAAACACACCGGGAAGATGCGGTAATGTGACGGTCCCTCAGGGTCCACACGTTCATCGCTGCATCCTCACCTGATCCTGATGCAGCGTGACGCTCAGGGATGAATTGATAGGCAAAATTAAATCTTCGTCCCTCTTTCCCCCTGAAAAACCGTGAATTGAACGATCAGATTGACATTCTTGTAGAGGCAAATGACCGCCATCGTCGGTTCTGAACCAGACGAGGTGCATGTTACAGCGGTTATGAAATAAATGTAAGCTATCAAAAGGGGTTTCTCAAAAGGTGTGTCTGGATATGCTCCTAACGCAGCAGCTTAGACATCACTTATCACCGAAAGGCCGAAAGGAAATACTACAGAGTCCATATGCGATTTGCACCAAAACACAGAGAGTATAAATGCCAGTTTAGATAATCATTTAAAGATATTCATACTCACAGTACTTTATGACTGCGATGTTTACTGGTGCTGTGCACGTCACCATCGTGATGTCGTGTCCCGAGTCCCCTGGCATGTTTATTATATATTACAAACACAAATAATCCAGTGCGTTTCTATACTGAGTTTTTATGACAGATGAACGCGGTCGCACTCCGACAAAGCTCTGCCCTAGCACAGCGCGTCCCCGTGCGTCTCCAACGATTGGCTGGACTTAAGAGCACAGAAAGAGGTCTCCACCAATTGAAATTGCGCTAGGCAAGTAGTAACCAATGAGCGTAATCAGGCCATGCTCATACGAAAGTAAGGTCAGACAATCGCGCAGACTCAGTACGCCGAATAAAAAACACCAATAGTGAACATACACATGGTTTTGAGCACTGTCTGTACAATGCGCGTATCGAACCGATCGGTTATATTATATTTGAAACTTATATTTGCATTTCATTCAAATTTATGCGTAGTTTGAACTGGGTAAGAAACATTGGCAAACAAAGGAAAACATTTCTGCAAGATTTCTTTACAAATTATAATAGCAAAAATCTTTAAGAAGAATTTCACGATTCACTTTTTAAACAAAATTAAATTTATTTCAAAATTGGCATTGACAGGAAAATGTAACTTTTCAGGGTCTGTATTGTTTAGATGGGTTTTTACCATTTGAAACATAAGCATAGACCAATATTAAGCTGATATAGGCATCTGCAGTGATGACATTTCAAAAAGGTGCCCAGCTTAGATGATGCCCAATACTTTACAGTCCGCTACAATTTGACCAATAAGCCTCCTCCAGGGCACCACACTACCCAATTACTCACTGTCCCAGCTGGTACTTTTTTTATCAGAATGATCTTGCAACGTCCCAGTTTATAAGCCAGAGATGAGCCATAGCTTGTGTCTCCACCTGAAAATATCCAGAGCCCTAATGTGCAGGGCTGCACCTGTGGGGAGAAGCACCAGGTGGCCGGATAACTAAGATCAAGGCCTTAGAATGATGTAAATAGCTCACAGGACCATTCAGCAAGGTAAAAATCAAAAATGTATCTGCCAAAAACGAGGGCCCATCTTAATTGGAACTCCTGATAAAAAAGCAGCAACGGTCACACACTATACACCGCATTTGCTCCACTTCAAATGCCAAAGAGGGAAAAAAAATACAGAAATTAGAGGGGGGGGGGAAAAACTAAAGATAAATGAGTAAGGAGTTCACTCTCCCACAGGGGTAAAGGAGTCCTGTCTTCCAGGATGTATTCCTCATGCAAAGCAGCCGATTCCGGATGGCGTAGCCTCAGACGCAACCGGTGGCCACCTCCCCACTCCACCCCCATCATTCCCTGCTCCCGTCAGTCTTCATCCTCTTCGTCTGAATCCATCACCCGTCGTCTGTTGAACTGAGACACAGACATAGCCCACATGAGAAGCAGCTGGAGTAATGAGATAGTGGTTTCAAAGCTAAATTTACCTTTGTACATTAGATTAATATAAACATCATCCATATTTATTCTGTCTTATAACACTCTGTAATATGACCACACCCTGCACTACAGAGAGTCTGAATGAAATACTGCCAGATTCCAAAAAAATACAACTCATTCCTAAAGATTTTTAAAGCCATATTCTCATATGTATGCAACTTGCAATTTCACTATTTTTGTCTGATGTTGCCATTGGATTAATAGACCATCGGGCCCCTTTTGAGAATGCCCTCATGGTAGCTGGGTAAGGTGCTCAGATGGTCCAGGAGGTACTTCTGCTTTCAGACTAACATCTTACCTTGACTGTTGTCTTCTTCTCTGTCTGCTGACTGACCTTCTCAAGGATCTCTATCAACCCCGACTCTGAAATCTGAATGGCAAACATTGTGTGCAGTTTTTAACCCCAGATTCCACATATTTTCCTGAAAGTATTATCTATCCATCCAACTGCCTGGAATTTGGCTCTCTGACAGCTGCTGGTCAGGATCATGAGGGATTGGCCCGGAGTCAATCGCAGGCAGCATAGGGCACAAGGCTGGGGTGACCCTTAGATGAGATGCCAGACCATTACAGGACATACACATGCAAAGACACTAGCATACAGTATGAAACATTTAGAGATGCCAGTTTGCCTAAATGCATGTCTTTAGACTGTGAGAAAAAACCAGAGTGGTTGAAGGAACCCTGTTGGACAGAGAGGACACACAAACCCCAGAGACAGAGCTGATTCGAGATTCAAGCCCCCAACCCAGAAGTGTTAGGCAACAGTCTGAGCTGAGTTACAGTGCCATTCTGACGGTGGGAATTTTAAGTTATGAATTAATTGTTCTGAAGACTTTCTCATGAAAAAGCAATGAGTTCAGAAGTTTGGCCTGCAACAACTTTTAGTTTAGTTCCACCAAAACAAGTAACCACAGCAGGGGACGGGATCATGGAAGTAAACGCCAAGGAATAATTTTAATGCCAACTCAATGGTGTGAATCAAGCCAACCCTTATCGTTCTCACCTTCCCACCAAGCTGGCCGAAACGTGCCATCTGAATGAGGTAATTTTCCACAGCTTTTGCCTTTTCTGGCTTCACTAGAGCTAGGTTGCTCACTGGAAAAGAACACCGCGTTAAACAGCAATGCCACCTAGTGGCTGAACAACCCAAACAGACCCCAATAACAGCACCAGATGAGATTATTTTATACCAACACTCACTGCTTTAATTCACTACTAATTGGTTCACATTTTGTAAAACAAAGCAACAATATTTCCCAACTTGGGTTTAATTGTCAAACGCTAAAATTTCTTACTAAAAAATTATGAAATGAAAAATTCCAGGTATACTCACATCTGGCACGGGCAGATTGATCCAAGACTTGAGCCAAGATCGTGTTTCTCATGTCATTTTCTCTGCAAAAAACACAAATAATACACAGTATTATTATTATTTGTAAGTAAGGAACTATAAAGCCAAATTAACGTTACGTGTAGGTCTAATTCATTTACCTACAATCAGAATACAACCCAGTTCAGGAACATTTGCTATGTACGTCTGGCATTTCTGGTCAACGCATGAATTATGATAAATGTTTTAAACTGTATGGACAGTGGGTGATGTCACTGTACAATAGGTATAACATGTGGCACACAGCACATGCTGAACTGATAACAGCAGGATCAACCAAAGGCATGAGTGAACTAAGGGCATAATCACACTTGGCCCGGTTGCTTCGTACCATACCAGAGCATGATATCTGTACAGCCAGCCTGATCCGTTACATCTGGGTCCAGTTCATGTTTAGTGTATATGTGTGCATGCATGTGCCAGTCATTAATATCATGCATGTTCTGTGCTCTGGTACAGTTAGTTTTCACTCTGGAGGCAGACCATGTCTGGGCCCACCACTCCAAGGTTGGGCCAGCACTGGGTAGTAGGACAACTGGTATCGTATATCTGTGCCAAGGTGGCTAAACCCACGTAGTAGCAGATAGAGCAATGGGCAGTTAGGAAAGCCCAATGCTTAATCTGCCCCAAAACTCATATGTAACACTGCAGCTCAAAGGAGCGAACTTTCGTTTATACCTTTGATGGGGTTCATAACATGTAAAATATCCAACTAAAACGGTCTAGAAGGGGACTGTAAAATTAGACATTGACAAACCTCATAAATGTCAAAATCTCAGACAACAGATGAATGCTATCAGGTGTATTGAACCGTCTGCTTTAGGGTGGAGACTCTCACTGCAAAGCGATGTTTTTGAATTCTAATGTAATGACTCCGATAAGACTTAAGGCAGCCTCCTGCCTCTGCATGAGACAGACCGTCCTAATAACACAAACAAAATTACCACAGTATCATGCACTCTACAGCCGTCAGGAGCCACAGCTGCTCTACGAAGGAAGTGGCACAGGAGCCATTTCCAGGAAGCCTTACCTCTGCTTAGCCTCCTCCTGCCCTTGTCCATTTGCAGAATCCTAACAAACGGAAAGAGAGCAAAGGTTACCTCCTACTCCGGCCCCGTGGGCTCACAGAGAAAGCCCGTTTTGCAGGTTTACCCGTAATGGGTCACCTTTGACCCCCACATACATAAAATACTGTCATTGGTACTGGGTGACATAACGTCAATGATGACGACACGGACAACATTCCCCCAGAACATTCTATCTTCTCGGCCACGTCATCATTGCACTGCATTTCACTGCGTGATGTACTTTGTATAACTATGAATGTGATAATTAAATAACCCTGAATTGTTATGACAGTTGAATCCATCTTGTTGCAATTCACCCTCTTTTACCTTTAGCTTTCCCAAAAATTACAGTCTTTTCAAATGCACTAGTTCTCATGAAGTGCGTAATCTGGCAAGCTGGGTTCCAAGCGAAAGAATCCACATGTTTTCCATGGTTTTCTTAAACGCCCAGCACCAAAGTCACTGATGCTTTTCCTGTCCAGCTTTCGCATTTTTCTTTCACACAGAAAATGACCATATCCTGAACAATTCTGATTTTTTTTTTTTAACTTAGAAAGACGTCAATACTTTTAAGATTTTCCCAAGGTTCTTTATCAGGGCTGTGTGGAGACTTTGAGGGGCAGGTGTTCAAACGTTAAAAAGGGGCACTCAGTACCTTTAAAGCTCATGCACAAGTTCAAATTAGTTTGGGAAAATCAGGCAGGTGCTCAGCCACCCCTGCACATGTCTATTCATTGCATCTGCCAAGTGCAAATCTCTGACACATTTCTCATTGGATTCTTTGCTGAAGAAGCACATTAATGCTGTAATTATTTTGGAGGCAGGACACGTGTCCTGCTTAAACAAACCTGACTGTTAGTGTAGTTTACAGTTTCCATACGAATATTATTTTGTTAACCTAGTTGCTCAGGGTGTTTGAATTTTAAATGTAAGTAGCATGAATCTAGCCCCGATTGTCATTTGAAGTAATTTGATGTAAAACACCACTAACTGAACAAAGCAGAGAAGCTAGCCAAGCTGCCATAACTGCAAAGCAAGGTATTTATGTCAAACAGCATGGAACACATTAGCAAAGACAGCCACCAGAAATAGGCCAGATTCCTCCTTATATGCTGTATTCCTCAACATGGTTTACCAAGCCCAGCAGATCCCACACCACCTGGATAAAACGGATGACACTGATTCATCCAAAAATACATCATCTCATAATGTTTATCACAGTTTCATTTTTTTGTCAAGCTGGCATTCAGATTTCCATCGTTTTAGTGAATTATCAAAAGTGGACTTTTTGTTTTACTGTTCAAAAAATACAGGACGTCACATCGATGCAAACCCTGCAATTAAATGAACGTGGTGATTATAAGAAGTACAAACCGGGAAAAAAAGGCGTAGGCAAATTTCTATGGTTAACAATAAATGACATTTGTAATCAATAATATATTAACGATTATTGCATAGGTGAGTAGTGTAGTTACAATACGGAACAACCTGCATGTCAGCTACCCAGTTATCATCACCTAAGTCCCATACTGGCTATCAGTCATCGGTAATGGTAATTAACTGGCGCCTGAGATGGGCGGAGCTTCGGAACTGCTTTTCAGAAGACAATCGCACAGTTACAAAACAAAAGCATTATTTAAATAGTCATTTAAAATTAAAATAGGGCAGCTAACTGACTTTGGATCTGATTCATGGGATATACAGTCAGCTGGCATGGAGTCGGCCCACCGCGCCCGTATGCAGAGCGCGTCCTCATTTAAACAAAAGCACGAGCATCTCGTAACTTCACATTTTCACCTTACCCCATGTTTGGCTTGCAGCTCGGCCATACGCTGCCGCCTGATAGCCTCCAGCTCTTCGTCCGCCATTGTCAGCGACGACACAGGGAAGAAGAAGAAACGAAGGTTTCGGGCCAAACGTGACACAAGCTATCAAACGCAGGGCCTCAGTCTACACAGAGCCAATCGATCTCAGAGTCACAGCACACGCAACTAGACATAACCAATCGAGCCGGCGGAGAATGATTGATACCAAAAATAGAAGTAAATTCCAAGCATGCAGGAAAAGAAATGTGCTGAAGTTGGGTTGGTATCGTTTAAGTGGGTCCATGTTTTGTTTCCGATTTCAAAACGTAATTAATAACATCAATGGTTTATCGCATATGCCTAAAGTACAGTAAAAGAACACCATTCTGTATTTTATTAATCATTGATTCTCTAAGCATTCATATTTTTTAATTCATTTTTTGTATCAGTTTTGATTTTAAGCCTCATCATTGCAAGTCAGTACACAACATTTGTGAAGAAAACAAATACAATTAATTAAGCATATATATCAGGCTGTATTTTATTAAAGAATATGTTCCATAAAAACATTCAGGATAATTAATCTTTAATTTAATTTGTTATTACATGCCAAATGAAACAAAACACTCCAGATATATAAAATCATGTAATAATAAAATCGGCCCTGTATAAACTAAGCATTAAATTATGTTTGGTTTGTTTCTACATGTAACAATCCATGTCTGCCCTTTTAATTCATTCATTCATTCTTCTCTGTTGCTTATAGCCAGTATACTCGCTAACTCCCCCTGTAGGTGGTGTAAGAGAAGCAGCTCAGAAGTAGAGGCACATGGAACTTCTTTGTAGAATCAGTAATGGTGAAGACAACCTGGAAAAGTAACACAGACCAAAAGCGAGGTAAAACGTCACAAAAATGTCATGTAACCTGGACTTTTACTTAACCTGTGACAGCTTGAGCCCTTATATAATTTCATTAAAGGTTCATACAAACACTGGTTTTGTGAGGCCTCCCACTCACCTCAACATATGGATAGAAACACTTTTGGCCCCTGTGCTCCCAGTACTCTCCTGTCTCAAAGCGCATCTTGTACATCCCAGGTGTAAAAGACTCTCTAGTGATGAGTCCTGTACAGCGGCCGTCATCGTTGGTGACCCTGCAATTACACATCTGTAGAGTGACTGCAACAAAGTGCTTTTCACCCGCGACACTGGTGCAGCTCGCAGACCGAGCTGAATGTTGTCTCCAGGCATGTGTTGGGGGGGGGGGGGGGGATGGGTGCCTGAGCACCTGCTGCTTTTACCCTAAAAAATGGAAATGTTCCCATTTGATGTTTTATGTGCCACTTTTCAATAGCCTGGTGGCAACATCCCACACTCGATCAGCAATAATTACCTTGAGGACATGCCATTGACTGACATACAGGCTTGAAAGTTTATACCGATATTTAGACAATATCTAATACACCCGATTCATATCTTGAACCCGATGTTATTGGGCGCTTGGGAACAGAGGAACTCGGTCTGTTTCTTAATAATATTAGAACTGTGGAAAACTCATGATGGTGAGAATGTATTGCATGACATTTATGGTCAGTTTTAACAAAATGGAAACAAATAACAACAGAAAGTTAGTCACATGGCAGAGAGCATGTTTAACAAAAGTCTGTGTCTGACACTGCACAGGAATACCATCCAGCACAGGATCTGAAGTCTCAGTTTTCCCAGGACTGTTTCTGCTGTGAAATCATGTTTGTAATTAATCTAAAAACAATAGGCCCGTGCCAAATAATAACGATAGTTTCCAAGCTGTTGGCTGCGTGACTCATGGTAAGAGTCTTCCTCATCATACTGTCCTACCCCGTGGACAGAAGGCTCCAGACTGCCAGGCTGGTGTCTAGCCGGTGCAGGCTGAGGGCCATATGGGACCCTGGGATGCCCTCTGCAGTGTTCAGCACATGGGTGGTGAGTGGGCTGCCCTCAGGGGTGGCCATTTCTGAGCACTGGGTGGGGAGCATTGAAGCAAGAATAATGAACACCATCTAACCCTTCAAGGATCAGACAAAGAATTACTTATAAAATCACCTGTGGTAGCACAGCTGACCTTAATTCACATCTTTCTTACAAAATTGCATGGGTTTTTTATATCATTTGTTAAATATTTGGAAATATGTATAAAAATAGACACGTGTTTGTGTGGGAGTGCAAGCACAAGGATAATCACTCTTAACATTACCCCAGTATCTTTTTCGCACTTGTTAAAACCAAAATGGCCTTGTAAAGAAATTGTGAGGGCAGTGCATTTGATCAATCACTTAATATTAATGTGCACAGAGAAAAGCCAGATTTGGCGGCTGAAACAGAAGACCTAAGTTATGGTGTACTTAAATGGCGCGTGAGAAAAGGTTGAATGACGCTAGGATTGGTTATTTGCCTTGTAGTTTTAAATTACAGAAGGAATCAAGTGTTTCCACAAAAACTTTTAAGTAGGTCTACTGAAATATGGGGTTGGCCACGTCATTTGCAATATGAATAAAATCACGGGGATGGATATAACATGAAAACAAGTAGGAACATAATTTCACTTTAAACTATTATTCTCCTATCAAAATAAAATTATACTCCTGTCGGAAACCCAAGGGAATTACGCAAATATGGTGAAAATTCCCTTATACAGAACTGCTGGCGACAACGCAGGTTCATGCATTTTGTTATAGATGCAAAACGGCCTACTTTTAAAATGATAAACATATGTATGTTATACATTGAAAATGACGTGATTGATAATCTCAAAATCATATACTACATCGGTGATAAAATGGAATAGTGGAAAACAGTACCTGATTTTCAGACAGAATGTGACCCTTTATGCGCTGTAATCGGTTTGAACTCATGCACACGGCCTTCGTCGTAATGACAATTAGTAGCTGAACCGGCCTATAAAGGCAGGGATTGCGACGTGTTACTTCAAATATCGGACAAAGACTCAAATCTCAATCGACAATGTCAGATGCTGCTGTCCTTCCCAGTCCACTTTCGCAAACACACGCGTTTTGTACCATTTGACAATTTACATTTAGCCAACGAGTACACATCATACATATATATCTTACACATAATATTCATATATTGTAAGATAATGATCCACGCGACCCTGATCAGTATAAGCAGTTGTAAGATGTTTCTTTAAAATAGCCTGAAAAGAGAGATTATGCTGTTTTCTCAGGTGAATGGCCTTTATCTTCTCAGATACGGAATTTGTACTTACAAAAGTTCGACCTTATGGCCATAGTCCAAGATACGACACACTCAGCATAAACAACCGATAATTGTTAACGAAGTTTAAAACAGGATTAAACCTTGCCTCCAGTAAACGAACTAATAGCTTTCAGCAGGGGAGAAATTTAATATTCAAATCAATCCAAATACATACACATGTATATATATGTAGGCTATATATATGTGTATATGTAGAAAGGAACCCTTTACTCGCTGTTCTAAATTCCAAATCTCAACCAAATACAAAGACAAAATAAAAAAAAAATGACATTCTGAATCAACTTAAAATGTTTTGAGTAATCCATCACGCAAAATATTTGACGTTGCGCTCAAGAGCAGCATCACTGCGGTCCCCGCCCGAGACGTAAAAAAACTTTGCTGGCAAGGTCGGTGCCCCCTCAGTAGATGGCGCAGAAGGCGGGTGCCTATGTCGCATAAAGATTGACCCATGGGTGTAATTTATGTGTTGTAACCCCCTGGACCCAATTAAAAGGGTGTCCCTAAAGTTATGCCCTTGGATGGACCAGCCTTGTGAAGGAGGAATGTCGGTGCCCCGTGTACCCAGTCCGGGTGGGAATGCTGTCATCTCATCGCGTACCGAAGCTGTGGTGAAGCCCAGCCACCGGGTTTCAGTGTTTTTTATTTACATTATACAGGAGCAGTTTAATGTGATAAAACATCCCTACCATGCTGGCAAGATGATAAAATTCGAATACGTTTTTTGACATTTTATGCATTATCATAAATGGCTTATGGCGATTTTTATACGTCGTTGACAATATATTCCTGCTGTGTTCTCAAACAGTGGATCAAATATCTATCAGCATTCCTTGTTCACGTTAAAGTATGCTCTGTTTTGAGGTTTTAAGCAGGATGTTCTCAGTGAGATTCTTGATGAAATGTCCTGGGAGACTGAATAAAATCACTAGGCATTAAATGTAAAAAAACAAATAGGCAAAAATAAAATGACATAAATAATTTAAATTCACAGTGCTCGTAAATGACAAATTTGTTGGCTACTATGTTTTGACGATAAGCCGAGTATCGTGGCCAGGGTTGGAGGTGGGAATCTCACAGACATCGGATACCTCCTTTTTTGGGGCAGAACTTCATAAACAGTAAGTTACTGAAGCGAAATTCAAACTGTAAGTAAATTCATAGGCGGATACTATCTTCTGCTTTGATATGGTGTTGTAGCGCAGTACCTTAATCAGGACTGAAATAAGAACAGCCGGAGTCAAATATAATCAATATGAAAATATTTTTACTACCGTTACAATGTACTTGTTCCCACTCAGCTTGTATGAAGGCAAACAGAAAATAAAACAAGACAAATAATCTACAAAAACAGCACAGGAAGTATTTATAACAAAAAATGGCATTGAAAATAACAAATAAACCCCAAAACAAATGCTGGGTAAAATCAGACTGAGCTGACAAGATACAAGAAAGTTTACAATATTACACAGTATTACACACTAACCCCATTAGGTATCCAGCCCACAGCAGTCAATACATGGAAGGGGAACAGATTTGACTGTTATTATATGTTTACACTGGGGGACTGGGGTCTTGATGGCTAAATCTCACAGGCTGAAAAGTCAGTCTTATTCGTGCCACTTTTGACAACTGCTGCTTGCTAAATGAGCCATGCTTTGATTAACTTAATTACACTGACAATAATCAAGATAATAATAAACTCTACAATAAACCTTTCTAGCAACTAAGCCTGTGACCATTTTAAATATGGCTCTTGTTTGCTCGCACACACACACACACACACACACACACACCTGTTTTTGTAGCGTGTGCCATGGTTGTATTTTTTAACAGGCATGGGT
>JAABNX020000008.1:10172349-10182483 GCA_015163995.2 Mormyrus lacerda
TTGGAAGCATAGAATTGTCCAAAATGTCTTGGTCTGCTGAAGCATTAAGATTTTCCTTCACTAGAACTAAGGGGCCTAGTCCTTGAAAAACACCCTCATACCATTATCCCTCCACCACCAAACTTTACAGTTAGTACAATGCTGTCAGGCAGGTAACCTTCTCCTGGCATCCGCCAAACCCAGATTCCTGCATCAGACTGCCAGACAGAGAAGCGTGATTTATCACTCCACAGAACATGTTCCCACTGCTCCAGAGTCTAGTGGCAGTGTGTTTTACATCATGTGATGCTTGGCATTGCGTTTGGTGATGTGAGGCTTGCATGCAGCTGTTCGGCCATGGAAACCCATTCCTTCAAGTCCCTGGCACACAGTTTTTGTGCTGGGATTAATGACAGAAGAAGTTCGGAACTCTACAGTTATTGAGTCAACAGAGCGTTGGCAACTTTTACAAACTATTCACCTCAGTGCTCAGCAACCCCCTCTGTTACTTTACATGGTCTGCCATTTTGTGTAGTTTCTGTTGTTCCTGAAGGCTTCCACTTTGCAATAAAATCACTTACAGTTGACCATGGAATATCTAGCAGGGAAGAAATTTCACAAACTGACTTATTGCAAATGCTTGAATTCATTGAGCTCTTCAGAACAACCCATTCTTTCCCAAAAGTTTGTAAATCTGATTGCATGGCTAGAGGCTTGATTTTACACACCAGTTGCAATGGGGCTGAATGAAACACGTGAGTTCAATGATTGAGTGGCATGTCCCAGTATTTTTGTCGCATTTGGGTTTACCCTTGTGGAGACCAAAAAAAATGGTCCCAACAATGTCAAAATAACCAGTTTTTAAGACATTGTGGGGACATACACAGCCTCTGCCCTGGTTACCATGGGGCTAAGTTCAGATAAATCAATCATAAGGCGAAAATATCGTAAGGTAAAAATTATTTCAATACAGAACACCTAACCGAAGAAACATCATAGCTTAGACTTGCCTAATGTAAAAACATGCATGGAACACTTACATTAGAAAAATCATTAACACAAAGCGTATTTTATAATGAAATGTTGAATTGTAATTTATTAGTGTAATTTATTGAATAATGTACTGAAAGTGAAAATCATTTAGTCATTGTAAACTCGAAATATTGTAACACGGAGCATCATAACCGGGCTCTGAACATGACCCACACACACACACACACACCAACAGACAGACAGACATACACACACACATATACACACCCAGTCACCTTCAGCTGTACGTGTCACGCCCAGCTCCGTCCAATCCTCGTGTGTGCCATGCCCACCTCATTACCTCGTGTTGATTCCTGATTGTACTCATCTGTTGCTTGTTCAGTTTAGCCTGTCATGTGTATTTAGTCCGCGTCTGAGTTCATATCCCCAGGTCCGTCATTGATGTGGTTTACCGTGTATCCTGTCCCGTACAATAAACCCCATTTCGTCCGTGCTCACTGCTCCTGCTTGCTTCACTGCTCGTCCTGCCGACTGGTCGTCACAGTATGTCCTTCCTTTGGCACATTGGTTAGTACTGGCTGTCCGCCTTTCCTAATGTGAACAACACTGGTAGTTGCCTATATAAATACCCCCTCCCCTCCTCAGTGTAATCCAGCACTAGCGGCAGCTGTTTCCCGACCGGGGGGCACATTGTTATCGCTGCTTTGGGTACCAGGTGTGTCCCGATGAAGGCTACATGGAGGAGACGGAATTAAATAGCCAGATCCACTAAGCTTTTAATCTGCAGCTAAGCATAAAAAAGCCGGTAAACAATTATGCTGTGGCTCTATTAAGCATGAGCATATATACCTATACTGGAGCCTTATAGACACTCATGCTGCAGTCAGTCTGAAGCCTGCATTCGCCTAATGTCTATGGCCAGATTTAGCAGGGCCTAGAATGATGACTGGCCGTTTCCAGGATTGCACACAGAACAGCCATAAAACGAGAAAAAACAGCTGCCTAAACAGCAGGGAAAGAGTGCTTTTCCTCACATGACAGGAGCAGTGATTCTGTCACATTCAGCTTAGGTGGAGCCCAGGTGAGAGACTCTCTGTATGCGGGCTGGGGATGCGGGTAGCGTGCAGTAAAAAGCTCGCTGCTCCTTTCAGGCTGTTATCAGTGTGTGGAACAGCACACGCTCACACCCCAGCAACCCATGGCCAAGCCCCTACCCTGGGACGGGAGGAAATGTGTCACGGACCAGTGAAATTAAAAATGATTGCAGAGAGTGTTTCCTTTGCCAACGAGGAAGCATCCGCAAGATTGCCACGGTGACGCCTCCTGGTGTGGCGCAGTGTGTAGCTGAGTGGTGTGTAGCGGGACTGGGAGCTCTTATCACACATTGCTCTGGAGAGGCTGATTTAACTACATGCACCAATCGCTCAGCATGTCCTCAGCCCCAACCACTGCTCCTCTTCTGTTATTCTTTCCACATCTATCTAACCCACCACCCCCTCAAATTAATGTGTGGGTGTGTGTAATCTCAGGGGGCTTGCCGGTGGTAAACTCTGTGAAAATTTGGTATTCTGTGCATTGACACTTATTGTCAGTGTTTAATAAAAAAATGCACACTGTGAAAGCCGGTGTCAGTGTTCAATAATGAAGTACACTCTGTGAAAGATTGTGTCAGTGTCTAATAATGAAATTCACACTGTGAAAGCTGGTGTCACTGTTAAATAATGAAATACACACTGTGAAAGATGGTGTCAGTGTTATATAATGAAATACATACTGTGAAAGCTGGAGTCAGTGTTATATAATGAAATGCACGCTGTGAAAGATGGTGTCAGTGTCAAATAATGAAATGCACACTGTGAAAGCCAGTGTCTGTGTTAAATAATGAAATACATACTGTGAAAAAGAGTGTCAGTGTTAAATATCAAAATGCACAATGTGAGAATCATTGTCAGTGTTTAATAATGAAATGCACACTGCAAGAGCCGGTGTCAGTGTTAAGTAACAATGCACACTGTGAGAGCTGGTGTCAGCGTTAAATAACAAAATAAAATAGCTGGTCCTGCCATGTGCGGGGGCCCGGAGGAAGCAGATGCCAAGCCAGCAGAGCTGTCAAGCTGCACGTTCAGTTATCATTTCCAAATGCGAGCGCCAGCCCTTTAAGCATTTGCATTTTAATCAATACACGCATCGCCTCTGGGTCCTTTATGAATTCTCCACTGAAATGTAGCGTGTTCTCCTTCTGCATCCTGTCGGTCATCTCGCGGAATAAAATGCCACTGAACCCCTGTCAGGGTGCAACCGTGTCCGGAGAGAGGGCTGCCAGGGGGACCCTGCCCAGCCACATCTGGGGGCTGCCTTTGTTGACCCCGTGTCTGGATGATGACTGACAAGATGGCATCGTCCTTTCTAACCTTCTCTCAGCTCTTGACGTTGACGGCTCAGCCTTGGGTGAAAGGCAGTGGCGGACAGTTGATGTATTTATATCAACTGTATATATTTAGGGTGCCTTATAGATGCAAGCTTCGTAAAACATTCATAATGCATAATTAACATGTCTGTGATGTATTACATTATAATGCTTTATGAAGGTACCTGTATCTATAATGCATTATAACGGCTGCTTTAAGTAAAATGTTACCATGTTTTGTTTTTATAATTTTCCAGGTTAGTTAGAACTAATGGAGTAACAGCAGATTATCCAGTCAGTGCGGAACATTCAAGTTAATTTCGCATTCTAACACAAAATGCGATGCAGATAATTATATTTACATATAAAAATCAAAAATGGTGTTGTAAACAATTTATCTGAGCACCTCGCACTTGGTCTTCGATTTGACTTAAAAAGAGAACAAGCTTTTATTAAGTTATGAATATATGAATGCATAAAGAGGTGGCTATTACTGTGGCCTACTTTTGTTCAAAGCCTTTTAGTCATTAGAAGAAGAAGGAGGTGATATGGTGAAAAATGTAAAAATCTGTAATCAAACACCAACAGTAAACAGAAATTCACACCACCGCTTCAGCAGGGTCCCGTGCGACACACCGAGCTCGTACAGGATAAATGTTATTAAAATTCCTACAGCTTTTCTTAGATAATTTAAAATGAGTCTCAGCCCAAGGGTGCTATATGGTATAACATGGTGCTGGTGACGGCACAGCGAGCGTGACTAACACACCGCGTGGCCGCATAACCAGATGAAGGTGCATAATTTGAGTGTTCACCGGTCGTCCTGTTATTCATCTCGCATCAAAGCTTAAGCTGCGCAAAGGAATGGTAGTAAATGACCCTTTTAATTGAAGTGCCACTGTGGCTGTGAATGACACACGAGTCTCATTCATTACATGCTATAAATCTTGGGCCCCCGGCCCTTAAATCACATCTTGCCAAAGGCCCCATTAAAAAAAAAAAACACACAACTATCCAGAAATCGCTCGACCGCACTGCATGCTGGGACAGAGGGCTCAACCTTCTCTTCCACGCTGCTCTCTTCCCCATCCCTACCTCATCGGCTCTCCTGTAACAAGGAGAAGGAAGGCTACTAGGATCTTCATGGGGGGCAGACGTGCCCGGTGGTGTGCTTTGCACAGCCCCAGAAAAGCCTGTGTATTTTTACTGCACCTGATAGCCAAGTGCCCCCACCCCCCACCACACCCCTTTACCCACTGGCTGCAAGTAAACGACTTCTGGCAATACACATACCTAGAAATGAGATAAAAGTGAAACTCACATGTGACATGTCAATAAGGTCACATGTCTACCAGGAGGGCGGGGTTATGGAGGTGATGCCCCTCCCACAAACATTTACAGGGCTAAGAGGTCAATTTCATTATGTCACAGTAATACGTTGCTCAATGCTGGAACACAGCTAAGAGACTTTATTAACATCAGGCTAAGCTGAGTATCTCACTGACAGCAACAGCAAGACACTTTCTGGGACATAGACCTGTAACCTTTTGGTCACATCTCGAATTCTTGTACCACAGCCATACTTGACTCTGACCCAGCAATGGATTTGACTGGAAAGCGAGGGAACAGCACCCCCCACAGTGTTAGTGACTAATTCTGCAGTTAAAGGACAGAAAGCAAGGTCAACCGTGCCATGGTAATGCACCAATACTGCATTCAGCAACTCCTAATGTGTTTTTTTCCACCGAGCAGTAAAAACAACCCACACAGGAGATGGCCAGCTGTGAGGAACCACACCGCGTGTACCGGGAAACACACTGGTAAGCACGCTGGGAGTGGGACAAGGCTTCTTTATGTCTCCATGAAGCACAAGGACAGGGACACGGGGCGCCACAACAGCTGGCTGTGACTCACAAGTGATGTGTGACACAACTGGAAAGTTACAGCACCATTCGTGATCATCTCCCTCGTTCTTGACAACTGAAAAAAAATCTGCGTTTCCTGTTATTTTTCAGTCCCAGTGACCCAAAATAACCCAAAATCTTGACAGCAGTCCCATCACCTACGTGTGCTTTTAATTCCCAGCCTTATTTGACTCAGTCCCTGCCAATTCTTAAAGCATAAATCTCCTCATCGCTCCAAAGTCCTCATGCTATCTGGTTCTGATTGCTCTCCTGACCTGATACACTCACACTGACACGTCTTTCAAGCTAACAACCAGCACAGATCAATTTACCTGGCTGTACCTGGGCATGACCAGGCTAATGGGTTTATATTTAAGGCCTACAGCAAATGGTCGTGGTCATCTGGGTGGGGCAATTAGTCATGGCCATCCTGATGGAGGAAAGGGCCGGGCTCCAGGCCGTCTGCCCCACACAACCCCGTGCTCAGCGGAATAGATACATCCGCATTGGGCTCTTGAGCAAGGCCCATAACCTCCTAAAGAATGCTTCAACGGTGCCGTGAAAATGGCCCCACCCTGTATTCTGACCCTAAAGCTTTAAGTATATCTTAAAAGAAAGCAAGATGAGTTTACAAAAACTAAATAATCCCCATGAACGGGTACTCATACTTGGACAAATGACAAAAGAAGCACCATTTCAATTTATTTCATTTCGTTTCACAATGAACTTCTATTGGTTTATATTTCTCACTTCAGTTGAGAAAAAACAGCAAACAAACAAACAAAAAATGCAGTGAGTGCAGAAGCCTGACAGTACCTTTCATAGAAGTCATCCTGGTAGCAGTCATATTCCAGGTCATAGTCAGATCTGTGGAGAGATGGACAGATATCAGCAGAGAGACAAAGGGTGTGGAGGAGGAGTGCCAGGTGGCTGGTGGAGAAGGGTGTGGGTTCGAGGCCC
This sequence comes from Mormyrus lacerda, assembly GCA_015163995.2. Classification (NCBI taxonomy): domain Eukaryota; kingdom Metazoa; phylum Chordata; class Actinopteri; order Osteoglossiformes; family Mormyridae; genus Mormyrus; species Mormyrus lacerda. The sequence continues at coordinate 10,178,593 of JAABNX020000008.1, forward strand.
CAAAACTCCCCCCGATCCAGACTGAAATGTAACTGAATGTACACAGATCCTCCATCTAGAACGTTTGTTTCACATTTTATTTCTTTAGCAAAAAGAAAGCAAACAATAAGAGAAAGAGGAAATACCCCCCAGAGAGTATATCGTATGCCTGGATTTTTCATTCTGAGTTGTTGTTGTTATTGTTTTTTTAAGCATTTTCTTTGGTTTCATGGTGGAAAAATCCAGAACAAATGTGCTACAATATGCCCTGTTGAGCACTGGGCTCAGAAAAGCATGCAGCCCATAATCTATGTGAACTGCCTGGGGGTTATTCTGGAGAGGGATGCCTGCTTTTATTTTCAGTATTATCGAATCTGTCTGTGTAACTGTACATCTGTGCATTTTCAAATTGTACAATAACTTTTATTTTGAACCTGGTGCACTTGACACTGGTCAGAAACCCTGAACTTAAAATAAAAGTACACATATCCGTCTCCACCCTCTCCGCCGTGCTCACGCTCACAGGGTTTTCTTCCTGGCTAATTCATGCACGCTGCTGATGAGTAATACACTCGCTGTCATGCCCAGGATGCTTCTCCAGATCAAACCCCGGTTATAAGATTCCAGCTCAGGCTGGCCAGATGTGCGCCAGCCCTATCAAAGTTGGCTGGGAGGCAGGACCCACGGCTCATGACGCCAGCCTGCTGCGTGACCTATCCCGCCCGCTGCCTTGGAACACACCCTGCCGCGTCAGTATCAAGGGGGCGAAATAAACACCTTAAAAACCCGCGAAGAGGGTGGGAAGGGGGGGTACCCAGCAAGGGTCCTTCCATGGATTAGCTCTGGCGGAGACTAGACGTTGAAAAAGTCTGCTGACAGCAGGAAGTCCGGCAACACGCACACAGAGGAGGGACCAATGACTGTGAGAGCTTGGGAGGGACTGCGAGGCCAGGGCAGATTGTGGCCGAGTGTAGTGGTGGGGGCGATAAACCTATTGAGCCCCCACTGAATACAGCCGGCTGCATTGTCCCTCTCCCTCTCACTCTTCCCAGGCTCAATGCCCCATCCTTCTAACTCATTCGCTGCTTCCTTTGCATATTTTCTCCCCATCATTTTGCAAAACCGTAGCACAAGCAGAGTTACCTGCGCCATCTTCCCATCCACCAGCCATGTAAATATCTTTATCATCACACGGTGCCCAAAATGTCTTTAAACTTGGGTTAGAGTGGGTCTTTGCTGTGGAAATTGCATTTTGGGTTTCACAGAAGTACCCCTCCCACACACACAACTCATGTTGCCAATCATGGCACTATGGAAGTGAGCGAAGGAGGGGTTAGAGTGGGGGCGGTTCTAAATTTTTTAAGGTTGGGGAATTTAAGAGGGGCCATCATTCATATAAAAGGTGTCAACCAATGATATGTTTTGGATCGGCTTTCAGCTGCGGCCAGTGTACCTGTGGCCCCGCCCCTGGGGATACCCCTTGGTTAGGAGGGAGACTGTCCCTCAAAAATTGCAGATAGAGTGAAGGAGCACAGATATGATCCTGAACAAACTTTCACAGGGACACATTCACATATGTATAGGATGCACATAAAAGCTAATACAGATTCACGTAGGTAACAAGCAGTCCCCAAGTTAAGAACGTCTGACATTCAGAGACCTCATACTTATCAATGGACTGCCATAAAGCCTATTGTATTAAAAAGTGAGGTTAAATACAATAGTTCATAATAATGAAAACACTCACTACTCTGTGACACTAATGACAACATTGTGCAGCTTCAGCGGTTTATTGGCTTGAGGTACAGTACAGTGCTGTCTGTAGTTACTTATTATTATAATAATTATTATTATTATTATTATTATTATTATTGCATCTTATATTATATTCTGCCACCAGGCAGACCGAGGCATTGCAGCAGTGGCAAATAAACATGAGGAGGCACACAGATTTACACAAAGTTGCTTTTTATGAAAGTCCTGATACGTACTACACAATATGCAACAGTAGCACAAAGACAATGAATGGCAAGGTAACACGGAGAGATTACACTAAGGATGGTAAGGCAGACAGACGTTAGGTCATTACACAATGGCTAAGACACGCGAGGATCAGGCAAGGGCCAAGTACTATCACAGTTAGACTTAAGAACAGACAAGCGGACCTCAGTTGTAACCTGGTGACTGCCTGCACACAGGTATACACAGGTACACACACATAGTTTTCATCTTTCCCCACCAAGACCAAAAGGCCACACACACACACACACACACACAGGGTGCTAAAGATCCCCATGGCTTTAATCTGCCCCTGAGCGCGGCAAGGTGATGAGTCCATAAACACAGTGGTGAGACTCTGCAGGAGCTGTTACCATGCTGAGTACACAGAGATGATGATGGCAGGAGCTCCACAAAGTGCCTTTTTGGGGGGGGGGCAGATCGGCTCTAAGACACTTCCTCCAGTTCCCCGCTTTAGCTAAAAGGCCCCAAAGTGGGCATTTTTCTGGGAGTTTCCTCTCCAATAATAGCCCACATGTGTGCTTTACAATCGTAGTCTTTGTATCAGATACCTCCAGACAATTCCCAGCTTTTATGGAGATGTTAAAAGAAAAACATTTGTCTTTTCTGGCAGTCTTCCTCTCGAGAAGCGCCGGCAGGAACAACGCAAGAGGCGGCTCCGTGTCCCTGTCATCGTGGGACAGTCCGAATTGTTTCCATGCGATTTCATCCTAACAGCAGGCAGCTTGCTGAACTCTGTTAACAGAGCCCCTCTGTACCTCCCGAGCCACACGGTGGAAAGAAATATAAAGAAGACTTAAAAATATGACATTTAAATCTAATTCCCCATTTCTGACAGGTGACACTGTTCTTCTTAGATCTAGGTCTCAATAGAACAAGGTTAAGCTGTTTGAAGAGGTGCTGCCCCTACCCTAGTTAATATTACCTTGACAGATACTTCCTTACTACTACTAATCTTTCTTCCAGACGCTCACATCTGTATTTTTAAAAAGTCCCACTCACAGCCACAAAAGCACAGTCCCTGCGGCATACCTGTTGTTTCTGAGGCGCAAAGCTGCCTGTTTCCGTGGCGATGAGGAACATGTCTGCGGGGGTGCTGGTGGAGATTTTGGGCCCCATGAAAGCATCATATTGGGCCCCCAACCCAGACCAATCCAATTCTGTTCCAAATCTCCTTTATGGCTTCCCTGTGCGTCTGTATTCTTGGCCTGACTTTAGCGTTTCTTTCGTGTTTCTGTCTCATAAACTGCATTTCTTTGACATGACGCCGATGTGAGGGTGTCCTGGTTTAATGTGAGCAGAGGTCAGCAGCCAAAGAGGCGCAGGCGGTGACCCAAAGGCCCGAGAGGAGTCGCAGGCATCATGTGCGTGTTTTGGGGGTGAGTTTTAAGGGATGGGCCGGCACCATGTAACCCCCCCCCCTGCCCTTCTGAGCAGGGGTGCATAGCGAACAGACCTGCCAGGAGCACTGGAGCATGGCGAGCTGCCCGTTAAAATTCTAATTACCTTCTCCATGGGCCAGCTGACATCTGGGTGCAGGGGAGTGGCTTGCGGGGGGCTTGGGTTGAACATAAACTGCGGGAAAATGAGGTGCTTCTTACTCGCTCCTGCTTTCCGAGCTAGAGAGGACGAGGGAGACAGGGATAGGCTCCACCGGACAGCAGGGTCGTCGAAGGCTAATTAACTTTTTTTTCTCCATAATTTCACTCCAGCCAGAGTTATCCATTAGACAAGGCTCATTATAAATCATTACACCCCCGCTGGTGTCTCAGCGGGGTGGGGTAAGAGCCTGGGTCTGTGCGGGCGGGGGTCTGGATGTAGCCGTCTGTCGGGTGGACTGAAGGGGGCATATCTGCTCTTGGACTGGATGGGGACGGGGGGGGGGGGGGGGGG
>JAABNX020000008.1:10185225-10200247 GCA_015163995.2 Mormyrus lacerda
AGTGAGTGAGTACAGCAGGACTAAGAGGACTACAAGTATTAAAGGAGCACAGTGAGTGAGTACAGCAGGACTAAGAGGACAATGACTATTAAAGGAGCACAGTGAGTGAGTACAGCAGGACTAAGAGGACTACAAGTATTAAAGGAGCACAGTGAGTGAGTACAGCAGGACTAAGAGCATAACGAGTATTAAAGGAGCACAGTGAGTGAGTACAGCTGGGCTAAGAGGCCAATGAGTATTAAAGGAGACTGTGTTTCAGGAGCTCAGGAAAGTGTGTGTCAGAGGAGTATAGAAGAGTGCGCTGGAGGAGTAAACTAATAAATGGATGAAAACAGGGGAGTGAGATCTGAAGATTAATAGCAACCTTTAGCACTAATTATGGAGTGTTTCTCCAGAGAGGTGTTTCACTGCCCTTCTATCAGTGTCGCCCCCTCAGGCCAGGCAGCAAAGCTCAGGAGCGTTTTGAGGCGGATGGGGCCCAGGTCTTTGTGCTGCGTCCACACTTTGTTATAAGACATGGAGGGAACGTTTCCTGTGAGCTGTGAAATTTCTGCTTACTGCGCCCAACATGGTGCAGAGTTAGGGCCACAGCATCAATTTTACCCCCCCTTAGGTAGCTGGACCGGACTGGAGAACGAAGGGGCAAGTAAGAGGTTAAATGGCTTTGGGCTTTTCCGCTGCTTAAATAAGTTGGAGACAGAAAAACGCTGATTCCTCTTTGCTGTGCTTTGTACCTACTGATGGGGCTGCACTGCAGGGTAGGGGCGTAATTACAGAGTGTTCCTGGTCAGAGAGAGCCCCCAGAGTGCAGGGACAGGTGTCAGTCACATGTCACATGGTGCCAAATGTATTCATGGGGCCGGGCTCACACACACACACACACACACACAGGGGACCCTTGGCATTCTGCTGCAGATGGGTGGTGGTGATTTCCAAATGGACCACGGAAGCAGAGGGTCATGTGAGCGCATTACCACAGAGCATTCCTAAGGTGCGCCAGGCGGTGGGGACGTCGATCACACCATCTGTCAGTCAGCTTAGAAACATCCTCATCGCTGACAGGCAGACAGATGTGCCGTTTTCATTCCAGCTGCATCCTCCCTGGTGGAATTCAAATAATGTGAGACAGGACAGGAATCTTTGATGCCACCCCCCTTTACTGATGGATCCCTTTCTGATCAGATCCTTTCTTGATTGAACCATATCTCTGAGGTAATCACTATCTGAGTGTGCCCAGATTCTGAGCCAACCGTTTCACACACCACCATCAGCAGGTGAGGCACCATGTAAGACAGAGACAGGCTGATGAGGCCAGGCACGCCCAGAGTTAAGGTCCACTTCTGGACTCAGTTATCCGACTACCTGCCTGAAAGCTGATGAGAAGAGCGGACATCAGGGTTTGGCAGATCGAGGTTAATATAGTTCGCAATAAAGTTTGGTTCTGTGGAGAAATAAAACTTTTCAAAGTTGTTTGGCACACGTCTGTGAGCGAGTCCCCTGGAAGAGTCCAAGGAGAACCCAGGGAGGACGTTACGGAGAGGGTACAGCACACTCCGTCAGGGAACGCACCCGGCCAAATGACTCAGGTGTCCGTAAACGCTTCTCTCTCCCACAGTGAAAAATATTTTCAGAGTTCACCCGTGCCGCTGAGACACAGGGACTGCAATTAGATTGCGGCCTCTGCCTTCCCGCCACCCTCAGTCTCACATTTATCTCGGGCTGTTGTGCTGGGGGCAGCCCATCTAACAAAACAGTGAATAGCCACCATGTAAACCAAAACAGACATGCTTGCCGGGACAGATTCTAAGTGAGCATTGCCACCATCCAATGGATTAATGAAAGGCCTGGCCTGATATGGAGGGGTGGGGTCTGACAGCCTGATCTCACAACACAGGAAAATATCACACAGAAACACCACCACTCCCACAGGACAAGGATCATAAATCCACAGCACCAAAGAGGATAGGGGGCGCTGTCTGACAACATGCCTTGGTATTGGCCCACCATCACACTCCGTAACCCAAATGGAGAAGTGAAAACGGGCCAGGTTCGGTGATGTTTCTGCAAAACCCTCCATCCTGCAGCCAGTTAAAGAGCCAGCTCGCATGTCGCAGGCACACATTGGCACTGATGGGAATTGACGAGGAATGAGGGACTCTCAGGAACTAGGCTGGGAATTTACCCAAATTGCCCCAGTGAGCGGAAATCGAAGCAGGTCGTTTTAACAGGCAGCCAGTAACCTTCTGCGACAGAAACCATGTCGCTTTTCTCAGATTCAACAGACCGTCGATGCGTTACGTCGATGCGTTACGTCGATGCGTTACGTCGATGCAATGCGTTCAGGAAGGGAAAGACAAAGAGCCTCCATCGTGAAGAGCCGCAGCATCCGGAAAGGAGAGGAGCCGTTGAATGCAGCCTGTCTGATGCCACCCCACTCTTACTGGAAAGCAGTGACGTGAACTGGAGGCGTGGCCAGCTAAAGTCAGCATCACACAACTGAAGCGTAGGGCGTAAAAGGTATGGGGGCACAGTATTAAGGGGTCATTGTCCAAAAAAGGGAGGGAAAGGGGGGGGGTAGCGTGATCAGGCAGCGGAACGAAACACGGACATCTAAATATACCATTTAACTGTCATGTGACCACCAGAAAATATGAGATAACTCATTTATTACAACCTAAAATTAAATGTATGTCTTTGAGAGCCTTGACTACACAGCCCCTGATTTTATTCAAATGGAAATAATAGGAATGAATTAGAGCATCAAAGCTGTATTTCGCTCTGAGTGTGTCTGAGTCTGTGTGCAGAAACACCTGGGTCAATCACATTTCCCAGCCACACACACACACACCTCCCTGTGCTGCTCCCTCGCGCTTCTCTCAGCCGCAGACTAAATGTCAGCCTCGCTTGCAATTTACATAGTGAATAGAATGGGGGCGACCCTAAATACCAGCCCCTTCCTGACCATATCATTTCAATTTCCACTCGAGGGCTGCAGTTTTTATTTAAAGGCCACTGAATTCGCCGCTCTTTTGTTTCTCAAGGACTTTTAGGCTTCTGCTTTGGAATCTTCAGAGAAGGAGAAGGAGGCTGAATGTGTGGTCGCGCAGAAAGGGCAGGCCCAGCTCCAGGAAGTGGGAAGCCACGCTGCCATTTTGACTCCAGTTTACATGGTGAAGGGGGAGAGGAAGGCAGGCCGGACAGCAGGTGTCCAGGGCAGCTACCGTGGTAAATCTCAGAGAAAGTGGAACAAGGGTAAACTGAGCATGTGCATTAAAAGGACACTCCCACGTCACTAAAACAGGGGCAAGACACATATGGGAACCATCTGTGACCCATAAAGACACCTAGGGGACCCACTCACACAAAGCCTCTGAGAACACCATCACACCTTCACCCCCCCCACAGGCCTCACAATCATGCAAAATCCCATTTTGAGACCCCCCCCTTTACACACCAACAACCACCACCCCAACACCAAGCCCTACAAGACAGAAAATATTTCTGATTTTAAATGTTTTCAAGTTATCAAATTTTTGTAACTAAAATAATGCAGGGGCTAATGAAAAGAGAGAATAGATATTTTTTTAAATTAAGGTATTTCAAATAAAATGATTCGAATTCTTTTATTGGCATTTAAAATCAAGTTAGGTACCTAGATCATTAAAAAATTATTCTTAGTGTTTCGACCAATCCTTCATGACTAACATGACTGTGATTTTGCTGCGGCCTGATCTGCCCGACTGGACAGAGCTCATTCACCCCCCCAAGGCCCGATTCAAGATGACAGTCACCAGAGGCAGCTGACTCCTACCGAAGAAAAAAAAATGACAAACACACTGGGACTTAAATTATATGTTTTTCTTCTATTCCATTTCTGCGTTTTTCTATCGCCTTTTATCTTCCCTCCCCCAACAACTACCTCCAGCTCTGCCACTCCCAGCCATCTTGTTGACCCCCTTAAGGGAAGTATGAGAGACACCCCCCGATTTGAGATTTATAGCTAAATGACTCCTTGCACCTTGCTGTCTTCCCATGATGTTTCTATAGACCCGTTATTACAGTGATTCTAAGAAGATGCTGAGAATAATTACAATAGACACTAAGATTTCACAAATTCTAGGAGCTCTTATAAACTAACAAAACACTTTGAAAGCTGTTCTCTTTTAATGTTTGCAACCAAACAAAAAATGCATGCTAACCCAGCAATATCCTTCATGAAACATGACCTTGCCAATATACATCAATCACCGGTGGGTTACCACATCCCATTAGTTACTCGACTGACTCCCATTGGTCAAATCGGGCTGTGACTCCACCCACCTTGGAATTCAGAGCCTTGCTTTCCTAGTCAGAAATACACAGCAAGGTAGATTCTGCCTCCTGGTAAACCTGAGCTCAGCCAGGGTATAATTTATCATTAGAAACTGAAAATGAGTCCAAGCTCAGGGAAAAACGGTTGACTGCACAGGAAATGTTTGCACGTAAACAAGTCCTCGTCTTGGCAGAAAGGACTATTCACACAGAGAAGCACATATACAGAAACTAAAGGGGGCTGATGCCTATATATGTAGACATGTATGCGTGTCCATGTGCATGTCTGCATTCCTGGGTACATAAAAAATAAACTCAGTTTGATTTCACAGTGTGTCCAGGCTACAGTTAGCCAGACCACTCGTCCGACGTGGTGCTCAGCTTAGCTGACCTGATCTGTGCCTCACCAGAGACAGGTCTGTTACCCCCCCCAGGGCCCAATTTCATGTTACAGCCACCAGTGCATGTGACAAATATCTAGCAGGTGGCACGGCGGACATCTCCTATTGCTGTCACCAAAAGGCTCAGGGGCTCGGAGCAGGGAAATAAAGAAGCGAATCTGAAGTTTGCACCAAACTCCCTACAACCGTGTCAAGAGGAATAGCAAACAAGGGCGAAAAAAGGAAGCCATTTCACATTCTTTCTTTTTGTCCCTGGGACGACGGCGGTCGGCCGGTAACCTTCCCCGGCCCTGAATGTCATCTTCGATGGTGACAGCTCGTTGCCGTGGCACCGGAGTACGGTGCCTGCTGAGACGCTAAATTGGATAAGCAGTCCGCTGAGCACTCGCCAGCCAGGCAGCTACACAATTATAGTGTTTCAGAACAAATTCACAGCAAACACGAGCGGCACACATTTGCGCGAGTGCCGAGGGCCTGCTCGCGGCTAATGGCAAGGCCCGAGGGCCACGTCCAGCCCTCTGCCGCAGTCGCCGGGCTCATAGACAAGTTAGCGACCTCTGTTTTGTTCCCTTTTGTCCTCCCCCTGCTTTCTCGCCATGACGGCACGGCAGAGCACGAGCAGCGGGGCGGTGGCACGCTCCCTGGTTGAGAAGCTGGGAGGGACACAGCGGGGAAAATTGCAACCTCGCGACACACTGAGTGCTTCATGTTCCCGCGGCTTTAAGGATTCAGGCATCTCCACCCCCCCCCTCCTTCAAAGTGAGAGAAACAAACACACTGTGAAAAAAAACGCTCCTCACATCACAGGAATGAACCATAGGCAGCATCGAGTGGAGGGTGAGGCTTCGTGTGACAGATGGCGGACAACAAGTAGGGCAATCTGTGACAGTGGGACCAAAAATTGTGCAGTGGAGGGGGTGCAGGGTGGCTTAAATGCCCCCCTCAAATGATACCCCATGTTGAGTACCCCTCAGGTCTTGAAGTTGTAAAAGCGAGCAATGCAGCCCCCAAAAATTCCCAACTGATGTGTTTAATAATAGCCTAGAGAACCAGATAAATCCCCAGTCCTCTAATAAGGGCAGCGCTGACCTCCAGGGAGCCCTGGTAGTGGATAGAGGGCTTTGAGGCAGTAAACCTCTGGCCACCATTAATCCACAACCCCCCCCACCCCCAAAACGGCTTTGAACAACTGAACAGCAGGCACATCTTGAAGCAGAATAGAAAGTTCTGGAATACTTCTTTCCAAGCACTGAGACTCTCAATCACTGCAACTCAACTAAGCTAAACACCTTTGAGTTCCTCCACCCCCCAAACCCCCCAGGGTGACTCACAGATCCAAAGACAACTTGGTGCCTCTTGGATATTTATGCTATGAATCCTACTTTAGCCTCTGGCACTGTGTTAGGAAGCACAGGATAAACAGATCCATTTCCAGTCAGACCATAGTCTTAAACTTGTTTATGAAGTAGGCAGAGGGTCATGTGACCGCAAAGCAATGAGCCCACAGGTCGCACTTTAATGAAGGCAGACTCCCACCAATCAGAGCAGGACCTTAAAGACCAAGGTCCAGAAATATGAGCATAATCTAATAAAAGCAAGGCCAGAGACCACCAATGAGAAGTGGACATTAAATAAGGAACCAGGACCAACCAATGACAGAACATTAAATGTGTGACCAGACTCCAGCAATGAGAACAGGACATTAAATAAGGAACCAGGTCCAACCAATAACAACAGGACATTAAATGAGTGATCAGATTCCACCTATGAAAACAGGACATTAAATGAGTGATCAGATTCCACTTATGAAAACAGGACATTAAATAAGGAACCAGGTTCAACCAATGCCAACAGAACATTAGATGAGTGATCAGACTCCATCAATGAAAACAGGTCCAATCAATGAAAACAGAAAATTAAATGAGACACCTGGGTGCCCCTTTGCCTATACTGATGATCTCTCTTGAGGTATAACAGAACAGCACGGGTCACACCTGAAGTCATTAAGCAGTATAATAGGCTTTTAGTCAGGATGGCCTCAGGAGAACTGGCCAAAGTCCAGAGATGATTGACAGCTCTGACATTTGCTCATCCCAACCTCCACTCCTGGTTTTAGAAGGATGAGACTGCTGGGGGTGGGGCAGATTCTATACAGAACCGGACCTGGGTGCATGTCAGGAGAGGGGAGTATGCCTGGATTACACACAAAGGCATAGCAACACAGAGAGTGCGGCACCGCTATAAATCAGATCAAGTTTACGTTTATTTATCAAACGGCCAACAGTACCTCATGCAGCAGTAGATGCAGGGAACGCTCCCTATAGTAAAGTAACAAGTAAAAAAGTAAATATATAAATAAAATAGTAAAAGAAAAAAATAGAAATGTGCAAAATGTGCAAATTGTCCATATAAATAGCCTGATAAGCTAATGAGCACCCTGAGTCTGTACACAGCAAGAAGCACAATTACAGAGCCCCTAGTGGACACATACAGACCCGTACCATCCTCTGGGTTCACTGGCCCTTATCATGGTGCTGTAGGAAGACACTGGAAAAGCAGACAGGCTCCGTGGACCTCAGGCTGATTCTTAAAGCCTGCTCATAAGCTGTCTGATGGATTTGGGTGCTGAGTGAAAAAGACTCGCCGTGAAACGATCTTGCCAGTGAGAAGAGCTGAGCGAGACTGACCCCGCAGCCAGGAAACACCACACTCCGGAGTCAATCAGCATTGCGCCAGGAATGTTACACACCCAGTCTGGCTTTGTGTCACGGCCCACGGGAGTATGAACATGCGCGTATGACAGGAGAACGATGGAGTACGTTTGCGTGTGTGTGCGCTAAAGTAAGTGTTTGTCTGCTGAGACACTGATGAACGAGTGCACTTTCAGCGGCAGCATGGACAGGGAAGAGGCGTGTTTCAAGTTTCAAGTTTTATTTGTCACATACACAATGCCGCTTTGCAGTGAAATGCATTTAAATAGACTAACTGTGTTTGTATGTGATTGTTTTCATACGTGCACATGTATGTATATGGGCCTGTGTATTATTTGTCTGTATTTGAAATTTTTTACATATGTATCAGTGTGTTTGTTTTGCTGTGCGTATGTCACTGTGCACGTGTGCGTTCCTACTACTGCGTTTTCTCAAGGTCACGTGCTCGCATGTGATGCGGCCGGGTGTGTTTGTGCGTGTCTTGTACAGGTATGCTTAGAGTGTGTGTTAGTGCTTCTGTGCATCTTAAGGAGAAGTGCACTGCATTTGCCCGCGAATCTTAAGAGTGTGTGTGTGTCCTGAGGACAATGTGTGTGTGTCCTGGGTGCGCTTCAAGGGCCTTTAAGGTAGTAAATGGTGTTTAATGGGGCATGGAGGAGCAGAGTGGTTCATGAAGGGAGACGGACACAGAGAAAGGGGAGAGCACCACAGTGCTTTGTGGGCCGAGACAAGGCAGGGGGCGGGCGCGGGGGGGGATTGACAAGTTAAGCATCCATATAATAACACCCTACATGTAGCTGGGTGCAAGTTACTGCAGAAAAGGTCACCTCCACCCTCAGATTCTGACCTCTACCGCAAACTCACGTGGATCCGAAGTCACAAAAGAACAGTATCCAGAATAAACCGGCTCAACCCAAATCCTTAAACCACAGCAATCATCATAGCAAGCAGCAGCCCGAGACCTCCACGGCGATCTTTGGATCAGCCTGGAATTACTCCCACACCTGCGCCTCCCAGCTCCTTTGGTCATTTATGGCGGAACACACTTTGGTGCCCGGTGTCCCGGTTAAATTAGCCACCTAGAATCAGAAGCACACTCTAAGCAGGGCCAGCGTTCAGCACATGGCCGTGCATCATTCATACTGCATACAGCCTGCTGGCTGCACCACATCCATCTCCAGCCGACCGGAGAGCTTCCCTTGCTTGGGATTGAGCAGCACGACCCAGGCTGTGTTTCTGTCACGCACTACATGCTCAGGCAAGCAAACACTTCCTAATCAGGGCTGGGGGGGGGGGTGGTTACAGAATGAACTCCTGGCTCCTTTTGTGTACATCTGATGTCACCTCAGTCTCAGGCCTGAGGGACTGACGGTTCCCTACATTTTTGGACCTGCACTTCCATCGCTCTGATCTTTCTCCCCCTCATGCCACTTTCTTAACACACCACCATTTTCTCTCACGTCGACGGTGCCTAATCCCCGAACGCTGAAGCCCTGAAGACTGTAGCAAAATGTTACAACAGGTGCCCGACTGGCACCTGGAACAGCAGGTGAGGGAATTAACTGCCAAAGTAATTACTTTGGTAAAGCTGTACAGAGTAGAGGCGGACCTTGCCACGTTTCTGCCTGGGGCCATAGCAGAGCCTTACCCAATAGGAACACACCTTACTGTATATGTTAATGAACCATGAATTTGGACTGGAGCTGTGTCATGATTGAATGTATTGATTGGTTGTTTTAATGTCAATTACTATGCATCCTGCACAGGGATTACACATGCAAATTAATCCAAATTGAGCCAAATATGGTGCTCTAATTTAGGGGATTCCAATCCCTGGTCCACAGACCGGTGCCAATATTCCACCAGGCTGCAGAAAGTTAGGGTTTGGGGGAAGGATTAGCTAATTTACAAAAATAAGCTATATAGTTTCAAGCTATGCCTTTTATACAGCCCTTCACGTTTGCACGTCATGATCACCTCTAAAAAAAAAGGAAATGGCACACCATTCCCCGCTATCATCCACCAGTATACTGACAAGTTTTACCAGTCTGTGAATGTTTTGAATGATGTATGCCAGTCCGCAGTCATCAGAAAGTTAGGAGCCCCAGTTCCAGTACCTCTGTTTCATAAAACTACAAACAAATAAACAGACAGAGTCATCAACAGTTAGTTTTCTACAAGTGAATGTCAAGAACCCTGCCAAAGCAGCACTTCAGACAAACATTAACTAACATCCATCTGTACTACAGCCAGAAAACAATTTCTAAGAACTTGGAGCTGAATCTAGCCGAATCTCCATTTGGGTCTGCGGAGTATTTGTTCCCGTTTGTTGCCCGTAGCAGCACTGAGACAGCTTTTGAGATGGTCGTTCCTCCCTTCTATCTAAAGAGGAGACAAAACCCAAGCCGGCGTCCTGCGGTTTTCTCCTCAGCCTGGACACAGAGCTGTATTGACCAGTCTCTCCAAAGCTCTCCCAGCAAGATGTTTCAGACAGATTGATCTAAAATGGCCCCAGAAGGTACAGTCTGCAATATTATATCCAAGTGACTGACAAAACACAACTCTCTCTTTCTCTCGCTCTCTCTCTTTCTTGGTGACTTGTCACACCCTGAACCTCAGGGGTGTGTGCTCCCAAGAGACTACATAGACTGCTCCGTGTGTGTGTGTGTGTGTGTTTCAGGGTGTGTTTGTGGGGACTCACCCAGCCCATTTTTGTCCTGCACATTTGATAAGTCTCCCTGTCTGATTCCCCGAGCACCGCAATATTTCTGATAAGGTCCGCCACCCGTCTTTGTGACCCATGGCAGAAAGATCCATTTGAGATGCACTGGGGTTGCCTAGAAGGAGACGGGGGAGGGGTGAGATCAATTCGAGATGCTGCACTCAGTAGCCACATTGCTAAGGAACGCGAGGGGTCCAAGCCCTGGAATACGGCCACGCTGAGGTGTCGGGCCCCCTGGCACATCCCACAGTGCCAGTGTACTCGCTCACTTTTGTGTCTTTTCATTCCAGCCTGCCCTGACGAGGCCAATCATGTGATTGTGCGATTGTGACTCTCAACTCAGTCCTTAGGGATCCCCCAGACAGTTCACATCTTTATTTCCACCCATCTCCAAACACCAGTGCCAGGTATTCATGGTTCTCGATCACTTGGTTGTTTGGTAGCTGGGAGGGAGCAAAAATGTGGACTGTCGGTGGGGCCCCTGGACTGGGTTAAGTGTCACTGCCATATGACACATAAGCGGACAGGAAGGAGAAGGGCTACTTTGTTATTGGGCATCTTGCAATGTTGCTACTTCCCGCCATCATGGAAACACAAACTTGGAAAGCTCACGTAAGGTTTTTTTCACGGGCCAGTACCAATATATCTGAGGTCAAGGACCAGAGAGGTGGGTAGGCGTACAGGATCACCTTTCTGGCCAAAAGGGCACCGTGGCCATCTGCTCTGTACTCACACCTTTTGATGGGTCGCCTATTCCCTGCCCCTCCAGAAAGCTGATGTGACCTGGACAGCCATTACTGCATTTGCATCACGATTAACACATACAGCAGAGAGGGTCATTACCCTGCTGCCGCTAGACACCTCATTTCCTAGGAAGTACCTGTTCCCAGTTTGCATAGTTCCCATAAAAGCACCATATACTACAAAATCACAACATTTCCTGTGCCAGCCTGCTGGATAATTCCGACTAATTACTTCCTAAAATAATACAGTATTTATACCCCATTTACTTTAAACTGATTGCATGTTGCATTGTAATCATCTTTTGTGTGTTTAATTATTTATTTCATGCTAATGAGTTTAATGTGTCTCAGCTGAGAGTGAATCATGTATTTGGATATTACTGCTTCAGGGTATTTAGGCTAGCTTTCCATGCCTGAGGAATAGCTTCCATTTTTGGGCACCTTTCTTGTTTTCACATTGTTGGTAGTAGAGTGATTAAGGTTGTAGACCTCAAACATAAGGGTGTTGGGTCAAGGCTTGGGAGAGTCCCATTGTAGTGATCCCATAAAATACCTAAACTGCTTTAGTAAAATATCCTAGTGTGATAATTAGGGAGAAAAGCAGCAAATGAAAGTATATTATTATTATTATTATTCAAAATTACAATTAGTATAACAAATGACAATGACATGACCACCTTTGCACTGAGGCCTTTCTTTTTCATTAATCTGATAGGACGTCTCCAGCTCCATGTTTTTCTGCTACATTTGCTGACCTTCGAGCGCCAGTAATATTCCAGGAGACCATCATCCTATGGGCCAACAGACAGATGCACCTGCGGCCACGATTCATCTATGTGCTTTAATAACAGAGCGCTGGACCGTACGTTAAGCGGTGGCATCTGGTCCGTACACATGGCTCCTCTCCCAACCCCCCTCCCCACCTTCACCCCGAGGCTCGTCATGTGACCAGCTCCTATTCGTCACAAGATGCTCTCACCCGTGGAACCTGTTTCCGTTGGCTGACAGTAACCCTTTCCTGTTGGCTTTGAGGACCACATAAGATAGAGTTTTAGGTGACACACATCCTAGTAACCTGAAAGAATTATATAAATGATTATTGTCACAGTATAGTAGATGTCTTTCTTCAGACTTGGATCTGAAGGTCTGGTTGGCTGGACCACGGCTAGAGCACAGCGATGGGCAGGATGCAGAAGAATAGAAAAGAAGGTAGGAGAGATGTGAGATGAAGGAAGGAGACTGAATTGGTCATCTGGCAGGCTGAGCTTCCTGCGCACCAGTGAAAATGTAGAAGTTGTCTCCATATGCATTATTAATGACAGTTTTGCTCTCACCCACTGAATGGAAGTGACAGCATACTAACAGGTTAACAAACACTATATCCCACAAAGGAGTAGGTTGGGACTGGGTGAGGTTGTTTTTGGGTAAGGTTAACACCTAGAAATGAAGAGAACAGATGTCCAAAAGAAAGGGAAGACGTTGAGAATGATGCGTCATGAACCAGCAGCCACATGAGGGCTCAATCTGGAGGCCGACGCTGAGGGCTTAACATGGTGGCACCAGGCCTGATTTCTGACATTCGCCACAGGTAACCCACCCCTGTAGAAGTACCTGCTTTATCTTTGCCAAAGCAATAACTCCTAATGGACTCAATGAGACTAATTTCCTATAGTTTCCTATTGATTTCCCATAAACCCTAACCACAACCTACATGAACCTCAATCCCCAAATTTCATGAAGTCAAGTAATTCATCCCTTTGCTCCTCATGAGGGCCCAAACCAAACAGAAACACACATGTTAGACATATAATACTCTAAGGAATCTGATAAGGTGCTTTTACATTGTACTACATCAACGACTGCTTAAATTCAGCCATAATCTTAAAGTTCTTAAACATCCTCCCTCAAGGGAGATGGTGACCAAGGTAGCCACTTTCCAAATCCAAAGGTCACTGGCCACAGGAATGGAGGTGGTGCTGCCATAGCAATGTATGATATGAACGTCCATAGGATACCGCAAGTTGGGATTGGTGGGGAGGTTCTCTGACCCAGGCTCTGGGAGGAGATACTTACCCGTGTACCATGCTGCTGGGCCTCTTCGGTCCTGCCTTGGGGCGACCCGAATGGAGCTCTCCAGTCATACTTATGTCTGCAAAAGAGCACACAATGCTAAGAAGAGACACAGCAGACAGCCTGCTCCTCCAAACATCAGATCATGTGGCTGCACCTGAATACATACAGCACATGGTCAGGGTCAAGAGGTTTAGGTACTTTTTAACATTATCTAAGCCATCTTGAACGTGATGTGATTGTTGAGTCCAGACACTGGTGCTCCAGAATCTCAGAAGCTGCCACCTTCCTGGGATATCACACAGTACAGTGTCTAAAATTTATACAGAATAATGCGAGGAAGAAAAAAAAACGGCAGCAGTGGTGTGTAGGAAAAACACCTCGTTGATGATACTTCCAGATTGATTAAGGTTGTTTGTTTCAGTGCCTACTAGTGGCCAAAGAGGGGGTACTTATGATCTCTAAAACAGTGTTTCTCAACCTGGTACTTGGGGACCCCCAGACGGTCCAAGTTTTTGCTCCCTCCCAGCTTCCTGCAAGACAGTCGACATATGGGACTGGGAGGAAGCAAAAATGTGGACTGTCTGGGGATCCCCAAGGCCCGAGGTGAGAAACACTGCTGTAAAACAAGCCCAAAATTTGTAAAATAGTAAAGGTGTGAACAGAAGGAATAGTGACTTAAAGGCACTTCCTGTTGCTGAAGACACCTGCTTTTGGCTCAGTTCACGCAACAGAAGCTCCCAGCAGAATGATCTAGGGCCCATGCAGAATCACTTAAAAATTATGACACGACTTCCTTGCTTAAAAGATGAGCCAGTGTGGGTCATGTCACGGTTCAATCAGCCATAACAAAGGATACAGGCCCTTATGAGGGACACATCTCCATGTTCTTCTGACAGAAGTTAGTGACATGGAAAAACGGCAGATGTGTCACAGTCAGTGCAGAAGAGTGAATGTAATGGGTACAGTAACTGCATGGTCACACAAACACACTCGCGCGCACACACACACACACACACACACACACACATATAGACATGAGTATCGAGACACCTGGCCATTACACCTTCAGGGATCGTTCATTTATTTCTATGGCTATACCTATAACCCCAACAAAGAAAACCTTAACCCCAACCAAGACCTAACTATAAGTAACCAAGCAAAATACGGCACTTTTCACATTTTTTAGTCCCTGGGAGGGACTGAATAATGGTCCCAACAATGTCAAAATAACAGACTTTTATCATATAAATCATATATGAATATTTACATAAACCACATACACAAACACACACAAACACACGCACAAACACATACACACTCACTCTCACACATACAAACACACACACTCTCACTCACTCTCACACATACACATGCCGATCACTAACTGATGATGCAACCTACCGCCAACACAGAACCCAGACAGCCCCTATCCACCTCCCTTCTCAGACAGTCACTGTCCTAGACCCCAAGCAGACCGGAGGAGATGGACAGGCCTTACGGAGCGTGGAGTCTCACCCTCCCGACTGCTCCAAAGTCCCACAGCGACAGCAGGGCCAGGTAAATGAAACTCTCTGGACGCCAATTGCCCTCCATCTGCCACTGTGAAATTAATTGCTTCTCTGTCCCATATTTGATTAGGTGCAGGACTTCAAATGGACAGTGTCTGTCAGGCAGGCCCCACCCTCTTTCCTGTCAGCTGACCCCACCTGTACCTTTCTCAGAATAAACATGCACACACGCGGCTGCTCCGTGCACCGCTGTGCCCTCGGCCATCTACGCCGAAGCCCCGCCTTCCAGCTTCGCCTGGCACATAGAGTGAGTGCCTGGCCCTGCTCTCCGCATTGCTTACCCCTCTGTTTCTGCATTAGAGCCCAGGCCGGGCCAGGTTTTCTGAGGAAGCCCATGTCCTCAGGACGGGGTCACTCAGGACCCCAAGAGAGAGCAGACCCCAAACATCTGAGTCAAAAGGTTCCTTTTCCCTGTTTGCTAAAAGATGCATTTTCTCTGCACCACCTTCCTCTGGTGTTCCTTTTGGGGGAGGGGGGGGCGTACAGGACATAG
>JAABNX020000008.1:10204603-10216749 GCA_015163995.2 Mormyrus lacerda
CCCCGCCTCCCCGCTAGGCATCCGAATCGGTTCAGGGTAACACCCCCCGCTACCTGACCGACAGGCTCACTCCCACCTCCCCATTCCCACTCTGCCAGTGGGGGCACCTCCTCACCCTGAGCTCTCTCTCTGCCTAATTATCAGCTGTGGACCTGTTTAGGCCCAGGCAGCAGAGTCAGGGTGATTTCTGATCATATTAAAGCTGACAGACTCTTTACAACCCCCTCCCAGCTGCCGACTACCACCGCACACACACACACAGACACACACACACACATACTCACACAGACACACATACATGCAGACACAGCCAAACCAAAACAAACGGCCCGGCTCTGCTCCCTTTCCTTGTCTAGTGGG
Source organism: Mormyrus lacerda (assembly GCA_015163995.2). Lineage (NCBI taxonomy): Eukaryota > Metazoa > Chordata > Actinopteri > Osteoglossiformes > Mormyridae > Mormyrus > Mormyrus lacerda. Next base: position 10,204,964 of record JAABNX020000008.1, read on the forward strand.
TAGCGTGCAGCTGCTAGCGGAAAGAGACCCCGAGAGTTTCCTATGGCATCGCCTCACACTGGCCTCCTCTGGCCTCCTCTGGCCCCGGCACCAGCCGGCCTGCCAGCGGCGCAGTTCTGGGGACACCTTGTGCTGCCACAACATTCAGAACCACAAAGACAAAGACAGTGCGGGAGGGTGGGGGGTGGAACAGAGGAGATTCTCAGGCATACTTACGTCGGGGGCTGCGGTGCTCACTTTTAAACAGAGTCATAGCAGAGCCAGATGATAGCGGAGCTAGAAACAGGAGCTAACGGGAGTCTGGAGTCCTTCTCGCTCTCTCTCGCTCTCTCTCTCTCTCTGTTCTCACCACAACAGCCTCCGAAAGCGACTGCTCTGCTACGACGGAATCAATGACACCACTCCAAGAGCTGTACCAGCGGGCCATACCATTTCTTCCACTGCAGCGGGGGGGGGGGGGGGGAGTGAGGAGGAGCGGGGGACCAGCTCCGCTCATTGCACGACTGAGAGAAGTGGGTGGGAAGAGGGAGGCGCTTAGGTGGAAGAGAAAGGGGGGCGGGGGAGAGTAAGTCAGCTCCTCAGCTGGTTCTGCTTCAGGACGAGTGTTCCCTGCATGACCCATAGCTCAGGAATTTAGCCTGAAGAAATGTCAGCGATGACATGAGGGCTTGAGAAATCCCATGGTGCGGGTGAGAGCAGGGGAAGGGAAGGTCCCCAGTTAGCTATAGTGGGACGCCATGACAGGAGAAATGAGGGCGGGGAGTCGGTAGGGGGGGGCAGTAATACACACTTCCTCAGTTTGCCTGCAGCAATGGAAGGCAGTACTGACCGTATTTCCTGAGTACAGGCTGAACACCAGCACAAACTCAGGCTACAGGCTGAACACCAGCACAAACTCAGGCTACAGGCTGAACACCCAACACAAACTCAGGCTACAGGCTGAACACCCAACACAAACCCAGCCTGCAGGCTGAACACCCAACACAAACTCAGGCTGCAGGCTGAACACCCAACACAAACTCAGGCTACAGGCTGAACGCAACCATAAATTTGGAGTACAGATTGAATACTCAACACAAACTCAGGCTGCAGGCTAAACATCCAACACAAACTCAGGCTACAGGCTGAACACCCAACACAAACTCAGGCTACAGGCTGAACACCAGCACAAACTCAGGCTACAGGCTGAACACCCAACACAAACTCAGGCTACAGGCTGAACACCAGCACAAACTCTACAGGCACAAATCATCATCAGCATCACAGACCATGACTGACGGCAACATGGCACCACTTCAACTTTTTCTTCATCCTATACACAAGGAGCTATTTTTTTTTGCCTCTGCACTTTTAATTTTTCAAAGTTGCCAAGGCGATGAGTTGCAGGGAGGATGCGTGGCTCGCCGAGGCTCTTTTGAAGCTTAATGGCTGAGACAAACACATCAGCTTTAATCTATGTGGGGAGAGTTAGCCTGGGCCTGGAGGAAAAGAGCCTCCCTTTTGTTGGGAAAGGAACATTAATTAAGGCTTATCTATAGAGGAGAGGCGTTCCACAGGGGCCACGCAGAGAGCATGTGGGGGAGGGGCTGTGCCAAGCAGCACTCTCCCTCAGCTGCTAGCCCTGGGCCCCCTTCAAACCCCAAGCCGGGGGGGGGGGTGTGTGGCACACGGGGTCACATGGTCCCCAACTCTGACTAGCTCCCCCAAACAGGGTGTAAAGATGGTGGATCTGATCCCCTAAACACACACACACACACACACACACACTAACTCCGGAATAATTACAGAAGATAAGGAGATCACCGACAGGTAGGCTAACACTGATTCACACTCACCAAGGTTAATTAACTACCCAGGCAGATGAAATTAAACTTCTATATAGAAAACATGTTTAACAGAGGAAAACGAGAATGCAATGTGGTGGAAAAATGACTCTGAGGATTTAAATGTCATGTTTTATAGCGAAACAGAAATGTTATAAAATGTTATTAATAATAATAACATGAAAATCTTTGTAGTTGAGTAACACCTGCATACCTACATTTGGCAATATGAAGTCTACCCTTTGGCCTGTAGAGTGTGGCTCTTAAAATCTGGTCCTTTACAGCTATAATTTGCTAATTAACCGATTATGTAATTAAGCCTTGTGATGTGCACATACCCATCACCTACCATCCCCCTGCGTATGGTGCAGTGCATTGTGGGAAAAGCCATCAAACCCTTTGCCAAGAAGTGTGAATAGGACACATGCACCATCCATGCAGCGCTAGACACATCTAGGGGGCACGACTCCCCCCACCCATAACACTAGCCACCCCGCCTCTCTTCCTCCACCGAGGGTGATTTACACAGAGCGGATGTGAAACCAAAGGGGAGTCAATGAGGCGATCGTTATTAATAAGCCCCATCCTTCTGCTGTGAGAGAGTCATCGTCCTCCGTATAATTACCCCTTAGCATTCTAAAAATAGAGAGCCCAGAGAAAAGGAGGGAACTTGTAACCAGGCAAGGAGAGGGAGGCCGCATCCTCACTCACGGAGAGACCAGAGGGGTTTTCTTACAGAAGTACCCTTTTTTGTGCCCTTTTCTTCCTGTGTCTCCAACAACATGTCTTTTAAATATTAAAAAAAAAAACATAAAACAGAGACAAAAACTTGAGAGCAATTATTTCCCCGCTGAAGTGGATTCTTAAGCCTGGTGCCGGTATTTGTTCCAGCCAACTTGAGTTAATTATTCTTGATTGAGTCATTACAAAATAATGATCTGGATGTCATAACTATTTAAGCACTAATGCAAAAGGTTATTAAAAAATAAGATAAAATTACATTTGTGCAGGTGATAAATGTTTATTCCCTTGGTTTGGCTTGGCTGATTTATGCCCATCAAAGAAACCGCAACAAATTACTAAGTACCATGACTAGCATTAATCAATCTTTCAGTTGTGTAATTGTTTGTAGCTTAGGACAATTAGGTAAGATTAATTAAAATCACAGGGCTGGGGGTGGGTGGAGCTGAGGATCAGATGGTGCTATTGACCAGGCATCCTCAGCTTGCATGTCAACATCACGTTAAGGTGAGTTAGTGTGACTTTGAACTTCTCTCAGGCTGTCAATACGTGCGTGTCTGCGTGTCTGCGTGTCTGTGTGTCTGCGTGTCTGTGTGTCTGTCTGTCTGTCTTGCACCACAGGTTCTGCTTTGGGTCATTGTGACTTTGCAAAAGCACTTCGGTACGCAGCTCTGATCTCTGAAGGCTCCACAATCTGCTGCGTTTTGCTGAATCCTGGCATTTAATTTATTTATTGTAGTAATTACCGGAATAGGTAAATACATCAGGCGCTACATCAGGTGAAAACCAATTAAAATATTCCCTCAAATCCACAGAGGGTGGCAACCCATGAACTCAATGTCTATTATTAGATGAATTTTAAACAAGGAAAAATAAGCTTTTATCTTTTTATTAGTTGAAGGATAATAAAATCCAAGCATGGAAAATGGGGCCTATGGACTTAAGACAAAAGATAAGAAGATGTGTTCTGGAAACAGAAATAGTTTCATTGCAATAACTTAAGGAAGGCGATCTGTAATGTAACGCATCTGTAAGGACCCCAAGGCAGAAGATTATATCACGCAGGGGAAGGTCTCAGCTGAACGTGGACAGAATGATTGTCGCGGTTCTCCGTGCAGCTCCTTGTGGAAACACCATCACTCCCCTCTTGTTAGAGGACTGAGAGCAGTCAAAACAGTCCTTCAGAGGCAGCTCTTCAGGTTGAAGCGTGAGGCGACGTACCTCCTTCTCTCAGCACGGCGCAATCAGCGCGGTGTTAATGTGAGATGGAGCTCCTCGCTCTGAAAAAGAACCCCAATCAATGAACAAGTAGCCCAATTAGTCAGCATTTATTCCTGCGTCAGACACAACGGCGCTCCTGGGGAACTGTGCACCACACATAGCGGGTTAGCGCCCCCGCTAATGGTGACGGTTAGCGGCGTAGCTGTAATGAGCGAGTTCCTGCAGTAACATGTGCCGATGTTCAGGGTGACATCATCATGCAGGATCTTAGAGCTCTGCCCACAATACTGACATTGACAGGGAAGGGGAAGGCCCAGGCAGCTTTATTTGGGTGAAATGTTTGCCATTGAACTACAAGGGCCTGATCATACTGGCAGATGAAGGGGAGGGATGGTTTTGGGGTTGGGGGGGTCGTCTGGTCAGGATCATCCATTCTCATCAGCCAGGGAATCAGTTCCAATCTGAATGCCTGACAGTTGGCGGACTGCCAAGTGCCAGATAGGCTTGGGTCTGTCTGAGCACACAAACGTGTGCACATGAACACACACACGCACACACATATGCACACTGACATGCACACGTATGCGCGCACATCATCACAAACACATGCACATAGGACACACAGACACACGTATGCACACTGACACAGACATGCACATTGGCCATTCACAGAGGTATTTCTCTATCCTGACATATTAATCTTCTCTTTAAATGCACCATGGCTCGCGTTTTGTCTGTGAATTACTACTGCAAATGCCCCACAAACTGTTTCTCTCATCACCCTCCCCCCGAAATGAAAAACACTAATTATCTCTGTGGGCATGCTGCAAAATCAAGCAGGAGCAGTTTGACTCTGGGGAGGGTGAGCCAGAGGCCATCTGTCCATCCTGGCTGTCGAGGAGGAAGCAAAGCCGGCGGTACGCGGCCAATGGCATGCTGACGCTCAGATTAGAGACACTCGACTCTTGCTCCGGCCTCCGATGGGTGAGCGGACAGGTACCAAAAGTGGCCTGCAGGGGTCCGAGGCACAGAGGAGGTTCCCATACAGGACGCTGAGCAGACCGACAGCTCCTCTGACCCTCTGCTTCAGGGATGGCCAATCTTACCCGCAAAGGGCCAGTGTCTATGCAGGTTTTTGGGATAACCTTTAGGTCAGCTGTTCAAACCCAGGTGTGAGGAATCTTCAGACAATCAGTCCTCTAATCAGTAATCTAATTAGGGAACTGTAGCAAAAACCCATAAACCCAAGGACCCATTCTGGGTATGATCGTCAACTCCCTACTAGGGCTGCAAAGGGGTGGTATATTTCCAGAAACTTTCCATTCTACGGAAAGTTAAGATGGGTAATTTTGGAAATATTCCAAGTTGGAAACTTTCCATGTGAATGACCCAGAATACATTTCTGCAACCCTACTCTCTATTCCCATGATTCTCTTTCAGCACCACCATGTGAGAGCAAAGCCCATCTGAAGCTGATACATCCACGTTTTCCAGCCATTGAGGCGGCTTTGGAACACCTGTACATTGTTATGCACGGTCGTCATGAGAGAGAGCAGGAAAAAAATAAGCGAATCTGCCTCAGAAACAAATTCTTCCCCAGAGTGTTTGAATCAGCTGGGGTGAAATGATGGGGGTCGCTCACAAAAACATCACAGTGACCTCTGCTTGGTTTTCTATTTGTGATTAAATGCAAATGGATACACGTAATAATCCAGACGATGTGAATTATTATTATTATGGTTAAACTATGCCACTGCAAAGCTGGGTCCTCCGCTATCTTCCATCTTAAAGGTGACTCCTCAAAGTCACAGTTTAGCTCCCAGTTATTTTCCAGCTGTCGTCAGACCTGAATAGCCTGAAACGAAGGGATATCAAACCCAGCAATAATTATATTTGAAAAGTCTCAGAGTAAATAGATCTTTCAGTCAGTCAGAGTCACACACATGCAGTCTGGGCAAACAAAATGAACTACATTTATTGGGGTCCTGACAAAAAAAAAAATCGAAGCGGACGGCTATTATTTTGCGAGATCTCTGACTTAGATGAGAAGAAAATGCATTTCATTCCCACAGCAGCTGTAATTATTTGATCCTGTGTTGAGATTTTATTCCTGTGTGGGGAAACTAGGAGAGACTGGATAGAATAATGTTGGCTGAAGTCGTTTGAAAGCAAAGCTGCTGGACTGGAGGCACCAGAGCGAAGACCTCCACACTTCCACTTCTTTATTGCTCCAAACAAGGAGGCCTTCCTACACCCACACCATGGGGGGTTAGGGGGGTGTGTACAAACGCAGCTAATAATCACTTTCATTGAGAATCAGATGACAGAAAGCACACAAGTCATTTCTCAAACTCAGCACTTGTCTCCACCAGGCTGATACAAAGGGGACCGTGGTTGGTGTTAAATCCCCCCCCCCCCCCCAACTCTAAAACTCTCCAGCTGGGTCCCTCTCTCACACACACACACACACACACACACACACATGCACACACCAGCATCTGCAAGCAGGCATTCAGCAGCAAGCAGCAGTTTACATCTGTTTATGATTCACGCCGCTCCTCTGCAGAGAGCATTCTGCTGTTTCACAAATGGGTGGGGTGTTGTGATTGCTGCCTCCGGTGCCCAGGTGAAAATAACCTCTCCGGGAAGACGTGCTGTCTTAGGTTGCCAATTGAAGGTCACTTTTATGCTGTCGTTTTTATTGAGGCTTTCCAGGTTCCTGCCTTTATGGCATGACATGATTTTACTGTCTCCTGAAGCACTAGAGTGTGGATGGAGAGAACGGTGGGTGGTCCTGTTGAGGGGGGCGGGGGGCGCCTTCCCCCCGCCCGCACCGCCACCAGCACCTCCTGCCTTTGACAAACAAAATCAGATGCACAGAAATGGGTTACTGGGTACCTTCGCACTCTTGTTCTGGGTGGGCATGACAAGGAGGGGGAAGGGGTGTGATGTGAAGGATGAGGAGGGTGAGGGGGGCACATTGACTGAGGGTCAAACCCACCTCGCCCCCACCCAGGAAAGTCAGCCACTCCAGGACTGCTGTTTGTGGAGTTAATACACTCTTCATTCTGAGTAACACAAATCCCTCTAATCTGGGCCGAATCCTCCCAATTATCCTGTTTGCCAGCCATTGATTTTGGCTGCCCGTTCTGAAATCCATGGCCCGTTCTTCCTTGGAGGGTGAGGGAGCAGGGGTGCCCCAACTAGCAGCCTTTCATGATATATACTGAATGACCGCCCTCCCAAGCTAAATCACCTAACATGGGGGGGGGGGGGTCGGGTATGAACCATTGGCACCAGAGAGGAATCAATAAGAAACGTGGCATTTCTTAGTGATAAATACAACGGGCATGCTAAAGCAATAAACGCGGCAGAGTAAGTGACCTCTGATGGAGTAATTGCAATTTAACTTAACAGGGACTTGCCGCAAGATCCAGTCCAGTGTGGTGATGAGCATTTCATTAAGAGCCATCACTCTGTCCATGGTAACCCGGCGTGCATCGATTACCTGCATGGCCGTGACCTGAGGCATAGAAACCAGGTGTGAAGCCGTGTCTGTCTCCCCTTCTGCCGCGATCGTGTGTGATTGTTGCAGCTTAGGCTGCTCTTCAAGCGGTCCCACTGAGTGGTCCCATTGTCTGTTGGCTTGATGCAGTGCTGCCCCCATCTGGCCATGGGGAGAAGTGCAGCACATGCTCACTGGACGCCGGCTTCTCATTTGAAATTACTTCGTCAAGACCTTCATTAAGCCCCAACATTGACACCTTACTGAAATTACAAAACTCCTGCCCATTTTGACATCATAAAATTACTACTCTACAGTTACCAGAGGTGGACGTTACAAGTCCAGAAGGTTAAAATCCAAACCAAGAATGTGTTTAAATCTACCAGTTGAGCATAAAGAGTCATAGTCATCCATTCAGCTGGTTAGTTGAAACAAAATCCTGGTCTGGGTTTGTCATTTCTGGCCCCACAACGCCCCCCTCTGCCAATCACTGTACAGAACAGTGATACTTTACATTTAACAGTACTGCCAAGGCCTGGGCTCAAACCCGTAACCTTCTGGTCACAGATACAGAGGCATAGCCCACTAAACCACATGCCTTGATGCTGCCACAGTGTTACCAATTGCTGAAATTCTGTCTGCGAACTGTTAGGCGCTGTGATATAATACGTTAATTCCATTGTTTAATCATATAACTCTTTCCATACATCCTAGCCTCCAAGCTACGTTTCAATGGTTGTCTTAAAGAGCCTTGGAAACCTCACGGTAATTGTGAAAGTTCTGTAAATTGACTTACAAAGAAAAATGTCTGCCTTTGAAACAAGGACAGAAAGAAATGATCCTTCTGCTATCCTGGAGGAAAGAGAAGGGAACTGATGGAGGCTTGAAGTGGGAGGGAGGGATGGAGATCTTTATCTGCACAGGTGTCCGGTGAGGGCTGCTCATTACCAGAAACCAAATCAAGGGATTGTCTTACGTAACTGTCAGGATGAACCTGAGATTAAAGCTTTATTGTGAAGGGAAAATAGCCGCCCGTGCTGGCATAGGGCACGTCAGTCACCTACCCATCATGCTCCACTCTGCCGAGCCCCGCGTGTCTGCAGAAGCTCCCCCAAGCGCCTGACACCCTGCTCTGGGCCATGATTTATGGCAGCCATTTGGCAACGAGCATAGCATGACGTGCGGGGGGGGGGGGGGGGGGTTGCTGTCGCCATGGCAGCCACGTACCGCAGCAGCTGTCAGTCAGCCGCTTCATTATCGCACATTCTCAACTCAGACTTACAAGGAGAAACATGTGAGGGAGGCATAGGAGAGACAAGCTTCCTGTTTACTCAGGCTGGCCGATCAGACCTATGTCTCATCAACAACGATGTGTAATGTTTTGGGGGGGGGGTACATTTGAAGCAGCAGCTGTGTTATGCTGAATTTCCCTTGGGAATGATCTGCCTTAGGGAGCACATTTTGTGAAGGGGGGCGAAAAACACTCCATTTAATATTCCACTTCAAATAGGACCCACCCTCCTTCTCCTTGCTTCCCAAACTGAGTGGTTTCATCACACTAGTTTTTGAAGTTAATAACAAAAACTACGTGCTGCTTTTGTTTTAATTGAAAAACTAACAAAACAATTACAGTTTAATTAAATCTGCCATTACCAATTAAGTCACTATGTCCTTGAAAGTACTTTCAATGCCCCCCCTCCCCAGTTTCGGTGTTAAATGGCTGCTGTCTTCCTGCCAAGAAACGCCTGATGACCTTGCTCTACCCCTCCTAGTCCACTTCTCCATCTTGCTTCACGACCCCCCCACCGCAGGCTCTCCCCCCTGTATGTGGTGTCATGCCTCATGCCTGAGCCACACCCAGCGAAGCCCACAGCCTCACAGCCCGACACACCGCCATTCCACAGCACGAAATTAAAACAACACTGTGAAGCGTGAAATGCATTTCTTAAAACTGAGGATTAAATACAGGTTCCCCCCCCCCCTTCATGTACAGAACAGAACTGAGGCCTGTCACCCTTGATTAGCTCGTCCGCTAACCGAGCACATTCCCGAGAATCCTGCCAGCGCTCCCACACCGAGCCGCTGGCATCGTCCTCGCTTTTCGGTCCAAACCCGCCCTGGCACTGGAAGAGCCCCTAGTCGAGGCTGCCTGCTTCCGGATGAGTTACTCGGACCTGTCGCGGCTCGGAAAGGCTCATGGGCTCGGGAAGACGTTGGGGAGGGTCTCATTAATTGGCCTTCATATACGTGCGTCTCTCAGCTGTCTGCGAGCGTGTGGCTGCGAATTCCGTCGCCGCGGCAGTGCCAGGCAGTCGGAGGAGGTACAGACGGCAGCCCTGCCTTCTAGACATTAAAGTCTAACGGGAAATTTCGGAGCCTGCTCAAAATCTGAAGGAGCAGCCGATTGATATTCCATCCTCAGGACCTGGATAATGAGAGCAGGCTGCTTCCTGTCGGCTGCGAGCAGGTCGGTCAAGGCGCCCCAGAGAAGCGGCCTTCATGCCTCTAGCTGCCCCATGCATTCTCATCTTCCTTAGGACTTCTTCAGTCCAATCTTATACCCGGAGACATGGTTAGCAGCAACGCATGCGGATGAAGATGACAGAGGCTCAGAGAGCTTGGAGCTACACTTGCATGTAGCCCCTCAGAAGCTGCTCTTCAAAACAAAAATGTCCTCCTCCTGGCTCATGGAGGCAGGCTGTTGGGGGCCGATCAGCCATCTTCCCTCCGTCTGTCATCCGTCTGTCTCAGTTGGGTAGCAGCTCTGAATCTTCTATAAGCTTTTGGAGCAGTTTGAGCTAGACTGGTGAGGCCAGATCAAGCCTTAGAATTCCTGTTAAGACGTGTTTGTTCATTGGCGATTGCTGCAAATATTATGATTTTTCTCTACACAGCTGCTCTACATAAAGTTGCATCAGTGAGAAAATGGGTCGCAGCATTAAAACAAACTGCAATCCACTCCAGCGCAACACTTGCGACCTTCAGTCCTAATGCCTCCTCACCACTGCCATCGCACATTGTCGCTAATTATCTCGCAGCATGGCTCTCAGAATAGAGCGAGCAGTTCCACAAAACCCGGCAGGATCTTCTCATGCTGAGCATCCACTCAAAGCCACCAGCAGCCGCTGGCCAGACACCACTGACGCTGTCTTCCAGCAGACGGGTGCAGTGATATATTTCCTTGCAGGTTCTCAAGAAAGAAAAAAATAACAAAATGCATGAGGGATCATTTACAGGTTAAAACGCAGAAAGAGGCCCAAACAGTAATCCTGGCCTTTGTGGCTCTACGATCCCTGGCAGATTCCTGGTATGTGGGGGTGGATGAGAGATGGATTAATTAGGTCAATGAAACACAACAGGCTACTGTTTCAGGGCGTTAAGCCCCTGACATGGACACAAGCTGTGATTATTCAGCACCTCACTCAATGGTACATCACCAACAATCATCCTGGGATTTGAACCAACAACCTCTAGGTATATGTCAGGAACTACTACACTATGCAATTCCCAGTTTACAGCTCTCTCGTCAAAATCAGAAGGTGGATGCTGTCATTGCTGCGATATCTGTACACCCCTGATTTGCCTTTTTTTTGAAGTGCCCACGCTATCTCCCCTGGATCAGCACTGACCCTCCCCCCAGTGTCTAGTGGACGCCCTCATTACCATCAAATTGTCAAACAGTCTAATTGACCACTGATTGCACTGCTCATAGACCTCCATACACGAAAAGAATACTTGCAGAATAAATTAACCATTATAGAAAAGGAAGAGAACGTTCCAAAAACTGCAAGGTTATCTTCAACGGTTTCTATAATTTTCATTCACAGTGGACCCTATTATCCTGCTGGTTACGTCTGCAAAGCAAATTATATGTTATAGCCCGTTTATCAATTTTTTTCCCCCGTTCTAAAATACATTATATTCCACCTGAAATCTAGGGAAGTTAAAAGTATTTTAGGACTGTACACACAGTCTGCAGAATATTCAGTGTATTCAGAAAGGGTCTGTTCCTCTAATCTTGATGCAGCCACATTTCTGACAGGTACATTTAATCATGACGGACCAGATCACAGAAACTGTACCCAGATCAGAGTAATCTTTATTACATTACAGTTTTTCAGCTCCAGACACTGGGAGATAGAGCGGCGGCAAGTCAGATATAAATCTGAAGTAGAATTGAAGACCGTCTAAGAATCTCACGGTCGCCAGGGAGAGCCGCACGTCCCTGAGGCCTGGAAGCTGTAGCCCCAATGGGGTTGGAGTTGCCTCTCAGCAGAATGTGCAGGAACTGTAGCTTGTCATGACTGAAGGTATGCAAAACCAGGCGGGGTTATACACACAGACACGTAACCCCCATCAGTGTGTGGATTCAATAACGATACCAGGGCACTTATCTTCTCACATCCCTGCAGCCAGTCCCCACCCCACCCCCCGAAAAACGGAAAGTCATTTAGAGGCATTCAGTCTCAAAGAGAATTGTAATCGTTATCCCCCCC
>JAABNX020000008.1:10228526-10240027 GCA_015163995.2 Mormyrus lacerda
ACGCAGCCCATCCCCGGCCCGCCCGTCACCTGCACACTCTGCTCCTCCGTAGCCCACATCACAGATACAGGAACACTCCTCCTCCCTGTATCGGCCGTGTACGCACTGCATGCTGCAGCGCACTGCGGCACAAACACATGCCATTACACGCTGAACCAATGCCATACCAGCATCAAAGACTAAAACAAAGCAGCACTGACGTGCCATCATCAGAGAGTGAAGAGATACCGCAGCACAGACAAACTATCTTCAGTGGCAAAGCATACGCTGCAGCACTGACGAACTGGAATACAACAAGCATATTGAAAAACTTACAGACGAGTATCATTGTACTCTGACACAAATGCACAAGTTAAGGAACAATGTCACAAAGCAGCAGTGTCATACACACCCTGTCACTCACGACTGTAAATGCTCTCGGCACAGACAGAACACACACATGGGGACGCACAGACAGCCTCGTACCCTGACAGAAGCGCCCGGTGAACCCTGCAGCACAGTGGCACTGGCACGTGGACACGTTCAGCTGCCCGTTCTGCCCGCAGCTCATGCGACAGGGATTCCGGGGCGTCTCTGAAAAACAACATCACATACAACTGACATCACATGATGCAGCAGCCTTTCAAAAGAACATGGACCGAGCAGATCTGTGGCTACGTAAGCTGTTACAGTCTGTGAAAATCACACTCTTTATATCTTTATAAAACCTTTTACACTCGAATCACTGAAAGCATCTGAAAAGGGGGGGAGGGATCATGGGGGGGGGGCATAAGGCCATCGTCTGTTTGCTTTTGAAAACCTTTTTTTTCTAAATTGTGGAAGTCTGTTCACCTCACAACTTCTTTGCGATGTGTGTTAATATTTGGCTAATGATATTTGGCTATAGTTTGCCATTGACAGATTTCAAGCTATTATTGCTAAAGTTTTATGGTTCACGTCACGTAATTTGTATGTAATTTTCTCATGATTGTTCATCACCGCAGTCCAACTGACGCTCCAAACACAGTCCACGCTTCTGTCCTCAATGGCGCCATCACTGTGTGTGGTAACAAGGCTACCAACTGGCAGCTGGACGCGTAAAAATCCAAACCTATAAAAAGAAGCATTTTACGAATGCGTTGTGTGAGACCATCACGGGTGGACAGGGGGGCTCACCACACAGGCCCCCCACGTGGTCCCAGAGGCGTAAGCAGCCGGACATGTCGGAGGTGCAGAGCGAGCAGTAGGGTCCTGCCTTGTAGGGCAGCACCATCATCCCGTTGGCCTCCCAGTTCCCTCTGCGCACAGAACAGTGACATTCCAGGTCACATCAGCACCAGTCAAACCCCAAGGCCATGAGAACAGGTCACTGTTCCCACACACATTCTGGTGGCTGAAACTTCAGTTCGGTCTAAACACACTTCAATTCATTACTTCTAAAAGCCAATTAACATTTTATGAATGTAAACTAGTCTTGGATAAAAGAAGTGTTATTTAAATAACTGTAAAATGTAGTGCACAGATCCAAACACTAATGGAACATTCTTCATAGCTGGATGGCAAGTTATGGGACGACTGAGGAGTGTTTGATGTCCAGTGCGGCCTCTCACCCGGGCGAATATGCGCAGACAAACAGCTCCCACTGTGAGGATCCGCTGGCGCACAGGCACTGGGCACAGCCCACCTGGCTGGACGTGGCCCATACGAGCTGTGGGAATGAGGAGGGCACAGGTGGAGGGTTTTAGTTTTGTCATGCCACAGTGTGCTGACCCCAGTGACTGTCAGGCCTGCAGCCGCCAACTCTGATCACCTGTGTATAGTGCCTGCAGGTGCGGTTCTCCTGACACTGGCCACTCAGGTAGTTGTAGTCCTGCCCCTCCTGGAACCAGGAGTCAATGACCTCAGAGAAGGAGGCAGCCCCAGGGGCGGAGCGGTGGGCATTCCAGCCCACGTGATTGGACAGTGGGTCCTGGTGGGCGGGGTCTGGGTGGCAGGATTCTGCCCTCTCCTGGGCAAGCAGGGCCAGCTTCTCGCTCCACTCCTGGGGGTTGGGGGCACAGGGTGGAGGTAGGTGGGTGGTGGGTCCCATTCAGAAAACAGCGAACTAGGTTATGGGTAGGTGCTCCTGACAGGGGTTGCGGATGCTCACAGTGATTTCTGTGGCGAGGCGCTGGCACCAAGGAGCCTGTTCCCTGTTTTTGTGAGTGGAAGCGAGCCTGTCAGACTCGCCCCTTTGTGCCTGAGGCCCGAGTAGAGACACCCAGGGAGACCCTGAGCATAGCTTTCTGGTACGACCTACTTTAGAATGACTGTCCGGTCCGTGGGAAACTGGGAAATGTCAGGATGTCAGGAACGAAACCACACAACATTTCCACACATGCCAGTAAACCATGGAATTTCTGTCTGGCAAGCAGAGCTGCATGATGTTGGCTACAGAAAATCATTAAGTGAGGCTCGAGTTTGACATTGGAGAGTGGGACACGCAGGCCATCCCACTATCGCATAACACCCTTCAGAGAGCCCCCTGGAAGCCTCAGGTGACCTACGTCACTTTTATTCGAGTCAGCCCAAATTAGCCGGTAATGTGCAGGGAGACAGAACTGCGAGATGATAGCCAGCAAACTCGCTCTCAGGTGCTGGGAACCTGCTAGTCCTGCCAAGAGGACCAGAACATCGGCCAACAGCAGCTGCTCCCAGCATGGAGACGCGGGCAGGCCGGGGGGCGGGGGTGTGGGCAGCTGAGCATAGCCTGGGACAGCAGGTCGGGCCGAGGAGAAACACATTTCAATTATGTCTAGGGCGATGAGGAGAGACGGGATCAGATTAGCCGGACCATTAGCATCCCACTGGCGGTGTGGCTTCCCAAGCTGTACCGTGCAGAGTGCACTGTGAGCCCGCCGTCTAAGTGATACATTAGCAGGCCGCTTCCGTGACGAGGGTGAAACAATAGAAAGTCTGTTTAAACCTTTGCCTTTTTTCCTTGGTGCATGAAACGCCGCCGATTCGAAATGAAGCACTCAGCAGAGCTGTAAATCGAGAAAACCGGACAGACAGAGAATGTAAACACATTTTTTTTTGCTACCCTTCACACATGAAGACCGCACAAAACAGAACACGGGTAGGATCCACCCTCCATCAGTCACGGGCGACTGAGTCCAGAGGTACATGTGTGCAAGACATGCTGATCAGGATGCACTAACTCTGAATCATATAACAGCACAGCACCGCGTTCGCAGGACCTGCCGCAGGGCCAAGAGACGTGAACCAGCACCGGCTATGGTCATAGCAATCCACAAGATTATGGCAGTGTTCCAGCTGGCTATGACTCAACCCCACTAACAGGAACATCAAGCAACTAAGACTTACAAGAATGCTGAAAAACTGAGGCTACCAACCCAAACACTGACACTAGCGGCAGCAAATTAAGGTTCAGACATGACGACATCCTTGAACCACCACTGCCGATCCAGACAGGCCGTGCCGTTGTGTCTTTGAGTCCACTGCGCATGAGAGACCCGCTACATGTTGGCATGGAAATTCCCTTCAACTTTCACTAATGTGGCGGGGAAGTGCACTAAACTCCCTTCCGGAACATTCTCCAGTGGCTGTGGGATGTCGGCAGAGATGCCTGGAAAGTCACACAAGTCATCAGACGCCACTCCGTGCAGTGGTATTGTGATCTGAGGACACCGTAAGCTGCCCTCCCTTCATCATTTTTCCGACTATCTCCCTGTTCACACTGGACAATCTGCTCCCTCCTCATGCCCAACACCTGTGCCATGTCACAGGTCGGGCCGCTGTAGTTGTCCCGGCTGGCTGTACCGTCCCACTCTCAGCACTTCATCTGGCTTCTCCTGGAACTTCTCAGAACCATCCAGTGACAGGATCCCCCTCATATTTAGTGACCCCCTCTCTAAATCTCCCCAAGCCTGGTATTTTAGTGTGCCTATTCCAAACACAAAAAGCAGATTACACCCATTTAACTCAACATACTGCCCTAAAAGCTGAAGGTGATCTTCACTTAAGAATGACACAGAACATTGCTGAAGGTTCATATACAGTTTGCCTGCCTGCCCAAAAGAGAATACTACACTGGCATTATTGAAATTATTAAAACATACACATAACATCACCATTGATTACAAAGACAATAATGGCTCTTCATTTGGACACGGGAACTTGTCAATGTAACAATGTCCAGAAAATGTGTTCTACAACATCTATTTTATAATTACTTTTTACAAAAACCGGCAGAATAGTTTAAGAAAACACATTCTTTCATCATAAAAGAAAGTGAAAATACATGCAGGAATAGAAGATCAGAGAGAGAGAGAGTGGCAGCAACATTCTGGAGATGAAAAGACTGAAAGGTGATTAAGCAGGTGGTGAAGAAGTGATTCTGTTCCCTTGGTAACATTTACCTATTAAAAATATGAATGCTGTCATGCATCTACTGGTCAGCTTGATCTGTTTGCTGTACTCATGTTCAGTATCAGCTCTTTATTTCTTAAATGGCAGGAGATGAGAGAATGAACTGAAAAGCTGCTTTCAGGGGAACCAGGCCTGGGACGAGCACCGTTGAGTCAGGACACATGGCTGGTTAAACATGGCTGGCCTGTATGGTTTAAAGGAAGCTCTCTGATAGCATGGACAGGAGGTCTTCTGGAAGTAAAGCAGAAGTGCATCTTCTATACCCTCAGAGCCTACATGCAGAGCTTATTTCATCAGTCCAATAAACAAGGCCGGGTTCCGCAAAACCAGGGATGTTTAATTCCCATTTACACAACAGAGTATTTCTGCTAAAGATGCTAGTTCAGATTTTGAGGTATTGATGGCAATACTCTCCATTGGCATTTGAACCTTCCGCCACTGGGTCTGAAATCTTCTCCCTTATTATAATTTCATTTATCTCCTCTCCTGCATCCCTGTAGACTTGTGGCGCTTGAATCACACTGCTGAACTATTTACACATTACAGATGCGGTCGGCATGATATTTACTGTAGTAATACAGGCAAAGTATGTAATACCATCAAGGGGATAACTGAAATGTCGGGAGCTCACACCTGCTCAGACACAAGACAGTGCTGTGAACAGAGATGCTGTCCTTCACATATATTGCACATTGTCACCATGTTCTCACTTTTAGGAATAAGAGAGCTCCTCGCTTTATGTCGGACCCTACATCAGAAGAATAACCCAACTCTCTCCATCCCTTTGAAGTTTGAGTGCCAAGCATTCAAAGGACACAAGTCACCCATTCCTCTGACAAGCTCTTTGTGAGAACCGTGGGACAAATCGCTAAAAGAGAAATCAGTCAAAAGATGTCTGTTTTTTTTTTTAAATGAACGCCATCGTTTTTATCTCATGAAAGGAAGGATGTCGCGAGAACTCTGATATCCTTAATCGTTTTACAGACAGGCAGAACACGGCTATGTATGTCAGCGGCGAAGTCTCCGCAGAACATCAAACGCCAAAGGCCTGCAGCGCTTTAAATCGCGAACACTTCAACCATGCATTTAATCTCGCCGACAATTTCACACGACCACTTGCTTTAATGCACACTTGGAAACAGAGTGACTCCTAATTGTGCCATTTTATCAGTTTCATAGCGGCTCCCAGAGTGAAATGCAAACTCTACAGACTCTATTATGGCTCATTTTCTTGTCCTGTCCCCTTGGATCCATGGTATAAATCGTGATGGAATGACACGGAGCACAGAAATCTTGCCTGGCATGGAGCCTTTTGGATTTAAGATTAGCCTGCAGTGTACACTCACTGGTCACTTTATTAGGTATGCATAGCTAGTCCCCGACAGGACCCACTGTTGGGTGGCATTTCATTTCAGCATTTCAAGCATGGTCCATCGAATGCATTTTGAACAAGACACTTAATGATTTATGGTTCATTTTGCATTTAATGTCTCGTAGGTCATTTTCATGTGATTTTTCATCAATGTATTCTTAATGATACAGCCCATGATTTCAAGAGTAAAGTCAAGCCTTTCTACATGCCACTGTTGTATTGAGGTGGTCCTGCACAGCCATTCTCCTCTGATTAACAAGATCTTTTTGCTTATGGGAGTTTTACTTACACAAAAATGTTCTGAGGGCAGAACACAAAATGATTGGTTCAGAGAGATAACCAGTCACATTATACAGGAGGTGGGTCCAAGCAATCAATTAGATGTCTTGCTCCCACCTCCTCTAGTTGCTTAGACCCAACTCCTACAATCTGATTGGCTATCTCTCTGGACCAATCTGCCCTCAAAACATTTTAGTGTAAACCAAAAAAAAAAAAACAAGCAATATTTTTGCACAAAGCCATAGCAATGACTGCATGTTCTTTGCTCACATCGTTCTCTATAAGCTCAAGTATGGTACTGGGTGAGGATCCCGGCAGAGTGGCTGTTCCTGAGACACAGGAACCACATCTGGCACCAACAATCACGCCATGCTTAATCCAATGCATCTTAGCCATTCATTTTTTTTCCCACACAGTAACTGAATCTGTTTAACCCTGACTGAGTGCTGTATGTGTTAAGTTGCATGCACATGATTCACTGTTTGGAGAAGCAGGTAGTTTACATTAGTAAGAAGGTGTACCCAACAAGCCACCCCCTGCGTGTATACCAATAAGATCAAGAAAACCTGAAAGCTGTTTGGCTGCACTGATATTTTATAGTGTTGGATGCTGTTGGGAGTGATAATGTGCCCTAAATGTGCCCTTGAAATAATACCAACAGTTGATGCTTATTAACAATACATGCAGTGTAGCTGTTCATACAATAAACCTCATTATAATAATGAACAACGCAAACAATCTGGCAAAAAATATAGACATCTCAATGCAACATTAAATTTCATCCAAAAATGCATCATTGATGACCAATCACATTTTAAATGACTGAACTCAAAGACGTAATTTTTCTGCTTTTGTAACTCATTGTATTTATAATCTCTGCTTTCGTACCAGAGTGGTGAACCGCAAGCAAGGCAGGGCCAGGCAATGGACTCTCCTTTTCCTGTGAATTTATATTCTTTATGCAGCCACGATCCAGCCGAAGTTGAGCGCTGCCTTGAGTGAAGAGGCTGGCCTATTAAGCCCGTGGGTCAT
Organism: Mormyrus lacerda; assembly: GCA_015163995.2. NCBI lineage: Eukaryota > Metazoa > Chordata > Actinopteri > Osteoglossiformes > Mormyridae > Mormyrus > Mormyrus lacerda. The sequence continues at coordinate 10,235,620 of JAABNX020000008.1, forward strand.
CTTATTACGGCTTCTCTGTCCACATGAAACTCAGTACTCTGCTATGAAGGGGATGCACGCTTAATCTCGCATTTCCCTGCTGGCAGCGCCGCCGATCCACCAAACATTTATATGCCGCTCAAGACGAACAGTCACCGCTGCGGCCAGATTTCTTTCCACAAATAGCATTTCCAAAGCTGAAAAAACACCGCTGCATTTCTTTAGATGTATTAAGCTACTAATAAGATTTCAGCACTTGAACCACTAACCTGTCTTTCTGTGCAGCCTGCAACTTTGCTTTCGGCAGTATTAACATCTTACAACAAACTCTATCATTTGAAATATTTTAAGGAAATTTAAATACCGGCATGTAGATGAACCATAATATTTCCAGGAGTGATGGAAAACTGGGCATGTGTCAGGGCAGTTTAAGTTCCACCCATGGGAATGTTCTAATTTAACTTAAAAATGCTAAATTACTTCAGAAAAGACAACCTTGTTTTTTTACTAATAAATAAAATGCCATCAAAAACAAAAAAGGTAAACTATCAGAACTGCTTTATTTAAAATAAATACAACAAAACGACCATGATTATAACATCAGAATATAGAAATAGGATGCTGGACATTAAACTTACACGATACTAACACACGCTTGCTGTGTTTCCCAGTCCAGTTCGTAGACATTCCCTTACATTTTATGTATTTAAATCATCCTGCATTTTCAGTAACACTGAACAGAAGCCCCCCCCCCACCCCCAAGCCCCGAGGTTAGTGATTGGATTGTCTTTCAGCCTTCAAATAATTTAGACCTGAAATTCTGTACGGGAGATGGAGTTTTACCAAAGTAATCAAGCAAAAATTAACGCAGAACAAAATCCAGCACCCTCTGGCTCCCCGGTGGACTAGAATTCCTTAAATAATTAGGCTTGACTCAAGTTACTGAAATTTCATTTAAACTTAACATATATTTATTACTTTAATTTGTTACGGTCAGAAGCGCTGAAAGAAAACTAAACTGCCTATCAGTTTAACTTTGTTTGGTCCCCCTGATTTTAATAATGAAAAACCAATAACTACTGAGATTTGACAAAACGACCATCATCCATCCATCCATCCATCCATCCATCCATCCATCCATCCATCCATCCATCTTATAACCACTTGTCCTGGTCTAGGTTGCTGGGGAAAATGGTTATTTTAAACCAAATGTTATGAATAGCAGAACAGTATACGTAAGGTAGAAAGAAATACAAATTAAGATATTGCATGCAACCAGATAGCAGCTGGTGAAAATTCCAGAAAGGAGGCTGTTGTATAATTTAAGCCTGTTCTCAGAAAATACAACTGTACAGAAATAAATATCAAAGTGAGAAACTGTATGTATATCAGTAATATAAGGATAATTATGGTGATGATAATAACAACAATAAAAATAATAATTATTATTATTATTATTGTTGTTGTTGTTGTTGTTGATGCCCATGAGGAAATTCTGCTTTCATTTTAAACATGTTATTCCGTAAAGGGCCAAATTTTGTCTTTCCACCATGAGAGAAAAAACAGGTGCATTTGTAAGGCTGTCTTGTGTTAAGGCACTGTCTGCCTAATATATGCTTTTAAAAATGCCTGATATCAGGAATAAATATCTTGGGTAAATTATGATGAAAGGTTACCACTATCACCAGTACCATTTACCCATAAAAGTCTTCAAGTGACAGGCATGTTACATATGGTATCTTAGTGTCAAAAACTATTTAAAAAGAACAGAAGAAAAAAGACAATGAAATTGCAGTATTGTGTAAGTTTTGTGTTTCATCCACTAATCGGCAAATATCTGGCTAGACAGACGAAGATTCCATCATCTAAGTAATGAAAATACAGGCAGGTGACCAACCATTTTTTGCATGTTTGCAGCCATAGGGGTGACCCGTGTCCTCAGCCGATTGTGCTGCGTAACAATCTGATAATGGTTCCTCAGTCCCAGCCCTAAAATAAAAGAAGGCGCGCGATTACTTTACCACTAGAAGGGATCCCCATGGTAACGGAATGTAGGGGTTATTGGGGAGGAGGAAGAGGGGTGGGGGCATAACCAATTATGTATGAACTCATCAGAACATTGCAAATAAGGAGTAAATACGGTCTTTAATCTTTTATCATGTTGCCAGGGATTTCAAGGCAAAGAATGAATGCAAATAACCATTATGAAATATCCATTTAACATTAATTTTAATATATATTCATTATAATAAAAAGTAAGCCTGACAAAATAGTTTTAGACGCTAAAGCAAGTTTGGGGCATTCTTCCAGTTGCGGTCAGTATTTAAATTTAGTAAAGACATATTTCTAGCCAGTGAAATCTGTGAACGAAAGCAGCCAAACTTTTTCTCTATTTAGAAACCGCAACGTCTCTCTGCCCGGCTTGCATTAAGGCTCCCCCATCGTTAAAATGCAACGGTGCTGAAATCAAGTGTTTTCTTTCTTACCCATGGCAGGTGGGTTCGAGCTAACTCGTTTCTCCCTCAAAATCCAGTTTCCCCGAGAATACGACACTGGAAGAGTCACAATGAGAAGGAGAAGTAAGTACCCCGAGTCCCAGCGAACTCCCATTACTGAAGCGGACATTACCATCGGCTACGACTAGTACACGCAGTTGTGACACACCGCCTCCGCCGCTGTTGTCTCCCAGCCAATCCATCGACTCCCACTCAGTCACCCGCACGCATTTGGGGCGGCCCGCTTCATTATTCAGCTTCAAGAGCTTGACTGACATTGGTTACCCGCAAACCTCACTGTACAGCGGCCGCAACAATAAGCACTGGATTGTGTGCAAAAACAATGACACCCTTGAAACTTAAATCCAGCTCTATGCCATTTTTCAATTTCTAACAATATAAAGCGTGGAATTTTAAGCAAAAATAATTTTGGTCTATCTTTATAGCGGTATATTTGTTAATTGGTTATTGATGATAATGTCCATATACATAATCATCTCATCATCTCTTTCGTTTCAATGATTAACGTCAAAGCATTATTGGCTTATAACATTATAAAAGAGATCTGAAAAAGAACCTGTTTTGTACAAAAAGCTATTCTAGTCACTGCTTGTGGAAGCATGGAAATCATTCCCACCAGACACAGTGTGGTTTATAGCATGCTGTGGTATATAGCATATAAAGAATGCTGTCCCATTGTGCCATACAGGCAGTATAGACAACGTGGTGTGGAATATAGCGTACTGTATGAAGAACAGTCTCATACCAGGAAGTGATTCATTTTCACGGATTCTGCAAAGGGTCCTATGCAAAAACAACTTATGTTACTTGGTGAATATTAAAATTAGATGGATGCCCTTTAACCACTGGGTGATGCACTATTGTGGTGTCATGAAAAACCATGATTACAACAAACCTGTGTGAATCTTCATTAATCAATTATGAACTGATTCATTTTTGTTGAGACATACACATAGGCTGGGATGAGAACCATTTCCACAGCCCTGTCAGTCTTCAGAGCTACTAGCTGAATCACCACACTGCCAGGGTGTCATGCAATCGCAATATGCTGCTCCATACAGGGAGACAAAGTAGCACCTCTGCTATTTTTGAGATCAAATTATGAAATTACTCATTACTAAAATTTTATTGTCATTCAAAAACACATTTCCTCTCTTCTAAGAAAAATTCACTATTGTGATATTATAAAATGTATTATCTTCTGACCTCTTCATTTTTTTTTGGAGTTGCTAATATGGAGAAGTCCTGGTGGGCCACCCAGACTGTGGGCTGGTCATGAAGGCCGGGAAACACAATATCTTGTATTTTATAACACTATAACTTACTCAATGATTCTCAGACTGTGTATTGTTTATGATCCTGGCTGACTGTGGATTGAATATAGTGTGTGACATTCCCATGTTGGAACATGGTCCCCCTACAGCTCTGGTCATTTCTGAAGCTTTGATATCGATTGAGAGCAGAGCCTCTAAGCTTCACGTAATAAACACAAAGGCATTCTCTATTTGGTATGCTACGGCTGACAAAACATAGAGAATTGCGAACCAGTTCTGCCTTCAATTAAGGCAGATCTTGCAAAGCAGAAAGCTTTTCACACCCTGCACTGGATTTTTAAACAGTGTCACATTGGTGCTGGGGACAATGAGAGCTTCCAGAGATATGGACTGAACCGGTCCTGTGAATCCAAAAAGTGGGGAGTGAATACAGACCATCTGTGCCACATTATTTATGAAGACATCATCCTTCTGTATCACAGGTGTTTTTTGGCAGATATCAGTATTAGGCCTGACAGTCTCTAGTATTCACCCAAAAAAGCAGCTTGCAGTCATTTTGCACACATAAGAACATAAGAACTATACAAACGAGAGGAGGCCATTCGGCCCATCAAGCTCGCTTGGGGAGAACTTAACTAA
>JAABNX020000008.1:10240127-10258499 GCA_015163995.2 Mormyrus lacerda
GAGAATGGGACATGGAAGCATCAACATACACACCAAGGTCTTTCTCATAATCAGCTACCTTTATTTCACTAGGACCTTGGGATGGGATTCATGGGATGGTCTCATATCCATAGAAGTTATATACTCCTAAGTCTAGAACCATTTGTTGACCAGTCCAGCTCTGCCTCCTGCTGCTAAACACTAAAAGCTCTCCGGAGCTGAGGGGCCCAGGCAGACATGATAATGAACTCAGTGAATAATTCCACCGCATGAGCAGCAACCAGAAAACAGGATCAGGAGCTGAAAAACTGTGTGTTTTACAGATCGTTGCAAGTTAACTCCAAACCTGCAGTTAACAAGGTGGGATACTTACACTGAGAGGCTTACCCTGTAGAGGGCAGTCCTTTTCCATATTCAGGGTTTGAAACGTGTTTGTTCTGCATGAAGCATGAACTCTACAGCTAGCATACAGTGCTGCACTAATGCTGAATAAACACATCTTGCATTGTAACTCAGACTGCAAGGCTCGTGAAATAGATGGAGACACGGTCTGAGCGCTGTTCATTTTGGCTTCTGTGCATAATATGTATATTCATTAAGGTTGTCCTTATAAAAACAGCCTTGTTAACACTAAACAGAACGTACACATTCAAGTAGTGCATACACAAATATATATAAACTACCAGCCGCTGGAGTTAGCCTAGTTACAATGCAGAGTGTCGGTTCTGTAAATTAAAGTTGTTTTCAGTGTTTTGTTAAAGTCACTCGCTTCTTTATGATTTTAACCTAATACTTCCATCCATACATCCGTTTTCCAAACGTTCTTGTTGTACGCAGGTGTCCGAAGCCTATACTCAATGCTACCGGCGCAAGGCAGTGAATAACCCAGGACAGCGCCAAACCCATGGTAAATTTAATTTATTAATAAGTGCAATTATAGGTAGGCCTTATCACCCTGTAGGGGAAAAGGGACTGGAATTCACCACATAAAATCCTGTCATATAAAGAGCAGACACAAATTACACGGATTGAATCACTTCTTGCTGGCTAGTAAACAACAACTACTGTAAAAGCACAAAAATAACATTTCCAAACTGGAAATTGCATGCACTTGTATTCCTGGTACTCGTGCAATTGGATCTAAAATGATGTACAAGTTTACTTTTTTAGGTTTCACCAAACTAATTTGCTTAGTATATATGAAACTTTACGTAGGAGCCCGCATGGAACAGTTCAATACTTTTGGTACCGTTGTTCAAATCCCAGCCTTAAAATTAGACCTACAGTAGCGGCTTGTTGTGACAAGGGGGTCACTCTGTCCTTCCGCATTATAAATCTTTTTCAGCCATTCGTATGCCATAGGTGCGATACCGGGCGCTCTTATAAGGAACGCTTTAAAACGACTGTTGGATTTTTTTTTGCACAGAAATACCACAACGAGGCGGTTTCTTATGGGGGGAGAAATTTGGCATGTGCTTTCCAAAAACGAGACAGAGAAAAACGTTTTGCCTCCTCCGTACTGGGTCAGGATGTAAAAGGCGTCATTTTAGTAGCACAAATGATTTAATACACACTCTGAATAGCGAAAAAACAAACTCTCATTTGGGTTGATGCCATTTGAGTATATAGTTACGACAAATTTAACTTTGTTAATTTATTGTGCGCTTATCGACCGAACATCGGTAGCTGAGAAGGCATCTGCGTCAGGACAGTAATACAAGCAAAAATGAAAATGATTTGGATATACAGTGTCATGGCAATCTTGTGCCACAATGAGATCCAGAGCCCCAACGGGCAGGTGAGTGCACCGTAACCCATCATGACTGCTCATTCCATGACTCCATGCGTCTTTTGTGTGATACAACACTGGCGTTATGCAATTACAATGTAATTTGGCACAGCGGCAAATACCTGACGACTTCACTTAAGAATTATTGATGAATTTCTACACGATCGACATAATTATCATGTATTCAGTTTACTTTAAGAAGCTGTTCGACCAGACTTATTCGATAATGTAGGTGCACTGCACAGTCCGGACACTGCACGATAAGGTGTAGCGCAGGGAGCGCGCAGTGCGCCAGTGCTGGTAGCGGCGCCGCCTTTAAAGATGTCCTGCGCATCGGTCTGCCTCTCTGTAGCGCCAGGTTTGGAGGCAAATATAGCTTTCGACGTGATCCTTTTGTTTGAATACTTGGAACTGCCTCCAATCTCCTGAATGCTCGGACGGGACTGCTGTTGTAAAGATCCCCCGAGATTGACAGCCAAAAAATAGAACTGAGAAAATTACTGTCAAATTGCGTCTCGCTCTGTTTTTTGAAATAGCATCGTGATCAGAGCAGGCTAACCTAAGCAATGCTTTCATGTCAAGGACAGATCTGCTTTTGGAAACATAACCACAGATAATCTCCCTAAGCTCTGACAGCGACCTGTGTTTCAATTTGGGGGTGGGGGCAGCTCTTTTTATTCAGAGAGGTTCTCGGTGTCAATCTCAGGCGAAATACAAATAAGTTGTGGTTGTCTGACACTTTTTATTTGCTTTTTATTAGTTTGTAAAGGATAAAGGGATGTAAAAATGATGTGTCAGGGAAAAGGAGGTTATGTGGTATCGAGGTTCGTTTTATCCATTTGTTCTGAGCCAGAGCCACATTTACATGGCCAGACCCCCCCTCCCCTCCTGCCATTTTCTACAATGGTGTTGTTATCAACCAGGGGGGCGGAGGGTTGGTGAAACATGTTGGCAGTTGACATTTTATTAAAAAAGGTTAGTTGATAGCGCTTATTTAGTAGAGACCCCTGCACGGCCAGGTAACCCCATACATCACAATGCCCCTGCTCTGAACACCAATATAACCGTTTGCTTGTTTATTTTAATAACTCTCAGACAGCATTGCAAGTGTGCCATAAACACATCCTCTCGCTTTCCTTGTTATGTATAATAAGGCCTCTTTAAGGAATGGCCTTTGGAACATTGCCGCATTCCAAGGTAGGTTGGGCTGCCATTGCGCTGTCAGTCATTGCTTGGTTTAAACCAATAGCAACCAAAAAAAGTAACCAATGAAATGGGGTTAAACATGTGACAGACAGTAACTAACAGTCCTACCCACTGTGGAATTCTAGACCTAGTTTCTCACATCACTACTCAACATTTATCCAGCTGCCTTTGCCCGAGATAAAGACCTTCATTGACCAAACAGCAGCAACCCACAGTGATGAAAATATGACTTTTAAATGTTTTGGGTGAATATTATGGAATTTCGGGAACTTACAACATTTTATCAGAATTACAAGATGTTTTGCAATACTGCCAACAAGGAAACATTATTGCTGAGTACAAACAAACTTCACTAGCACTTCTCAGTGAAATCCTTCCAGAACTTGCGCTTAATATAATCTAGACCGACTATTTCACAAAAAAATCTAAATGTTCTATTGAGTGAAAACAAGAAGTTGCTTTTCTTGGTGGGTGGGAATCCTTAAACTCCATTTCTAGTGAAATGAAGGGGTAAAACTGCTCTCCTGTTGACTTTGAAGATGGTGCTGGTCACCCAACATCACAGAATCCCTCAGAGATCCGAATCTACTGGCAGGGGGGATAGGGTTGCCAGAGAGAGAGAGAGTAATTGGTCATGGTCAGCTTTGGTATGAAGATACCAAGGAGCCTTTTCAAAGAACACTTTGATGAGTAGAAAAAAAAACTCATGCCCTGGGACACACAATACGCAATATACAAGAGGGACATCCCTTTAAGTCCCACAGCCACTGCAAAATACCAGACTGTACTTGTGGACGGGATCTTTCCAAGACACTCAAAACAAGCTGAATAATCCATAAACTTTAAAAACAGAATAACAACAAAGGAACTTTATTATTTCAGAATGAAACTGATAGGAGGGGTCCATTTGACCTGTGAGGTAGATGAATGTTCTGATCTTCTGCAGTGGAATGAGAAATGGGAAAGTCCAAGGTCCCTTCTACATGCAACTTGGCTTTGATGTGAGGGGTGTGAGCCTTAGACACCGAGGCTCATGTTTTTCCCTGAGCTGAATGCTCTCGCTGTCCTGCTGCGTGGATACAAAACCGAGTGCAGTGTCCTGAGCGCCATGCCCATCCCTCGCACTAGCATCTCGCAAACACGAGACACTGGTGTGAAAGCCGGGTGCTGGAAGAGAGGACATACAGCAGGGAGCAAAAGGGGGCTGTTTACACTAGATTCAGGAAGTGGGTTGTTGGCAGGCGGCAGGTCTTGCTTGCTCCTGCTTGCTCCTGAGTCCAGGGCAAGCTATGCTGATGCACCCCTCTGGAGGACGTGTGACATATACCTACTTCCAAAAAGATGACTTTGATGGTTGCATCATTTGATTTGGTATCTATGTGATAGGCCTGTTTCAGGAGCATGGAAACTGGTAGCCCAAATTTAATTTGGCTTCATTCCTCACCCCAATAAATAGACCTTTGCATTTAAATTATGCTGCCCCCCCCCCAATATCAAACTCTGTCCCGCACCATTGTGTCTTTCATAGAATACAAAACCTAGGGATCTATGCAATTTTAATGATTAAATGATTTTGTAGTATGTTTAATAAAAACTTGGTCCATAGTTTATCGTCGCTGCTTTGGCGTGAGTTCTGCTTGCGCTCATTGACAATCATGATCATTTTCATCCTTAATATTGGACTCACACATAGACAGTGTGGCACATTTGTGAGGAATTTAACTAAAATGACTGAGGAGGAGAAAAGTAAACAAGATCCGGTCACGAAAAGACATTCGCCTTCAGCTGAATGGAAATATTTTGGATTCCACAGAGACGATATTGAGCAAAAGCGAGTGATTTGTCAGCTCTGCTTTGTATCTTTTGACACAATTGGTAGATAATAATGGGTTCTATTTGGTTATAATTTATTTTGCTGCTCCTTTTTTGCTTTACAAATATCACAGTATTTCTTGCAGTGTGACTTTTTCCAGTGTCACTCTGTCCCTTCTGCGGGGTGGCCAGGTCTCTCATATCATCCCCAAAATGTCTCCACAGTTTTTTGTAAACCAGGTGTGCCCCCCCTGCCCCCACAGGAGTGCTCCAGCATCCAGGAGCTACAGGCCTCGCTGCGGCAGGCCCACAAGCTGCTGTCCGCTCATGAGGCCTCCTACCTGCAGAGCCTGCGATCGCTCAGGAAGAAGCTCAGTCTGCTGCAGAAGGGGACGATGACGGGGCAGCCAACCAAACCTAGCAATGGTGGGCCCCCCCCATTCCACCAACTACCGTCTAGTCCGCTACCTCAAAAAGGCACCAGGCAGAATGACAATGATACTGAGTTGTTCAGAATATCCAGCCAAATAAATTATAATAAATTATTATCATTCAATATAATAAATTATTATATTGAAATAATTATTCATTTTTACATGAAAACTGTGCTAAGCTCAGCCCATGTGATGTTCACTTCACATGAGATGGATTGGGGTCGCAGTTCTGCTCTTGACATTACTGGACACTTATAGGAAACTTCAGAAGCTCTGTGTCCATGGTGTGCATGTGCTCTGCTGTTTCTCATAGCAACCTGCCCCCTGCTGGAGGCACCCACTAATGGCAGGAAGCTGGGCAAGGCCCTGGGGGTGGGCCACGAGGTGCACTTTCTGTGTGAGCCTGGGTACGAGCTGCTGGGCACGGAGAGTCGGGTGTGCATGGAATCCCTGAGCTGGAGCGGCCAGCCAGCCCTGTGCAGGAGTGAGTGTCCGAGCCGCTCCCCCACCTCTCTGCTCCCGCCCCCGCCTTTGAAGAGCTTCATTTTCGCTTTGTCATCCCTGTCATCTCTTTATCTTCTCCCCCTTTCTTTCATCTCTGTCAGCTCCCTGTCATCCTCCTCTTACTGTTCCGTAGCCCTGAATTTGCACATTATGTGCATATTTTACGCAAAGACAGCGTGTTTGCATCCAAATTCCATTTTCTGAGTGAATTCCCTCACGTCTCCCTTGGCTATCCAAGGAGAATAATGGCCCTGTACACATATACAGTTTCATGGCCTGCTCCTGTCTGCAACGCCTTGTTGAAATTTGGATTCCGCCTAACCGAAGAAGGGGCAGAAATAAAGGCGACGTGCTAAAGTGCAGACATCAAAAACAAAAAGGTATTTTTCATCTTTATTTTGGTCATAGCTTTTGCCTCTAATTAACTGATTTTTCCCAGACGTGGACGAGTGCATTTCCACACCCTGTCTCAACGGAGGAACGTGTGTGGATGACGTGAACCGGTTTATCTGTTTATGCCCCAAAAACTGGATGGGTCTTTCCTGCCAAACCCCAAGCCTCACCTGTGAGTACACAGTGCATCTCCTACTAATTGTGCCTCAGGTTAGCTGTACTGGGCTGGATTCCTTTCCAGTGTAGAACGATGGCACTGAAGCCTTGATTTTCTCTGTCAATTTCTATGTTTTGGTTAAACTCGGCTGTTCAAATGGTCGTAAAGACAGTTAAATGGTTAATTTTCTGCCCCCACTCAGTGTGTATAAATTTTGGAGTAAGTATGTGTCTTTTGATGGACTGGCATCCCATCCAGGTTCACCGTGGCTTCCTACTGGACAGGCAGTTATGGGAACTGGATGAATTTATTTTATCTACACGCCAAACATTGTTGACATTAAAATGCTGATTAACTCATACTTACAGTTTCTTGCAGATATAAGATCTCTCTGACACTACTTAATGATGTAAGGTTATGCTGTTGTTGACCTACATGTAACTCACATGTAAATCGTTCTGAAAGTGCTTGAGTGAGTTTTGAGGAGAAAAAAAGTTTTCATTGACCAAACATTGCCTGGATGTGATGTTAACACGTGCTATCTGTAGCTAATAAAAATGTAGTGTGAGTGATATACATGAGTCCATTCATTTACGATCTCACTTTTAATGGCGACATTCTCCAGAGCCTTTTAGAGACTGTGCTAACAGATGCTGAAGCAGACGGCATCCATTATATGCTTGTAAATAAGGAAAGGCAGGTATAAAGTTCATTTGCAGGACAGATGCTCTATCTGTCACCCATGACAAAAGGTGCTTAACCTGAAACACGCATAACCTACAAACAGCCCCTTTCAGGTCGAGAAGCTTTTAATCTCATGGTTGGGGGGTGGGGTGGGGTAGTCTGATGCGATGAGCCATTATTTAGCAATCAGAGCAAGAATGTGAACCCCCGAGTGTCTACAGGTGCTGCTCATTTGGAGCGATATGGATCACTACCTAAAGTGGATGCCGTTATGTTCCAGTCACCCATCCTGTAAGGCTGAGGGCAGAAGCATACTTGTTCTTTAATGAGGGTCCCTGATTGCTCCAGAGGTGTGTGGCTGCCGGTGGTATACACAGGCTCTACTGTAACTCCTTATCCTGCATCCTGATTGGACGAGCAAAATCAATGTAAAGCTGTTTGGATGTTGACTGAGGCCTCTGTACGTGAACAGGACCTGCCGGCTGTCTGGCTTCCAAGAGCATGCGAGTTTTTATTTTAACCGGGACACACTGACTCACATCACTCTTCCGTGCCAGTTCTAATCCTTTTAATTATGGTGGAGTTTGCAGCTGTGCTGAGGACAGGATGTCATAACGTACAGCCCCGCCCCAGCAGCAGTGCATCGTGGGTCCAGGTCCATCTTTTTTTATCTATTGGACACTGTTGTGTTGCTTACGTCTTCCATCTCCTCCTCCACAGTCTTCAGCACTATAATCAATGGCTCCTCGCCCATCTTCCCATCTCCTCCTCCCTCACCCTTTGTGCGCCCGGCACAGTGCACCCAGCTGCAGGGATCGACCCGCTGCTCCTGCGATGCCGGCTTTGCCATCTCTGGCCCAGACAACCGCCTCTGCACAGGTCCGATCTGAAACCATCCTACGCAGATGTACTATAAACAAGGTTTCACTGCAGTGCCTATGAACAAGAATAAGTATATTATGAGAATATAATCATGTGTCAGTTCGTAAACTAAGGTTTTCAAAAAGCAGCACTGTGGCTTAGTGGATTAAATCACCTGCCTAGTAGTGATGGCCAAAGCAACAACTCAGGAAACATTTGCTGTATTTTTTGACCCCACTGGACGGTGCTCTTGGGTTACTTTGTGCCCTTTTTTGAACAGAGAGCACCATCTAGTGGGGTGAAAAAATACAGCAAATGGTTCATGAAACATCATTTTGTCCATCACTACTGCTTAGTAAACAGGAAGATCCTGGGTTCAAATAAAACCCTGTGGCCAACAGAGTGACCCCCAATTTCTTTGGGTATGCTGGTCAGCCAGGTGCCGTGACCCACAAACTTACTGTTATGTGTACCATGCATGATAGATAGGCATAAACCCAGTTTACCAATGGGATAAATAAAGATTCTCTGTTCTGTGTGATTGTAGTAATAAGATTTCCTATGCCACGTACAAGCCAGGTTGATTCTGGGAGTGTCCTGCCCCATCCACTGCACTGTTAGGGAATGCTAATGTTCGCTAAGGGCCAGGTAGAGAGGATCTCTATCAGTGTCACTTATGTGCCTTTGCATTGTAGATGTCGACGAGTGCACGCTGTTCCATGAGGGCCAAGGGGGGCGTCTGTGCCTGCACACCTGTGTCAACACCCCTGGGGGCTACCGCTGCACATGCCCCTCAGGATATAATGTCACACGGGACAGCCGTGGCTGCAAGGGTCAGCATCATCCCCCTGGAAATTTTTCTATGCTAGCACATAGCTTCCTTTAGCCAGACCAAACAGCCAATCAAAATGCAGGTAATATTATACTTTTCGTGTGCTACACCTTACCAACGCACTGTTTTCTTCGGCTGTGCAGACGTGGACGAATGTACTGACAGGCAGCACACCTGCACCCAGGAGCAGCTCTGCATTAACACCTACGGGGGTTTCCAATGTGTGCGTGTAGAGTGCCCCCGCATCAGAAACGCTACCTACTCCCAGACCTCAGCTACGTGAGAGCCGGCGCTCCGCATGGGGTTATGGTGTGGGACAGGTTGCAATGCAGTGTGGGATTGGGGGATTCCTTCCTTCCTGAAGCACAAACCTTCCTAAGGGTGCTGGTGGTTTTGGATTGTGTCAGACTGAATGTACACTGAGTGTGAATGTCTGTGTGAACAGTGAGTGTGCCCTGCAGTGGGTTACCACCAGGTCCTGGGTTATTCCCTGCCTTGTGCCCATTGCTTCCAGGATAGGCCCCAAACCCCAGTGACCCTGCATAGGAGAAACGGGTATGGAAGGTGAAAAGATGGGTCTGATAGCACATTTAGCTTCTTGTTTAACTTCTCTTGTGATCCAAATGAAGATTTAACAGCCAGAATGACACTCTCTGTCGCTCTCTGATACAGGCGCTGTGAGCGGAACCCCTGCCCGGTGGATAACAAGGGGTGCCTCAAGGCTCCCAACTCGGTCAGCTTCCACTTCCTATCGGTGGTGTCCAACCTTCCAGCCCCCCGGGTCCTGTTCCGGGTCTCCGCCACACGCATGCTAGGTGACACGCTGCGCTTTGGGCTGCTAGGGACACGCGGCCGGCAACACTTCACTGTGCAGCGCTCAGACCGCCAGACTGGACAGTTGATGCTGACTCGGCCAGTGGAGGGCCCTGCCACATTGGAGGCTGAGGTGGAGATGAGCGAGCTGGAGAAGGGGAGCATGCTGGGTCGTTACATTACCCGGGTCACCCTCTTTGTCTCACAGTATCACTTTTAGAGTGGGGGGGCGGGGTTAGTTATGGTGGGTGGAGTCAGATGACTGTGCACAGAGCTTCATACATATGTACCACTCTTGACAGTCGAAAGACCGTAAAATGGTCTTTGCTTAACTGGCGGCAGCAATTCATAGCGTCCAGCTGCTGTTTGTGGTTGTTCGGATGCTCTCAGACCTGGCAAAGAAATTTGTGGCACACATGTGCCTGGAGGGACTTTAGAAAAGTGCCCCTTAGTGTGAGCAGAATTAGACTCACTTATGCATGGCATACGAGTGTTTCCTTCAGTGCCTCAGAGACACTTTCCACTGTTTCTTCAAAGGCTGAGGTTATGGTTAAGTGGGCTTCCCACCTTGGGCAGAAGGAACTTCAGCAAAAGTTCCTAGGTACAGAGACTCTATTGAAAGGACAGTTATGGGTCACGTGAGAGAGCGTGTGCCCGCACATGTGTGTGACAGCTCAGCCCACCCTTTCAGCTGCTCTCCAGACGGTGCCCTTTAACAGAAAAATAACACTTAAAAATGGCTCTGGTGAGCTCCTGGCCACGTCATTTGCGTTGCGTGTTATGCTTAATTACATTGTTTTGTTTCCTTGGTTAATACATACAATGAGATTTTTTTTTTAATTTTTGGCCTCTGTATCACATTACTGTGAATAAAGTTTAAAAAAAAAAACAGGCTGAAGTTGCAGGGCTTATTAAAAGTGCAGAAATGTGGCATTAATTTTTGCTAGTTAATGTGGAGGGACAGATATGAGGTTAAAGCAAAGGAGCAGCTGTGTGTAATGGAGACATCGTACGTAAACAAGAGCAGGACAGTACCGTGATGTTGGGCTCCTCTGGCAGGAAGGAATGTAATTCTGTGGTTAAGGGGTGGGGGGTATTTTTGCTACTTTGTGATTTTCTGTGCAAGCTGGACCCCTTAAAAAGGGAAATAGAGTCTTTACTTAAAACTCTAATGAGAGCAGCAAATTTTGGAGAGTTCTGAGGGACTTCGAGCTCCAGCAGACTTCCCCTTATGACGGAGGAGTTTCTGGAACGTTGTGTTAAAATGTTTCACCTCCCTGTTAGGCTGTGCATGGTGCTGGCTATATGTAATCCGCACGTACTTACACGCTGTGCATCTACACACCATCCCAAGCAAGCATTGGACACCGTGAGAGCCAAGCTCTCCATGCAAGCCAAACTCCCTTTGTACAGTGGCTTATCAGCGACAGCCACACACCCCCGCCCCCTCTCCGTGTCCCGGGGACAGGCTGCCATTGAGGTGGCATGTGAGGGGTTAAAACAGGCCACAGTGACACTGAGGCAGACAGTGTGCTCCAGTGGAGAGCGACGCCATCTAATTGCATGGTTGTGAGTCACAGTATGAGGCTGGTCAACCCCCAACCCCCACCCAGATTATTACAGGATCCTGCCCTACATTCATAGCAAAATACACAGGCATTAATAGCAGTGGTTGCTGTTGGGGAAGGGGGGATTTAATGAAAGCTGAAACAGCATCAGATGCAGATTTCAGATCAGCACCCATGAGTCACGCGTCAAAAACTCCGATTACCGGCTGTCAAGCGAAGCGGGCTGTAAGCTCTGTCCCAGTGACTCCAGACAATAGGCCTGGTGTCAGCGATGTCTACCAACTGAAACACTCTGCAATCTCAGCCAATCACACCAGCTGGTCCTGATGACCTGGCTCGGGTAGAAATCCAACACCCGACCTCATGACACCAAAGGAGCGTGCCCCCCCCCCCATTCCCCAGCCACAAAGCAGCCCAGTCAACATGGCAGGAAACATAACATGAGACGGCGCCTTGGTGAAACGTCATCTCCACGTTCAGCTCCATCTGGGTAATGTTGTCGCTCTGAGTTAAGATCTAGCTGTGGTTATCAGTAGCCAAGAGCCAAAGCTCTCCAAGGAGAAGCACTCCATAGTAACAGCTGTACACATCAGAGCAGTGCTGTCCTTTATGCAAATATACTCCAAGTGTAATATTCTATAGGCTTTTCTCGTTTAAAATTCCCAAGAAAACTAACTTTTCAAATACTTAGTCATGCAGAACTCAGTCTTATTCACACTGTGGCCACTGGTTTTGTGGTCAGTAGCCCCCTGCTTCTGGGGGAGGAGTTTCTGGGTCAGGAAGCCCTGGCAGAACCCCAAGGCTGGTGGTGCTGGGCAGGGGGGTTCAGCACCACATCACAAAGAGAGGCTTGTTGAAGGCCAGCATACCCACCTTGCCCACAGAGCAGGTAACAGTGCCAGATTGATGCCCACATCCCAGTTAGGCAGCCAGGGTGCTTTGATTCCTAGCAGGAGCTTCACTACCCTGCTTTTGGCGCCATTCATTCTTAAACATTAATTATTTTTGGATCATTAAAATCAGAGCAGTATTGGAAGTGAAATAAAATCAATCCTAAGAGTTGTATTTTTATAAGGAGGAAAACAAAGTTTTATTACAAAGAATTTTAATTACAATTAGTGACATGTATTACTTGCTCTGTTCAGGTTTAAGTGTCCATTCAGCAGTACTGTGGATATAATTAAATTTGCCATGGATTATGGGGTAAAGGGTGAAAATACAGCTGCAAGTGATCACACTAAATTGCACAGAAAATAAATGCCCCCTTTACAAAAAAAGCAGCTAAATAATAAACTCTACTGTGTTCAGGAACAGGCTGCATAAAGTACGAATCTAATCCTAATCACAATGTTAGTGCTCTAGGTTATACTGCCACCTTGTGGTTACATACTTGTATCGCATATGCAAGTTTACTGCCCATCTCCACTTTCATTACATTGAAATTTTACGACAGCAAACTCAACCAGGGATATTATTTCGGTATTTTACAGGTTAAAACACTAGTTAAAGGTTCAAAGTATAATCTCAGAAGATTTATAATTTGCATAATTTCTACCATCAGGGATATGTGGCATTACTGAGCACCTAATAGTTAAAAAAAAAGGAATAATAAAATAATGCAAAATCATACAGCATATATCCAATTCAAAGTGCAGCAGAAATGTATCTACTCAAAATCAGTGCATAACTGAAGCTCCATCCTGACCCCTGCACTTAGAGCAGGTACTGTAGAAGCAATGCGTCTGGGTTTTTGGCCATGGCAAATCCTAGTACGTAGGCTGTTCTGGCACAGCCCAGCGCAGCTCCATTTCCAAGAGCGTGTTCTTTTTCTGTATTGTACCAAATTTTACCAAGCACGTCCGATTCTGTGTTACTGTTGGAGCTTTGTGATGACGCCCAGAAGAAGCACAGCAGGTCAGCGATAGTGCAAGAACCCTTGGCTTCATACAGATTTGAGTTCAAATCCAGACATTTGTGCAAAAAGCAGCTGGTTTCAGCAAAGCTGCTTGGTTGGCAAGAGATTTTCAGAAAGTCGAGTATTTCAAGTTAACATCATTGAGCTTAACGCTGAAACCAACGGATCCTGTGCATAGTGTTCAGGGCATTGGAGTCAGGAGAGAGACATTTGCACTACACCGAGGTCCTCGCAGCCCATCTACCATCAATACTGTTTTAATGCTTGCATTCAAGATAATGGTTTAAAATCACTCTATTAAAATGTGAAATGACAACATACCAGTAGATTTAAGTGAATAATAAATTTAAGGATGTGGAAACAAACGAAAATTAAAAAAATGCTTTATTTTTTTTACAATGCCATTTCTCAAAATATTGTTCCACAAACAACCAGATCATATCTGGATGACATTTTCAAACAAACTCATTGACTAATAAACACACACACAAGGAAAGATGGCAGGCATTTCCAGTGCTAGTTAGCATAGCGCAGTTCAGCTCCACCAGGGCACCATCTCAACCACACTATGCTTGTACCTTCTAGGGCTGCAAACTGCGGCTGTTCATGACAAACAACTCCCAGCACAGAAATCCAGCAAAGGCCCTGAGACTATACTGGCGATGTCTAACTATAAAAGACAAGCTTTGGCCACAGGGCATGGTGACCCACAAAGAAATAAATGATGTCTGCCCATCCTACCTCTGTGTAGTTTTCCAATGCCCTTGTTACTCTAGAGGCAGAGTGTACGAATCAGCTGTTAATGCAATACAAAAAGTAGTTTACCTCCACAATTCTGGTCCTGGAGGGCCAGAGTCTGAGTTTGCAGACTTTCCAGCTCCAACATATCACAATTCAGCTAATTACCAGTTTAGTTATCTGCATCTGAGCAGGGAAATCCACAAACCGTGTTGGATTCTGGCCCGCCGGGACCGAAATAGAGGAGTCCTGCATTAGGAGATTGTGGCATGTATTCATGACCAGAAGGTGGCTGGTTTGAATGGTGTGGCTGAATGTGGCCTTTGAGGGGGTCCTCAGCCCTGAAGACTGCAGGGAAGCCCTGTGCTCTGACCGCAAGCGTCGCTCACTTCTACGTGCATCTTAGGAGATTAAGATGGGGATACGAAAAAACCAATGAATTCATATGCACTTCTTTTTGTACAAAAGGCAAATAAAGTGCCGTCATTTTTTTTACTACCCTTCCGCTATGAGAGAGTCTGTGAATTAGAGCTGGGCGGTATGACCATAAATTTATATCACGGTATTTTTCAAAGTTATATGGGTTTCACAGTATACGACATTTAATTACCACCTTTTACATTTTACAGGACGCATTTTTGTTTCACGTTTTTGCATTGTTCGCGCATTAACTATATTATTTTATCAGCGACACACTCTACACTCCAGCCGCCTTGTCCCTCTCCGTTTCGCGCGCTTTCGCTCTCCATCCCGCTTCCACTGTTGCCAACTCATCAGCAAAGAAAGTAGCTATTGGTAGTGTTGAGTGGATCGATCCAAGTATCGATAAAATCGATAATAATGTTGGCATTGATCAATACCAGTTTAATGAGGTCGATACTTCAGTTTCAATTTCTCTCCCGAACGCTTTGCGCCGGTCTGTGTAAGCTGCTGTTCTCAACTGCGGCTCCCGCCAGTCACATGACTGGAACGCGCGAGGCAAGCAGACAGACTTGAGCGCGCGCCCACAGAGTATAATATTTAAATTTAAGTATTGTAATATTGGGTCCCTGAGCTATGCTCGCAATAATTAAACAGCAGGGATAGTTCGGGGATTAATCATTAGATGGCGTTTATTACACCCGTACTACTACAACCCACACACTCGCACTGGTCACCATGCTCGTCGCCCCGTTTTTTCCTCATACATACGGTGGGCGCACGCACAGATGAACACTCTACGTACATCAATAATCATTAACAACTATACATGACATAACGCACAGCACTTATAATCACACAAGCGACTACTGAGTACTTATAAACTTTGCTTTGCCCAAATTCTGTCCTGGGTTTTAATTAATTAATTTAAAAAATCATAAACACTTAAAGGTAATGAAAATTAATTCAGCTTTAGCAATTTGATGATACATCCACCTTAATTATCAAAAAGCGATACTTGTCCTGTATTTACTTGGTATCGGATCGATACCAAATCTAGTAGTATCGCACACCATTGGATTGGCTGTCCTAAATGTCGCTAAAATCATTGCATAATGTGCAACATGCATGTAATTGTAATGGACGCTGTAGGAGAGAGGAATAATGTCGTGGGAGAGACAAAAAGTGGTTAAAAACACCCTAAATGGGTTTAGAACTACTGGGCTTGTGACCGGCAAAAGTGACCCAAAAGAGACACTGGCGGAGTACATACACACAGGCTGTGCTGGATCACAGAAAGATTGGCTAATCATCATTTTGGTCAATTGAGGCATCTGACTTAAATGAGTAAGCAGCTGATGTGGAAAAAAAGTTGTACACAACAGCATTGGCTGTAGATCTAGCATATCCTCCGTTCAACTCAACAAGTCCCAGAAATGTTGACACAATTGTCTGCTTGGTGTCACTAAAGTACCTTATCCCAATCCCCAGGTACTTAGAAACTGTGGACTTATCGAAGAGGAGGCTGAAACTATGCTCACCCATGTCTTTGACCAACGTTTTTAGAAAGTATGTCGCTAGAACACCATTAATCATTTCTGTACACTTTGTCCTGTGCATTTTGAAGTGGGTAGCAGCAGTGGAGTCTGAGAGAAAGCAGCACTACATGCTTCTCCAATGTGATCACATGTCAGCATAGAACACTGTTCAGTGATAGCTAATGCCACGGTGGCCTCTGACTTTTTTGCATCGATCTTTTTAACAATTGATGGCAGTGTGGTTTGGGTGGAACCATTATAAGTTTTGCCTTTTGAGTATGTTTTTGAGTTGTCATGTGTCTTTTATTTATATATCACTAAGTTTGGCATAGAAATCAGCCTTACAATACAGGCAGTATGCTCGGATAGCATCTCCAATAAACGGCTTCAACCAGCCTTTGAATTCAGGGTTTGATTCTCACTCCTTTTCTGTATTTCTGAGAGTACAGTGTAGACTGAGACATGATGAACGTTCAGCGTATGTCACAGAGAAGCGCAAACACAGTGAACGAGGTAAGTCACTGAGGCTGTGTGAGTCAAATCGGTAGTTTATTTTAGTGCAGTCATTTATTTTAGACGTAGAAAATTTTTAATTTACATCTCGCCCTCATCAGGATCTGCAAGATCAGCCTGTGCAGTGGCGGCTTTGCGCATGCGCAATTCATTTGCAGTCTGGACGCGGAGGTGAACATCTCTTCTCACTGCAGCTGGGCGGAGCTGCTGCGCGAAGACTCTCTGCCTGTGAGTGCTTTGGGACGTGAGAAGAGCCCATGGCAGCACCCGCTGCTCGGTGAGAAGAGTATAATAATACATGCGTTCATGTCAGAGTCTCCAAAAGTCTCCAATAACATCCGAAAAAGTCGATAGATTTGTCGCAAGTCGCTTTTATGAAAACGAGTCACTAGAGGGGCCTAAAAACTCACTAAATACACTGCCCACTTCCCCACCCTGTCTGATTGGGATTCTAGCACAATCACATTACAGTAATTCATTCATTGAATTATCCTTTATCCTATTGGGTCGCGGGGGGTCGGGAGCCTATCCCGCAAGCAATGGGCACGAGGCAGGGAACAACCTGGGTCCCACAGGTGTGAGGCAACAGTGCTAACCACTGCACCACCATGTCACCCCCTACAGTAATTCTCTGACTGATAATACAGGGCCGCAAATGAGTGTATCCAAATGATCTTTGTGCCAACTTTAAATGAAGCTTAGCAAATTTAAACTGAGGGGGAAAATAAGAATAATAATAAAAAAAAAACATTACAGGCTACACATGATTTTTGAATTGGCTACCTGAGGACTGACAATCAGCAGAGGGTCATCAGCGCAACATCTAACACTAACACTACTAATGCTACAAGCCTTTTCCACTATGTTCCTTTAGCCATGTTAATGTACAGTTGTTGATTCTATGAACTCTTCCAGTCTTTTTTTTTTTTTTTTTTTTTTAAAAGTACTTATGTATGACACGTATATTT
Source organism: Mormyrus lacerda (assembly GCA_015163995.2). Classification (NCBI taxonomy): domain Eukaryota; kingdom Metazoa; phylum Chordata; class Actinopteri; order Osteoglossiformes; family Mormyridae; genus Mormyrus; species Mormyrus lacerda. The sequence goes on from JAABNX020000008.1 coordinate 10,257,252, forward strand.
GTGACTGTACTTACATATGTATTTCATTGGTTTAGTTTTACTTTTTGGTTCTGCCACAAAGGTTCCTACTTGAGTATTGTACGTGAAGCAGCAATCAGCAACGCATTCTTGTTTAATTTCAGTGCCAATTCCCGTCAGAATACGTTTGGATTTGGTGCTGTGTAAATTGAGGAGAGGCTGTACGTTGCTGATTGCTCTGTTTATTTCAGGGAAATAAACTACGGCCTTCACAAATGCTACTGCGTGCCCGTTGTAGTTGAATCACCGATTGCTACATTAGCAGCATAAGAAATATTCATACAATCACAAAACTACCAATATTTATGATGTAGCAACTCATTGAAACAGGATTGGATGAGTGCAGGAAGCAGATCTAAATGCCTTGCTAATAGCTCCAAGGACGACGTTGTGGCAGCATTTAGGCCAACTGGAAGTCGAATTTTAGTGGTGCACGTGCAGACTAAACCCTTGCTCTCCAAGGAAATATGGTGTCAACTTAAGATACACATTGAAAATCAGGTTGAAGAAACACAATTCCTTTCAAATTACAAAAGGCCTTTTCAGAATTCGCATAATAGACCAATGGCAATAGAACACCAGAAAAACCAAGTGTTTAAACCAACTGCTGGTTAATTAAGTTAATGGGATACATATCCAACTGTGTCCGCAGAAGGCAGAAAGCCAGCTTGAAACACAGTGGTCTGATTTCTATTTTGTGCAAATTTGTAAATGGGGGAAAATACCATAGAACTCTCACATTCTACTACAGTTTTTTCACATAGGATCTCAGAACCATAAAATTTAAACATGGCCTAGGACATTGCCAAAAAAAAAAAAAAAAAAAAGCAGCTAGATTCCAAAGTAAATTTGCTCTTGTTTCTCTGAGCATTCTGGTTCTGGAGTTCCACATTGGCCAAAAAAAAAAAAAAAAAAAAACAAGCAGTGAACCATTCGGCAGATCATATGGTCAGAACATATGGATCACACGTTCTGCGGTTTTATTTAGTACTGTGAACTGCAGCCTTGTTCCCCCCCCTACAGCTGTACAAAGGAAGTACTGTCTGACTGGAGCGATTAAAGCCCCTGACTGAAGGAGTAAAGCTACACTGCATTAACCAGTATCCAGGAGCAGCTTTTCAGTGATCAAATTCACTGGATAGCAACATTAATCCGTTTAAACTACTGCTGCTTCTTCTCTCTCTCTCTCTCTCTCTCTCTCTCTCTCTCTCTCTCTCACACACACACACA
>JAABNX020000008.1:10265280-10286875 GCA_015163995.2 Mormyrus lacerda
GCCTTTTGGAAATCTAAGTAGATGACATCATAGGTCTTCTTATCATCAACTTCCTGAGTAGCTTCCTCAAAAAACTCCAACAGATTTGTTAAACAGGATCTACCTCTCCTGAATCCATGCTGGCTATCCCTCAAAATGTTATTTGAGTCCAGGTACTCTACCATTTTCTCTTTGATTAAAGCCTTCATAACTTTACCAGTTATACAAGTCACTTGTTACTTGACTGATTAGCCTATAATTTGACAAATTACTTCTATCCCCTTTTTTGAAAATGGCATGCTTCCAATCAGAAGGTACCACACCTTCAGATAAGGATTTTTGAAACAGTAAAGTTAAGGGTCGGCAAATAATATTCCTCATCTCTCTTAATGCTATAGGTAAGATGCCATCAGGGCCCTGTGATTTATTTATTTTGAGCTTAGCTAGGCTTTGCAAAACAGCTTCAGTTATATCTATATTAGTTATAGTCAATGCTGGATTAGTAATAAGAACTGGTAAGTTACTAGTGTCATCAACAGTGAATAATACCCGTGCAAAACTATCATTGAACTCATTTACTATATCAATGTTGTTTTCAATTATAGTTGACCGGGAGCAAAAACGTGGACGACTATGGGTTCTCAAGGATTGGATTGGGAAATACTGTGTTAGGGGATCAGCTGAGGGAGTTTATCCTATACAATTGTTGAAAATGTGAGACATATTTTGGATGCGAAAGAGTAAATACTATTAAAGCAGCTAAATGTTTCTGCTAACAAATACCTTTGGGGACTTTAATTTACAGTGTGCAATGACAAATTCATATAGTAGTCCAGCTGAATTTGGATTATGCACACACAGCTGGTGCGATTCCTGCCCTGGAACACTATTAACCAGTGGAATACAAGACAGCCAGCTCACCTGCCAGCACCTCCAGCAAAGGACAGCCCAGACGAGTTCATGCCAGCCAGGACAAAGTAGCCGTGGACTCCTGGAGTCTCCCCCATCAGACAGCGCATGTCCGGGGTGAACGACTCAGGACAGTTGACCAGCTGGTGGATCTCGCAAGCGTCCAGGTTGGGCATGCGACGTAGAAGAGCACCCAGCATAGGTTCTGCAAGCACAGGAAGGAACATCATCCAAACAGCCGAGTATGCGGCCAGGTGGTTCTCTCTAATCTCAGATAGAAGAGACCGGTGCAGCCCTAACCAATTTTAACTTCATATGGGAGAACACATGCCATTTTTTGTCCATTTCACAAATTCTACATGACAGAATTTTAACGAAGTAGATCATGAAAATACCAGAACACACTGTGACGTCTGAACCACAAGACTCCCGGTTGGAGTAACTTACATGGCATTTCCAAGTCAAATTGGGCCTTTCAACTGAAACCACAATCCAGTACCAACAGTCAAAGCCTTCCTTACCTTCCACCAAACCTTCTGACCAGATTCTATTGTTACATGGCACTGACACACTGGCAGTCAAGCGGATGGGTGGCGGAAGGGCATGTTGTAAGGGCGGCATGCTGTGTGACCCAGCTGAACACTGGGTCACCTCCACCCCACATGCCATGCCCGAAGGACACATGCTCCGCAAGGCACTGGTGCAAAGGGAGGAGCGATAAAGCACCAATGCTAAACAACCTCCCCCACCCACCTCAAAATAAGAAGGCCAGGCACCCACTGTGCTTGTGTTTATTTTGAGCACTGCATATTCCTTCAGGAAGTCAGGAAGGTGCAGGCAGTAACATTGCACAAGCACCTCATTGGTGTCAAAGTTCAGCCTCAATGACATGTTGGCCGATCTGACATGATTCCTCCAAAACGGACTTTTATTTCACTACAAATGCTTAAAAATCAAAGATTTGTGGTATAATACTACCTAATAGTTTTATACCAGTCATGAGTTACGAAGCAGAAATAAAATTTAAATTCATTACACTAAAGATTACAGTTCTACAGGGTTGTGCCAGGGAATTTGTTTTGTAGACTGCAGTGACACTCCGGGAATCTGAAACTGACACCAATTCCAGAGTCCACCTCTGTATTCTTTGTACCTGTATATGAGGAGTGTCGTCAACCAGTGATGTTACTTAATGTTGTTCTTACAGTCTTATTCAACGCAAGTCAGAAGGAACCATGCGTTAAGAATTCATGCTACTACACAAGCAAAAGTAGATAGCTGAGTCCAGACCAAAATCTTGTTTCAACCAACCAATTGAGTAAGAAGAGTCCCATTCACATACTCAGCTGATTGGTTGAAACAAAATCTTGGTCTGGGTTTGTACTATCTGAACATGAACTTTCCACCTCTGCAAATAAGACAATAAAATTACATAAGCTGAAATGTTGAGATTTCCCCTTCCCTTTCACAGCTGGCTTTCCTTACCAAAATGGTCCCAGTCCTCCTGCATGTTCTGGATCTCCAGCTGGTTCCTGCCCTCAGTGAAGATGGGTTTTGGATTCTTCTCAAAGCCCCCTGACAGGACCCCTCCCTGCCAGGCACGCACGTAAATCCTCCCGTCCATGTCCATCACCACTAAAGGGAAATTCTGTATGTCAGCTGGTGCTCTGGACAATGCACCATGCGGGGGAAGAACCCCGAAGCGAATATCATTTCAGGGCCGAGATACTCGTGCTGGCCTCTCACCTGGAGTGTTGGGCTGCAGAGCTGGCTGCAGGGGCTTGGTGAGTAGGTAGAAGTGCTCACAGCCGTGGAGGGGCACCGATACCTTCACCTCACTAGCCTGGCCCAGCTCGTACGCCCACTGGCAACACAGCATAGAGCTTGTGACATGCCTGGATTACGGCTGTCCCAAACCATTCATTCAAATGGTAACACTATCGCTATCAAACTGGAAAACAGACGACAATGACCGCGTCAATCTAGGCAAGGTCTTAAATCTATGCTGACCCGATCATACATGTCAGGGAGGAGACTTTGAGCTAGGACAGGATTTGTAAACCACAATTTCAATTACAAAGGACCTGGATTTTTGGGAATGATTAAATCCATACTAAGTTAAGTTTACTTCATTGTGAGTAAACTATCTTAAATCACCAAGGTCAAAGTAGACTGATGCCTGCTGTACATAAAACTTCCTTTCTTTAACACATGAATCACTGCAGATAAAGGCAGTAGCCAAACAATAATAACGCAAGCACAAACTAACCTGTCCTGCACAGTTCACAAAGTACTCGCACTCAATGGGTCCTCGGTCAGTCTCCACACCAGTCACGTGTCCTCTCTCCACCATCACATGGTTCACGCTGGTTCGCTCGTGGATCATGACCCCTGGAGGAATTTGGTGGCAAAGGTGTTTTTGTCCAGGCCAGCTTCGTATAGCCAACCAACCACACGATCACACACTGACACGTAATCGACTCACCGTGACTCGCCGCTGCCACCGCCAGGGCATGACTAACGTCTGGAGGCGACACCACTGCATCTCCCGGCAGATGCAGCGCCCCCACCAGGTCATGGATGTTCACTAGAGGGTGCAGCTGTGCCACATCTTTGGGCTTGATGACATTACAACTGATCCCTATCACCCTATTCACAAGCAAAGTTTACATAAGTTTACACTAATAACATATTAATATATTACAGAAAAAAATGCAACACTCTGACCAATGACTTCATTAAAATCTAACAGCTTTTAAATACATTTTGATATTGCATTAGCTTGAAAAAGCAGCAGTGTCATGACTGGCAAAACTCACTTGAGGCGGGAGGCGAGACGCTTCAAGGACAAAAAGCGATCCTGGTTCTGGGCCAGGCATAGAGAGCCAGTCTTCATGTAACCTAGGAGACACAGCCAGGTCAACAAGTCTACCTCTGCCCTAAACTTTCTTTTTGATGTGCAAGCTTCAGTCTCTAATTTATGCATTCAGACATACACATATTGCAGAAGCCTGAGTAGAGTACTATATTTATAATTTTTTAAAAGTGATTGTCATTATCGACACGCCACAGTACACGACAATGAAACGTGTCCTCTAGATTTAACCTACATATGACATCAAGACATAGCAATGACAGCCATTATTTAGGACCCGGGGAACAGTGCATGGGGGAGCTATCTTGCTGGTTGGGGATTTGAACCAGCAACCTTTCGATCATATACCCACTTCCCTAACCATTAGGCCACCACTGGCCAATCAGTTAAACTGACAGATGGAGGTCCACAGCTGTCCTAACTCTCCGATACAATAAAATATTCAATGTCACAAACACTGAAACTTCTACTCAAGCTGAACACCCTTCAAAGGCCCTTCTTACAATAAACAGGAAGACACAAGACATGGTATAAATGTTACCAGTTTTCACGCCAGTTTCCTCCTGTAGACGCTCATAGAGCGTGTTCGAGTAGTCGGCCATCTTGCTCTCGATGGAAATAGGCTTGGCGACACTGACGATGCCAGCACACAAACGGGTGGTTCCAGCCCCAAGCCTGTCACAGACAAAGCGCACCCCCCTCACTGACAGGTTAAGTGTTCACAAACACCAATCTTACTTTCCCCTATAGCAGACTAAATAATTTTATTATTTAGATATGAGTTACACATGTCTATGTCTATGTCTGGTGGAACTTTAAGCATTTCAGCATTTAACCAATTTATTTATTGTCATGGGTACATAATAAAATTCTGATTTTGTACAGAATTTTGTTGTGTACATGTATGACAATATAACTGCTTGAATCTTGAATAAGCATAATCCATTTCGAATTGTTCAAAGGCAACACAGCTATCTTACCTTCCCTGTTCGAGCAAGACCACCTCCGTCCAACCGAGTTTGGCTAGGTGGTAAGCCACAGAGGTGCCTATGATTCCGCCACCACAGATCACCACACGAGTCTGGCTTGGCAAAGGCATGGGACTTCCCTCCACCCCAGCCGCCAAGTTCCTGGGGGAGCAATAAAGGCTACGCTGGCCCACCTCAGCCCCCCCATGCCTCACATCAAGCAGGAGACGAGGAAAGAAGACGGGGGACAGGGCCCGGGTGCTACGCACACAGCTGCGCATTCTGTCACCTGTGCAAAAAGCAGAACACTATTCACACAAGACTGAAATATAAACATTTCTGCCCTAATAGGTCTATACTCTACTGATAGTTAGGTTTAAAGTTTTAAAAGTCATTTATAAAATCACCCTGGTTAACACCAAACACTAAGTTATACGTAGGTCAAAACAGAGTCTGCATAGAAAAGTGAGAAAGACATGTACTTAAAGAAGACAGCGCACAATGGGTCTACTTATATAAACTGTTAACTATGGTTTGTCTAACAGGAGTGGATTAATGAACTAGCGGGGAGAGATGTCAGCTTCATTTTAACCCACACTCAGATGACAACTGTCACTTGCATCATGCGTCAAAGCCATATTTAACTCGTCAGATATGATCCAAAAATCAAACCTCTTTAATGGCAGACAGTACGCAGTTCGCATAACGGAAACATGTCTTGTAATCCTTCTAAAATATTCAATAAATAGACTGGAGACCGTTCATAGCTGCCCTTGGCCACCATAAAGTCAGTACTTAAAATAAGATCGTAAACGGCCTTATGAAACTGTTATTCCGCCAAACCAGCTGGCCTCAGTTTCCGTAAAATCCTCATCGACTTATCTAAATCTCCCCGCGGCCTTACCGCGACATTCTCTTTACATGCAGTAAAGAAGCAGCCCGTCTAAGCTACACTTTATAGAGGGTTTTATAGAGGACGACGCTACTCACTCCTTCGGCCTAACAGCGGACAACAATCCCCGGTTTTCTGTATCACCCTGACGCCCGGCAGACGCCGGGTCTTCACCGCTAACAAACGACGTCTTCACCTCACAGCCACGGACGCTCGCTACGCACGAAAACGTTTGCGTCTGACTTTAGGACTACATTTTGACGTCGACGGTACTCAGGAAAAAGAAATCCCCGCTTATCAGCCAATGAGAACCGGCGCTCTGTTCGCACGCCCTCTGTAATGGCAATGTCCACGAGTCGATTACGGTTTGCGACGTTTTGTTCTGTTATACCGTACGTAGTAGTTGTTTGGATATAAATGACAAATGCATATAAATGGAATTGATTATTAATATTTGCAATTTATTTTGCTTTACTTTTTATGGAACACGGGGTGACAGGTTAAAAATACTCAGATAAAATATCTGCAGATGTAACACTGCAAAACGATATTCGACTTTAGGGACGTCATATCGCATAAGCTTCTGTACTATATTGTTACAGTACGAATTTTATAAAACCCATAATACTTGATATCGATAATAAACATATGAGTTACGCATTTATACATTTACCTCACTGTGCTTTTGTGTACTCTGTCATGTATGGAAGTATATTGCTTATTTAGGCAGTACCGGTACAGAATGGGTGCAGTATACCATATATTTTTGTATACAGTGTATATGATGTTCACATCGCGTCCAAGTCGCCTTGCCTGGGGAGGGTATGACACACGGGAAGAACATGGAGGCTCACCACACATGGAGCCAGGGTGGAAATTCAAAGCCCAGTCCAAGAGGTGTGTGAAAAGAATGCTAACTAATGCACCACTTTGCCTCCCAATACGTATATTAATAATACTGTATTATACACAACATTTTTATGGCACACGATTTTTTTTTTTTGAGAAAGCAGGGTCTGACCGTCCCTGGAATAACATAATTAGAGATTAAGGTTCAGGGGCCCAACACAGAAATTACTCAGCCAACCCTGGGAGTTCAACCAGTGACCTAAACACAGACACAGGATCCTAATCCACTGACACACGACGTAGAAACTTAATGTAACATCACCAGGTTGGTGGAAATTGTGCTTGGTACAATTCTGTTGTTCCTTCTTATATAGTACAATAACATACATTGAGAAGGACATGCAACATAGGTATACATTATATTACATGGAAAAGGTGACATTCTGTGAGCAGATCTTAGACTGCATTTGTCTCTATTTGATTTGTATTATTCACCTTATAGTAAAAGGCCTTGAGGCAATGAACTAATACATATTAAGTATTTCAACAACCAAGAGAAGTGTTCAATGTCAGAAACTGTTCTCAAATTTTAGACTCCTCAAATAGCCCCCTTCGATGACAGTAGTGTGGAAAATTGGACTTTGGTAGGCCCGGGAGGAGAGGCATATTGGGTCTGTTATGTCTTAGGCCGTAGGCAAGAAGAGATTGTTTTGAATACTTTGTCTTCGTCTCATGATAGCTGCCTGCGGTTAGTTCTACAGACCCTGAAGAGAGATCAGACCTTGGAGAGACAGACAGCGGAGTAAGGGGTGGGGGGCGACTGCCTGCAGAAAGGGAATCGAAGCTGCCCTAACTGGTGCACAAAGAGTTTTATAGAGTTATAAAATAGTCGCAGTAGATAAGGTACAATATGTTATGCGGTTGTGCAAATGTATAAGTAATTGTTACATTAATCATACTAATCATGTTAACAATGTATTTCCAGTGATTTAATGACATTATGTCAATACGTTAATCATTAATCAAAAAACAACCAAATATTTACAGTGATTCAATGTTATATAATCAATATCTATATACATATTCCAAGTCGAGTCTAGCAGTCGAGACAGATTTTGGTAAACTGAGCAAAATGGGTGGGTTTTACCTTGCTGCCAAAGTAAACCAATAGAGCAGGAGAATTGTGTTTGTTATACATTCGAGCTTATGGTTTATCAACTGGTTACTCTGTGTGCTCGTGGTGACTTGGTAACTAGTGCCGGAGTGTGACGGGAACGCTTTGCTGGATTACTCAAATAAAAGAGATTACTCACTGACTGAGAGGTTCAAAGTTTTATTCTAAGTGGCTCAACCGAAGTTATCAGAGAGGTTGATTTGACTCAACATTCTCTCACGCAGATGAAGCCACCTGGAATGTTTCTCCACAGGTTTTGGGCACAAATTGGCTACTTTGCTCATATGCTACATTCCACTTGAACTTGGAAGTCAGAAATTCTGAGTTCCTTGTCAGAAATTTCAACTGGAACCAAAACCAAAACCAGAAATTGTAATTCTGACTTGGAAAGTCAGAGAAACCTCTGCAACCCCAACCTCAGAGTTCCAGATGCTTGAGCCCTTTATCAACAGAAGTGAAAACTGTAGTTGTAAACTGTTTATTAGAATTTATGTCTCATTTGTATTTGTATTAAATCTGTCATGCACACAGTACTGTCCAACCTCTATGTATGGACATGTTGCTACGGTGTTTGTATGTGCAATATATTGCATAATGCATTATCAACTGATATTGCTGACAATGGCTAACAATGAACCTGACAAGAACTGGGGCCTGATTAGGAAAGGATCCTAATCCTAGTTTTGAAGCAGGTCCTTGGTATTGATAAATGTTAATTCGGGTGTGACGTCATTTCCAGTTCTGACTTCCAGCCTCCAAGGTAAATGGAAAGTAGCATTACTCATTTATCCACTCAGTTTTGTGGGGTTTAGGCCAGAGGGATTGTGGGGGCCAAGTCATCCGTCGCAATATTTCATCTCTTTGCATGTTCACACTTAATGCATGACCTTGAGGTATGCTTAGGGTTGTGATTTTCAGTGTCCAGACATTTGATTGGTACTGTACATGGGTGGGAACAGATAGGAACAGATATACATTATACATAAATATGAATAAACACATGCATAGTAGTTGCACACATATAAATGGTGAGTGGGAGTGCTGCACTGACAGAAATAAGTAAAATTGCCAGGTACAAGTACCTACTGCTGAGTGTTGGGGGTGACGTAATTGTGCAAAGACAGGCAAGAAGCTGTAGTGACATATTAATTGTTCAATGTCCTGAAGGTGTACTTGAAATGGGAGGTTTTTGTCAGCATGGATCAGAGTTGTCTGCCAAAGGAAAGCAGCTTAACAGGTAATATGCAAGTTGGGAGGAGTCCAAGATTCTTGTTGGCACATCTAGTGGTGCAGTGCATGTAGATGGAGTTGAAGGAAGTGGTCATTGCCAGTAATCGTAGAGGATTTGGAAATAATTCCAAATAATTTTGGAAATAGTTAACAATGTTCGTTGGTTGTGTTGAATAGGTCATTAACAGATCCCTAGATAACTCTACTGTCCACTTACAATCTGTACTATGATTCATTGTCAAGATTGGACCAATGATGGTTGTCTTATCTGCATGCGCATGAAAATACACTGTATGGACAAAAGTATTGTGACACTTGGCCATTACACCTACAGGAATTTTATGACATCCCACACCAAATCCAAAGGCATCAATATCACGTTGGTCCTCTCTTTGCAGCTGTAATAGCTGCCACTCTTCTGGGAAGGCTTTCCACATGTTTTTGGAGTGTGTCTGTGGAAACTTTGCCCATTCATTCAGAAGAACATTTGTGAGGTCAGGCACAGATGTTGGACATGAAGGCTTGGCTCACAATCTCTGTTCTAGTTCATCCCAAAGGTATTTGATGGGGTTGAGGTCAGGACTCCGTGCAGGCCAGTCAGGTTCTTCCACACCAAACTCATCCAGCCATGTCCTTTATGGACCTTGCTTTGTGCACTGGGGCACAGTCATGCTGCAACAGAAAAGGGCCTTCCCCCATTCCCACAATTCGATTTTATCTTGGCATGCATATACAAAAAGTTGTCATGAGAGTTCCTGAGTGTAATGGCCAGGTGTTCAAATTCAAATTTTATTTGTCACATACACAATCATACAAAGTACGATATGCAGTGAAATGCTTAGGTGTGCTAATTATTGGGTCCATAGCATCTCCGTGAACACCAGATAGATGGGAAGAGTAGGCCTTCGGAATATCAAGGGATGCATAAAAATGAGTTTAACAGGAAGGTCCAGGAAACCATCAGATGGATGCTGCCAGGTTTATTATTTGCTAATCTCTTAGGGTGCCTTCGAGTATTTGACTTGCGGGCAGCAGCTGACAAAGGGGCTGTTGTCATCTTATTGGTAGAGCACATTTATTTATTAAGTGTGTGTGGGTGTGTTTGCGTGTTTTCAGCAAGGTGCTGCAATGACCTTTTAAGAGAGGAACACACCTTCAGCATATATGCACTTAATTCTTAACGTATGCACAAACATCTTGTTGTACAAGCTTTCATTGTAACATAAGCAATTAGGTGAAGGTTGTCCAGAGAACAAGGGAATGATTTGCATGCACTTGGCAGTAACATCTAACATGTAAAGCATTCTAAAGTAGATGTTAGATCAGTGGCCCATAATTTATTCTGTAGTTACTCATCTAGATCACTTACAGCAATGTACAACTGCAGTACAGTTCTTAAATATTTTACAATTGCAAAATTACTGCATCCAAGTGCAAAATAGCCAAAGAAGTAGACAGTATGAAAACCTGCAGACCGTTTTTATTAATAAATTGTTCAATTATCTGTACAGAACAAAACCAAAAAATGTTTAAGAAACAAAATGCACAATGTTAATCTGTTACATCTCAGTAATACATGGTATAAGAGAGCAAAAAGAATGCACATCCATGACTGTACACAAAAAAAAATAATTACAAAACTGTTTCATCATCATCATCATCTTCATTATAATTTCAATTTAACTTGAGGAAGTCTCACTTTAAAACTGACAAAGACAGTAACTACTGATTTGTAGAATAACTTGATGGAATTGGAAGCTGTCTGTACAACGAGTAGAGGGGGGCAAACTGGTCAGTAGTGATTTTCCACTTTGGCTCCTGGTGTCATGTTGTCCTTTCCCCTCTAGAACAATTACACACACCCCAGTCACAGCTTGGGGGGCGGGGGGCACAGCCCACAGAATCTGCACTCCCCATTGAACAGGAGCATGTAGGATGAAACCAGGGGCCCCATCATTACATACAAGGGGGAAGGAAAACTCAAGTCTGTGTGCCAGCATCTGGAAACCAAAGGACCAGGAGGGAGTGGGCAGGAGTACGAGGGGGGGGGATTTAATGCTTTCTAGCTGGTCAGCAAGACAAAAATGTCATCTTCACCTTTGGATGGCGTGTACAGGGGCTTTTTTGGTAAGGGCCTCTGGAATGGTGTTGTGGCGCTGATTAGGTACAAGACTTCCTGAATTAATGTACATCAAGCACCCCTCCCCCCCCCCAGGAGGGGGGGCCTTCGTTCCCTGCCCACCCAGAAGCAGGAAAAGACTTCATAGCTATAAAGCAGCTTTACAAGCTACAGTTTACGCAAATCAGACAGATGCTTCCCAAAAGCACACCTCCGCTGCATCACAGGTGCCTTTGTGGTTTGAAGAAACCCCCTTTTGCAAACCTTAAATTCCCATAGAACCCTAGACATTTTTCCCCCTAAATATAATGGGACCCTTCACACAAAACTCAGCAAAACAATGCCACTGCGCACATTGTACACTGGCAATCTTTCCATTGTTCATTGACAGATTCCAGCTATTTGACAGAGTACAACTGGATCATGTATCGTCGCACCCAAATTCACTTTATATAGAAAAGCCCAAATCCCCCCCCCACCCCAAAAAAACCTTTAGATTACCATGTAAGGCTTGCACAGCATGGATTAAGAGGGTCCAGTCCGAGTAACAGTCAAATATACACTTCAGTGGCGGTGAGGCCCAGGTGATACAGTTGCTCAGGTAGGCTTACAAGGACAGATTTCCAGTACTGTCATGGGAATGCAAGAGGAATTGTGTACATCCAAATTCCCATTAAGATCAATTAGCATAAGATGTCACAGGGATAGGAGAGGGGTAGAGATCAAAAAGATGAGAGCAGTGACCATGGGGGTTTCACATTCTACACAGGAAGTGACATACAAAAATGTTACTGTACAGCACACTGGTCATCCAAAGCAAAAGGAGCAGTTCCTAGATGCAAGCAGGAACAGACATGCTCTGGCATCACCGTATTCTACTGGAGAAACCAGCCCTGATCCAGGAGAGCACAGAGTTTTATGCCAAGGTTTACAGGATCCTGTTACCACTCGACTGAAATGTGTTCCATGTCTTGCGTCAAGGTGTTTGCTTGCCGATGGTTTAAGACAAGTAGGATCTCCCTCAGGAAGGACTACAGAACTGCTCAAACCAGAATAGCCGGCAGTTTTCTAGTGTTCCACATCATAGCGTGTAACCCCTTCGCAAACCCTATTTAGCAGGAAAACAGGACATTGACAGGTAGGGTTTTTTTTTTTTTTTTTTAAAACAAAACAAAAAAGTGGCGTAAAGGCAACATGGGAACAGCTGATCTCCCAATCATTAGTAAAAAATAAATAAGGCTATGGCCAGAGTTATTTCTATATGAAGAAAAAGTGTGCAATGATTGATTCTGTTAGCAAATCGAAAGTAGAGTACATATCTACTTGATTTGTCCCCCCCGCCTGACAAACTGTATTCATGACATTCTGCAAAGATAGTCAAGTACGATTTCGTATGCCATTAATGCAGAAAATGGCTGATCTCTGAAACTGGATGAACTCCTACACCAACAACCTCTGCCTGCTCATGATTCCAGAAGTTAGATTTCAGGGAAAAAGTCACTCAGTAAAGAGTCAAGCACAAAGAAAAAAAAATGCAGATGAAAATCCATCTTTGACATTTAGAAACACAGCTAACGAGAAAGAAAAAAAAAAAAATAAAAAAAAAAAAAAAAAAAAAAAAATTACCTGCAGTCGAAAGGCTGAGGGAAAAAGTGCCCCCACCCCCACAACACTGGAGGAAACCCTCTACTCCCTCATCACACCTGATGTTTTCAAAGCCAATGATCACTGCAGCAAGCCTTTGCTTCCAGACCGCTTCGTTTTACAGCCAGCAAACACCTCATCTGTGCTGAATCTGTCCAAACAGAGAGCAGGTAAGTGCCGTCTGCAGTATCCTGGCACGTTTCCGTCTGTGGGCAGATTTCGTACTGCCAAACTCTACTGGCTCAGTCCAGAACTGTCACATTAAAACTGGGCAGTCTACTGGCAGTCAACAGAACACACAGATAGGTACACACCTCCACCTTAACAAAAAAAAATAAAAAAAAATCTAAAAAGCCATTCATTGAGGGGGGAGGATAATAAAAAGAAAACCCTCCTCGAACTTGAAAGCCCTGCCATCCTCCAAAAATATTACATTTTTGGCGCAAAATAAGGAGGAACCCCATGTAAGCCAATCATCCAAAAAAAAAAAACCTAATTTTTATTCACTGCTTGCCCCATATATACTGTCAGTTGGCTAGAGAGAGCAGGATATACACAGATGAACAGGAGGCAGCTATATGGCAGGGCCAGGAGACATGGGTGACGACAAACTGGTGATCACATTTGTGAGAAGTCTTAGATTAGATTAGGGATGGGGGGGCATAGGGGTAACCTAAGGGGGCCCTCAAATGGCACAGGTGACATGTGGCTTGTATGGTTGCCCCCACGCTGCCCGATTTGTGGCGGAGGCTTACACAACTCAGAAAAACGCAGGGTGGGGGTGGGGGCTGGAGGAGGGAAATGGGGGGCATGGTAGGCTGGGCCTTCAGCAAGCGGCTGACTCGTGATAGTCCCCACCTCCCTCTACCTGTCCTTCAGCTCGCGGGTGACACGTTTGGTGATGCGACCACATAGCAGGCCCACGAGGAACAGCAGGCACACGGCCAGTGCCATCATGAAGAGGATGTAGTTCTTAGAAGGCGAGAGGAGGACCTGTGTGGCCAGGTCAGAGAATCCCTCAGCGGGGGCCACCTGGGAAAGGGTGGAGGAAGAAAATGTACATCAGGCGGCGCAAATGGCCCAGGGGCACCTCCTACTTGGGGGCCTGTTCAACACTGGCAGGTGTTAAATAAATAAATAAATAAATAAATAAATAAATAAATAAATAAATAAAGCAAACAAAAATCTTAAGTCTTAAGACTGCAATCAGCATTACTTCTAAGGGATCACTACTAATTTTGGGGGAAGGTGTTTAAAACTAAACTGAGCATCTTAAAGTAAACAGTACCGTGTGCAACCACTCATGCTTTAAACTGGTGGTGTACTTACAGAAATAACCTTTGCAGGGGTTAAATTTATGGTTTGTGATATTTGAGAAACTGCTTTAGAAGCGAAGGTTTTGCACTCATCCGATTTCATTCCTTTATTTTTGTTCGGCAGACTCTGATCCATGTGACCCAGGAGAACTTTAGATTACAGACAAACAGCTGCAAGGGGCGATACATGCTTGTACTGTACGGTCAGAATTCTGCAGGGTGGGGTGGTCAGCATCCGTATTAGTACGCGGGTCTGTTTCCTGGGCTCACCTTGGCTGCGTAGCTCCACATGTCGATTCGGTCCTGCAGCCTCTTCTTGCACTCGGGTTGCAGACGCACCCTTTTATCTCCCAGGGCCTCCATTAGACAGGACATCTCTGGAGCAGAGGAAGGGAAACAAGTCAGTATACACTACTGGCTATCTAAACAACCGAGCTCTACTTGGGGGGGTTGGTCTACTGCAGCAATTTTCAAAGACAAGATGGCAATATCTACAGGACGCATGTATGATGAAAAAAAATGACTTGTCAGCAGCCTACAGTGAGCATTTCATCACAGTAATCTGATAAAATGTAACCCCATTGGCAGTGTCGCATCAGAGCCTGGCGCTGTACTCACGGCGCCCACGGCCCGGAGGGATGGCAGCACAGTGATGTTTGATGTCCAGGGCGCAGGCTGTGTGGAGGACGGGGTCCACAAAGATATCTGCCTTACTCTCCTTCAGTATGTTCAGCACCTCCTGGAGGCAGAATGAGGCAGGTACGGTCGGTCTGGGGCATCTGCATGACAGCCAGGGAGAAGAGCCAGGGCTCCACACTGATGCCATGGTAACAGCTACCCACCTTCTTACAGGGGTCGTGTTTGATCTTGAGCAGGTTAAGCTTCAGACACTCCTCCACCTGGCCCGTCTGCTCCTGGGCCGCTGCCTCCTCCGCACAGAGCCGGGAGATCTGACATAGGGAGGAATGAAATATTCCAGAGACAGTCAAGGATATCAAAACACTACATTTTATCACAAGGACAACTAATCGCCTAAAGCTTGATTTAAAGGTGCAAAGACTATGGATCAGGCCCCTATAAATAAGCAGTTACATGCAGAAACTAATAAATATAGGAACATCCACCAAACAGCGCTAGCAGAAATGACATAGGGATCAGTGTTTTCCAGGTCACATCATAGTATGATGAACCAGGTGCATCTGGATAAGCAGGCTGGTCAGGGTCCAGTTAAGCCCTTCCGGTTGACTGAACTGCTACTGTATAAATGGACCTGCAGCCAGGACCCCAGGGGGTGGACTACTATAAATATAGCTCCTGCAAGTTTTACTTGAATAAAAATGTTTGGAGAGCAGAAGGAAAGATGATTGGTTCAGAGACAACCAATCAGATTTTACAGGAGATGGGTCCAAGGGACTAGAGAAGGCAGGACCAACCAACCAGATGTCTTGGTTGCACCTCCTCATTGATTGAACCCATCATCTCTACAATCTCATTGGTTCTCTGAACCAATATTTTTCCCCTTCTGCCCTCAACATTTGTATGCAAGTAAAACTCCCATGAGCATAAATATAAACCATCTCCCCTACTGCCCAAAATCAATTTCTGCAGCTCACCCACCTCATCTGTACAATGCATCTGCAGTTGTGGGTCCAGCCTGTAGTCCAGGGCAGACTCTTGCAGAATGACTCTGATCTGGTCTTCACAATCAGGAGAGAGTCGCTGCAGAGAAACAGTCAACATATAACTTTACCTCAATTCATCACCTACTGAAAAAATTAGTTTTAAACTCAGTTGGGAGTAGCATATGCTGCCAATCACAGCCCGGTACGATCAAATGGGAGACAATGTAAATCAATGAGAGGTGTGTAAACCCACTGCTAGTCTATGACCACCTCACCCACTCATAAGGCACCCTTCCTACACCATCCTTCAATGCTGGATGAGGCCCAATCTGTCCTCACCTGGTCGGCATACTTGAGTTTGAGGCAAGAGATGACTTGGCCCTCCAGCTCACTGTCATCAGTGGCCTTGTTCAGGACAGACTGGCAGAATTTGGGGATGTCTGCCTTGCATGCCTTGCGCAGCACAGGGTTCAGTCTGTAATCTGGAGCAAAGGGGAAGAAACTTCTAGAAAGACGACCTTTCAAGCTACATGCTACAATCAATTTTGAACATAAATGGTGAAAAGCTAAAGTCTAGGCCCTGTTGAGCTGTGAGATACAAGTTTACTTCATGCCGAAAGAGGAGTTGGTACCCGTGTTCTGGGTGATCTGTCGTTTGGTGATCATCTGCTTGCACTTGGGATCCATGAGCTCACTGTTCTTATTCTGTTTCAGGCACTGAAGCATATTCTTGGCATCAGAGTCTGGACAAAATCGCTGCAACATACAGAAGACACAAACGTGGTTAAAGCCTCAAAGCCTTGGGCCAGGATCGTCCATTTATACTCCCTCTTCCTCGTTGTCCCCTCAAGTACAGGTGTTTGACTAGGGAGTCCTTACCTTGATCATCTGTTTGCACACTCTCATGAGCTGGTAATCACGTTCGGGGTCCATCATCTCCACCTCCTGCAGCTTGAAGACCTTCTGGTGGCAAACCGGCGTTAACTGCTTCTTGTTCTCCTTCAAGCACTCAATCACCTGGGGGCATGGAGGCAGGAACTGGGTATTTTGGAGAGTAGGGCATTCCTCCCAGCCATCTCACACACACACACACACACACACACACACCTGGGCGTTGCCAAAGGCGACATTTGGGCATAGTCTTGAGATGTCCTGCTTGCAAGATTCATACAACTCTGGCTCCAGGCGGATGTCCTCCGACTAAAAAAAACAAAAGGGATGGGGAAGATCAGGCCTTTTGGCTTCTACAAGAAACTACAAGTAGTAGCAACAACCTTCCTCCTGTTCTCCAGCGTCTAGGCTGACAGAAATGTGCTTCACATCTTTATAAACTGAAGTTTCAGCCCAAGTAGCCAACACTGAGGCATCTTCACGACTCAAATCCAGGACCCCAGCTGGAGGTTCAGCATAACTAGGATATCAACGAGTTACAACATGGGTACTGGATATGAAGAACATGTGTATTTGGTCCAAGCTTAATGAAATGCTTACAGCTAAATCAGGGCTAGACACTTCTGTGAAGAATGAGTCAGTATGATGGCATTCTTAAGTCCCACCAGGCTTCCCTGAAACTCACCATCTCCAGCTCCTCTACACGCAGCTGCTTACGGCACTTAAGGGCAACACGATGCTCCTTGGCATCCTGCAGGGTGTCGTTCCGCACTGTAGTGCTCAGGCAGATGACTACGTCAATCCTGAGCAGAGCAAAGAGGGAAGTGTGAATGAGGGAGGTGTAGAACGCTTCAACCGATAGGAGGAACACAGCGAGAGGCAACATATGGGAGAGCATTTTAAAAGGAAGCATAGTTAATGTATGGGTCTAACAGCCAGGATAACCAATCACCAGCCACCTGGACAAATACTGAACCAATCACAAACAGCTGAAAAAGCACCACCATGTGAAATGACGGCCACAGTAACAAATCTTCACTCACTTCTTCTTAATATTGGGACACAGCTTAAGCACATCCTCCTTGCAGGCCATCTTGAACTTGTAGGAGAAGCGGAAGTCCTTCATTTGTAGCTGGCGAATAAAGTTTCAGGTCAGTTGCGAGAAAGAGTGAGAAGCTCACCCATCTTGGAGCATGGGTCTCAAGCCGGAAACTCTACAGCTTTAGCTTAAGCTAAAAAGGTAAGCTTAAAGATCATTTTAGTGAGAACCAGAAAAAATTATTCTATATAAAAATGGTCACAGATACAGTAGCGGTTAAGGGCTTCTGAAGGTTACTGGTTCCCATGCAACTGAAGTCATTAAATGCGCTTGTGTCAATTAAGTTCCTCATTTCTAAAAACACAATGAGAGGGGGGGGGCGCTTAACAAAAGGGCACCACACAACACCATGGCGTACCAGCTGGAAGTGAGTGACCCCCACTGCGCACTTCTCATTCATCTCCTTCTGGTGCTTGTTCAGCACCAGACATTCCATCAGGTCACCTGAGTCAATCTGGTTGTCAGCCACCTCCTGGGGAACAGGGGGCAGAGTGTGAGTAGGGAGGAGCAGAGAATGGGCGAGCATGCTAAATCATGTTCCATAGAGGAGACAAACATGGCACAGGTGAGGCCACAACCATCCAGAACCATGCCATTGTAAAGCCCTGAAACAGTGATTGAAACAGTTAACTTCTTCAATCAATACGATTCTGTGAAATCATGTGCATGAATCCTGACATACTGGAACAATCAAACCCTTGACTTCAGGAAAATCTCAGACAAGAAGAAAAACTTCACTCTCACAGCCAGGAATCAAGTTTGCGACACTGAACAGCATCCATAAAGCAGAGTACAGAATAAACTACTGGCCTCTGGTTGCCTATAGGGGAAACAAATATTTCTTATGCTGGTAAACGGCAAACTGTCAGACCGTACACAGAATGCATTACAGTGGGACTGAGAGCCCGCTGAATTATGCTAAATCTCTTAATGCATCTACCATCAATTCAAACTACCACAGACTGTATAACTGTAAATTTCGGAATCCTGGTGACTTATTTACACACCATTGTCTGACTAGACTTCGGCTAAACAAAAACAAGCACAGCAGCACTGAATAAATGTAGCTGAAATGAGCAGGGGAGAAATATAACAGTTCAAAAGCACACAACGGGATCTGCTTATGATTTAAATCGGCAGTCGATCAGCGTATCTTCTTGCAGGTCGATGCAAATTACGCTTCAAGGCTTACAGCATGTGGTCTGTATTCTGCTGAGCAGCCAGCCGACATTTTGGCCACAGAAATTTCACTTTGCTTACGTGGCACTGACAAGATATTTTAGGGATTTGTAATGATACGAGTCAGACTCGCTGTTTTCACACCCACACAGCTTTCCTGGCTCCCGCGTTCCTCAATGTCCCTTACAGATATAACAATGAAACTCAGGCTAACACTTCTGAGACTAAAGAGGTGTGAATGTTCTACCTAAAATGTGCAAGTTACACGGACACGTATTTAGAAAGTCTTTTAACCCTGAGGCAGAATGTGATTTCATCTTGTGAAGCACAATCTGGCAACCCCGACTCAGCAGTTCTTTGAGATGCAGCACAAGCCAACTAGCAGAGGGGAGCTTCAAGCATGGGACAAAAATTACCCGAAGGGAGGGAAGCCATCAACTTAGGGCCTGGCCGAAATAAACAAATCACATAGAAGCAAGGAGGGGCTGACAGGTGACTCACATGACAATGGGACTGGATGACAGGCTCACAAGCTCGGATAAGCAGGGCTTCAATCTGGATGTCCTGTGAGAGGGAGATAAATTCAGCGCGGGGCCACGTGGCACCAAGAGCTGTCTGTACTCTATCAGACATGAAAGAAGTGAAGGAAGCCGTCTGTCAGATGCAAGGTCTCCTAGGGTTACTCGATTAAAAATCAGTCGCAATTTCGGCCAAATGGAGAGCACGATTATTCATTGACTTTGGAAATATAAAAGCTATTCTTTTTTTTAAAAAAGTGACAAAAGTAGATTTCTTTTGAACTCTATAACTGAACAGAATAAAAGGGGCTGGAAATGGATGCAGATATACAACAAGACAACCTGGGAGCATCACAGCAAAATGAAATAGGCATAATCATTTTAATCTTGATTATTTGTTTTGATAATCTTTGGAAGGCAAAAATCATAATTGAAATTAAAATTCAATTGCCCAGCCAAATCACAGCACAAACCACTAGGCTCCAGGAAAAGGAGGAGGGAAAAAAAAAAAAAAAAAAAACCACACCAAAACCACAATAACCTATCTAGAGACTTCAACAGCCCCCGGTCTATAGCACCACCAGCACACTCTCCTCACCTCCGATTCCAGCTCCGTTAGGTTGCCCACGATGTCTCTGCAGTCCGTGCCCAGGTCTTCAAGGTGGTCCTGAAGGCACTCAAGCTCCTAGGGAACCCCAACAAACAAGCATACCATCTCAAAAACAGAGCATCTAGAAATCAGCCCTTCATGGGAAACTGAAGAGGGATAATATATAGGAAGTACAGCTAGTCATATGATAATGCTAAAGGATTTTCCAAGGAGGACATTTTTTGCAGAACCAGGAGCGTGGCAGCATCAGACCTCTCCCACCCCAGAGGGTCTGGCCACACACCTGCCCTGCTTCGGTCTTCTCACTGCACCATTTTCCCAGATCGGTCATGCAGCGCTTCTGTAGCTCAGGGTCCAGCTTGACATCGAGGGCCCTCTGGTGCAGGATCCTCTGCACCTCCACTTTGCAGTCACGGGACAGCTGAGGACGGGAACCCAAATCAGAACGCGGTGGGGACAAGCGGAGCACAATTCCCTAGATCGAGAATTACAGAGAATCACCGTATGCATGCATTTCAGGAGAGCTCCTGGAATTCCACATTCTACTTAACATGCATTTGAGTCAGAATTGCAGGAGCACACTGACCAGCCCAATTATTGTGCACCCAATTATGTCCTGCGGAATCAGCGTGTCAAAAGCTATGGGATTGCACAGGATTGCAGTTGCTCTGGGGCCCACAAGCACAATTAGCCCTTGTGAATCTCTTTCTCCACGGCAGAATACCACTTACTAAGGTAGACTTGGAAGCCTCTGAATCCGGCTGTTAAGGTTGAGAAAACATTAGCGTTAAAAGGCTCCCTTAATGCAGTGGTCTTGCTCTTCCTTACAATTAAAGCATCTCATCTAACACTGTGCGCTTCTGACTGTAAAGGAGACTAGAAACGGTCAGCTATGCTACAGATCTTTTAAAGAATTGACAGCATTACAAAAATAAAAGGACTCAAAACAAAACCAGATCATGGAGTTCTGGACACTCAGTCATCATCAGCATTATACATAACCAGGTTTCCTCATTTATACAAAACCGCTCTTCAGATCAGCCAGAGCCAACATCATGCCACTGTCGTGCTCCTTTCATTTTACTTAAAGCAATCATCATAATGCATCATAATGGTCAGTATAAGCCATTATAATGCATTATGGAGGCATTTTTAGTGCATTGCAGATGAGCTTCGTAACGCACAATAAACATGCTATGTTATGCCTTTATAAATAGTTGTAGCCATGTCTAACACTTTATGAATGCATGAAGACTGACAGCCTATCACAGCATCCCATCTAGCAACAGCTCTGCGCCAACATTGGTCAAAAAACTTTTAAACCGCTTATTTATTCACACTTAAAAGGAGGTTCCTTGTCAGACTCATCTTTTCTTTAAAAGCTCAGCATCAACAAAGCATGATGCTTATGAACTTCAGTCGGCACCAAAATTAAATATCAAAAGCGGGGGATAAATGTACACGGTGAGAGGGAGACTTCTGCAGATGAGAAGCTGAAGTTCGCATCGGGACACTGTACCCAAAAGACCGCACTGGCTGCCATTCCAACACCCACTCTGGGAATCACAACAAAAGCTCTCAAACGCCGCCTTTGTTTATCGAGTATCTTCATTAAATCACTGGTGTGTAATCGTATGCCGGCATCTGAAGCTGCCTTTCCTCTGGGCTTCTGTCTGCCAGCTGTACATTCGCCTCTATCGAGATTCCCAGTCGTGGGGGGG